>CM055404.1:51359608-51376913 GCA_029228625.1 Pseudolycoriella hygida | reverse complement strand
TAAGAAAATGGCTGCCACCTGTGAAAGTGACGCCATCTTGGATTTTTGGTGTTTTCTGAATGAGAATAGTTACGCCTTCGGTTTCTTCGGGAAAGTTGTTGATATTGATGAGTAGAATCTTTATGAATCCTAAGAAAATGGCTGCCGCCTGTGAAAGTGACGCCATCTTGGATTTTTGGTATTTTCTGAATGAGAATAGTTACGCCTTTGGTTTCTTCGGGGAAGTTGTTGATGTTGATGAGTAGCAGGAGTATTCCACGCGTGTAACGCGAAACTAACGGTGATTACTCTCGAACCAAAAGTCACACAACGAAATAGTTTGACACTTTAAAAAACGAATTTCTTTCGGTTCCTAACGAGCTATAGTAACATATTGTGCGACTTAACGTTCACGAGTAAACGTCGTTAGTCTCGCGTTACATCCGTGGAATACCCCAGCATCTTTATGAATCCTAAGAAAATGGCTGCCACCTGTGAAAGTGACGCCATCTTGGATTTTTGGTATTTTCTGAATGAGAATAGTTACGCCTTCGGTTTCTTCGGGATTTTATCCAGAGCTGGAGCACTTATTAACCAATATCTCGGCCGGTAGTTGCCGAATGAGGCTAGTGAGGTGTCAGATGAAAGGTTTCGGAAGTGTGAAGGTAGAGAAACCGATTTAAAGAAAATCGGTTGAGCGGTTCGGTGCCCAGGGTCGATCAAAGGAGGCAAAAATGGACAAAAATTTGCTCCGCTGCCCGAAAATTATTGAAAATTTTTTTTTGATATGTTGTCGGGTATGGTGGAAAACGTCGAGAAAACATGTTACGGGGTGGGATATTGTTCTGAAATAAAGGAGTTATGGGTAAAAAACGGGTCATAATTGAAAATCGGCTAAAAGTCAGTCAAGATGTCGTCTTAGAGATTTGGTCGGGGAAGTGTCAGAGTAGAATGCGTAGCAATTGCAACGCTGAATACGGGGAACGTTGAATACGGGGTAAGTGGAATACGGTGAACGTTGAATATGGGAGAAGTGGAATACGGGGGAAGTGGAATACGGGGAACGTTGCATACGGTGAGCGTGGAATACGGGGAACTTGGAATACGCTGAATGTTGCATACGGTGAACGTTGCATCCGGTGAACGTTGCATACGGTGAACTTTGCATACGGTGAGCGTGGGATACGGGGGAAGTGGAATACGGCGGAAGTGGAAAACGGAAAGTTGAATACGGCGAACTTGGAATGCGGTGAACGTTGAATACGGGGTAAGTGGAATACGGGGGAAGTGGAATACGGGGAACGTTGCATACGTTCCACGGAGGAAGTGGAGTACGGGGGAAGTTGAAACATTACGCATCATTATTTAAAACGAAAAAAAATATGGCTCTCTGCGTAGCCTGCGTAGCCCCTAGCGGCGGGGGTTTCGCCTACGTAACCTACCCTTTAATGTTAAAGCGAAAATGATAAAGCCTGCGTAGCCCCTAGGGGCGGGGGTATTTACTAGTTGCCTTATATGAATCAAAAAAAGGCAATGCAAAAGTAGATTCACATGCGAATCTATCTACGTCCGACCTGCTTGAAGAGTTCCGAGGAACTAAACCCTTTTGCGTTGCTTTTTTTAACCCAAAAAAGCAATGCAAACCTAATTTCGAGGGGGAAGAGAAAACCACAAGGGAAACCTAGAGACAGAGAACGAGAAACGTTCCTTTTGTTAATTCTGGACCGCAATGAAGCAGTCCAACAAAAATAAAGCGCTCTTATTAATGGTACAGTCTCCCATAATAAGAACAGTATCGCCATCCGCACCTAGCATCGTTTTGCAACGACGCTTAGCGCTGGACATCACCAACCGGCGATACTTTCAAGCGAATTAAAAAGTGGTATTTATACATTTGGAACTGCGTACTTTCTGTGAAGTATAAAATTTATACAACGAAAAATGATTAGAAATTGTGTATGAGAGATTTGTTCAAGTAATTTCAGGGAGAATATTTATGTTATGTGTGTGTGTGTACACATGTAAGAAGCAATAAACGAAAAAACTATTTTATGCACGTGGCTTCATTCACTAATATTCTCAATGTATTTACGATTGTTTATTAAGTGGCGTATTCAAATATTTTCTTTGTAAGGAATTATTTGTATGGAACGAAATGATGCATTGATTTTCTTTATACATTTTTTTGGTTGGTGAAAATGTCGGGCAGTTGGTCATTGGGCCAATTTTTATGTTTTTAAAAATATTTTGGAATGTATAGGAGTTGGGCGATAGGTTTCTTTGGCAAAGTCTTAGAGTTTAGTGAGTAGAAGTCACCAGCATTGGTGAAAATGTCGGGCAGTTGGACATTGGGGTCAATTTTTATGTTTTTAAAATATGCTTGGAATTGTATGGGAGTGAGGCGATAGGTTCTTTGCAATAGAAGTCTCAGGAGGTTTTGGTTCGTACGACTTATAGAAATTCCTAAGGAGAAAATGGCTGCCACCTGTGAAAGTGACGCCATCTTGGATTTTTGCTATCTTCTGAATTAGAATAGTTACGCGTTTGGTTTCTTCGGGAAAGTTGTTGATGTTGATGAGTAGAACAAAGTAGAACAAAGCTGGACAAAGTAGAGATAATTTCTGAGTGCCAATCGATAGTGGAGGCTTGGGGCAACAAATTTGCTGAACAATGTTGGGTGAAAAAGTTTCATACCACCGAGCTATAGGTCATTATTTGGCGATTTTATCCAGAGCTGGAGCACTTATTAACCAATATCTCGGCCGGTAGTTGCCGGAATGAGGCCATTGAGGTGTCAGATGAAAGGTTTCGACAGTGTGAAGGTAGGGGAGCCGATTTTAGGAAAGTCGGTTGAGCGGTTCGGTGCCAAGGGTCGATCAAAGGAGGCAAAAATGGACAAAAATTTTGCTCCGCTGCCCGAAAATTACTGAAAAATTAATTTTTGATATGGTGTCGGGGATGGTGCAAAACGTCGAGAAAACATGTTCCGGGGTTAGATATTGTTCTGAAATAAGGGAGTTATGGATAAAAAACGGAACATAATTGAAAATCGGCCAAAAGTCAGTCAAGTCAGGGGAAGTGTCAGAGTACAATACGTAGCAAGTGCAACGCTGAATACGGGGAACTTGAAATACGGGGAACGTTGAATACGTGGTAAGTGGAATACGGTGAACGTTGAATATGGGGGAAGTGGAATACGGGGGAATTAGAATACGGGGGAAGTAGGATACGGGGGAAGTGGAATACGGAGAACGTTGCATACGGTGAACGTAGAATACGGTGAACGATGAATACGGGAGAAGTGGAATACGGGGGAAGGGGAATACGAGGGAAGTGGAATACGGGGGAGTGGAATACGGGGAAATAGAATGCGGGGAATGATGGAATACGGGGAAAGTTGAATACGGTGAACTTGGAATACGGGGAACTTGGAATGCGGTGAACGTTGAATGCGGGGTAAGTGTAATACGGGGGAAGTGGAATACGGGGAACGTTGCATACGTTCCACGGAGGAAGTGGAATACGGGGGAAGTGGAATACGGGGGAAGTGGAATACGGGGAAAGTGGAATACGGGGGAGATGGAATACGGGGGAAGTGGAGTAATTTTGCGACAAAGAAAGTGTTTTGATTTATATTGCCTTTCTCGCCCATTTGGATTTTAGTATTATTAGCGGTAATATCAACGAAGTGATTTAATGACATGAAACATTACGCATCATTATTTAAAACGAGAAAAAATATGCTTTGGCTCACAGAATAGGCAACACGCGGAAATGATAAAGCCTGCGTAGCCCCTAGGGGCGGGGGTTTCGACTACGTAACATACCCGTAAATGTTAAAGCGAAAATGATAAAGCCTGCGTAGCCCCTAGGGGCGGGGGTTCGACTAGTGACAGTTATAAACGTTTCGTGCAAGATTACTACAAATTTGCACTTCGAGCGTTCTTACAAGGACTATTAACGTACTGAGCTACAAACGCATGAAGGGCACCACGCTTTCCAACTAGGGATACCGCAATACAACTCAAATTTCTGAATATTTGACCTTTACTCTTGTTTAACATTATATTCTAGATTTTATTTTTAAATTTTTTAAAATATCTTGATTTTTGGTTCTAATTTTAACAATTTTAAAAATGTACCCAGCCGCCGTTTCAAGCCGGCATGAGCCGACATATCCGCCGCCGACGACTGCAATTTTTCGGCTAGCCGCCGCCTACACTTTTCAATCGGCTCTCATGTCTGCTGCTAACGCAGTGGATTGCACGATTTTGAATTCCAGACAGAATTAACTTTTGAGTCGGATGAATTTTTGAAACAAAATCGAATGATGACCACGGCAATGGCGGATTTATAAATTCATAATATATTCTCAAAGGTAATTTACTGAATTGATGGACATAGGTGACAGACAGTCTTGGAAAAGCTAAGAATTGCATTGCATTCTGAGGTGAGTAAATCCATTTAAACTCAAATTGAAGGCGTACTAATCGTCATGAGCTCTCGATTACAATTAAATGCGAACACTTTCTGGATTTATACCTTTAAGCAAGTATTACAAAGACCGTCTAGTATAAAGAACATTTTTAAACGATACGGTCTTATAGTTGCACATTTCAATTTAGATAAACATGTTTTAAAATCGACTTTGTATTATATTCTTACGGATTTGTTTATCGCATAAATGCTGCACAGAGAACATTTTGAATATGATAGTAGCTTTCGTTTTAAAATATTATATAATGTTCCATGTGCTTTGTGTGTGCACCACTATAAACATTTACTTTATTTCGCATTTATTGCAGTAAAAGGAAAATTTTCAATAAAATAATGCTCTTTTGTAAATAAAACCAACGATGCATAAAGAGATTTTCTGTAAATCTCATTTGTGCAAAATGATCTGTAATGTGAGATTAAACAAATCTGAGTAATTTCGCTGGATGACGAATATTCTGGGTCTCCTTCCGTTATCAAATTCGGTGATTCATCATTTGGATACAATTTTGTATAACACATCGACGTATGCAAAGAGAAAATCGATCAGATCGTTACAGCAAATTTACAACATTAATAAGTTAAGGTCGTTACTTTGATTTCGTATCGCTAGATAATTGTAATTGGAACTTGTTTTGTTTTACGGTACCTTTGGGAATGAAGTGAGTTTGTTTGAGCCGACTTGAATAGTCTTTCACTTAAATGGGTGACACTTTCTAGATACCGTGTTGTATGGTGCCTTTTTCGAGTCACTTTTATTTCTCTTAATTTTATATTTTTATCGACTGAATTGTATTGAATAGTCAGCGATAAAACGATGAGAATGAAGTTTGAATGAATTTTACTGTCGAAGTGACACCCGTTCACTCCAAAACGACAAATCCTGATGCGGCGTAGCATCAGAAGCATAAGAAAATGTTGTGGTTTAACGTGACATCACTTTAAATTAATGTCGGTTTGCAATATGAAACTCAATTGTTTGTATTATTTCCATTTGAGTGTTACTTACATGCAATTGTCTAATTAAAGAAACTAAGGACAATGTTTTTCATTTATTACCATTTTTTATGTCAAAAGACTGAACTAAACACTAAGAATACTGATGATTTATAGCCTTGATTCGTACGACTAGAATGTGACGATTAGTCACGGCAATAATGAGGAAATTTATTTTGAAATAATGTTTCTCGTTAAAGTAATTATACCTCGACATTGTGAATATTGGCTGTAAAAGGGAAGTTCATACTACAGTGAAATGAATAACACGATTTTATATTTGGTTGAAACAGAGCATAACCAAACATCCCAATCAACAGAGTCAAACTTTCAAAATTGAATTCCCCCACAAAGTGCACTCAAGGTCAGGTCAAACTATCTATAAAATTAATTATATGCAGTTATAAATAATCATAATTGTAAGTTATGACGAATTGCCAGATCCACTAGCAACTTAATGATTTTACTTTATATGCGACGATACACCTTACATTAAATGCCAATTTTTGAGACGGAAAATGAGAATTTATTGCATTATTCTCAGTATTTATCCATTTAGAGGGATAAATTCCACTGTCTAGGGCGATAAATAAACAGATAGAAATATTAATTACAAAAAACCCGTCCGTTTGAGAATCGAACACAGAACGCCCCGCGTTCCAATTAACGATGCTAACCACTACGCCACATGATCTTATCAAATACATGAATTGCGAATTATATTATCGCAGCAATTGAAAATTCTCATAAAATGTGTTTTCTATATGCGTAAATGGAATCTCTCATGTGTGTGTGTTTAATTCGAAATTTTGTTTTCATTGTTTTCATTGTAACATAATCTTCGGTTGTGTTTTATATAAATATTTAATGAAATGTGCATTTAGGTTCAAGCATGCGCGAAATTTTTTTTTCACTTTCTTCTATCTAGATGCAACAATTTGATAATTTGAATATTTTGTGCATGAAACCAACATAAAAAAAGTAAAAAAAATCAGAATTGAACCCCCGACACCTCATCTCAAAAAATTAGCGCTATCGCTATCGCTCGCGCGTTGTGTGTAATATACACTTGAACGGTTATTACTCGCTTACCACAATGTATAAGTAATCTTATATTACGATTTATTAGAGCTTTCAAACTCTTATTATTTGTCTTCGTGAAATTTGAAAGCGTAGAAAAAGTGTGCATAGGTGGATCTAGAAATATAGAAGCAACTTTTTGAGAAAATAACTCCTTACAGCTCTTATGTGTGGCGTAAGTCATTTTGTCTACTTACAAAAGATCTGAAATCAGAAAAACTTAACGCATTAAGCTTCTAACGCAAAATGACTTTCTTCCAGTTACAAAAGTTCTGAAATCAGAGGAGGGTGACGCATTCAGCTTCGATACACAAAAAAAATTAAAGAAAAATTACGTTGTGTTTTTAAAAAATTGCGTCACAAATGCCAGGAAGTAAAAACGAAATATTTTCTCAGTACTTTCAGTTTTTACACGCAAAAATTTATATTTGCAGAAAACAATCCTGAAAAGTGGAATTTGTAGTGTAAAAACTGAAAGCATAGAGAGATCCACTTACTTACTTAACCGGCCCTACAACCCATTAAGGGCCTTGGCCTTCTCCAACATGCTTCTCCAACCGGACCTATCCTCAGCTAACGTCTTCCAGCTGGTTACTCCCGCAGTTCTCAGGTTGGCAAAAGCTGCATCGCACCATCTGGATTTTGGTCTGCCTGCACTTCTTTTGCCTTCCGGTTTGGTGATAAAAAGTTTCTTCGGGATACGATTGTCGTCCATACGCTGTACATGACCAAGCCATCGTAGTCTGTTAATTTTTGTTGTTCTAACTATGTCCGGCTCTCCATAAAGCTGCATAAGCTCATGATTAAATCGTCTGCGCCATCTGTTCATATTTTCGTCATATACTGGTCCGAAAATTGTCCGCTGTACCTTTCTTTCGAACGTGAGCAGCGATTGTTCGTCTTTCTGAGTCATGCACCACGACTCCGACCCATACGTAACTATTGGTCTTATCACAGATTTGTACAGTGCGCATTTAGAGTTTCTGCTTACTGATTTGGACTTTAAAATGTTTATCAGGCTGTAATAACTCCGGTTGCCAAGAGTTATCGGTCTTTTAATTTCGTCCATGATTACGTTGTCAGAATTAAGCAGAGATCCAAGATATACGAACTTGTCTACCACCTTAAATGTGTGTGTGTCAATTGTTACGCTTTGGTCGTGTTGTCGATTCGATGGGGAGACAATCATGTATTCGGTCTTTGTGTCATTAACCTTTAACCCGAGGTCGGTACCTTTTCTGTCCAAAGCCGTGAACTTAACAGCTTCCATGTTTCGGCCCAGGATATCCAAGTCATCAGCGAAGCCCAGCAATTGACTGGATTTGGTGAAAATGGTGCTGCTGGTGTCGATGTCCATGGTTCTCACTGCTGCTTCAAGGGTCAAATTAAAAAGCAGCGTCGCGAGCGGATCACCTTGACGTAGTCCTTCCTCAATGTCGACAGCGTCTGACAATTTGCTTCGGATTCTTACTCGGCTGTTAGCTCCATCCATTGTCAACTTTGTTAGCGAGATTAGTTTTTTGGGAACCCCTAATTCCTCCATCACTCTCCATAACTTCCTCCTGTTACACTGTCGTATGCTGCTTTATGGTGTATTTCCACGTTGTACTCCTTACACTTCTCCAAGATCTGTCTAATGCTAAACAGCTGGTCCGTTGTTGAACGACCTACACGAAAACCACCTTGATATTCACCAACAGTAGATTCCATGTATGGAAGAAGGCTTTTGTATAGAATATTCGCAAATATCTTGTAGGCGATATTCAAAAGCGAAATTCCTCGATAGTTGCCACACTCCAATTTGTCGCCTTTCTTGTACAAAGGGCAGATGATGCTAGTCTTCCACTCTCCCGGCAACTCCTCGACATTCCAGATGCGCTTGATGAGCTCGTGCATCTCCATGCATAATGCGTTACCACCGTGCTTGAAAAGTTCTCCAGGTATGTTGTCGGTTCCTGGAGCTTTGAAATTTTTTAGCTTTAAATTTTCATGCTCCACTTCCTGTAGCGCTGGTTCTGCAATATGTGGCTGCGCGGTCTGAAATGGTAAGTTGTTGTTGGTGTCGTTTCGGTTCGGTGGTCTTTTCGGGTTCAGCAGTTCCTTAAAGTACTCCGCCCATCGTCTGTACACCTTTCCTCATCTGCTAAGACCAACCCATCCTTGTCCTTGCACAATAAAGGTTGTTGACTGTAACCTTTCCTCGATTCGTTTACTTTCCGGTAAAAATTCCGCGTCTCTTTTCGATTACAAAACCTTTCAATTTCGATTAAAACTTCCTTGTCATGTTGTCGCTTTTTTCTTCGGAATAGTTTTTTCTCGAAATTTCTCTTCGAACGGTACTCTGCCATGCCAGCTCGAGTGCATCTATTTAGATATCTCGCTCGAGCCGCATCTTTGTCATCCAGTGCTTTTCTGCATTCGTCATCGAACCAGTCATTTCTTTTCTTTCCCGTTCTCGTTCCTATCGTCTCTGCTGCGGCTTGCTCTACGTTTCGTCTAATTTGATTCCATGCATCGTCTACGTTTCGTTGTTCGCTTTTCATTCCGTCAATAATTTTCTTCTCCAAACTATCCACATATTGTCGTTTAATATTTTCGTCCTGCAGTTTCTCGACGTTCCACTTTTCCAATGCCGGCTGTCGATTGTGTGAAATCGAAACTCGAGCCCTAACGACCACCTTTACCAAGTAGTGATCTGAATCGATGTTCGGTCCCCTACAACTTTTGACATCCAAAACATTTGAACAGTGACGCCCATCTATGAACACGTGGTCAATCTGGTTTTTTGTTCGTCCATCAGGTGATACCCATGTCGCTTTGTGGATGTCTTTATGTTCGAAATAGGTACTGCAGACAACCATGTTCCTTGACGCTGCGAAATCAATTGCCAACGTTCCATTTTCGCTTGTCTTTTCGTGGAGGCTATATTTAACAATAGTGGAACGGTAGTAGACTTCGCGACCTATCTTGGCATTCAAATCCCCAAGTATGATTTTGATGTCTCGATTCGGTGCTCCATCATACACTTTCACCAGTTTCTCGTAAAATAGCTCCTTCGCTTCATTATCTTTTTCCTCCGCTGGAGCGTAGACGTTCATAAGAGTACAATTGAAAAATTTTCCTCTTATCCGTAGAGTGCATATTCGTTCGTTGACAGGAGTGAAACCAATCACCGCATTTCTGGCTTTACCGAAGACCGTGAAGCGTGTTCAGTATCCTCTTGGGCTGTCGTTGCTCTTGCCGCTGTAATGAAACGTAAAGTCTCTACTGATCATAGAATCCTTCCCAGGCCATCTAGTTTCCTGTACTGCTGTAATGTCAAGTTTAGTCGCCCTTAGCGCACTAGTGAGTGATCCCAACCCTCCTGGCCGTAACAGAGATCTAACATTCCATGTTCCTAATTGTAAATCGTTGTCCTTTTTCCGTTGCCTAAGTCGTTGCCGTTTATCCTGTCCAATCCGAGGCTCTGTTGTTGAATTCATGACCATATCGCTTTTTTGAGTGTGGTATGGTGGCTAGCCACACGCACTACCCACTAATCCGTTTCCCCGATGACCCGTGGGCAAGTCATCAGGTAGCACTCTTAAGTTTAGGAAAAATTTCGAAGAGAATTGAGGTCCCGGGGACTACGACGTGGACGTAAAAAGAGCACTTGATAGTAAAACAGTTGCACGCCTGGCACATGACACGGACTACCACACTCCGCTCATATACAATCAGGCGCTACCCTATCTAAGTACCCAATCCCTCAATCCATCCACATTCATCCCAAAATCTTAGGAATTCATGTCACTCATGTCGAGAATAACCGAAAAATATCAAAAAACCTAATGGGAGTTGAGGAGTGCTAGAGAAATTCACAATCAATAATAAAAAATCCAAAATTTCACTGCACCTCAGTGCACCTTGCTGCACCTCACTGCACCTTGGTACATCTCACTACAGCTTACTGCACCTTGGCGCACCTTACTGCACCTAGGTGCACCATACTACACCTTGGTGCACCTTACTGCACCTTTGTGCACCTTACTGCACCTTGGAGCGACTTACTGCCCTTCGATGCACCTTACTCTGGTGTAGTGAAGTGATCAAGGTTCAGTGAAGTACAGTGAAAGGCAGTGAAGTGTAATGAGTTCTTTTTATTGTATTGATACACGCTGTAGTATGGGTGTCATCCCCTCTTTAGTTCCAACCAAGGTTGGTTCTAGGGTCGTCCGACTTTAACTAAAAAATTCATTATGTTGCAACAGACATTTGAACAGAAATATCTTCAAAAAAAGATTACAAAACAAAGTTAAACTTTTGATGAAACTTTTTCGCTTACATCTCCACGAAATTACCAAAGAAATCTCTCTTCAAGGTTTTGAATGAAATATATGAGCTGAAGGAAAAGAAAAAAAATTGGTGAAATCGGCTTAGGTGAAATCGGCTTAGTAGTTCTGGCTGATAGGGACCATTGTGCGGGCCTAACTCCCGCTACGTGGCTTGGTGTTTATGTGTTGTCCTGCATTGATCGATCCAATGCCTTTCCCAAAGGTTGCTTCTTGCTTTGTTGTTAAGAGAACTCAGCGGAGCATTCTTGACTACATAAGTATGTGTCCAAGCTCAAACTAGGTGACTCTGTGTGACTCTTTTAGTGAAGCTTTTAGTTTTGACAAATTTCCAGTAAGTTTAAAGTTTCTGATCAATTCTTAAATTTGCTCAAAAACTGATTATATAGGTAACTGTTTGAAATTGAAATTGAAACTGTCTGAAAGGTAATCAAAAAATCTTTAATGGAATCGAACCTGGGCACTGTAGGCCCAAAGGCCACCAAGCTAGGGCCGTTTAAGTGATTTTTGGTCTTTTGTACATAACTCGAGTAAATCTTTTCGGATTTTCAAAAAATTTTTTTTTGCTTGAAAGACCTGAGCATAGCCGACAATTTATGGAAGAAACTTTTTTGAGTCCTTGGACTTAGCTGGGGCACTAAAATCGAGTCTCTGCTAGGGTTCTATGTATTTTTGTCCATAACTCGGGCAAATCTTTTCCGATTTTCATAAAAAATTTTTTGTTTGAAAGTCCTGAGCATAGTCGAATGGAAAAAACTTTTTTGAATTTGAGTCCTTGGACTTAGCTGGGGCACTAAAAACGAGTCTCTGATAGGGCTCAAATTTGTTTTTCTATGTCGTAGAGAAAAATGAGGAGAACATTTTTCTCTATTTTGGACAACTTAATGTGGACGCAATTTCATACACTTAAGAGTTAAGGCAATATTCACTTAAATACGTTCGAGTCTCTTCGTAACATCAAATTCAATCCACAAATACATCAATCGGCTGAATACCGAAAATAGCGGTATTGATATCGACTTTGGATCTCTAAACACTGAACACCTGTACTGAAAAAAAAACAGGACGGAATTGCATACCCTTTGTCGGAACAAATTGTGTTCAATATTCGAAAATTTAGTTTATGAAAGCTCAACAATTTTTTGAGCTTGACTCCTTGGAAAAGGACCTGTACGCGTCGGATGTGGAAAACAAAATTGATTGAAAAGGCTAGAACGTACCTAAGTATATATTGCCTTGACTCTTAATTAAATGTTGACGTAATTTGGTAGCATACAAAAACCTCTTAAAAGGTAGAGTGTGACGTAGTCCGTAAGTCCGCTTCCAAAATTAATGATATCACTTGAGGAGACGCTATCGCTGATAATACGCAGAGTTTGTTTGAAGGGAACCTTGTGTTCAAAGTTTTAATTTCCTGAAAAAATTACGGCTCTTTTTTTTTAAAACAAAATTACGTTGTGTTAAAAAATTGCGTCATAAATGCCGGACCCATCAGCGGAATAATTTTTCAACACTTTCAGTTTTCACACGCAAAAATTTAAATTTACCTTAAACAATCTACGCAATAGGAAACAAAAGTCAAATTTTTGCAGCGCAAAAACTGAAAGTACAGAAAAATTATTTCGTCGTTGCGTCCGGCATTTATGACTCAATTTTTTAACACAACGTAATTTTGTTTTTAAAAAAAGAGCCGTAATTTTTTCAGGAAATTAAAATTTTGAACACAAGATTCCCTTCAAACAAACTCTGCGTATTATCAGCTATAGCGTCACCTCAAGCGATATCATTAATTTTGGAAGCGGACTTACGGACTGCGTCACACTCTACCTTTTAAGAGGTTTTTGTATGCGATATCAGTAGTTTTGGAAGTTTTCAGTTGTTATAACCAAACTTCATGTGAAAAATTTTCTATTTCTATTCTCTATTCTATTTTCTTATTTCTATTTTCTTTCCGACATTTCTATTTTCAGAAAAGAAAATTTTCTAAGAAAAAAAAATTTCTCCGAAAAAAATTTTCTTTCCGAAAAAAATTGTTCTCCTACACCTTAGGCTACCATCGGAACACTTCGTATCACCTTCGGCTACCTTCGGAATATTTTGTAGCACTTTCGCCTGCCTTCGGAACACTTCGTGTCACCCTAGGCTGCCTTCGGAACACATCGTGTCACCTTCGGCTGCCTTCGGAGTACTTCGTGTCACTTTTGGCTACCTTCGAAACACTTCGTGTCACCTTCGGCTACGTTCGGAAAACTGCTTGTCAGCTTCGGCTACCTTCGGAACACTTCGTGTCATCTTCGGCTACCTTCGGAACACTTGGTGTGACGAATTCTTCCCACTGATTTATATAACTTTCCTGAAGAAACCAACTGTCTATGTATTATTATACAGAATTTAGCAAAAAATCGAAGATGGCGCCGCTATAATAGATGGCAGAAATTTTCTTATGATACCAAAAAATTCTCCTGATGAAACTCTATAACTTTCTAGAAGAAACCATCTCTCTAAGTAGTGTCATTCCGGAGCTAAAATTCGAAAATCGTAGAAGCATAAACGAAAATCCTAGATGGCGCCGCTATGACAGTTGGCAACCATTTTCTAATGATACCAAAAAATTCTCCTGATGAAACTCTATAACTTTCTAGAAGAAACCATCTTTCTAGGTAGTGTCATTCCGGAGCTAAAATTCGAAAACCGAAAGAGCATAAACGAAAATCCAAGATGGCGCCGCTATGACAGCTGGTAGCCATTTTCTTATGACACCAAAAAATTCTACTGATGAAACTCTATAACTTTCTAGAAGAAACCATCTCTCTAAATAGTGTCATTGCGGAGCTAAAATTCGAAAACCGAAAAAGCATAAACGAAAATCCAAGATGGCGCCGCTGTGACAGCTGGCAACCATTTTCTAATGATACCAAAAAATTCTCCTGATGAAACTCTATAACTTTCTAGAAGAAACCATCTTTCTAGGTAGTGTCATTCCGGAGCTAAAATTCGAAAACCGAAAAAGCATAAACGAAAATCCAAGATGGCGCCGCTATGACACCTGGCAGCCATTTTCTTATGATCCCAAAAAATTCTCTTGATAAAACTCTATAACTTTCTAGAAGAAACCATCTTTCTAGGTAGTGTCATTCCGGAGCTAAAATTCGAAAACCGATCCCAAAAAATTTTCCTGATGAAACTCTATAACTTTCTGCAAGAAAGCATCTCTCTTCGAAAACCAAAAAAACCCTAATTTATTGCTTGGGAAAATTCAAGATGGCGCCGGTTTGACTGCTGGCAGCCATTTTCTTAAGATCCCAAAAAATTCTCCTGACCAAACTCTATAACTTTCCCGAAGAAACCAACTCTCTAGCTATTGTCACTCCGGAGCTAAAATTCGAAAACTCCCAGCATTACCTAAAAAACCCTTAAAATTGACCACTTTTCCACACGCCACGGCGTTTCCAGAATTTTCCCGGAAAAGCGGCATATGAAATTTCTCATTTGGGGCCGAGACTGACGTTCCCTGAAAATTTCAGAAAGATCGGCTGTCTAGATAGTCAGCCAATTTTCAACCGATTTTGATGAGTGAGGGCTTGTTTGAAAGCTACTGCGACGTAGTTTTTTTTTTTAATAATTTGGAGGATAGGGGGGCGAGGGAAAAAAACTCAAAAGTTCGCCTATATATGGCTCCTTGTCCCAAAGGTTTTTGTATGGAGTTTTTTGGGTTTGTGAACGTTTTTTTTGGGGTGTGGGGACTGCGTCACGCCCTTCGCTACCGCTGCGGGCATGATTTGAAATTGCCGAAAGAGCAAAATTTGTTTTGTACTAGGGCCGATCATAGAACTATCCCTGAGAACTTAGAAGACGCCTCCGATTCATGGACAAAAAAGTTTGCCTCTTTTTTCTCTACACCACTTGCACGAAAATCCACATCACGAAAAACGGCCAAATATTGTGCAGGGTTGTGTATCGTGGGTTAAGTCCACAATAAGGAGCCTACAGCCTGAACCACTCAATAGATTTTCACTATTTTTTTTCGCTATTTATGAGAGTTCATATTATCATTCATTCGAAATCTTGAAGACCAACTTCAGTGCTAATTTCGCAGAGATAAAAACGTTGCGCCTCAGAGTTTTATTGCCGTAGCTGAGTCCAAGGACTCAAAATCAAAAGAATTTTCTTCCATAAATTGTCGGGCATGGCATTCCTAGACTTTTCGAACAAAAATATTTTGAAAATCGGAAGAGATTTACTCGGGCTATGTACAATAGACCTAAAACCACTTAAGTGGCGCTTCATTCATTTTACCTTTCAGGGGAGAAATTTTTTTTTAAATCGGTCAATATTTACTCGAGTTATCCGGTTTATAGACTCATCATCATCATCAAACTTTATAGACCGTTAGTACCTTCCGGTGTGAGGTCTTTCTGCCGCAACCCCAGATTGGTGAACTATCGTCCTCCATGCCCTCCCATCGCCCGCCAAGGAGATGGTTTGTTCGCCCAGAGCAAGTCCCCTAACTTCTAAATCTGATTTAATTGAATCGATAAACCTTCTCCTTGGTCTACCCCTTGGCCTAACACCCGGGACTTGTGCATCCAAGATCCTTTTCGGTAGCCTGTTGTTACCCATCCTTTGAACGTGCCCGAACCAGCGCAGACGACTGGCCCTTGCCGCCTCTTCCACTGACGAAATCCCTAAATTTTCCCTAATGTCGTCGTTCCTTATATGATTATCCCACTGCTCCCTCCTATTAACCTTCGCTATATTCCTAAGAACCCTCATATCAGAAACCTCCAGGTCATGCACGAGATATCCGCAGTCAACCCAACTCTCACTACCATACAGAATCGTCGGCCGGAATATTGACCTGTGAATAGCTAACTTTGTTTCGCTACTTAATTCCCTTTTGTTGAACACGTGCGACCTCAACTGACTGGCCACCGCGTTTCCCATTTTCCTCCTTTCCTCAAATTCCCTAACTAACTTGCCATCCTCTGAAAAAATGGTTCCTAAGTACTTGAATTCAGAAACCTGCTCCAGCTCCTCCCCATTTAAATTGCAAGCTATCTCCTTCCGAGCTTTGCCGACATGCATAACCTTAGTTTTCCCTACACTTACCTTCATCCCATACTCCTCACATGCAGCATTTAGGCAGTCAATCCCACCCTGCAACTCCGTGGTACTATCTGCCAACAGAATCAAGTCATCCGCGTAGGCCAGGATTTTCATTATTACCTCACCCACCTCGACATTTCCCTGCAAGTTTGCCTGCTTGATGATTTTGTCCATGAAAATTATGAACAGAAGCGGGGAAAGACAACAACCCTGACGAACGCCCTCTTTAACCTCGAAAGACTCGCTAATTTCGCCATCTATTCTCACCGCGGCCCTGCTTTCTGAGTAAATACTCTTAATGGCACGCAGTAAACCCCCATTGATACCGTACTCGCTAAGAATCCCGAATAGCTTCTGCCTTGGTACCCGGTCGAATGCCTTCGCCAAGTCGATGAAGCATAAGTATAAGTCCCTGTTCTTTTCATAAAGCTTTTCGATAGTCTGTCTGAGGCAGAAAATCTGATCCTGACATCCCCTCAGAGGCCTGAAACCACCCTGAAACTCATCCAGTACACCTTCCACTATGTTCCTAACCCGGTCAACACCTTACCTACCACGCTCAAGAGCGATATCCCCCTGTAGTTACTGCAAACCTTACGGTTGCCCTTCTTATAAATTGGAGCAATAACACCGAAGCTCCAGTCAGCAGGTACTGTTGAAGACCTCATGGCCAAATTGAAAATCCTACACAGCCATTGGATCCCACCTGATCCGCTATACTTAATAAATTCCGTCCTAATTTCATCCACCCCTGCGGATTTTCCTTCCCTTAATCTGCCGACCTTTCGGGACACCTCATCCAGTGTAATTTCCTCCTCCACCTCCGAGCTAGGACCTGCCTCCCTCCCATTTTCTTCTACCTGATTGACAGATGTAAATAAATCCTTAAAGTAATGCCGCCAAGTCTCCAAGACTTCACCCCTATCTGCAATTAACTCGCCGCCTTTATCTAAAATACTACTACATCCCTCTTTCACGCCACCGCGCCTAATGTCCTTAACCATCGACCAAAATTTCTTACCCCTGCCTTGACCTGCCCTTGCCAAATCCTCCCCAAACTTTTTCCCCTCCCGGTCCTTCGCTTCCCTGACTAGATCCTTAACCAGTTGCCTACAAGCCTTATAAGCCTCCCACTTCGCCACCGTCCTGTCCTGTAACCAAATCAAGTATAGTTTCCTTTTCTCCAATACAGCCCCCCTGATATCGGCGTTCCACCAACCCGTCTTTTTGTTTCGACCCCCGCTAGCGACACTGCCCAGACATTCCTCAGCCAGATCCAAGACAAATTTCTTAAAATTTGCCCACTCAGCCTCAATGTC
>CM055404.1:51336832-51359108 GCA_029228625.1 Pseudolycoriella hygida | reverse complement strand
ACCTTTGAAGAAGTTTTTTGTTGCGATACAAACAATAACGATTTTTCCAGACCGCGAAAACGCGTCCAAAAATTCTGAAAAAAATAACTTAAGGTTTCCTAACTGATAGAATATTTTGTGACCACTTTAAATGGAACTTTTCGACAAGAAAAATGTTTCATTAAAAAAACAGTCTAATACAAATCCCACCCAAAGCATCTTCCGAATGTATTAGTGTCTGTATTCAAGGTATATAGGTCAATTGTGAGCAAAATTCATAGAAGAAATTGAGGGTGGTGGTAGAGGTGGAGTCAAAGGCGAAAATGGCTCGGTTTGGCGGTGACGGCGGTTAAAAAAACCTTTGATGTGTTGTAGAGGAAGTTGTGGGGATAATTTTCGCCCATGGAAGTAGGCAGTTCGGTTTGGGGGTGGCAGCTGCGCGTGGAAAAAAGGGCGCTATCCTGGTCTCCTAGATACCGGAAAATTTGGAAGCCGAAAAACTGGATACCGGGAAATTAGACGAAGAAAGGAAAGGAAGAATTGGGAAATTAAAAAAAATGGGAAAATATAATAATTGGGAAATCACAATAATCGGGAAATTAAAAAAGTCGATACTCAAATCTACATAAAAGTTTAGAAAAAATAATCTAAAGAGATCTTGTGAACAAGAAAGTTTGCTCAAACAATGATAATTTTGCAGCCGTTGTCAGCAATTGTAACGGGAACAGGGGACTGGGAAAAAGAAAAAGATAAGTAGAAGCCAATCGGCGTATTTGACCCGAAACGTTTCTAGAACGAAAATATACAACAAATGTAAATAATATAACTTTACAATTTTATTAAAAATAACCAGAAAAAGGTGTACAAAAATTTTTCGCTCGCTTATTAATACCTTACAAATACTGAGACTTGAAGAAGCTGCTCGATTTACGTTAATTGTGGCGCTGAAAACCGTAATCTGCTACCGAGATACACTATCTTAAAAATCGAAAATCTTGTTTTTGAAATCGAGAAACTTGATTTTCTAAACGGAAAATTCGACCAACCGGCTAAAATCGGGAAATAGAATTTGGATACAGGGAAAAAACATAAATTCCATACGCGGCGGCTCGAAAAAACTTTTTATATGTCGTATAGGAAGTTGTGTGGATCATTTTTGCCCATGGAAGTAGATCCCGCAGCCGCACGGCTTTGCGGCAGCTCAAAAAATTTTTTGATATGTTGTAGAGGAAGTTGTGTGAAACATTTTCGTTTATGGAATGAGGCATGCAGCCGCTCGGTTTGGCGGTGGCGACAGCTCAAGTAAAACTGTCCAAAACTGTATCTGCTTCTGAAACTATTGATATCAGAACAAAAACGCTTTTAAAAAGGAAATATGACGTAAATCTTTCTTCTTTCTTCCAAAACAACTTAAATCAATTTAAAAATTTACAAGGATAAAAAAGATAAAAATTGCACACGCAAAAGTTTCAGTTCACTAAACACACTTCTTAGAAATTTTACAAGGACAGATTTTTGGGGTGTGAATGCTGAAAGAGCAAAAAAATTATTTGGACGTTGGGTCTGGTATATGTGACAATATTTTTTAAGTTTTAAAATTTTTTAGCGTATCAAGGCTGAAAGCGTCACCAATAAGTTCTTTTGGAAGAAAGAAGAGGGACTTGCGTCACATTTCCATTTTAGAAGGGTTTTCATGCTGATTCAAATCGACATCGCAAACATCGAGCCCATGAACAAATATTAAATGTGCAGTGTGCAGTATCCTTTTATGGATTATAGTCGTGGTTTTTAGGGAAAAATACTTCAATGTCAATGAACAAAGTTCGAAAACGATGAAAAATCGCCTAGACCTCTTCAGATTTGTTGACTCCATACACTTTCTTCAGATACCCATTCTACACTTTACATTTTTGGACCACTCTAACGTGCTCTTGGGCTCTTCTTAGAACCCACCTCCCTTGACCCCCATTTTCGGGTGTTGTCTGCTTTTTTAAGTCTTCCAGCCTACGGCGTTGCTTCATTTGACTCAACTATTAGTCCTAACTGACATGTTTGGATGATCGGGACAAGGTCCTGATTTTGTACCGTTCGATTTTGTGTCTATTTTAAACAAATGAAGAATCTGTTCTTTCACATTAAATTAAAATTTTCCCCTTTCGGCTATCTTCAAAAATTTTAGGCGAGTTATACACACTCGTTAAGACGATCAATAAGAATTTTTCTTTGAAAAATGAAGCTCTCACGCGGTCATGCCAATGAATCGAGTAGAAACATATTTTATTTCATCGGCGAGAGAATACCGTACGTTATTCACTCTTGCATATAAAGGAGAAACCATACATTAAATCACTAGGGAAAATTCGTTTTCTCTTTGCCAATTCACTGAAAAAAACAGTGGCGCCGCCGTGATTTGAACTCACGACCCACCGATCCGAAAGGATCGACACTAACCACTGCGCAAATTCGCTCATTTGCTATGTACAAATTTTGTTGATACTGTTTGTTGACAAATAGAAGCATATAGTAACGTAGAATGTACAAATATGTCTCTCACAAACACTAGCGTTGTTTTTCTCGATATACAACATACGCTTATCCCGTCAAAATATTTGAAGTGATAAAAATTCACCAATGTCTTTTTGTATACAATATTTCGTGAAATGAGTTTGAAGTGACTTCTGATTGCATTACTTTTTTTGTAGGGAGGTATTTTGAATACGTTTCGTATTTGTATTTTTGTTCGTTTTGTATTTGAATCAGTTTTTATTTATGTTATAAATGTGATTTTCTCACAGAGCAAAATTCAAATGTCTATATGAAAATAGTAATTTCACGTTACGACCAAATAAATAAAATAAAAAAAAAATATTGGAAGAAAAATTGAAAAAAAAGACCTGCAGCCGCCGGATTCGAACCCACGGCATGTAAGATCAGAAGGACACAACGCTAACCACTGACCCAAATTTTGTTGATGCTGTCTGTTGACTACAAACGAAGTAATGCATTCAGAAGTCATTTCAAACTCATTTCATTAAATGTTGTATGCAAAAAGATATTGGTGAATTTTTATCACTTCAAATTTTTTAATTGAATTTAACTTCTTATAAACACTACCGTTGTTTTTCTCCATATTCAACATACATACCCAAGCTTTTGTATTTTGAGTGGTTTTGTTTACGTTTTTGTTCGTTTTGTATTTGAATCAGTTTTTATTTATGTCATAAATGTTTTCTCACAGAGCAAAATTCAAATGTCTATATGGAAATAGTAATTTCACGTGACGACCAAAACATAAATAAATAGAATTAAAAAAAATGTATTGGAAAAAAATATTAGAAAAAAAAATTGAAAAAAAGACCTGCAGCCGCCGTGTCTCAAACCCAGGACCCTGAAAATTCGAAGCAGTGATACATTCTCGCAGCTATCACATTCATGCGCTCGAATGAATAACGTACGATATTCTCTCGCCTAATGAAATAAAATATTGCATTGGTGGACGTGAGAAATCTCGGATATCTTCTTATGTAAATATTGTACTCTCACTTGTTCGCTACGCTCACTCGTTATGTACAATATTTACATTAGAAGAAATCCTCGTTTTTCTCTCGTCCACCAATAAAATACTATTTTAATATAAAACTTGTACGTGATTTTTTTTAAATAACTTTATTAACTTACCGGAGCTGAAAATGGAGGATGAGATACTACCACACACTTTTTTTAATGCAAAAGTTAGTTAACGTAAAGTACAAGCATAAACATTCAATAGGATTATGATCAAAAGCATCGCGCGCCGTTGACGTATAACAATAAAAATCAACGCCAACATATTTTTAGTGTTTTAGATGCAAAGTATTAAGATCTATCGTCCCGTGAATGAAACTATGAGTACCAGAGCCATCCTTGGGACGTGTCTTGCGGGGGATAAGCAAAGCATGACCTAAGAGCTTTTCGTACATTAATGGATGTTATAAGAATTTTAATCATGGGCGCGCGGTAGCATTGCGCCCGTGACGCAAGTCCCCATACGATTAAAAAAATCAGAAATTTTTTTTCGTAGACTGCGGAACCATACATACAGCTAAATTTTGACTTTTTTCCCTTGCGTCGTACCCCCCTACCTAGTTTATCGGATTCTACGTAAAATTTTGATTGAAATCGACCTTTCACTCATTAAAATCGGTCCAGTGGATCCGAAGATATGACCTTTAGAAAATCGTCATTTTCCATACAAAATGTGCTGCTTCATAGAAGCCAAAGAAAATGTATACATCCTACGTTAGTTAGTTAGTTAGTTAGTTAGTTAGTTAGTTAGTTAGTTAGTTAGTTAGTTAGTTAGTTAGTTGTGGCATTTCCATTTGTATGAAAAACGACTTTTTTGGCGATTTCTCGAAAACTGGCCGTCAGATCTTCTTTAAATTTTGCAGGGACCTTCGGATGGGCATTCCACGCCATCTAAGATTTTAAAAAAGTGGGGTCACCGGCTTCGTTTGGGCGCTAGGGCTCCTGGAAGCTCCCATACAAATCCCATATAAAATAATGTGTATGTGTGTGAGTGTCACAGTTGTGTGAGTGTCACAGTTGGGTGAGTGAGGTATTCAACTTCCATTAGAGTTTTTGATATTTTTCGGTTATTCTCGATATGAGTGAGGTCATCCAATGGGGCTTAATAGGTTTATGGGATTCTTGTGGATTCTTGTGGATTTCTCTAGCACTTTACAACTTCCATTAGGTTTTTTGATATTTTTCGGTTATTCTCGACATGAGTGAGGTCATGCAATGGAGCTTCCTAGGTTTAAGGGATTTTCAAAGATTTTTGTGGATTTCTCTAGCACTTTTCAACTTCCATCAGGTTTTTTGATATTTTTCGGTTATTCTCGAAATGAGTGAGGTCATGCAATGGAGCTTCCTAGGTTTAAGGGATTCTTAAGGATTTTTGTGGATTTCTCTAGCACTTTTCAACTTCCATCAGGCTTTTTTGATATTTTTGATCGGTTTCAATTTCTTCCAAAAGTCCTGATATCACAACAAAAACCCTTTTAAAAGGGAAATGTGACGCAAGTCGTTGTCCCTTCTTCCAAAACAACTGATATCACAACGAAAACCCTTTTAAAGGGAAATGTGACGCAAGTCGTTGTCCCTTCTTCCAAAACAACTGATATCAATTTGGGTGACGCTGAACGCTTCGAAACGCAAAAAAACTTTCAAAATATTTTCACATTTGATTAAAAAAATGCGTCACAAATGCCGGACCCCCCAGCGTTATAATTTTTCTACGCTTTCAGCTTTCATACGCAAAAATTTGATTTCTAAAATACGCCATACATCCCATAAAGTCAAATTTTTGCAGTGTGAAAGCTGAAAGAACAGAAAAACTATAACGCTGGGGGTCCGGCATTTGTGACGCATTTTTTTTAATCAAATGTGAAAATATTTTGAAAGTTTTTTTGCGTTTCGAAGCGTTCAGCGTCACCCAAATTGATATCAGTTGTTTTGGAATAAGGGACAACGACTTGCGTCACATTTCCCTTTGAAAAGGGTTTTTGTTGTGATATCAGTTGTTTTGGAAGAAAGGACAACGACTTGCGTCACATTTCCCTTTTAAAAGGGTTTTTGTTGTGATTTTATTTTACGGCACAACAAAGGTATTTTTTAAAAACTATTGGACTGTTTGAATCAAACGTCTGCTGATACATCCTTCCCTTTGTCTGTTTTTGAAAATCATCCCCTCCCCCTATTAGCAGACGTCATTTTTGGACAGCCCCCGAAATTACTAGTACAAATTGGTGTTTCATTTGTAAGTTTAGCTCAATTACGTCAAGTAACACCTTTCATCAATAAAACATTTACTCGATGATTTGTTGACTTTAATCATTATTGCATGAATACTCCAGTAGGGAATCCACAATGAGCTTGAAGTACACCAGAGAGAAAAATGAAGAAAAACTATACACGACATTTATTTCAATTCGTTTGTCACGCACACGCACAGTGTGAAATTTCTAACATATTTGGAAACTATAGGTTTGTGTATTATACATCCCTTCATACGGATAGAAACAGCGCTAGCACGACGCGTTTCTTAATAATGTGTACA
This sequence comes from Pseudolycoriella hygida, assembly GCA_029228625.1. Taxonomy (NCBI): domain Eukaryota; kingdom Metazoa; phylum Arthropoda; class Insecta; order Diptera; family Sciaridae; genus Pseudolycoriella; species Pseudolycoriella hygida. The sequence continues at coordinate 51,353,032 of CM055404.1, read as the reverse complement.
TATGACTCGCATTTGTTTGCACTAATAAGAACACCTCTGAGAACCTACCTACACGTTTCTTTAACTTATTTGTGACATCGCTGACGCTAACACTAAAGTATAAACTCGGCGGTAAGTTTACAATTAGGTTAGCACGATTTTTCCGTAGATTGAAAATGGTAAATGAGGTATCGCTGGTTGTGTGAGTGTTTCATTAGCGTTATATAAATAGAAAGTTTTACGTTGCAAATGCTAATACACATCGATACACAACTTACTTGTAGTTTCGCAAGAGGGATCAAGATCAGATTGGTAGTCGATCATGATATAGCCTGTTCAGTCAATAGAAGAAATTCAGGAGACATGTCTTAAAGGGATGTTCATAAATTTTGACGACAAAATGACAAATGGTTTTGACATCATTAAATGGAGAGAGAAAGAGAGAAATGTTTGTATTTTTTATCCTACAGGGGATGTGAGACGATTGTTGCTTTTTATAAACGACCCAACCCAATACAAGCCAATTAAACGATTACAATAATTTACAGAGTCTGTCATTGGAAATTTCTAGGAAATTTTATCGACGCAATGACAATGAAATTTGAAACAATTATAATTAACGTACAATTCCAAGAAATTCGTCATTAACATCGTTACTCGGTCATCAGTCCCATTAAGTGATGGGAACTCTCTTGTCGATTTTTCGAATAAAGAACTAATAATTTGTTGTAATGATTCTTTTTTAAGTATTTTGACATAAAAAGCAAATTCTAAAGTTCTGTTAATATTTTGGAATTTATTCGGTAGGAACAGGTGAATTAATCATTTATGTCAGTCTTGAATTGCGTACAGCTACTCCTTCTACGGTTGGTAGTAACTTATGTTTATACGGTTCTCTCTCTCCATGTGTGTGTGCCTTAATTCGTGAATGTTAAATAACACAATAGGAAATGGTTTAATTTAATTCCCTTGACTGAAAGTCAACGGTATTAAGTCAAAAAATAGGTCTTAATGAATTGTTACGAAAAATACGTAAAATTCCTTACACCAGATTTGGTTGTCCACACGATAACGGGAGTAATTATTAACCGATTTTCAAAAACTTTTTTATTCCACGCGGAATTAAAATCTCGAGGCTAACTTCGAAGATGGGCATGTATAGGACTAAGAATCTGCAAGTTATTCCAGAAAAACAGGATTTATCCATGGTTTACATGTATTGCGTCGATTCGCATGGTTTTTATTTGGTAGCCGACTACCGAGTTGGTGGCTGGTGTATGGTGGTTGATAGTGTGTGATAGTAGTTGGTAGTTTGTAGATGGCACTTTGGTTGTCGGTAGTTTGTAGTTGGTAGTTTGTAATTGGTAGTTTGTAGTTGGTACTTTGTAATTGGTAGTTTGTAGTTTTTAGTTTGTAGTTGGTAGTTTGGTAATTGGAAGTTGGTAGTTAGTAGTTTGGTAGCGATAGTTTAGTAGTTGGTAGTTTATAGTTTGTAGCTTAATACTTTGGTTGTTGGTAGTTTGTAGCTTGGTAGTTTGGTAATTGATAGTAGATAGATAAATAAATGAATTACTTACTAGTTTTGTAATTGGTAGTTTGTAGGTTAGTAGTTTGGTTGTTGGTAGTTGGTAGTTTGGTGTTTAGTAGTTTGATAGTTATTAGATTCTAGTTTGGTAATTGGTAGTCTGGTACTTTGTAGCTTAGTGTTATTTGGCATTTTGGTAGTTGTCAGTTTGTAGTTGGTAGTTGGCATTTGGTGGAAATTATAAGTAGGAAATATACAATCATTTCATTTCATTCATTTTCAAATGTATAAAAAGGTCTCGGACCTTATTCTATACATAAGTAAGCTTTCTTAGAACAAAATTAAAGATTACTTAACTAGCCTAACCTAAACTACATGTGGCGCCCTCTGTTGGCCAACACAAATAGTTATTTCATTCATTACATTGAACACACTCATTCGGAGTGTCAATGAATTATGTGATCGCACTCATTATAACGTCAGTGAGATGTCAATCAAATGTCAAACCTAATGTGTATATAAGAATAAGTTTTGTCATGAATAAAGTCAGTCGATCTAGTGGATCGGTACAAGAAATATCTCTTTCTATTCCTACCAACACTCCACATACACATACTACATACTAAGTAACTGACTTAAATTCATAATACTTCAAGTACAAATACAAATTAACTGAAGATGAAAGTGCCTAATTTAATATAGAATATCATAAAGCCGAAGTAGACATTAAACAAACTTTTTTAAAAGATGACTGATAACAGCTTCTATGTTCTACAGCATTAATGCTGCAAACAAGAGCTCCTGAAGGCCTTGATGTTATTCGCCTTAATTCAGACGGTAAAGAATTATAACACTGAGTTCCACGAACGAATAACGTATTTTTACATCTAGCAAGTGACACTCGTGGGACATTCAAGCACATGTTTCTACCTGAAATCACCAAAACTTATCCCATTAAATAGATATGAGGGTTTCTTCATGAGTATCATATTCTGCATGAACGTCATGGAACGCTGCTCTAAATGATCAAAGATAGAACAACCCAATAATTTAGAGCTGTCAATATTTTCCAAATTTCCCAGCCCATAGACATACCTTGTACAGGCCTTAAGCGCCTTTTCAATTATTTTCTTACTTGTCGCATCCATATTTAATGCAATAAGTTCAGAGCAATATGTAAATTGTGGCAACGGCAAAGACATCACTAGAGTTCTGCGGGTTCTGAGAGGGGTGACTGAAAAGCTCTGCCATAGTGTACGCTAGATAGAGTATACATTAGCTGCTACACCGTTACAATGTTTTTGCCAAGTTAGTCCCGTTGTCAACCTAACCCCCAAATCCAACACTTCTACACTCTGGACAATCATCTCACTACCCATAAAGATACAGGCGGTTTCTTTCCATTTCGTTCAGATTCAAACCCATTCTCCGATGACCAACTTTCAATTTTACGAAAATCTTCATTTATCTTTCTAGCAAAATTTATTACAGAAACAATATATCAAAAACATTGAAAATCGTCAGCGAACAAATGATGAGTCATGTGCCTTAATTTATCTGGTAGATCATTGATGAACATTGAAAATAGGAGAGGGCCAAGAACTGACCCTTGCGGTAGACCTGACAAAATCGGCAGAAATGGATACAAGAAAACCTCAATTTGAACTGCTTGATAGCGACCAGATAAATGTGACGACAGTAAAGTCAATGCAGAACTTGAGAAAAATCAGTTTATTTTGAGTTTATGCAACAAAAGCTTATGGTTAACTGTGTCAAAGGCTCGAGTAAAATCAAGCAACAATAAGGCCACTTCCTACGTTCAAAGCCCTTTAGTATGTCGTTTGTTACCTTTAACAGTGCGGATGAGGTACTGTTAAACGGGCGAAATCCAGATTGGTAGCATGCCAGCATGTTGCGATCTCTACAAAATGCACAATCTGATCCTTTATCAGATTTATCAGATCTAAACATATTGAGCGATAATCCTTAAGATCATGCGTTCTTGACTTTTTATGCTCTAGGAGTGCTTTTACCCGCTTCCATAAAGTCGGGAAGCTTAATTGGTTATGGACATAAGTGACCTCCTCCAGCATGAACGGCAAGATAATTTCGATAAATTTCAAAGGGATATCATCGAGGCCGGTAGCGTTGGAGGTTATTTTATGGATCGACTGATGCACTTCTAGAGTGGAAATAAAATCAAATATTATCATCGATTGGAAAATAGCGTTCGAAGTTTTAAGATCACATCTATCTTCAGAGTATTTCGAAAACAGCGCACTTTGCTCAACTTTACCTCAATTGCACTTTGATGGCATATACGCAGAGCTGTGTCTTGCGGCCCTATTTCTGGCGTCGCTACTAGCACCGCTAGTTTTCAAAAAGTATTAGTGTTAGAACTAGCGCGCTTTAAATTTTAGTAAAGCGCTAGCGCTAGTATAATGTATTGTAAAATTGATCACGTTAGTAACAAAATTTACATCATCATCATCGTCATCAAGCTTTATAGACCGTTATAGATCACCCTCCTCCATATCCTCCTATCCTCTGCCAAGGAGATGATTTGTTAAATCTGATTTAATTGATTCTATAAACCTTCTCCTTGGCCTACCCCTAGGGCGAACGCCCGGGACCTGCGCATTCAACATCCTCTTTGGGAGCCTGATTTTATTCATCCTTTGAACGTGAACCAAATTTACAATTGAGCTTTAATCACATACATTTCGTTATTCGAATTTTGCTATTCTCTGCAATTTTGTTTCATACAGTCTCGATACCTTTGTTGTATAAACATTGTAAAGTCTTTCTATAATCAATAATAAATAGAAAATATTTATTTCTTGTTATTTTCTTTGACGTACGTATAATAGCCAGCCACTCTAAATGTCAACAGAGATTTAAAGTCTACTTTCGTTCCATCTATATTTCTCTTTCTCTCCGTCAACAAAATGTGTACACACACACGTGTATGCATACATGGAATGTGACAAAGGAGAGAAAGAGAAATATAGGTGGAACGAAAGTGAACTTGAAATCTCTGTTGACATTTGGAGTGGCTGGTTTTCATTTGCCAGCCACAGTATACTCGAATTCCACATCAAAGCTGTACTGCTTAAAATAGAATGAGATTATTAGGCTCGCCCTGTGGCCTCGACTCATCAGAAAACAATCTAAAATCGATCATAGCACACAATCGGTGCAGTATTTACATTGAATTTTATTTCAAATGAGCTAGGCGCAGACAATTTGTTCATCAAAGTATGTTTACGTGAAAACATGAATATTTTTGCCCTTGTACATTCCTTTATTATCCTTTATTGCATTGTTTACATTTTATGTGCAATAAACCGACTCGATATGATACTACAATGCTACTGCTTTAGGTGCTTTAGTTGGAATTTCTGAAGTAATAACTAGCGCTAGCGCACTAGCGCGAATTGCTAGTTTCGGCCCGAAAAACATCGCTGCGCGTAGCGCCGCTAGTTTTCAGATGGCAGTAGAGGTCATTATTATTATTAGTAGCGGTAGCACTAGCGCGCACAGCTCTGCATATACGCGATAATAATTTACCAGTTCAAAAAAATTGAAAATTGGTGCGCTTAGACTAATTAGCGCTGATCGCGGTACAACGAAAATACCTCGCATGAAACACTGCATTGTAGGAGTAGGTCTGTCAGAAGAAATAAAAAAATCGGAAGAATTTGATTATTTGTTCACAATAGAAGCAGTTTTTTTGTGAACCTAAACAGTCTGATAACATTCAGTAATCATTCATGCTTACTCCTTCCCTTCACGTTACTGCTTTATACTTCCACTTTCACCCGTAATATGAAGTAGCTGGTAAAAAACTATTTTCACTAAATACTTACGCTGGCCATTCCGAACGTACACCTATCAACGAACATTCGAAATACATATTTCCTCTCATAATTTCGAGTGAGAGTCGATTTACTTCGAAAATGTGCACATTCTCCATATATATTTTTCAATCTATCATATGGCTAATGTCAGCGCCACCATTTAATGACAACTATTCAATTTCATTTTTTATTTGCATACATTTAATAGAATGAAATCGTTGCAAAAAAAAATTAAACAGCGTGGTTGTAGTGTAATATGCCTTTCTTTATTATAGCGGAAGAATAAATAATCAATCAAGGGACGTGACACACCCGAAAGGTTGGACCTAGCACGGACATACGTTACAGACACATTGCTACCGTTACTATAAATCATTACAGCTAAAAGTCGATCGTTCAAGAGAGCGTCACAGAAAAATTGCATTTCCATGAAATACGTTCCTTTTTGAAACGCATGTTTTATATTCTGTTATCTCTCAATATCTTACTTTTCGTCTCACACATTCGTCCTCATTTTTTAAATAAATTTTGGAAACACAGTTTTTTGACAGTTGCATTTTTCTGAGAAATTCTTTGTCACATATTGTTCTATATATTCCATTTCTGTTCTTTTCCCTGACGCAGAGCTCAAAGTTAAGTGAACTTTTTCAACCAGATGAAAATTAATGATCAGATGTATATCGAGTAGAATCTTCGCTAAAGAAACTTTTGGAAAAATGGGAAACATTTTCCCTGAAAATAGTCACTGCTGTGACCACAGCAAAATATGCGAGTAAACTTTAGGGTAGTGAGGGTATTGGTAAGACCTGTGGCGAATTATATTTAGTTCTGCATGCGGACTTTAGTGCCCGGGGTTCTGTTACTGAAATCCTACAAGGATGAATATTCATCCACATCCTTGATCTCCCGTTGCGGGGGCTGCTGCACTATTAAAATAACTATTTCCACTGAAGATAAATCGGATAAATGGTTAAAGATGACAGCTGTGAACTGTCTCCAGCTGTAATTTTTTACACCTGTGATAAGTAAAATCTGCTTGTAGCTAACACATCTGTATTTATTTCTTGACATAACCCTTCACAGCTGAGTTATATTTCTATATCATCTGTTTTGCATTTGAATATCTGGTGGTTTTATTTGATTTTTTTTTTTTTTGTACTGATGAGCAATGATTCGTCTGTCCGACCTCAATTCTTTGTTTTTTATTCCATTTCGACACAGTTTGTACTGACCGTTATGGTCCCCGGAAAATTTTGTAGAAGAACATTTTGATTATTTTTAAGGTTTAGTCGTGCCAGCTGTCGATTTTTCGAGTAGAGAAAATTCTTCATCTAGACGGTTTTTGAGACGATCATTGCCCGAAGGGTTCACCAGATGCATTATAGGTTTCTTCAGGGAAAATGTCAGGAATGATCTAAAGCTTATTTTGTATACATTGTTTAAGAAAAAAATAAATTATGTGAGAAGTATAGGTCGTCAAAGTTGAATTTTGGTTCACAGCTATAAGAGGGTCTACATTGAACTTACATATACAGAGACTTTTATGCGCACAATATGATGATCCCTTGAATCAACGCCTAGAGTGTCATTTTAGAAGAAAAACTGTAAAAAACTGTAAAAAATTGTTTCACGCATGTGTGCTTGAGATATCGAATTTGGTTAGGCTTTAAGTTCCAATAAGGACAAGAAGTGCTGTTTCTTAATCTTTGGGACCGCAAGGTATTGTTTGAAGCTTCGAAAAAGGAAAATTCGTCGTTTTTCACCGGAAAAAATAGTTCGAATGTGATTTGAAGCTAAAAGTAACAAAAATTGAAAAATTACCTTGTTACGGTCTGTGATTTTTGCAAGAGGTGTTTTTCCCACGAAATGAAAATTTCGAAACAAAAGTTCAAATCCAAGTTCATTTTCGGATTCCTTATGAAATTCTAGGAAGAAATAAGCTTTCACATGGTATCATTGCAGTATAAAAGTTTCTGTATATGTAAGTTCAAAATTGACTTATTCATGGCTGTGAACAAAAATTCAGTTTTGACGACCTGTACTTCTCACATAATTGATTTTTTTCATAAACAATGTTCAGACAAAATCAAATTTAGACTATTGCTGATATTTTTTTTGCAGAAACCTATAACGCGTCTGGTGAAACCTTCGAGCAATAATCGCTTCAAAAACAGTCCACACGAAGAAATTTCTCTACTCGAAAAATCGACTACTTGCGCGACTAAACCGCAAAAATAAAACAAATGTTCTGCTACAAAATTTTCCGGGGACCATAACGGAGACGGTACGAAAATGGTTGGACGCGAAAATTTTTTTTCTTCACATTTTCTCCGACTTTTTGATTTATTTCGACGGATTTTCACTTGTTTTCTGCTCTGTTTTTGATAATTATATCTCGAAAGTATGCCTACGGTATGTGTATTTCGATTTTGGCCCCGGATTTAGTTAAATCCTAGACTTAAATTTTTTTTTTGAGCAAAAGGTCAAGTGAACTCGATTGATTGTTTTGTTATTTATTATTATCTATTGTCTGCATTGAACATGTTACACGGATTGCATGAATGACGAGTGTGAAAGATCAAGAACTTGTGTGTGGTATTAAAAATGTGAAAATGAAAATTGAAAGTCTACGGATTCGAGCTTGTGGAAATTGCTCACGAATGACATTGACAATCACAACAAAAACCTTTTAAAAGGTAAAGTGTGACGCAGTCCCTAATGTCCACTTCCAAAATTAATGATATCAGTGGAGGTGACGCTTACGCTGAAAATACGCAAGAAATGACGATGCAAAAAAAAACTTTTTAAAAAATTCAAATGTTTGAAATTGCGTCACAAATGCCAAAACCATCAACGTAATTATTTTTCCACACTTTCAGTTTTCACATGCAAAATTTTCTCAAAAACTAAGTTAATAAAGTTAGTTGGGTACACTTTAGAAGAGTAGGAAAAATTAATTTTGAACTCAGTAAAAAAGTTAGCCTCAAAAGTCGGGCATCAGTAAGGTCAAATTTTTGCTATGTAAAAACTGAAAGCACAGAAAAATTATTTCGTTGTTGGCTCTGGCATTTGTGACGCAATTTCAAACATTTGAATTTTTTAAAAAGTTTTTTTTTGCATCGTCATTTCTTGCGTATTTTCAGCGTAAGCGTCACCTCCACTGATATCATTAATTTTGGAAGTGGGCATTAGGGACTGCGTCACACTTTACATTTTAAGAGGTTTTTATTGTGATATCAGTAGTTTTGGAAGTTTTCAGTTGTATGAAAAATTTTTATTTTTTGAAAAAAATTTTCTCAAAAATAAAATTTTCTCCGAAAAAAATTTTTCTTCAAAAAAAATTTTTCTCCAAAAAAATGTTCTCCAAAAACAATTTTATACTAAAAAGTTTTCTCCAAATTGTTCTCCAACACCTTCGGCTACCATCGGAACACTTCGTATCACCTTCGGCTACCTTCGGAATACTTTGTGTCACCTCCGCCTTCCTTCGGAAGACTCCGTGTCACCTTCGGCTACCTTCGGAACACTTCATGTCACCTTCGGAACATTTCGTGTCACCAATTCTCCCACTGATTCATATAACTTTCCTGAATAAACCAACTGTCTAGGTATTCTTATGCAGAATTTAGCAAAAAAATCCAAGATGGCGTCACTTTGACAGTTGGCAGCCATTTTCTGATGATACCAAAAAATTCTCCTGATGAAACTCTATAACTTTCTAGAAGAAACTGTCTCTCTAAGTAGTGTCATTACGGAGATAAAATTCGAAAAGAGAAAAAGCATAAACGAAAATCCAAGATGGCGCCGCATTGACAGCTGGCAGCCATTTTCCTAAGATCCCAAAGAATTCTCCTGACCAAACTCTATAACTTTCCCAAAGAAACAAGCTCTTTAGCTATTGTCACTCCGGAGCTAAAATTCGAAAACTCCGAGCATTACCCAAAAAACCATCGATTGATCACTTTTCCACATGCCACAGCTTTTCCAGAATTTTCCCGGAAAAGCGGCATATGAAATTTTTCATTTGGGGCCGAGAGTGACGTTCCCTGAAAATTTCAAAAAGATCGACTGTCTAGTTCTCGAGATCGAAAATTATTAATAGATAGAACATAGATAGAACATAGATAGATAGATAGATAGATATATAAATAGATAGAAACCGACAGATCAGAAAAAAAGTTTCCATAATAGTTTCCAATAGAAAAATTATTTCTCCAAACAAAAGTGTCATTTTCAAACCTCGATATCTCAGCCAATTTTTAACCGATTTTGATGAGTGAGGGCTTGTTTGAAAGCTGCTGCAACGTAGTTTAAATATTTTGGAGGGGGAGGGGGACGAGGGTAAAAAACTCAAAAGTTCGCCTATATATGGCTCCTTGTCCCAAAAAATTTTGTATGGAGTTTTTTGGGTTTGTGGACGTTTTTTTTTTGGGTGTGGGGACTGCGTCACGCCTTCCGCTACCGCTGCGGGCATGATTTAAGTTTATAAGTTTGCGTACGAGTCGTGCGATCGCGTGCTACTAACGCTAAACATTTCTATATGCTCAGTCTTCTTGTGTGCCTGGAATTCATGTCTCGAATCTGAAATGCTACATTGATGAATACAGCCTCTCAATTATGTGTGAACGACCTTGATTTGTGCGACCGTTGATGGTCTCCGATTGATCGATTGGCTGATTTATATTGGCAGGAATTCGACCAACGAATGACTGTCGCTGTCTTTCATCCCACTTCTCCTGATTTCACCTGATTCGCAATTGTGATGAGGATCAGATGAGTATCTGAGACGCAAGGTGGTTCGCTTTCTGTTTGTTAGGCGAGAAGTCAGAACCGACGCTGTAGACTGTGAGGATTTCGAGTAACGGGTGAAGAGAAGGAAACGCTCTGTTCACGTCGATCAAAGTGATAAATTAATATCTAAACAAATGGAATGGTTTTTATACGATATATACAGGATCTATTCATATGAAACTGGACAAGCTACCATGCTTGTCACTTTCACACGTTAGTGATTGAGAGAATCATACCGAGTGGTAAATTTACAAACAAGGTAATTGATCATATTACAAAACACTACACAAGTAACTAGTCCGATCACTTGGTCAAGCGAGGTCATTGTTGTTAGCTTTAAGTTCTATGCGTGTAGCGCTCCAGCGCTGTTTTTAGTATACATGCCAATATTCCAAACCAATATGTTTACTGGGAACTGTGAGTATAAGGGGCAAACCAAGGGGTAACTTCACTGTTGTTTGTACGTTCAAGCTCTCTGGAGTTGTACACAGGTACCAGCTCGAATGTTGCAAGGTCAAGGTCAAGGGACCATAACGGTCACTAGAAACTATGTCGAAGTTGAATAAAAAAACAAAAATTTCGAACCGATCCACCCTATGATGAGTTAGCCCAGTACATCAAGAAGATAACACGATATTACAATTTTTGGCGCAAACGCCAATTTCTGCAGAAAATCTCTTTCCAACAAAAAATAATTGAGGGATTTGGCTAGAAAAATTGGAGGGAAAAATAAATGTGGAAGGAAAAACATCAACTCATTGAAAATTAAATTTTAACAGTTAATAAACACTATGCACATTTTCATGGATATTACCGATTCGATATGATGAAGAAAACATTATTTTATTATTTGAACATACCAGACATTTAATGGAAAATACATCACTTAAAATTTCTTAAAAATAATTCAAGTGAAACTTTCATCTTAGTCGTTAAAGTGAAATAAAAAAGTTTCTTCTTGATATTTACCAACGGGAAAACTTAGCGAAAAGTTACCCTCGAAAAGTTTTGACTGTGCTTAATTTAAAGTTGAAACTTGTATGTTACATTTCCATTCTGAAATAACATATCTAACGTTAATAATCCATCTTATTCTATTCAATTTAGTTTTACATATTCAAAATACATTTTCCTTAATTGTAGTTTACTTCTCATTAATCATCCACCTTCACATGTTGTCTAATACCTTACAACATTTTTGGTATTAGTAAGTTTATTTCGAATGGGATGCTGATGGGTTGCAAGGTAGAAAATTCGATTTCAATACAATATTAAGTGTATTGAAGGAAGTAATCAGCATTGTATGCATAAAATCATTCGAATTCGGCATTTACATAACAATACAAAAAACTTTTGATGTATACCACATACATCTGAGTGCTTAACACGCTTTCGTCACCAATTTTTTGGATTGCTTCCAAGGAAGAATTTGGGAAAATCCATTATGTATCAACATGCGGAATTTGTAAGCTATTTAGTTCGTCAAACGTTTTGAATCGTTGATGGAAAATGCTGACAATACAAAGTTCCCAGTCAACATTTCGTCAAACGTTTTGAATCGTTGATGGAAATTCTGACAATAAAAATTTTCCTGTCAACATTTCTTTTATATCGGCAGATAAAAAATGCTTAGTTCTACACGCTGCATCCTGTGTAGACTGTTTATCTGGAAACTAGGTCCTGCAGCCAGACGCTGATTGACCATGTGGTTAGTAATGTATCTCGTGAGGTTAGTTCCGTGAACGATACGGTTGAAGTCAATTTCAGTGACCACGCCGCAATCTTCACTCACATGCCATTGAATCCGCTGCGGTGTAATGACTCAGTGATCAGGAGGGTGACGAATTACGGTCTTGCCAGGAATAAGCTGGGAATCTGCATGGGAGAACTGCTGGCTAAATCATATGTTGATCCGAATGAGATGGTGAATGATTTAGAAACTGTGTTGAAGTCAGGAAAGTGGCTAAGCCAAAATCTCAACTGTGCCCCTGGATGAACAGCCACCTGTCGTCGGTAATTGAGGCTAGCCAAAAGTGCTTCGAGAGGGCTAAGAGGAGCGGATGCAGGAATGATGAAAATACTCGTAGTGAACTAAAGTTTCTTGATTCTGAGGTGTCTAAGTGGCAGTGGTATTACAAATCACGCTACTATGACCGGATGTTTGAGAGGGTTGGGGCAGATCCTAAGAAAGTGTGGAAGAAGATAAATGAGGTTCTTGGTAGAGGAGGCAGAAGATCTGAAAAGATAGAAAAGCTGGTCTATAACGGATCTGTGCTAAATGATGATCGTGACAAGGCTGCGGCTATGAATGACTTCTTCGTCAAGGTTGGGTACTCTACTGTAAGGAACATAGTGAATGATGGAGACATCAATAAGTATCATACCTTGCAGTCGTGTCCCAATAGTATATTTCTGGATCCTGTAGGGGAGAACGAAGTGTTGTGTATATTGCATAGGATGAATCCGAATAAGAGCGCTGGGCTTGACGGGATTTCTGCCGCTTATCTGAGGGAGATTGCTGATCTGATATCACCGTTTCTTACTCGAGCCGTGAATCTCTCATTTGTTACCGGAATATATCCCGACTGTCTGAAAATCGCTAGAGTAACGCCAGTCTATAAAGCTGGCAATAGGGATGACCCTTCAAATTACAGGCCGATTTCCGTATTGTCGCTGTTGAATAAAGTTTTTGAGCTGGTAATACGGGATAGGTTAGTGGATTTCCTTGAGAAAAATAAGTTCTTGTATGCCCGCCAGTACGGGTTTAGGAAGAAGTCTGGGGTACATACTGTCATATATGAAATTCTTGATAAAATTATTAAGGACATAGATCAAGGGAGGCGGGTTAGTGCCCTTTTCCTGGATATAACAAAGGCTTTTGACTGTGTCAATCATGAGAAGCTATTGCGAAAACTGAAGATCATCGGCGTGAGAGGAACTCCGCTTCAGCTGATGGAAAGCTACTTGAGTAACCGCAGGCAATATGTTCTTGTTGGAGAATCGCACAGTGAGCTGGAGGTCATTGATATAGGAGTGCCTCAGGGGAGCGTTCTTGGGCCTCTATTATTTTTAGTGTATGTAAACGACATGTATCGGCTGCCTACGAAAGGGATGGTGTCTCTATTTGCTGACGACACCGGAGTTTTCTGTGCGAACGTGTCCCACGGCTTGAATGTGAGGGACCTCAACTCCGACTTGGAATGTGTCAATGATTACTTGGGGATAAAAGGTTTGTGCCTGAATGCAGGGAAAACTAAAGCCATGCACTTATTGATAATTCCAGTTTGCTTTCTATTTTTTGTGCAATTTCTAGTAAATTTCTAGATTAACGAAATTCATTTTTGTTAATTTTTCTATTTTAATTTTTTCCTCTTAAATGCTACTTCCCTTCACAGTGCGAGGCACAGTGGGATTGCATATTTAAGTTGAATTTTTGCAAACAAATGTTGAATAAATGAATGAATGAATTGATATAAAAAAAAAAAATTTCATATGAACATGACGGTTGCGGCAAGTTTTCCCAACTGTCAACTTTCAAGTTTAGATTATTATCTCTGAAAATGTAAAGCTGGGCCGCGATTCTCAAGATTTTGGTAGCTTTACAGATGCAAATACAAATATTACGAATGCTAAATGCCAGTCTTAGCGGATTCGGAAAGTTTTGGGGCAGCTGTGAGGCCTTGCCCCACTCAATAAAACTGTTTTTGTTGTCGGCACTGTCCAACTTTTGTATTGAAATTTTGACATCGCCCCGAGCGAGCGTTCACTCAAGTTACTTACTTACTTACTTAACCGGCCCTACAACCCATTAAGGGTCTTGGCCTTCTCCAACATGCTTCTCCAACCGGACCTATCCTCAGCTAACGTCTTCCAGCTGGTTGTTCCCGCAGTTCTCAGTTTGGCAAAAGCTGCATCGCACCATCTGGATTTTGGTCTGCCTGCACTTCTTTTGCCTTCCGGTTTGGTGATAAGAAGTTTCTTCGGGATACGATTGTCGTCCATACGCTGCACTGTTCACTCAAATTACTTATTTCAAAAACATTTCGTTTTAGCGAAATGCATCGTTCATATAGGATGACACGCCAAAATCGTCCTTTTTCGTACCATCCCTCCCCCCTGTCACATCAGTCTCTCGCCCATCCCCACCCCTTATACTCGGGTTGGATGTCTCGTCTATTAACAAGAAAACATGACACTCGAATTTCGCGAGGTATTAGCACTAAACGTTAATGTATGGTAAAGTATGTTACAGCACATTGCATGGCAGAAGAAGATAAGATAACAGAAAAGAATCATTTTCGAAAATTGTGTGGATCACGTATACATTCGGCTGATCTACACGAGGTTCTCTTTTGGAAGTAAGTGTCATTGTGTGACATTGAGTTTTTCGACCGGGGAGTTGGTGTGTTTTCCGTTTAAACGTCTAAATAAACGAAATCTGCAAAGAAATGTCCTTTTGTGTGTCCGTCTGTTACCCATTTTTTTCAGCCAAATCTGAACCGATCTTGATATTTTTTCAACGAAAGGTAATCGAAAAAAAAGTTACAGGTTCGAAGATTAGCAAAATCGGACAGGTGTGTGCTGAGATATGGTAGAAAGAGTGGTAAAAAGGAGCTTTTCCGAATAACGGTGAAATTTTTTCACTTATATTCCAGAGATATCGGTTGAGTGGCTCGGTGTTCGCTGAGCATAGAAAGAGACTACTTCTGACTACTCAACCGCAAATGGATGATTTTCCATGAACATTTCGTTATGCAAGTTTCAACTCGGCACCAGGCTGCGTCCTTGAGTAATGACATTTTGAATGCAGCGGGCAGCAGCAGAATTTCAACGGCAAGGTTTTACCGAAGAAAGGTAAAGGTAGGCCACTGGAAGAAGGAGCAAGGTTAATAGGACCTAAAGCTGGGAATAAAGAAGACAGCCTGGTGCTGAACAACTGTTTTTGCCAACGTGGAGGCATAAGTTTCAATTCGGCACCAAACTGCTGTTACCTCCTGCATTCAAAGTCTCACAACTCAAGGACGCAGCCTAGCGCCGAGTTGAAATATATGTGACGTATAGATACCATGATCTCACTACTGCCTATAATAAGCACCAGGCTGCCTTCTTCAATCCTAGGTACAGGGCTGATGTACGCAGCCAAGTGTCAAATTTTAAACTAATATAATGTGCTACTTCCTTAATTTTGGCATTTTCAAATTTTCGGCACCAAGTTTCCTGGATGAAAGTGTAAAACTATCTTTTAGCGAAAACTTTCTTAAAAAACTAAGCAATCTCAGGAAAGTTGTCCAACTACTAGATGAACAAACAATGAATTTATATAGCTATTGAGGTAATTTTTTGAATTTGACAATTTTTTTAAAAAAAAGTTACTCAGGAAAAACCTAAAAACAAAGTTTTTATCGATTGTGCTCTTAACATTTTTCGCCCTAAGATCGTATTTACTTGCTTCAGTGTTTTGTATGTTGTAGATGTAATGAAACGGAACAATTTCTTATGGAACCTACAGCTAATCTTACGGTACTAGAAGGCTCTACATGGAGTTTCTGATGTGTTGTAGTGGTCATTGACAGGAAAATATTTGCTCGCCCTAGTAAGAACGAATTTGAAACATTGAGTCTTTCGTTCACGATTTTGCAATGACTGTTCTTTTGACACAAATCGTACAGGTCCTGCGCAGGACCTACGTTTGATTGTATGATTAAGTGACACATTACACTGTTGCGCTCCACTCAACCCGAACACGGTGAACGGAGCTTATGGCGAATGGGTGTAACTACTATTATTGTAGTTCGTGTGACGTAACGCAGCTCTCGAACCCCTCTCCCCCTGTCACGGATGTCCCAGACTCCTCTCCCCCTCTCGGCGTGACATCCTTTATGAACGGCCCAACCATCTGAACGATGAACATCCAAAATTGGATAAATAAGTACTAAAACCCTCTTAACATAATTGCATTTTTCGTTTAAGTTTTTTTTAAGTTCTCAAAAATGGAATTTTGACCAAATTTTTTTTTGATTTAATTTTATTCCAAACAAAATTTAT
>CM055404.1:51297766-51323348 GCA_029228625.1 Pseudolycoriella hygida | reverse complement strand
ATAACTTCTATTGTACCCATCTACGAACTTGACCTGAGGAATTCATGTCTTCATCGACAAAAAAATAGTTTGTAAAAATCCGTTAAGATTTGCTGAAGTTATCGTGATATCAAGATCATAGACCAAAATTCTTCTAAGAATTACTCCCAGATAATTACTCCCATATTGTCCATCTACGAACTTGACCTGAGGAATTCTAATCTGCGTCGATAGAAATCAAATTTGCAAAAATCGGTTTAGAAATACTCAAGTTATCGTGATATCAAGCGTTGCAGACATTTCAGTATTTTATGTTTTTGGTCAATATATCATACATTTTATCAAATATAGTCATAGTGAACTAAGGACGTATTTTATTTCGTAAGACCCTAGACTTTCAGTCAAGGGAATAAGTGGATTTAACGAGTGACTAATTTCAAAAAGTCTCACACTACATAATGTACATATTTTTCACTTTATGGGCAATTCCACGGACTTCATCGTTCCCACTCACAAAATTCTCAGTAGTTACAAAATGATATTAATAGGAAAGTTACTAACCTCAAGTTGAAGGATCAATCTCTGATACACGCTTTTACATAAATATCATTTTGTAACAACTGAGCATTTCGAGCGTTGGAACGACGTATTCGTGGAATGGCACATATACCTAAATGCACCAATTTTATTACTAATTATAAACGTCTAATGTCCGTCTGTTTATCTGTCTATGTGTCTATCTATTTATGCGTCTATCTATGTGTCTATAAGTCTGTCTGTCACGATCCCGTTATTTTTTCGTTTAATTGCGTTTACTGGCGAAGCAAAAAAAAAAAATACTTTTTGATATGTTGTTGGGGATGGTGCAAAACGTAGAGAAAACATGTTTCAGGGTTAGATATTGTTCTGAAATAAGGGAGTTATGGGTCAAGAAAGGGTCGAAATTGAAAATCGGCCAAAAGTCAGTCAAGATGTCGTCTTAGAGATTTGGTCGGGGAAGTGTCAGAGTAGGATACATAGCAAGTGCAACGCTGAATACGGGGAACTTGAAATACGGAGAACGTTGAATACGGGGTAAGTGGAATACGGTGAACGTTGAATAGGGGGAAGTGGAATGCGGGGGAAGTAGAATACGGGGGAAGTGGAATACGGGGAACGTTCAATACGGTGAACGTGGAATACGGGGGAATTGGAATACGGTGAGCGTTGCATACGGTGAACGTTGCATACGGTGAACGTGGGATACGGGGGAAGTGGAATACGGGGGAAGTGGAAAACGGTGAACGTTGCATACGTTCCGCGGAGGAGGTGGGATACGGGGGAAGTAGTATAAGGGGAACTTGGAATACGGGGAAAGTTGAATATGGTGAACTTTGCATACGGTGAACGTGGAATACGGGGGAAGTGGAATACGGGGAAGTGGAATACGGGGGAAGTGGAATACGAAGAAATAAAATTCGGGGAAAGTTGAATACGGCGAACTTGGAATGCGGTGAACGTTGAATACGGGGTAAGTGGAATACGGGGGAAGTGCAATACGGGGAACGTTGCATACGTTCCACGGAGGAAGTGGAGTACGGGGGAAGTTGAAACATTACGCATCATTATTTAAAACGAAAAAAAATATGGCTCTCTGAATAGACAACACGCGAAAATGATAAAGCCTGCATAGCCCCTAGGGGCGGGGGTTTCGACTACGTAACCTACCCTTTAATGTTAAAGCGAAAATGATAAAGCCTGCGTAGCCCCTAGGGGCGGGGGTTCGACTAGTTAGTAAATAAATTAATAGATAGTTCAATTGCCTGCACAATATTGTGTAATGCATTCATTGCTGATTCACTTTGCTTACGGTGTAATACCATCAGTTTTAAGGGACCATCTCTTATGTATCTGTCTATTAGTTTCTCAGGAGTTTTTAGTAAGAACGATGTTAAACTTAAAGGTCTATAGCTATCTGCTAGAGAATAGTTTGTTTTTCCAGGTTTTCCATAAAAATTACTTTGGCGTCGCGCGAAGGCTTTGCGTCAGGAATTGTTCTGACTTAAATAACTGATGAACTGATAAAGAATCGAGCAGCCATTTGAAATGATTTAAATTGAATGAAATCAACTTAGCCGTTGACTATTTATCGCCCTATAAATAGAGTCAAAATGTATGAATAAAGATCATTCAGAACGAGGAGTTCACAACATCCCCAAGCGAATCGTTTTCTTTGTAGAAAAGTGTTCTACAACCAGCGCTTGCGAGCTGGGGTGCATAACCCACTGGTTGTTGAACACTTAGTAGAACGTGTAGAAGTTGAAAAATATGTTCAATTATTAGCACTTGCGGGCTGGGGTGAATAACCCACTAGTAGTTGAACATGAAAGTAGAAATAGAACGTACAAGTTGTAACACTTTGGAATGTGTTTTAGTTTGAGACTCGCTTTGAATATGTTATCCAGGATGCTTGTCATGTTAGTGTTCGTTTTTTGTAGTAGTGCAGGAAAAATGTTGTCTATGCAAGGGGATTGTATGGAGAAAAGTTTTGGTCACATCACGTTTCGCAAAAAGTGGGGGCTCATGCCATCCGTTCTGTGTTGGATGTGTGGAGCCATAGTAAGGCCTATACTGACTTACGGATGTATGGTATGGGCACCACGAGCTGAACTGAATGCAAAGAAAATCGATAGCGTTCAACGGCTAGCGTGCTTGAGCATAACTGGAGTGACGCCGTCAGCGGCGATGAAAATACTAAAATCACGCTACACCTATTTTTAAAACAGGAAGCTGAAATGGATTTTTTGACCAAATATTAGAGTGCACGAACTAAATAAAAGGGAATTTTTACTTCCAAACTTTTATGAAGGGCACTATATAAGGGACGAAACAATGGACAAAATAAATGCTGATTTCGGCGTATCACGCCCTCACATACCAGAGTATGTGATTTCATCAGTACACCTATGTCATGACTATGTGTATATCAGCATACATAAAGGTAGAATGACTTACCATTCGAATTACCTTCGCTTAAATACACTTGTTTCTAAACAGTTGATTTGTTAATTTTGTTGAAGCCCAAGACTTCTTTTCGATAATTTTGTTTACTAGATCTTTTACTTCTAGCAACAATTTAACCATGATTTTTTGATACTGGATTCGCCACATCCAGCAATGGATTAGGTCTCTCACACCATAACGCTTAGTTCTATCTCTCACAAAGAACAGTTTAAAAGCATAGTTAGGCTTTTCTTGTTTCATTTTATGGCTATTAATATTGGAGGTATTAATAGCGGTGCTCTTGTTCCAATAACACCAAATAAATTTTGTGACTATGTTGTATTGCTGGTCATAGTACTCAAATCTCTGATAGCGTTGTATCGCTTGGATTTTTTGACCAAATATTAGAGTGCACGAACATTTATTTTGTCCATTGTTTCGTCCCTTATATAGTGCCCTTCATAAAAGTTTGGAAGTAAAAATTCCCTTTTATTTAGTTCGTGCACTCTAATATTTGGTCAAAAAATCCAAGCGATACAACGCTATCAGAGAAAGAAGTTTTGAAACGTACTCGCCAAAGAGATCCGAATGGGAATCAGGAACGCCTCCAGTGGAAGCGAATGTTGTTATTTACACGGATGGATCAAAGACAGATGAAGGAACGGGTGCAGGTGTGCACTCAGTTGACTTGGATTATAATATCTTCTAGGTTCATACACCGTTTTTCAGTCCGAGATAGTCGCAATCTGTGAAGGTTCAGATATAATGCAGCGAGATTGCATTAGAAATTAGAAAATTGTGATCTGTTCAGAGAGTTCGAGGCAATGTCATCGGTCAAGATTTCGTCGAGGTTAGTTCAAAAGTTCATCGAAACGTTGGAAACTCTGTCAAAAAACAATGAAGTCTCATTGACATGAGTACCAAGGCACTCAGGAGTACAAGGAAACGATAAAGCTGACCAGCTGGCCAGAGAAGGAAGATCTCATCGGACCAGAACCTGCTGTCAGTACATACTCAGGTCTGATTAAGTCCTTGGTGAAAGCAAGAACGAATCGATTCCACCAGGAGAGATGGGAAACGTTCTTAACCGGTAGGCAATCAAAAGAATTTTTGGCCGGGTGAATGCTGAAAACACGAAATTTCTTTTGAGCCTTAAAAGAAAGAGTTAAGTAAATTGGTTGGAATCGTTTGAACTACCACCTCAACGAGATGGGAATCATTGCGGAACCAGCTTGCAAGAACTGTGGGCCAGAACTAGCAACGGCTAGGTATTTCATATGCAGTTGTCCGGCTCTGAGAGGTCTCAAAACGAAGCTCTTAGGAGACTTCTATCTGATCCCTGAAGAGCAACTGAAACTAAAATGCACCGATGTGCTTTCCTTTATCACGAGAAGCAAGCGGCTAAACCAACCCGAAAGGAGATTTTAAGATTTAATTTTTAGAAAGAGAAGTGTAGTACAATAGGCCCAAAAAGGATGGCCTCAGTGTTTTAATTCAGAACGTAGATAAGACGGTAGGATACATTTAATTTAGCTCTTAAGTATTTTTGTTTGTAAACGTCTTAAGTTCATATCTTATACAAAAAAAATACTGTAAGTTAGGTGGTGAGCAAATTTGAATTTTTATTTTGACTTTTTACATTAGACACACTCACTTGATTCGGCGCATTGTAACACTATCCATGAATTAGCCACGCACGAAAAATTCCTTATTTTAGTCCCTGATCAGTAGTCAATTGGTGGCGGTCAGTCACCCACAATACGCCGCGTGGAGGCTGGCCTGAAAAGAAGGGCTGATTGAGGCGCTGAGGCTTCTGCTCGTCACTTCAGAGATATTTAATAGCGCCAGGGAACACCACTCAGAGAATGCTTACATAAGATTTCGCTGTGAAGCAACTAATATCCTCTTCATGTGTGCTAAATGCCCCGCCCACCTCAACCTTTGGACTTTCCCCAAGGAGCCGTACGCCAAAATCATGTTCCTATTTAAAGTTATATCGCCGTCGCCACCTTTCACCCTCGCGCATCGCTCCAATTATGGTGCGAAGTACCTTGTGCTCGAATGTTAGGATTAGGAGCAACTGTTCATCACTTTTCTTCATCGTCCAAGATTCGCATCCGTTGATCAATACTTCGTTTTCTTTGATATTAACTTTGATCGTAACTGTTTGATTAGACCATAACAGCATCTGCTTGCCGCCATGACACGTCTGTGAATTTCAGGTGTGTTGTCACAATCTGACCCTATCAGCGCTCCAAGATCCACTACCTCCAGGTTGAACTCTCCAATGCGTATTTTTTTAGTTTCGTTTATCATCGAACCCATTCTCTCGGCTTAGATTTTCAGATTTTTGAAAGTGTCAACTGCTGCTGTATGTGTATGACTGGCGAGTTCCAAGTTATCTGCAAAACTTGAACTGTTCCATTCACCAGCGTTTTGTTGGCTTGGATATCAGCACGTCTCATTGCGATTTCGAAATCCAACAGCAAACACATCTGACATGTCATTTTGCACCTTGACACGACATCTGGTGCCATCCAATGTCGCTTTCACAAGACGAATATACTTTGTTTCAAAGCCCAGCTCCTTCATCGCCTCATACAATTCCATACGCTAGGTCCTGTCGTAAGTTTGTTTGAAGTCGATAAAAAGATGGTGCGTCCGGACTTGAAATTCTCTGCCCTTTTGCAGAATCAGACGAAGGGTGAATATTTGGCTCGATATTTGGTCTCAGTTGTTGAGCGATCTCGTCTGAATCTGCTTTGATAGTACCCAATGACACTCTCAGCCCCTGGATTTAGTCTTTCGAATATTACTCGAGCGAAAACTTTATAAGCCGTGACCAGCAAGGAAATCTCACGGTAGTTTTCGCATTCGGTTTTATCGAATTTCTTGTGTAGAGGTAAAATGGCAGGCAAGTTTTCCGTGTTCCATATTCGTTTTACTAAATCAAACATCACTTTTGGCAATTCCTCACCACCCATCTTCAGCAGTTCCGCTGGAATATTATCGGGACCGGAAGCTTTGTTGTTCTTGAGTGTGGTAATTGCTGCTGAGACTTCCCCCATTGTTGGCGCTGCTACGATACGATCGTCGTCGTCAAGAACGGAAACATCGCTATCATCAGTCACATCATCATCCCCGTTGTACAATACATCAAAATGCTCTTTGAATCTCTCCAAGACATCATGTTTTGCAGTAAGCAACGTTCCGTTTACTGCTTTGCATATGATTATTCGGGGGTTGATTCCTTTCCTTTCCTTCTACAGCGTACCACTTTGTAAAATAAAAAAAAAACATTTTTTAACGACACCCCCTCAGAATGGGTGATCGCCAACTAATGACTACTGATTATTGATGTGGGATGGTACCCAATCATTACCAACCTCTGCTACCCCTTTCCCAGGTGTCACCATTAAGCCTTAATTTTGATCTTTTTTTCAGCAATATTTTTAGACCCGTACGAAATACTGGTCTTATGCGTTTACCACGACGTTTGTCGCCAAGTTATCTCGAGTAAGGCTTGACCGATTTTCAAAATCTTTTTTTCTTGAAAGGTAATCGAAAAATTGAGGTCGAGTTCTGAGATGGACACTTTTGGGCCAAGGGCCGCCAAGCTAGGTCTTTTTGGTCTTTCGTACACAACTCGAGTAAATCTTATCAGATGTCAATAAATGTTTTTTTGATCGACAGGTCTATGAAAGCCCAATAATTTATGGAAGAAAATTTTTTTGGTTTGGGTCCTTGGGCTTACTTTGGGCTCTAAAACTGAGTCTCTACAAGGGCTCTACGAATTTTTTGTACATAACTCGAGTAAATATCTTCAGATTTTCAAAAACTTCTTTTTCCCTAAAAGGTAATCGAAAAATCTTTTATGGGATTGAATATGGGCCCTTTTGGCCCAAGGGCCACCGAGCTAGGGCCGTTTAAGTGATTTTTGGTATTTTGTACATAACTCGAGTAAATCTTTTCTGATTTTCAAAATTTTTTTGTTTGAAAGACCTGGGCATAGCCGACAATTCATGGAAGAAAGTTTTTTGAATTTGAGTCCTTGGACTTAGCTAGGGCATTAAAATCGAGTCTCTGCTAGGGCTCTATGTGTTTTTTGTCCATAACTCGGACAAATCTTTTCCGATTTTCATAATTTTGGTTTTGTTTGAAAGATCTAGGCATGATCGACAGTTTTTAAAGAAACTTTTGCCTGTGCTTAGGGCTCAAGTGAGCCAAGGCTAAATGTAGAGGCGGCGAAGGAGAGGCTGAAAGAAGTTCAGCAGCTGGTATGTGTGTGTGCCACTAGTGCCATGAAGACGACGGCAACAGCGGCCCTGGAAGTTCTACTAGGGGTGCCACCTGCAGATATAGTAATGAAGGCGAAAGCTTTCGCTACAGCTGGCAGGTTGACGCAAAACGGATTGTGGACTTCAGGATTCTGCACCGGGCATGGGAAGATCAAAAGCAGCGGCGCCGACTTGTTTACCGTCCATGGGGGGCAAGTAAAATTTTTTAATTTGATGATGTGTATTTGGCAAACATGCCAAAGTAAGCAATGAAACGGTAGCTAATGTTTGCTTTTATAGCGAAAGTTATAAGAAAATTTTTGAAGTAATAGATTCCGAATGAAGCTGCGGTATTTGCCATTTATGTGACAGAAGTCAGTGTGCACGCGAGCGAAGCGAGCGAAAATTTTTCTGTTTTTGTTATTTAATGGAACCCACAGCAATTATAGATTGTACAAGAAATATTCTAAAGTCTTAAGATACCCTATAAGTTGAATCTCTCAATTTGTGAAACGAGTTTTTTTATAAATTATTGAAAACTTTCGAAAAACGAGTCTGTTCTGGCCATTAGAGTGCAATTCTGAGACATTCTTATGAAAAATTCAGGCCCTTTTCGTTGAAAACTCTACAGATATATGCCGCTTGTTGTGGTTTGCATGGTATAGGTTAAGCTCCCACGTAACCTATACATTAAGAAGTGACTTCAAAAATGTATGGGCTAGAAGTTTAGAATAACACTTTATCGATACAAAATATTAAAAAAAATTTGTCGGCCCTTGAAAAAACGTCAAATGTAAAATCGATTGCTAATCCTGTAGGATAGACTATGCCTTGAATGTACCATTTCTGTTCAGAAAGTGATTACATTTACAATCCGTTTAATTTGCTATGTTTATTCCTTTCGTCATGGGGGGCGTGGCCCCCATGGATCGTTTCATTGGGGGCGCTCCCCCCTTCCCCCTATACTCGGCGTCGCTGATCAAAAGTATGATTTCTGATCGATTTTTGACATGCCACGGGATTACTTGAAGCGAGAATTAAGTTTCGAAAGGAACTTTGAAGCGATCTTCCCAGACAGGCATGAAAGGGAAAATGGGTGGCCAACTTCGTTACCTAGTAGCGAATGGGTTGGTTTTACGGATGTGTCGAAGAGGAGCTGGTATATAACACCCAGGAACGGATACCGGAACTTGGATTCATCTAGGGAAGCTCTCTAGTACATTCCAGGCGGAAACTTCAGCAGTGCTCGTGAACTTCTGCCAGAAGGACTGGGAGACAAAGACATAGTAATATGCACGGATAGTGAGGCAGCGATAAAGGCGCTGATATCACCCGTTGTGACTTCCAAGTTGGTGAAAGAATGCAAGGAACACCTAAATCAGATAGGGCTGAGGAATCGGGTCAAACTGGTTTGGGTGTCCGGACATTCGGGAGTGGGAACAAAGGGTCAAGAGATCTGTGTTCCAGATCGAGAAATCGATCGTCCCAAACTAATAAAATCTAAAATCTAAATCGACTCGCGGCAAGCCCCGTTTATTTTGTGTAATTTAAACGTTATCGTAGACCTTGACATCTCTCTGACTTAGCACTTACTTCATCCAAATTCGACGAGATAAATTTGTAGTACAAAATCTTACCGTAAATTGTTTTCAAACATTTTATTGTGCACAGGTTCATTGTCTTCATACACCGACAGCAACTTCTCTAATTTTAATTTTATTTCCGTGAAAGTTGGTCTGTCGCTTGGCAATGTTTTCCAACACGATAACATCAATTGGTATCTGAAGAACAAAGTATCACAAAAATCGTCTTCGAATCAATATTTGAAATGCTCACAAATTGTCATCACAATTCGATGGTTTTTCCATTCTTTTCCCGGATGTGAGGAACTCTAGTAGATTTGTGGTATGTACTGACGGATATGGAATGCAACCTAAAGTTACGATTTCATACAGCAAAATTCCAAAGGACCAACTTCGAATGGAAAACTGTCACTTCAATTTTATTTTATTGATTCACCTGGAACACTTACACATCACTCTGGCTGGTGTATATTTGAAAGGTCATTGATTCCAACGCCAACCACTTTATTGGTAATTTTCCTTCGGTCTCCTTTTTGTAAACATTATCTTGATAAATGTCTCTGCTTAGACTGAAGACAATTGCATGAAATAATTTTAAAACTCGGGAGTAGAATGAACATAGAGAGACTTAGTGAACAGACTTTTTTTATTTCAAACAAGCACACGGCCGACACAAGGGGGAAGTCGAAGGGAAAGGGTGTGCTGGTTATTGTGATCGTTTTTTGAGAGAAAGCAAATAAAAAGCAAAATAAAAGAGAAACTTACCCGAAATCAGCAATTTTAACGGTGTAATCAGAGCAGACGCATACATTACGAGCAGCAAGATCGCGGTGCACAACTTTATTAAATGACAAAAATTCCTTTAGTGTAAAATGTTTCACTTTTAGATGTTTATGAATTGGTCGGTTAGTTGCGTTACAACTCACCATTCCATTTGCAATTTGATAAGCGAACGATAAAAGATCCTTTGTCGTTAGATGTCTCTTCGGCGCATTTTTCGCTAATTTTCCAAATTTACAGTCCGTGCCGTATCCAGGATTTTCAACAATAGAATTACGTTGATAAAAGTGATCCAACATTTTATTTTTTCTATTTTGACTGCATTCACAGTCTTTCACATTAATTCTGTCCTTTTCGTTGCATACACCCTGAGCAATGTCCACAATCGATTTACAAAAATTGCCACATTCGCTTGCAAAGCGCTGCTTTGTATCGAAATGGTCGTTGCATTCGTCATATAATTTATTATTTACCAAATTGTTGATACACTTGCTGGCGATGTTATGAACATTTTTATGTTTCGTTACAATTTTTTCGGGGATCGACGAACCAAAATTGATTTCACTTTCCACTGGTTTTCGAAATGAAAAATCTTCAGCAATTATAGCACTTTTTGGTTGTGACTTAGTCAAAAGTCCTTCCCACTGGCTCCTGTCAAAACAAATCATCTTCATAACCACTGGACATTGTTTCAAAGCACACACAAACCTCAAGAATTTTAATAGACTACCCTCGCTGCAATATTCTGTTAAAATCATCATCCTTTCAATATTCTTCATACAATGTCCAACGATTCCGACAATATTTGGATGTCGATCCACCGATCTCATAACTGCCACCTCTCGACAAAAATCTTGCATTACATCAATTGTGGCCACATCTTCAAACGCTTACATTTATTGGAAATCAAATTGAAAAGTTACATTCAATGTTACCTTTCAGCATTTTAACGGCAACAGATTTTCCTGTTGACAATAAAGTACCTCGACTTACATATCCAAAGGCTCCCTCACCAATGATGTCATGAATATCGATGTCTTTTTCGTCAATTTCCAAATTATCGTTAGGAATTGTTTCTTTTATAAATTCCTCCAGCAAAGTCCTTTTGTCATCATTTTTTATTTTCGCATGAGATTTCTTGTCTGAGGCCTGTAAACAGTGTCAGCTTGTGAAGCTGTTGAGGAAAATGTCTAGCTATTTGTATAATGACAGCGTCCAATGACATATTACGTATGAACTGGCAGTCTTTAACAAAAAATTAACGCATCTATTTTTGTGGTCAGCAAAATTATTCTTTGGCCAGCAAAATTTTTGCTTTGGGTCGGCGAAATTATTGCTTTGATCAGCAAAACTATTCTTTGGGCATCTAAATTGTTTTAGGTCAGCAAAATTATTGTTTTTGGTCAGCGAAATTATTACTTTTGGTCAGCGAAATTATTGCTTTGATCAGCAAATTATTTTAATGTTTATGGTGTGGTTGAAAAAAATCTATCGATGTAATAAATCTAAGCGTCGCACAATGATCATCTAAAAATTATGTGCATTATGTCAATACATCTACAACAACAATTTTTAAGTCATCACATAAACACCAGAGTGGATTCAACTGTTTTTTCTCTGGTATTGTTTGGATACGGTTACTGGATGGCTGTTCGACGGTTTTGAACGCTACGTACCTGTCTTGACCATGAAACATAGCTACCATCTGAAGCAGGAGAAAGCTACCACCCCAGAGAAAATTTGTTGTAAGTTTGGTGATTTCTTCCAGTCGGTCTATGCCAAGGATGTCAGTCCGAACTTGGCGTTTGGAGTGAAGAAGCTGACAGACATCCGTAGTTTGGAGCTTACTGAGTTTGAAGTGTTTAAAGTACTAAAGGGTGTTGATGTAAGCTACGGTAACGGATCTGATGACATATCTCCGCTTTTGGTGAAGAAATGTGCTGAATCGTTGCTTGCGCCGCTTCAACGTATTTTTAACATGTCGTTGAATACCCGTTCGTTTCCGAGTCGATGGAAGGTTTCTTATCTGACGCCAATTCATAAATGCGGTTCGAGGAACGACGTTCGAAACTATAGAGGTATAGCTATTTTGGCGACTGATAGCAAGGTTTTCGAACTGTTAGTCTGCAATCGATTGAGCGGAATGCTGCATGGAAAACATTCTCGAAAGCATAATGGTTTCTTTAAAGGGCGTTCTACTTCGACTTACTTGATGGAATTTGTTACCAACACGCTGATCGAGTGCAGATCCCAGGTGGACAAGATTTACACCGATATTCGGAAGGTTTTCGACAAGGCTCGTCACAGTTGTCTTGTGAAAAAACTTTATGAGCAACAGTGCATTTTTGACTGGATCAGTTTCTCATTGGTGGGCAGAGAGCTGTACGTGAAAGTTCCTCACTACAGGTCAAAGTCATTCGTCTTGTCATCCGGACTTCCTCAAGGAAGTCACTTTGGTCGCTTACTGTTTATTCTTTATTTCTACGACGTGACTAGAGTTTTCATGAATGCCAAATGTAGCCTGTTCGCTGATGAGCCAAAAAGCTTGAGCTTCAGCGCGATATTGACGCTTTTTCTGAGTGGTGTCAAAAGAATTTCATGTCTATCAATGTCGTTAAGTGTTGGACGGTGTCATTTTACCGCCTGAGAAACCCTTTTGTGATTGGTGATGTCGAATTGGAGAGAGTCACTCAGATCTCGGATCTTGGTGTCGTTATGGATACTCAACTGAACTTCAGAGCCCATGTTGACAGAAAGATAGCGAAAGCTTTTCTACGCTCGGCTTTCTTTTGATTCGATTTGCGTTGCCTGTCGAGACTGTATAATGCCCATGTCAGATCTCATTTAGAATATGCTTCAGTTGTACGGAGTCCAGCATCATCATCGCTCAGCGATGACATTGAATCGATCTAGAGGAATTTCGTTTTGTTTACGCTCAGCCGAACTGTTAGAAGGAACTTGCGTTTCGAGTTCCCGTCGTATGACAAAAGACGTAAGGTCTTAGGCTTAGATCGTCTATCTGATAGGCGTATGGTTAGTGGGGGGTTTTTCATTTATGACGTGTTGAAGGGAAGGAAGGGAAGGAACGTTTTCATGGTTTTTTAACGAGGACTATGACAGCAGTCATAGTCACTCTTTTTCCATGTCAGCTAGTGTATAGTTAGGCAATAAAATTAATATCAATCAATTAGTGCGCCAAATTCGACTCGTATGGATTGTGCGCTGTGAGCATGTTCCGGCTTCCTCCTCACAGGACCGATTACGCTGTTAATGAGCCTATAGCCGCTATTTGTAGAGACTTTGAAAGTTTAAGAAATATCTATGAGAACAGTCTTACTCGCCTAAACTTTCATTCCAGGGTAAAGTCATCGATATGTCACTGACGTTGGTTGTACCAGCCGTACGATTGGTCGCTTCGCCGTTCCATTCCAGTCGTCACTCCGTTCAGTCCATAGTCAATAGTCATATGAAACAGAGGGTGCTAGCAACTCCGACGGGTCGACTGGTTTGTTGCCATTTCCGCGTTGCTTGTACCCACGCTATTTCACTACTCATCAAGTATATCGCTTGTCAGTATAATTTCATTTTTATTGAAATTTTGTTCTTTTGAAACCGTTTGACAATAAAATTTAAAGAAAATAAAAGAAGAAAGTTTTTTTTTCCTTTCAAAACGCCTACGTCGGAAATGTGTTCCGGACCTCCCTAAAAAGATTTCGAGAAAGAATTTTTTTTAAATGCATTTTTAGATTTTCGCCCATCGAATTTCACGTTTTGGAAGAGATGGCTTTATTTTACCTCATTTGAAGACCAATATTTACCAATGTGAGAATCGAAAAAAAAACTTCTTACAAGTGGAATTTGTTTTACTCACTCATAGCAGTTAGCGCTGATTGTTTCATAAAAAATATTTTTATGAGTCTGGCTATGAGGTTTTGTGTTTCCGAATTTTATTTTTTCTTAGAAAATTTTTTACAATCTCTTGATGGAAAACTCGTAAGTACACCAGAAAAATGTTATAAAATACATGCATGGACGAGGAATTCAATAAAGAATCTGCAATGAGCACGACGAGCACAATACATTATGTTTAGTTGCCACATAGTTTATGTGACATTTCGTAAAAGGGCAAAGATTCTAGGCTTGTTAGATCCTAGTCTGTGACATTTCGTAAAAGGGCAAATTGCTTAGGCCTGGTAGTCACCCAGTTTTTGTGAAATTCCCAATGTTTGTTAGTCACATGGTCTTAACGTTTTTATATCAGGATTTTTTTAATTGTTGAAACTTCGATAAAATTGTGCGCTTAGTCCATTTAGTAAAAGCACCCGGTGCGATTAGCGATATATATAACTAACGGCACCCGTTGCGAATAGTAGCATCAGGTGTCAATACTTCGTATTTTCATTAGGGTTACACTTGGTCTAATTTATCATTGTGCACTTTTAAAAGCTATTCAAGATTTTCTCTAAATTCGAATGTTAAAGATGTTAAAAAATGTGAATTTTATTTGTTTGAATACGTAAATCCCAATTAAAGAATTGTTCCCCGGAAATTCGTTCGGACAAAGAACAATGAAGGCTTTCAAAAACTTCTTTTGTTCAATGTCCGAACGACTTTCCGAGGAAGGATTTGTTTAATTGGGAGATAATCTTCATACGTGATGATAATGAAGGAGAAAACCGACCATAGAACGATCTTCCTTTCACTTTTAAACATTCGAATTTGGAGAATGTCTTGAATATCTTACTTAACCGTGCACAATGCTAGCCAGAAACTCAGTTTTAGGGTCCTGACTGAGTCCAAGGGTTTCTAATCAAAAAATTGTCTTTCATAAAACGGGAGACATTCCTAGACCTTTCGAATTTGAAAATCGAGCTATGCACAAAAAACATGTAGAGCGCTAGCAGAAACTTGTTTTTAGCGCCTTAGCTATATCCTAGGGCCTAATCTCAAAAAAGTTGTTGGGCTTTCATAGACCTGTCGACTAAAAACAATATTAAAATCGGAAAAGATTTACTCGAGTTATGTACAAAAAACCTTAGCATAGACTCGCCCTAGAAAAGTCCAAGGACTCAAATCCAAAAAAATTTCTTCCATAAATTGTCTGCTATGCGCAGATCTTTCAAACAAAAAAAAAATTGTAAAAATCGGAATAGATTTACTCCGATTTTCAAACATTTTTTTGTTTATAAAAGAAACTTTTGCCTTTGTTTAGGGCCCAAGTTGGCCTCATGTCGGTACTAAGGTCGGCCCTAACCAAAAAAATTTATTTTTGCTATGTTGCAGAGCAAATTGAGGGAAACATTTTTAAAATATTTTGGGCGATTTTCTCAGAAATATATCGAAAATTCAACTTAATTTAGAAATGTGGCATAGATTCGTCGCTTTTATAGCAGACATGTTTCTAGCCAATCTATATTTTTACAATCGACGACAAAAGTTTGGCTGATTGGGACGTTTACGCCTCTTCAGTGCACCTTTGTCGCAAGACCATGTGCATATCAGCGTGGTCACATTTTTGTCTATGGAAGTATGTGTCCGAGGCCTCTACTTGGGTCCTAGGTCAGTATTAAAAATGGTTTTTTGCTATGTTGTAGAGAAAATTGACGAGAACATTTTTCTCTATTTGGGGTTCAATTTCGTGCTTTTTTACACCGTTTCTTCGGACGGGTTTTTCAATATTGCCCTCTCGGCAATTTCCAATACCATTTAATGAGGACGTAATTGCACATACTTAAGAATTAAGGCAATATTTACTTAAATACGTTCGAGTCTTTTCGTGACATCAACTCTGTTTGCTACATCTATATTGATACGTACGGTCCACTTGCACATGTTTATAATTCTGGAATATCAGTGACCTTAACCAATAACGTCCCTTGGCAGTACGAATGGTTATGCTGAGCGAAAAAAACATTAAATTAAAAACTTTAAATCGAAACGAGAATTTCGCTGACCCAAAGCTAAAATTTTGCTGAACATAAACATCGAATTTGCTGATCAAAGCAATAGTTTCGCTAACCAGAAGCAGCAACAATTTCGCTGACCAGAAGCAATAATTTTGCCGAACAAGAGAAATTTTTTGCTGACCAAAAGCAATAATTTTGCTGACCACAAATATATATCCCAAAAATTAATACAAATTAAAGCAAGCATGAAATGCGAATTGTTTAGTAGTGTTAGTAAATTTAGGTCGATTTTTTGATTGATTGATTGTTTATTATGTCAAATATATGATTAAGGCCATAGAGCCTTTTTAGATTACATATACATTCCGCGTTCAAGAAGAAGAAATTAGATACAAAAAAAAGAACATAAGAAAGAGAAAAAGAAAAAAAAATATTACAATTCATTGATCAAAAGATCACTCACAAGAAGCTAAAAAAAAAACAAAAAATATTATAAAGTAGGAGCCAAGCGTACCAAATAATTCCAACGAACGGATCGCATTCCAAAGGAGCTGTCCCTCGCTGTCTGTAATATGATTAATGTGTACATGATTGGTAGGATGCCAGTAGAAATTTATGTGTATGTCAAGTGGAAAACAAAAAGAAAGGAGGAAAATAATCACAAAAAGAGATAGAAAGGTAAAGTCGTAACGACAGAGACATGTAGTGATATAGAGATATGCAGGCTACGATTACGTATTTTCAACTGAACAAATTCAGCGTGAATGTGTTGGTGTTCGATGTGCGTACGTAGTTATGTAAACCCACTTTTGCAATATTGTTTTTTTAATTTTTTCTAATAGATGGAGTCGTTTTAAAGGTCTATTGTTACTTTTTAACTTTTCAGAACACATAGTATGTAAAAAACTTAGGTTTACTTACTTTAAAGTAATCATTTAGAACCGGATCTCGTCTCGTCCTTGTCCTCATGTGAATTAAAGTACCAATCAAAACACATACCAATACGACAGCAACGATTGAAATACCAATATACACTGCAACTTCCACAGATTGGTTCGTATCTGAAAAGCACATGCACTCATACTTTTAAGTAAAATTTTGTTCACAAATTCTCCATTTAGCAGTCCGTTTTAAGTAAAGTGTAAATGGAATTAGTTTGAAAATTTAAGTCGACTAGGCCGATAATTGACGACAATTGTGAATAGGCGAAAACAGTGCGCAGCACAACCTTCAAACAACTTAAAGAAAGAAACACTTTAGCACCCACCTGGTATATCGTATATGAAAAATTCTGCAGGTTCTGCAGATGCCATACCGCCTATAGAAAATGCGACTATTTCGACTAAACAAACTTTGCAAAGCAACTTATATTCATCAGTCAATACGTAGGTTTTATCCTAAATGAAAAAATCATTCAGTTAATTTGAGTTTTTCCGACTTACATTAAACTTCTCAAACTTAAATGCGCCGCACTTGTTATATTGTGACAAAAAATGAAGAAAAATGTGTACGTATTTCTGTACAAACTTTGGTGCCTCTGATGCTAGTACACCTACCTCATAGGTTTTCATCTTTTTCTACTTTAACTATCTTTAGTTGAAAAGTCCCTATCGCGTTAATTTCAATTAATTAATGCTCTGGGCCTCGAAATCGAACAATTCGCTCACGAAGGAGAAACGTTCAACACTCTGCCACGCGGTTATGTACCGATCATTGATCGTTACGTATCCATGTGTAGTTCAGTTGTTATATTTTGCGAAAATCGCATGAGTAAAGTTGTGTACCGAACGATGTGAAGGGAATGTGCAGAGAGCCATGTTGACGTTACCTTACGGAAAATAATGGGGGTATTACGTCACTCTCTGAACATCCCTTCAATTTGTTTTACTAATTTAAATTGAAAGATGTGGTATGTACAATCGGTGCGAAATTATTTGAGACAATTTGTTAAAGGGCGTGTGTTGATTCGTTCCTCAGCTCATTCCCTCACAATTTCAGCGGCGCACTTACGATATCAATAAATAATTAAAATGACTTTACCCCTGACACATTTACTTCGTGTGTCACGTTTGAGTCCATTATATAAATCAAATATGACAAAGGCTCTCTCTGTGGCTTGTCCCACGAAACGTTGACTCGATAAGCATTTGACGAAATGAAAATAGCTGTAGCAACTAAGCTGGTCGGCTTGGATGGCTCTGAAATTATACTTTGCAGAGTTTTAGCAGAAGAATACTTTTATTTCATTTCACTGACCACAAATTTCCAAGTTCGTATCATTAGGATACCATTCCCAGCAGGTCGGGGTTCGTATGTCGACTCTAGTTATATTTACGCTTGGTGCCTTTGTTCGACTTATAGCTTCAATATAAACCTGGTCATGCAATCCAAATTTCAAGTTGCCAATAGGGTATTGGTATAACAATTCCGGCAATTTCTGCATAATAATATTGTTATCAACTTCTAAATCTGATCCAATGCTTACATTTCTAACAACTCTCAAATACCATCGTTCGGAATGTTACATTTGGGGCGAAGAGCTGGTGAACGGAAGTTACACCTTTTACAAAAGGAATTTACTTACGTCTCATCACATATGCTCTATGTTCGAGGCGCCCTGACACATTTCAGACATTGGGGGCCCATGTATGAAAACACAAACTCAGCGTCATGCAAATTGCACCCTAAAATATGGTGGGATTGGATTTCCAGTCATTATGTCTGGTTATCCTTTTACACCTGTCAGTGGTGCAACGATAGTCATGCCCTCTAGCGAGTCATAAAATAAATATAGCAATTCGGAAAAACCAGGCACGCCTACTTCTACGGTTCGTTGGGGCTTAAGGCCTCAACGGATAATTTCGTTGGGGGCTGAGAAGCTACGATGAAATTTTAGATTTGGTTTATTGCTCAGCATTGGTACAAAAATGACTTTTGTCACAAAATTTACAAGAATAAAGTAGGATGAAAAATAAGAAAAGAAAAAGAAATCACAGCACGTAAAAAACTTCATTTAACCTATCCGAGTCTCTGAAAGTACCCATTACCGCCGCAGCGTTTCCTTTTTGGATGGACACACTCAATCTCTGCTTTAGAAAAGACTTCCATTGTGGTTCATTGGTTAATCCTCTTGCTCAAGTCTTCAAAAAAGACGATGGCATCGCGTCCCCATGCGCCCATGGTTCCTACAGCAAAGGGTACGAAATTGTAGTTTTGAGCTATCAACGGTGCGTATTTTCTTCAGTTTAGCCTTTTCTTCCGCTGCTGCACCCGGTGTTCTTATGCTTAGTCTTAGGTTACTTGGTGCGAGGGTGTCCGTACATGTTCGACCATGGTCTCAACGACATGCCGTCTACGCGTTTGCCATCTTCTCTAACCAAGCCCACTGACTCCAACTCTGCTGGTACGTCAGCCAACACCAAGGCTCGCTTAATGATTGTATTCAACTCAGCATGGCGTGCATGGCGTCCTGCGCTGTTCATACATTTTAAACCATGGTGACCGGTTGTGTCAACTTGCGATCCGCAGAAGCACATATGATTCGAGCAAATGTTGATACCAAGTCTTAAACCCATTATTATACGGAGAGAATTATTTTCCAGCAGGGTCCCAAGTGAACTCGATGAGAGGGCATGAAGCCAAGCTCCAGATTCTGGCCTTTGGATTGACAACAATCGTGCTTTATCTTCGTTGCGGACGAAATTTAGACTATCCAGCAACCGTTTGACCGTGATGGCATATCACTGGTTCTGTGCCGTTCGGGTGTAAGCGATGCCACTCATTTAGACCGAATTTGTACTCAGCTATTTCTTCAATGTTCAGCGTAGGAAGATTAAACATAGTACTGACCAGTGGAAAAACCGAAGATAGGAATGCACCACACCTGTACCACCAGCGTTGACAGGTAAGGAGGTTAATGACCATGCGGCATCATCAAAACGTGAATTCGTCAGCAATTGTAATGTAGACTTTATTCCGTTATCAATTTCATCAATGGTGTCCATATGGTTCCACGTTGGCGTTGTCCAGTTCACGGAGACGCTCAACTCACGCAACTTTTCGTTTAAAATTTTTTCAAAAGCATTCTCGGTGATTGCCGTGCCAAGCAGTGTGAATTCATTGATGACAGATATGCCAGGTGAAATTTGTTCAAATTGATTAACTACGTCGCGGTCCACTTCTGAGCAATTCGCATTTCTCGAGGTTTATTTGCAGACGGATTTGTTCCGATTGTTAGATTTGTAAACAAAACAAAGCTGATTGAATCGGTTCAAGTTAAGTGAAGTTGAGAGTAGTACAAGTTTTCGCTCCTTGTACATCTCATAGATGACACAGGGTTTGTCGCACAGCTTTCCACTGGCACAGTAAAAACTTTCCGGTAATGAAAAGATCTCAAAAAATGAGTAAAAATGCGAAAAGCATATGCAGGAGACCCGTACGCATCAGAATAGATGTGACAAACAGAATAGATGTTGCAAAAAGAGTCGAACGTATCTAAGTAAATGTCGCCTTATGTCTTTAGTGTATGAAATTACGTCGACATTAAATGAACGGCGTTCTGCAGTAACTGCGTGTTTTCATTGTGGTAACAATAGAATGGCAAAGATGGTGCAGAACATCATTCGAATTGGATTGGATATTGCCGAAGGGGCAATATTGAAAAACCCGTCCGAAGAAACGGCGCAAAAAACATCTCCCATCCTAAAAAAAGCCCGAAATTAAAAAACAAACAATTAAA
This sequence comes from Pseudolycoriella hygida, assembly GCA_029228625.1. Lineage (NCBI taxonomy): Eukaryota > Metazoa > Arthropoda > Insecta > Diptera > Sciaridae > Pseudolycoriella > Pseudolycoriella hygida. The sequence goes on along the minus strand of CM055404.1, from coordinate 51,303,103 downwards.
ATGAACATCAGAAAATCACGAAAATTAAATTAGTCAAAATCTGTTGAGTGGTTCGGGCTGTAGAGTCCTCAGTGAGGCCCAACTCAAGCTACGCGATCCTACACGATATTTGGTGGTTTTTTGTGAATATTTCTTTAATGATGAGGTTTTTTGTACAGTTTCAGAGAAAAAGAGACGAACTTTTTTATTCATGAAAGTATGGATCAAGGCCTCTCCTAAGAGCTCTAGGTCGTGTAGTATCGTACCGATATTACATTGGCGACGAGGATTAAAAGGATTCGCGTGTTGTTTTATTTGAAATAAGCTGAAACGTAAACTGTGTACTACGAATTGCCGAATAAAATCATAGTGAGAGTATAAACGGTATAAACGTAAAAAGAAGACAGAATGCATCAATGTGGCGCCGTGAATCAACGAAACATGTTCAATTGGCTGATGACGTAATGCAATGGCCTTGACTATGTGCTGGTGAAATATGCTCTTTGGTGCAGGATATTTAAATTATTCACCGTGCTTGGCAATGGAAGCAATCATAAATGGTTGGTCAGGATGACAATTTGGATTTTGTTTTGGCAAACGGGTAGCTACGGAAACGAGATGGGTAAGGAAAAGATAAGTAAAAAAAATGGTTATTTATAGAATTTTGAGATCTCGGACGTAGATGAAGTTTTCGTTTTAATTGGATTGCCATTGGGAGCGCCATTAGATGAGACGTAGATTTGAGTTAATTTCGAAGCGAGTCGACGGTTGCGAGTTGAGGGCAAGGATAGGGTTTTATATTCTTGCGAGAATGTATGAAGAAGCAGCATGTATGATGGGCTATTGAGATGGACTGATTTCTGAGTTGACGAAGGCTACAATTTGATTTCGGAAGCCACGTGAGAGAAAGAAAATTGCAAAGGCAATTGGCTAGAATTCAATTTTGGAAGCCACGTGAAAGAAAAAAGGAAATTGCAAAGTCAATTGGCTAGAATTAAATCTCGGAAGCAACGTAAAGAGAAATTTGCAAAGGCGATTGGCTAGATTTCAATTTCTTAATCCACATGATGGAAAAGAAAATGAATTAAGTAAGAGAGATCGGAATTTCTGAGCAGGAAGATGAATGCAAAGGTTTCGAGGGTTTCTTTGAGTTTCGGTCAAGTTTCAGGAGTGAGCTTAGCTCCAAAGTTGCTTCAAGCCTGAAGTTTTGTGTTGGGTTAGATGCGGAATTTTCTCTCGTAGACGAGCGTCAATCGTGGAATTTGAATTTAATAATTTAGTTAGAGTTTGTAATCGTAGGCGACGATGATTTAGTTTCGTAAGGCAAGAGCTATAATTTAATTTTGGACATTAGAACCAAGGGGTAGTACAGATGAATTGACCGAAGCTAGAATTCAGATGTCTGATAGAAGGGCTAGAATTCACTTTCGTAGGCAAAAGGAACAAAAGGCTGAAATTCTATTTCGTAAGCCAAGAGAGTTTGAAGTGTCTGGAATTTCAATTTGAAACCCAAGAAAGAATGAGAGTGGCTAGAATTTGATTCCGTTGGGAACGAGGGTCCTGTAGCAGGTCCTGCTTGAGTGAGATTTCCAGCCTAGGACGAAGTTTCAAGAGTAGGAAAGAAAGGCAAGAGAAGCGTGGTTTGATTGAATAGAAAAGGGAAGCGCTAGAGGACTGTGTAGTCTGTAGGAAGAGGATGGTTGTGTAGTTATAGAATTGGATTTCATGCGCCGTGAGTAGAATAAAATTTGCGGAGCCGTTGGGAACACCAATTCTGTCAGTTGAAGGAGACGAATTAGAGTTTTAAAGCATGATCGATGTTTTGTTTCAGATTATAACTAGTAAATACATTAAGCATTCTTGTCCGCTAGGTCGGAGACTTGCGACATTAATACTAAAATGTATGTAAGAGTGTGCAATTTTTTCCGTACTACCGTTTCCCCATACAACCGTTTCTTCCGTCCTACAATTTCCTCCTCACTACTGTTTTCCCCGTACTACTATTTCACCGTTCTACCATTTCCCCCGCACAATCGTTTCCCTCGCACTACTGTTTTCCCCGTACAACCGTTTCCACCGTACTACTGTTTCGCATACAACCGTTTCCCCCGCACTACTGTTTTCCCCGTACAACCATTTCCACCGTACTACTGCTTCGCGTACAACCATTTACTCCTTACTATTGTTTTCCCCGTACTACCATTTCACCGTTCTACAATTTCCCTATACCAACATTCCCCCCGTACTACCATTTCCCAGTACAAACGTTATCATCGTGCTACTATTTCCGCGTACAACCGTTTCTCCTGTCCTACAATTTCATTCACACTACTGTTTTCCCCGTACAACCGTTTCCACCGAACTACTGTTTCGCGTACAACCGTTTCTTCCGTAATCCCATTTTCTCCTTACTATTGTTTTCCCCGTACTACCATTTCTCCATACAACCGGTTACCCCCGTACTGCTTCTTCCCCCGAGCTGCCCCACCAATACTGGTGACTTTTACTAACAAAACTCTAAGACTTTGCCAAAGAAACCTATGGTCTACCAGCCATACATTCCAAGATATTTTTAAAAGCATAAAAATTGACCCCATGTCCAACTGCCCGACATTTTCACCAATACTGATGACTTATACTAACAAAACTCTGAGACTTTGCCAAAGAAACCAATGGTCTGTCTCTCATACCTTTCCAGATAATTTCAAAAGCATAAAAATTGACCCAATGCCCAACTGCCCGAGATTTTCACCAATGCTGGTGACTTCCACTAACAAAACTCTGAGACTTTGCCAAAGAAACCAATGGTCTGTCTCTCATACCTTTCCAAATACTTGTGAAACCATAAAAATTGACCCAATACCCAACTGCCCGACATTTTCACCAATACTGGTGACTGTTACTAATAAAACTCTAAGACTTTGCCGAAGAAACCAAAGATTTAAACATCAACCAAAAAAATGTACAAAGAAAACCTATACATCATTTCGTTCCATACAAATAATTCCTTACACACACACACACACACATAACATAAATATTCTTCCTGAAATTACTTGAACAAATTTCTCATACAAAATTATTACTCATTTTTCGTTGTATAAATGTTATACTTCACAGAAAGTACTCAGTTTTAAATGTAGAAATACCTCTTTTCAATTCGCTTGAAAGTATCGCCGGTTGGTGATGTCCAGCGCTAAACGTCGTTGCAAAACGATGCTAGGTGCGTATGGCGATACTGTTCTTATATGGGAGACTGTACCCATAATAAGAGCGCTTTATTTTTGTTGGGCTGCTTCATTGCGGTCCAGAATTAACAAAAGGAACGTCTCTCGTTCTCTGCCTCTAGGTTTCCCTTGTGGTTTTCTCTTCCCCTTCGAAGTTAGGTTTGCATTGCTTGCAAACTACAAATAGCGGATTGTTAGAGTCATGACTACCCTCAATGTGTAGCACAACGAGTATGGCCTAGGTGCTTCCTTTAATCTACAGTTACCTACAGTCGCTGAGAAAGTCCACACTTAGCTACGGATTCCTTTCGGATAGCTTTTAAGCTGAAAATAGAAAAATATGAATTGTTGCTGTACTGGCCTCAATATAGAAACCAAAACCAACGAACCAACTAGCTCATCCCTTCCAGCTTAGAATAGATTTTCGAATCCACACTTGCAAGCTAGACATGGAAAAATTAGAAGTTTATTAGCGACTCCAATTATCACCATGACTTGAGATTGGATAACTTCGAAGTCGAATTTCATAGGATGCATTGAGGCGATTCTCGCAAGCAAGCTAGACTAGTTAGATGGCCGACCAGTAAGATCAACCCTGTAAGATTTACAGATGGCTCGAAAACCATAGAAGAGAGAAGGGATAGAGTTTAAGCTCCAGAAACGGACACTTTTACCTGGTTTAATCTGGGAAGCTAACAGTCATCTTCCATGAAGAAATATTCGCAGTGCTGGTGGTGCCACCACAGACAATAGGGACCACATTTATGGGCATCACCTCATCCACTAGACAACAACAAACAACTTTGTTCTTTACACCGATACAATCTCCTTGATCCTTTACGAAAAAAATCAAATTTTCATTGAAAAAGCGATGGTGGCGCAACCATAGCCAAATTCAGCCAATTTTTTGATCACCCTGACATCAATCAGACAACGAGAAACCATTTTGCTGAATAAATAATTAATTTAAAACGAATTTGTTTAATAAAAACTTCGAATATTTTGCATATAAATTTTGGTCTCGTTGACATTTTTCACCGTGCAAGGAAATTTTCGACATTCCAGGAAAATTTTTCTATGAAGTGTTCAGCATAGTCCAAAGATGTTTTTAAGTCACTAACATCAAAAATTTAGAGATACCTATTTTGGGAATGGCGGTTTAAAGTCAAAACAAGTTTTCGCAGAGGTCAAATTTTACATGAAATTTTGACTTTGAAAACTCATATCTCGGGTAAACAACAACCAAAATTTTATTTTGATACATTGTTGAAAACGTTGCGACGTGTGGAATAAGCGAAATAGTACATTACATCACAAGGAGCTAAAACGGTGTATTTAGACCCAGGTGGTGAAAAGATCGAATCCGAGGGCGGAGCGCAGCGGAGCCCGAGGAAAGACCTTTTCAACACCGTGGTCTAAATCAGTACCGTTTTAGCTCCGAGTGATGTATACTATTTTTCGCGCAGACGGACAAAAAGTCAGATTCCGAACAAAACACTTAACAAGCTTTAATACAGACTTTGCATTTTCATCATAGGACACTGCGACAGTTTGTTCCTTATTCTTCATACTATTTTTCATAACAGTTGTTTTCGATGTGAAAAATAATTGATACGATGACCGAAATTGTATCAAAAGTGAAGTGAATTCGGAAATAATTATGTGAGAACTTAGTTTCAGGCATTATTATTGCAATTGATGTGATGTTTTCATTCAGTTACGATATTTGATTGAAGTAAGTAAATTTAACTGGGCAAAAAAGACTTTTCGGTCCTGGGTCGAAAACGACAGGTGGCAAAAAAAGTTATTGTTCAAAAGTGTACCGAACAAGCCTACTTTACGGTCTCAATATTGTGAGGAAATCTGACGTTTTTTGTCCGTCTGCGCGAAAAATACATTTTTGTGAAAAAAGTGAAAAAATTAAAATTTCGTTGAACAACGAAAAAAACGTTACACTTGACCTCACTTTTTTCGGATTTTTCCGATTTTCTCGAGTCATTCGCAAAATATCCAGGGAGACTTTTTGGACGTCATTCAGGTACCTATGGCCTACGGAATCCCGCTTAGTTTGCTTTTGTCCTAATTTTTGCAAGCTCTTCCATATAAATTTTTTTAATTTCCCTACACTAAA
>CM055404.1:51282108-51297266 GCA_029228625.1 Pseudolycoriella hygida | reverse complement strand
GACTTTTTGCTTTAGTTCCTCGGAACTCTTCAAGCAGGTCGGACGTATGTTGGTTCACGCTGGAAATTTGTGACCGACAATTTACAGACAGACAAACAGACAAACTTTTGCCTTTTATAATTAGTAATTGTAACGGACGATTACAACTGTTTCAAAGAGTAATAAGTATCCTTTCACCACCTTTTCGGAGAAGTAATGCATACATTGATGGCATGAATGATTCAAAGGAGAAGATGTGAAGACAATCAAATCATCGACTAGATTAAGATTGGATTATTGAAATGTTCATCAATTCGTAATTTGCATTTTGAATTGTTTTATAATGTTTTGATAGCAGGTTTTACTGGTGACATATTGGCAATCCTTTCCTGCAGAAAAGAGGGGAAAGAAGAGAGAGTGGATGTATTATCGTAGTACACTATGGACATCACTACGATATGGACGCGTCTTATTATACAGGTTTGGTTGATCGGGCCTATAGTGCAATTTTTTCCATTTTTCTTTTAGTTTTGGGCTTTTTTATTGATTCGAGATGTTTTTTGCGCCGTTTCTTCGGACGGGTTTTTCAATACTGTCCGTTCGGCAATATCCAATCCAATTTAATGTCGCCGTAATTTCAAAGACTTAAGAGTTAATGCAACATTTACTTAGATACGTTCGAATCTTTTTGCAACATTTATTCTGTTTGCCACATCTACTCTGATACGTACGGGTCCCCTGCAAATGTTTTACTTTGACCCTCACTTTGGAACACATGTGGCCCGGTCATAAAATAGACATTAGCCCCCAACAGGAAACAGAAACAGGACATCACTTCCATGGCAGGCTAAGAAAAAATTGATTAGATCGTGTCTGGTTCCTCATTTTATATATGGTGATGTTATCATGCATGTTCTTGATGCGGCTAGCGAGAACATGTTGCAAGTAGTGTTTAATGACTGCACAAGATTCGTTTCCTCGATTAGGAGGGATGAAAGTGTGTCACCGTATGGGAAGTCAATTTTGGGTTGTACTTTGTCCGACTATAAACGTTACGATGAATGCAAATTCCTCTATGGCTTAATCTCCAGTAAAGTCCCTAAATATCTGTTTGAATTGATAAGGCCAGCAAGTTCAGCAGGTACCTACAATTATGTTGTTCCTGCTTGTCACACAGAATCTTTCCATCGGTCTTTCTTCGCTCTTGCCATTTCAGTCTGGAACTCTCTTCCAGTTTTAGTAAAAAAGAAACCTACACTCGCCACATTCACAAAGGCATGTTTTGAACACTTCTCTAAACGATAGAAATAAAAAAACCTTTTTTTTATGAAGACTGAATGAAGAATAACAACTATAGCTATGCAATAACATGTTCAGGTTCTAAGAAAATTTTTTAAAACATTTGATGTTGTTTATTGTCCTGTAAATTGGGAAGCAATCTTGTAATCAAGTTAGTTAGAATTGTAAAAATTGAATTTAAAATACACATTGTACAATTATTATAAAGTCTTGTGTACATTAATAAAGATACATACATACATACAGAAAAGTCGGCGTGTCTGGCAAAAATACTACGAAGAAAAAGTATCTGGTTTTGCAGTCATAAAAAACTAATTTTTCAAAAAGTTTTAAAACTGATGTGTGATCGTTTACAATTAATGGACGTTCACCTCCCCTTGTGTATTTTAAGGAAGTCTTTAGATTATTTTTTGCAATTCACCGACAAAAGCTCGCTTTTTCGTGCGTCATTTCGGTGTCGCATGAAGTCATTTTGCCGCACTAGTGCGATGACGGTTTTTTTTTACGCACTACTTGAATTGAATTTTTACATTAAAAGAAAATCTCGTTTTTGTCGGTGAATTGCTAAAAGCGTTGTTTGATACACGTTACGTATGCTAGTAGTTTAACGCACACGATGTGTTGACGAACTCGCCTTCGGCTCGTATCGGCAATCTCACATCGAGTGCGTTAAACTATCTTCATATGTAACTTGTATCAAAAATTACTGTGCTGCGTTCTTCTATGGTATTTTATTTAAAAAATGTGCACGAGATTTTCCGTTCAACTCTTGAAGCTATTACGAATGTTAGGATGTCAGAATTTTCTTGGGATAAGGTTACACTTTCTTTAGCTTTTGGGGGTTTAGGCATTCGAAAGGTTGAAGATTTAGCATTACCGCCCTATTTATCATCTTTGTATTCCTTATCTGATTTACCATATAAGTTGTTAGAAAAATTTAATGTTCAAATAATTGATAATAATATTTTAGAGTTAGTTGAGGAAGTTCCTTAAGATTTTATTCCAGGAAACAGCGAATAGATTAGATAATTAATAATTTTTTCGGGTCGGATTTAGTTAGTTGACGTCATAAAACCCGACAAAAAAGAAAAGAAAACGAAAACACAAAACGACTGGAGTCGTGCGGCCCGCTCACATCTGCACCTACACTACTATATGAACTACTAAATACAAAAAAAAATGTTAAATTTTACCTCATTTATCAACTCTGGTTCTGCATTACTATTGTAGATGAAATAATGACACGTTTGGTCACTACCAGGTTCCCAGAATAGGAAGGTATCCAAAGTTTTGTTCGACATATTGCTGATTGTGAAATCAGTGACCTTTGCTGACTTTACGGTTTCGGGTATGTATCCTTCAGCCAAGGTTTCGGTTGACAGACTTGCGACCGCATTCGTATATTGATAATTGGAATGCATTACAGACGCTGTTATAGTGTAGGTTGTGTTGGATGTTAAATTCTTTATTTGAATCAAAGGAGAGTCAGTCTGAAACACAAAAATGATTTGAACATTTTACGTCGAATTTTTACGAGATTGCAGTACTTGCAGCGTAAACAGCTTTATATGATGAGCGGTTTAACGCACATTGTTTGATCGAAAACCAATGACATACTATAAATATAGACTGACAGTCTTTGACAAAAAAGTAACACAAATTGAAGCAAAAGTGAAACCCGAAATTCTTTAGTAGTGTTGGCAAATTATGTAAAATTTAGGCGGATTATGTATTTTCTGCAGAACAAATCAGTTTGAACTGTGTATGTGTTGGTGTGCGATGTGTATGCTATACACAAATTACGTATTTTCATTTTTGCTTCAGCTGATGGTTACGTAAACCCAGTATTTATGTTATGTCATTGCTAAAAACAGAACACAGAAACGCGTCATCTATGTATCTTCAAGTTCGACTGTAAAGCTTATGTACTATTAAAGTTCCAGTGTAAATCTTATACGTTAACGTTGGTCTATGCATATTAGAGAGTTTTGGCTGGAGACATATAGAAAAAAACGTAAACTTATGCGCATAAAATCATCAAAAAGTGTCAGAAATATCTCAATTATACGCATAAGTTTTACGTTTTCTACTACATGTCTCCAACTTGGTGAGCCCGTCATGCAAATAAAAATCTATTTGCCCCTAAGATAAACGATGTAAATCGTGACAAGAGCGTTTTCTACTAATCACTTGAATAGATTGTAGCTCATATTAAATACACTATGCACAGTGGGCTGAACTAATTCAAAGTGTCTCGTAAATGGGATTTCTCGATGGAAAACTGTTTGTAGGGTCACACCTGGAAGCATTCATAAATGACGTTACGACTTTTTACTCCTACTCCACCCAAAAAAGAAACGACACTTACTATAAGATGAAACAAGAACTTGCGTCACATTTTCTACTTTGAAAGAGGTTTTTGTCTGATAACGCATTAGCAAGAAAAATATTGAACAAATTCCTTTCCACTTACAATTCATTTCTCACACATGTGGTTTCTTTAAAGTCTTGTTTATTCAATTTGAACAATTTAATGAATCTATAGAAATAATGCAAATTAAACATTAGAATTACTTGAAACGTTTGATTATCATTAATTGAGTGACGAAAGCTCAGATGATAATGACACGTGTTAGAAAAACGAAACTTTTGTAGAATGAAAATGCCCAAATACGTCGTTGTTAATAATGAATTACTCAAGCTATGGTAGATTTCCTTTCGACTAAAGTTCAGTTTACCTACCCACCTGAAGTGGGAAGATTTGATACCATAGGAAGATGTGGGTGCCTATCCTTATTCATAATCCAGGATAATATCCGGCCGCTCGGCCAAGTGCACCAGATGGTGAGTCAAATTCGTGAATATCAATTTTTACTTTTTTGCTTGTAACTTCTACAATTTTTCTTCGACAGAGTTGATATGCATAACGCATAACGCAACATAAGTATACAGATTCAACCCAGATCTGACCGGACATGGGTGGAAATGGTCCGGTGTGGATAGCTGATAACATTACAACACGATTTAGGCCGCGGAAGACCATTTCTGTTGTGTCTAGAAGTAGATTGTCCTTATACAAAATGAAGAAGAATGCATTGAGTGATAAAAGAATTGATTATCCTTGTATAAAATGATTATAATTCACGATTTTACTGCAATACAATTTATGAAAAAAAAGCTTAACTTAATAGAGATCATTGTTTGATTTTACGATACGTTTACCAAATTTCCTTATACCGTCATCATCGCCATCAAATGCTACGAATGCGAATTATGGCGCTTTAAAAAATGTTAGGTAACCGACTAGTGATCCTTTTCACGAAATGTTACGTAAGCGACTGATGATCCCTTTTACGAAATACTACAAATACGAATTATGTTGCGCTCTAAAAAATGTTAGGTAAGTGGCTGATGATCCCTTTTACGAAATGTTACGTAAGCGATTGCCTTTTGCGAGATGCTACTAATGCGAATTATGTTGCGTTTTAAGCAATTTATGTTGAAGTTTGTTGACACTTTTCTATAAAATAAATGTTTTCCTATCGGTGAAAAAACTTTTCTTTTTTTTATTACTTCTTCCATTAGCTTTCTTTACTATAAATAAGGTGAATTTCGGCCACATTACTTTCCTAGCTAATTTTTAACTGTTTAGACACAAAAAAAATGGTCCGGGTTGATAACAAAACTAGCTAATTTTCCCTTTTACGAAATGTCATTAGAACCCAGATGGATAACAAAACAAGGGAATTTCCGCTTAGAAAAATGTCACTTGTTCCACTACGCTTGCACACATGAAGCAGCACTAATATGGGTGTCATTAGCAAACTGACAACCGTAACTTTTCAACTATACCCTTATCACCCTAATCCTAGTGCTGATTTCCTCAAAAAAAATTTCAAAACTGAACTTCACTAACATTTTAATAACTCTAACGGATTATAGGGCACATAATCTATATGGGCAGTGTTAGATAGCTAAAAACCGTACCTTTCCAACGTTACCCATATCAACTCTGTCGAAGAAAAATTGTAGAAGTTACAAGCAAAAAAGTAAAAATTGATATTCACGACTTTCACTCACCCACATATTACCCTGAATTATGAATAAGGATAGGCCCCACATCTTCCTATGGCATCAAATCTTCCCACTTCAGGTGGGTAGGTAAACTGAACTTTTGTCCTACACAGTACAACTTTGCTGTACTTTACAATTCCCTACATCGAAAAAGTTAGTCAAACTCTCTATTTATATATTTGCCGAAGTCACAGTCAACGTGCAAAAGTGGAAAAGTTTCATCCCCATTTGGCTGTGTACTACCGTCTCACAGAATTTTGGGGATGATGTGTAGTTTAGGCGTAACACGACAGTACATAATCGAATGGATCGTAATAAGCGGCAGATATAAAATTCAAAACGAGAAATAATAAAATCAAAAAGTCAGATAAAAACATATGAAGGGACCCGTACGTATCAGAATAGATGCGGCAAACAGAGTTGAGGGAAAAAAAGTTTTTGAAAATCGGTTGAGTTTTACTCGAGTTATCGTGTTGACAGACGGACGGACGGACATTTTTTTTATTGTTGATTCGTCATCTAGGTTTTCTTAGAGTTTCTCTAGAGCGCAAAATCCTAGTCAGCGACCTAGTTTTTGGGGCATTACGTAAAAGGACAAATTCATTAGGTCTTCGTAACGTTTCGTTTATCACCGACCGTTTGGGACATTTTGACAATAATAACAATAAAGGCAAGAAAACAAAAGTAAGACCAAGAATTGACTAATCAATGGCGAAAGACAACTAATCGATCGCAGGCTACTTTCAGTAAAACGCTGGGCAGAGTTATGACGGGCATTCCCCGCACAACCCTGCCATCACAGACAAATGCAGTCTGGTCATGCTTACGTAACTACCTATAGTGCTGCGAGCCTCGTCGAGAAAGACTGAGCGTGCCTGAATTTCTTACCACAAATGGCACTGCGTTCCAGTCAGTAATTCCCTGAGCGAATAAAGACTTACTAAAGACTCAAATGCCTCCTCCGAGCCGAATGACCACGGACTAAAAAATCACCTAAATAAGATGGAATGCCAAACACATTAAGCTTGTAAAGAAAACACATTGCTCTGAATCTAAAATGCTCCTTTATCCCAAACCCCAAAAATCCCTCATAGTAAGGCGATACGCTATCAAATTTTCACAGGCCATACACATACCGAATAACAGGGTGAAATGCCTTGTTTATCAACTTTAACGAATCCGAATCCAGATCGTATGAGAACACTTCTGAGCAATAATTAAAGTAGGGCATGAGTAGTGCTTTCGCTAACGGCAGACGAGTTTTCATCGGGGTCGATGATGCAAGCTGCCATAGACTCCTAAGACCGGAAAAAACTTTTTGATAGATGTATTCAACGTAGTCATTTCATGATAGTCGGAGATTCATAATGAGAATAACCTGAGGGAAAGCGACAAGATCTTTACTTTCTGTTACCACCATAACTGAACCTCCTTGGTTCCTCGGGAAGGAAGAATCTTATTAGCAAATAATATAATCGAAAATATAATGTATAATAAAATCGAATGAAAATAGAAAATTGGTTGTTCACGCCTTACAATTTATCACTTTATCAATGAACATGAATAATAATGACTAGAATCAATATAGCAACGGATAATGATAGTCTAGCTCACGACCTTTTCCATGATAATGCGCAATGACCAATATGATGCAACGGCAAACTTAGCTTCGATCACACGTTCGCGTTATTTGTGAATCACGGGCCAATGTAGGATAAATGAAAACGAATATGAAATGTCCAAAGATCATTCTGTGATAACCTATCTGTCGTAGCAAAGGCTCTCGCTTTTAATTCCACGTAGATCGGTGGCAGGTTAATCAACGTCTCAATGGCTGCCGTAGCTGTCGACCTCATGGCACCGGTAACACAAATGCACACCAGCCTTTGAATCTCGTTCAGCTCTTTCCTCGCACTCCCTATGTCGAGTCTCGGCCACCACACAACGCAGCCGTGACTCTTCATAGACCTTATGACTGCTTCGTAAATCCACAGTATAGCCTTGGACGGTAGACCCCAGTTCCTCCCAAAGGAGCTCCTGCAAATCCAGAAAGCTGCTATAGCCTTCTGTGCCTTGGGGATCATTCATAAAGTATGTCACGCGTGACGGCTATTTCCATCACATTTGTATTCATATTTTGCATCTCTTTCGCACGCGTGACATACTTTCTGAACGATCCCTTGTCCTTGACATGCTTGATCCAATTTAATTTGTGATCGAAATAACTCTCAGATATTTCACCTTCTTTCCAGGGACGAAGTCTTTATCGAACAGCTTCAGTTCACCTACAAGTTCTTGACCCGACGTTCTCTTGCTAAAGAGAACTATGTCCGTCTTGTCCGGGTTAACTCTAAGGCCGTTGTTTCGACACCATTCCTCAACTACTTTCAGCGAGTACCTCATCCTATCGCCCAGCGTGCTCTTGAACTTACCTCTGATCATAATTGTCAAATCGTCCGAGTACCCTAGGGCGAAAATCCTCTCGTCATTCAGCCTCCTGATTGGGGGGTCCACGACCATGCGCCACAGCAAAGGAGATAATAATCCCCCCTGAGGGCAGCCCCTGGCTTTTTTTTCAGTTTCAGTTTCAGTTTTTTCAGTTTTTACACTGCAAAAATTTGATTTTTACTTCTTTTCGCGAAGATTGTACTGTTCAAATTTAAATTTTTGAGTGTGAAAAGTGAAAGTGTCAAAAAATTATTACGCTGGTGGGTCTGGCATTTGTGACGCAATTTTTTAAAAACACAAACGAAGTTATAATTTTTTTGCGTATCGAAGTCACCTTCCTCCGATTTCAGAACTTTTGTAACTGGAAGAAAATCGTTTTAACTTAGATGCTCAATGCGTCACCCTTTTCTGATTTCATAACTTTTGTAAGCAGAAATGAAGACTTGCGTCACACCTGCTTTGTAAGAGGTTTTTTTTGCGGATATTAGTACTTTTGTAAGTTTATCTCTTGTCCCTTAAAATTTTGAGCAATTTGGATATCTCACTCATGTCCAGAATGATCGACAATATCAAAAAACCACATTGAAGTTGAAAAATGCTAAAGAAATCCACAAGAATCCCATAAACCTAGGAAACTTCACTGGATGACCTCACTCATGTCGAGAATAACCGAAAAAGACTATAAATTAAAGAGGCAATAAATTTAATTTTATGGCAGTAAAATTTTAATTCAAAGCAGTAAATTTAATAAAGTGGCAATAAAAATAATTTTCGGCAGCAGAAATAATTATGGGCAGTAAGTTTTTGCAATTAATATTTTGGCAATAAATTTAATATTTTTGGCAATAACTTTAATATTTTGGCAGTAAATTTTATATTACGGCAGTAATATTTAATAGTCAAGTGCGCTCCCTTTTACAAAATGTTACTAATGCTTACTCATTCCAGTGAAGTATCGCTAGAATCAAATCGCAAAAAAGTTATGTTAACTGACTGTTGCGAATTATGTTGCGCTTTAAAAAATGCTAGGTAAGCGACTGATGATCCCTTTTACGAAATGTTAGGTAAGCGACTGATTTATTACGAAATATTACGTAAGAGACTGATGAATGCTTTTACGAAATACTACGAATATCACGTAAGTGACGCTTTAAGAAATGTTAGATAAGCGATTGATGATCCCTTTTACGAAATGTTACTTGAGCGACTCATGATCCGTTTTACGAAATACTACTTAAGCGACTGATGATACCTTTTACGAAATGTTAGGTAAGCAACCGATGATATCTTTTACGAAGTGTAACGTAAGCGACTGATGATCCCTTTTACGAAATGTTACGTAAGCGTTTGATGATCCTTTTTACGAAATGTTACGTAAGCGACTCATTATCCCTTTTACGAAATGTTACGTAAGGGACTGATGATCCCTTTTACGAAATACTACGAATGCGAATTATGGTGCGCTTTAAAAAATGTTAGGTAACCAACTGATGATCGATTTTACGAAACGATACGTAAGCGACTAATGACCCCTTTTACGAAATACTACGAATGCGAATTATGTTGCGCTTTAAAAAATGTTAGGTAAGCGGCTGATGATCCCTTTTACGAAATACTACGAATGCGAATTATGTTGCGCTTTACAAAATGTTAGGTAACCAACTGATGATCCCTTTTACGAAATGGTACGTAAGCGACTGATGACCCCTTTTGCGAAATGCTTCGAATGCGAATTATGTTGCGATTTAAAAAATTATAGGTAAGCGGCTAATGATCCCTTTTACGAAATGATACGTAAGCGACTGATGATCCCTTTTACGAAATATTACGAATTTAAATTATGTTGCGCTTAAAAAATGTTAGGTAACCAACTGATGATCCCTTTTACGAAATGATACGTAAGCGACTGAAGATCCCTTTTACGAAATACAACGAATGCGAAATATGCTGCGCTTTAAAAAATGTCAGGTAAGCAGCTGATGATCCTTTTACGAAAAGATACGTAAGCGACTGATTATCCCTTTTACGAAATAATGCGAATGCGAATTATGTTGCGCTTTAAAAAATGTTAGGTAACCGACTGATGATCACTTTTACGAAATGATACGTAAGCGACTGATGATCCCTTTTACGAAATGCTACTATGTTGCGCTTTAAAAAATGTTAGGTGAGTCCCTAGCAACGTTGTTGAGTAATTATTTTTATTGAAACTACATACAATCCTATAATACAATTAATTAAATGGTAACAACAATCTACTGTCAGAATATTAAACTTACTGTCAAAACATTAAATTTATTGTCGAAATATAAAATTTATTGCCAAAATATTAAATTTATTGCCAAAATATTAATTACAAAAACCTACTGCCCATAATTATTTCTAGTGCCGAAAATTATTTTTACTGCCACTCTATTAAATTTATTGCTTTTGGATTAAAACTTTACTTTAAAATATCAAAAAACCTGATGGAAGTTGAAAAGTGCTAGAAAAATCCACAAGAATCCCATAAACCTAGGAAGCCACATTGGATGTCCTCACTCATGTCGAGAATAACCGAAAAATATTGGAAGTTGAAAACTGCTGTAGAAACACTCCCAATTCTAGAAGTGACCATATTCCAGGGATTAGGCCATATTTACCAAAACCCTGAAAACCGTGTTCGCTTAAATTTAATTCTCTACAACTTGGCCTTTGGAACCAACTTTCTAACTCTCATAGTTCAGGAGATCTGGGTCATCCTGCCAAAAATTGCCACAAACAAACAAACAAACAAAGAAATGTTTACCAAATTGACTATTTAAAAATATTCGATTTGGGTCCATTTCCATACAAAATAGCAATATTGTTTTAGGCCCATAACTTGTGTGCTAAAATATAGTCTACATTTAGGCGCTCAAATATTATATTTTCGCTGATATTCGTGGACAAAGATGCAGTTTCAAAAAAGTAAGTCAGCATTTCCCTTCCTAAATATGTTGCCTTTTAATAGCAACTAAACTTATTTTTTGGGATCCTACCTACTCTGAGAACGGCGAAAAAATCGTAAAAATTTGCACAAAAACTCGTCGTTCTGAGACAAGGTTCAATCCCAAAAAATAAGTTTAGTTGCTTTTAAAAGACAACATATTTAGGAAGGGAAATTCTGACTTACTTTTTTGAAACTGCATCTTTGTCCACGAATATCAGCGAAAATATAATATTTGAGCGCCTAAATGTAGACTATATTTTAGCACACAAGTTATGGGCCTTAATTCATATCTACGGATCGACAGAACCGATTTTAATGAGTAAAAAGATAATTCGGCCTAAAATTTTCCGTAGAATCCGGGAAAAATATTTTCCGGGGGGTACGTCGCTCGGGGAGAAGTCAAAAAGTCCTTAGTCTACGAAAAAATTTCTTGTGAATTTTTTGGCGTGTAAGACTTGCGTCACGGCCCCTTACTATCGTGGGGCCATGATGAAGGGTTTTTTAATGTAGAACTTTTTAATTCAACGTTTAATATAATTCTATATCGAACGTTCAGTCGTCATATGCTAATCAATATTTGTGTTATGTGAAAATGGTTTTTTTTGACATTTTAGTAAAAAAATTTTTCAAGACGACGAAGTAGAAATCGCGATTTTGGCTAGTCGAATTTTGGCTGTACTAATAAAATACTGTGGAAATTTGAATTCCAAATAATTCGAGTTTGCACAATTGCGATGCAGCGACTAGCGACTAGCAAAGTGACTGACGCAATAAATTCGCTACTAGCGACGCGACACTAGTAGCGTCGCTAACCCAACCATGGCTCCGTACTCATTACTATGCTACTATCCTAAGATACTTTTGTCTCGTTTGCCACTAGTCTGATAAAAACTTTTCGATTTGACAACGAACCAGTTTTACAACAATGGAAATGTAATATTTTTGTTTTCATTTCTATTTAATTTTTTCACGACAGGTCCAAGGTTATATCTTAAGTTCAATAATTGTACAAATGGTTTTCCATTTAAGAAACTTGTAATATGCTAAAATTATTTGCTAATTATTATAATATTTCTTTAAACAGCCGACAAAAAGCTAAAAATTTATCTGTTTTCCATAATGAAACGAAATGTTTTTTGTTATACCCTTTTTTACTTGCGATAGTAGCAATACAAATATATTAACATTTCTGTTTTGCGATTGCGAGTAACGATAACGAAGAAAATGATCTGGACAAGAGTCCTGTGACCGTGAGTGAGAAAAAGACAAACAGCTAGATTTGTTTACTGTTATTGTCGTTACAAATCGGAGGTGTTGTTATCAAAGTCCCGAAATGTATGTTCTTATATTTGTTAATTTAGACTTCGATTGTAGTTTTTCACAAGAACCCTGATGATGGTCACTGTAGTAAGAAAAATAAACCATTGAAGTGGGTATAGGAAAGTAGCGATAAAATGAAGTCAAAGAAATTGATTCTTTTGGCGCAGCTGGTTGCAGTTGAGGGGTAGTGCACAGACGGACGGACGGAGAGGAAGGGTGAAAACATAAAGTAGCTATCGCTACTTAATAAAGACATTGGTAAAATTTAAATGTAGTTTGCGTCTAGAATTCAAAAAACGTCCCACTTGTAAAGTACTATATGGGGTGAAAAGTCCGCGGCCTCATATAGAAACGGCGTCATTACTTCAAAATTTTTGTTAGCATTCAATAGTACCACCCTTTACTAGTCTCCAGCCAAAATTTCCTGACATTTGGTGTCATAGTTTTCGAATTACTGTCAATAGAGTGACGCAGGTTTTTGTTGTTCGTAAAAACTGGAAAATAATGAATTCCGTGTGTTGATTAAACATTGCTTAATGGGAAAAAATACGGTGCAAAGCAAAGAAATGCTGGGTAATGTTACGCACATGTCTCCGTCGTATACAAACGGGCCAAGAAGTGGCATGCTGAATTTAAACGAGGGAATACAAGCACCGATGATGCCCCACGTTCAGGACGTCCAAGTGAAGCAGTTACTGAAGAAAACATCAAAAGAATCCATCGTATTGTTTTGGCTGATCGGAAAGTTAAAGTTAGTGAAATAGCTGACATCCTCAAAATATCAACAGAACGGGTGCGACACATTTTACACGAGTATTTGGACATGAAAAAGCATTCTGCGCGATGGGTGCCGCGTTTTCTAACAATTGATCAAAAGCAGCACCGTCTTGACCATTCAGAGCGTAATTTAGCTTTGTTCGAGCGTAATATAACGGAGCTTTTGCGTAGATTTGTCACGTTTGATGAAACGTGGATTCATTACTATACACCAGAGTCCAATAGAAAGTCTGCAGAGTGGTTAGAATTTGGTCAAAGCCGACCGAAGCGCCCAAAGGCACAGCGATCTACAGGCAAGGTTATGGCCACGATTTTATGGGATACGCATGGCATAATATTTATCGACTATTTGGAGAAAGGAAAAACAATAACTGGCGAGTACTATGTCACATTATTGGAACAGCTCGACAACGAGATCAAGAGAAAACGACCGCATATGCAGAAGAAAAGATCCAGTTTCATCATGACAATGCACCAGCGCATTCATCCATAAAAGCAACTGTGAAACTGGACTCTTTGGGCTATGAATTACTCCACCACCCACCTTACTCTCCAGATCTGGCCCCCAGCGCCTACTATTTGTTCCCAAACTTAAAAAGATGGCTACAGGGAAAAAGATTTTACTCTAATGATGAGGTGATATCCGAAACAGAGGCCTATTTTGCAGGGTTGGAGAAATCCTATTATACCAAAGGTATCCAAATGTTGCAGGACCGTTGGACTAAGTGCATTTCCCTTCAGGGAGACTACATTGAAGAATAAAATTAATTTCATATGTAAAAATTGGTTCCTTCATTGCTAGGCCGCGGACTTTTCACCCCATGTAGTATAACTGCGTCGAGTTTCGCGGAAAATTCAGTTACCTGAAGAAAAGTATTGGGGTTTCTAGACGACATAATTTCACACGAAGAACTTACCTCACAGCGTGCCTTCTCTTTCCCATTTACACTTTTCCTTACACTCTATAATTATATTGAACGAATTATCAAACAAACACTTACAATGTAAAGTATTTTTTCTGAAATCAAATTCCCACGTTCAACCTTTACCATGTACAAATCTCCGTTCGCTTTTTTCGGTTGGGAATACTCCGGATTTCCAGACTCTGTTTCATTTTCGCCAATAATTCGAACCACTAAAGATGTATCGTCACGACAATGTAATTTGATTCTATAATTTGAAGCGTTTCTTCTCGTCGGATCGCTTTCATTAAATTTGTTGTTTTGACACATTTGCTCGTAACAGTCTTTCAATTCCTGAAAAGAACGACTTGTTAGCATGCGAAGTTAAACATTTTTGTGCTGTTATTGACCTCCGTATGATTTAACTTTCAAACTTTTGCTACCTACCCATTTCCTAACGGAATAACTAACTGACAAAAAAGATCTCTAAATATCAGCTGTGGCAGGTACTTTGTCTCCAGGTACTTTTATTTTTCCAAAATAAACTTTCACATATGTAGTTCCTCTCTAGTTGCTCTGACGGATAATTTTGGAAAAATAAAATTACCTGGAGACAAATTACCTACCACAGCTAAACCCTTTCTTTACTTTTCATTGATCGTTTTGGTTCGGAAAGCAACGAAATGTAGACCTCTGAAATGTGTGTGTCCTCGTACGGAAAAGTGATTCTTAGGACGAAAAGCGTGTCATCGGAATTTTATGTGTTCGAATTTAAAGTGTATGTGGTATTGCGTCACACATAGAAATCTGTACCTGACGTTGTGCTATGTGTGGTAAATTGCGTATATAATTTATTGGAGAAATAGGAAAAAGACAACGAAGCGAAGGAGCTATTTTACGAGAAACTCTAACGACAACGGTACGCGGGTAGTTCATTTCGCAGCATCAAGAAACATGGTTGTGAGCAGTACGTATTTCGAACATAAAAACATCCACAAAGCGGCATGGGTATCACCTGATGGACAAACCAAAAACCAGATTGATCACGTTTTGATAGATGGACGGCACTGTTCAAATGTATTGGATGTCAGGAGCTGTAGAGGACCAAATGTTTATTCTGACCACTACTTGGTTAAAGTGGTTGTTAGGTCTCGCATATCGGTCCAACACAACCGACAACAGGCCTTGAAAAAGTGGGACGTTGAAAAACTGCGGAACGAAGACATCAAACACAAATACGTGGATAGTTTGGAGAGAAAAATTATCGAAGAAACGGTCAGCGAGCAACACAGTATAGACGATGCGTGGAATCAAATCAGGCAGAATGTAGAGAGCGCCGCGGCAGAGACTTTGGGAACGAGAACGGGAAATAAAAGAAAGAACTGGTT
>CM055404.1:51259278-51281608 GCA_029228625.1 Pseudolycoriella hygida | reverse complement strand
AAAACAATTTCCAAAAAGTTTTTTTAAAAAAATATTTTCAGAAAAAAAAGTTTAGAAAAATCCTTATCATTACCAAGATGTGTGTTCAATAAGCAGGTAAAGTGGTACAACAAACTTTACACTTCCGTATTCCCGTTTCGTTTCCGTGTAAAGTTTATTTTAGAAACCATAACTCCTTATTGAAGACACCCTTGCCCTATATGCCCTAAATGTAAATAAAATACAATTTCAAACGTAAATAATTGCCACCACATACTGATGGAAACATTTATTTACATTTTGTATTGTTATTATACCTACATACCTAACATCAATGACATATTAATATAGATAGACTGGCACCACTGGCACTCGGTAGTACCAGCCTATGCAATACTAATTTCTCATTGCCTACCATCCCTACGGATGTTTTGTAACAATCGAAGTGTCAATTCGATTGCTGCAAAAAATCGTGTTACTTCCCTAACGCATGAATTTTCTAAAAGGGTTTCAAGTAAACATTGGTATTTTTCTAAAAGTTACAAAATTTTTGACTAAATTTCATAACTTTTTAGATGAAAAATAACAAAGTTTACCTGAACTATTGTGCCGAAGTCCCTACCCTGCTCTGTTTCCGCCTAAAGGCGGCGGAAACTTAGAGATTAGTTTCCTGAAACTAATCGAACAGATAGCGTCATCCTCCGCCGTAACGGTGAGCAAGGTCAGAGACCTTGCCCATAATTCCGCCGGTGCAGACGGAGGTTATCTAAAGGAGGCCCTAAAGACGGATCGGGTGGCACTGTTCGTCATTGCTGTAAAGGGAAAAGATTTGGGGGGAAAACTCAGGGACGAGATGCTTGGCGACGATGGCCAAGACCGATGGCAGACACAGTCATTATGTCGTGTGTCCGCATGGAAGGGAATAAAATTCGAATTCAATTTGAAAACAAATCGAATTTCATTATTGCGGCCATTTTGGACGCCGCAATAATTAAGTTCAATTTGTTTTGAAATGCAATTCGAATTATTCCATCGTTGTTGCTTTCAATTTCCATTTGCAACAAATTGAACAATCAATTTGTTGCAAATGAAAGTCGATCGCCGAAACCTGCAACGAGAAGAAAAAAAAAATACTTGATACTTACGATCTGGAAGGTCAGAATTGAAAAGACCGATTGAATGCTTCGTTTCGTTTATCGGACCACAAACGATATCCCCACCTAACACACAATGACGAACACATGAATTCAATACTTGTTCATGTTTCGTCAAGTCGTTTTATGCGGTAAGTTCCCAACGAATTAACTAGGGGGAATGTTCACAAAATACTGTTTCATATTCGTTTATGGTTTCTAGGATTCTATGATCGCATAAATTTAAATAATCCGATCGTTTTTCTCCGAGTGGTCTAAGTTATCATCTTGAAACCAATTTTTAGACCCATACGAAGAAAAAAACTCTTCTAAAAAAGGGTCTACTGTGTTAACCGAGACGTTTGTAACCAGTCGAATTTTGACGCGGGAGTTTTTGGTTTTGTGGTCCAAATAAAACAAATCTTCAAAAAAAAATTTGTCCGTCCGTCCGTCCGTCTGTCCGTCCGTCTGTCCGTCATCACGATAACTCGAGTAAAATTTGACCGATTTTCATAACTTTTTTTTAACTGAAAGGTAATCGGAAAAGTGATTATGGGATTGAATTTGGGCATTTTTGGTGCAAGGAACACATTACGGACTCACTCCACAAATAATTATTAATACATTTGAGTGGTGAGTTTTCGGTGTTTTGGAATGGGTGAAAATAAGTTCTTCAGTATTTGCTTAAATACGCAATACAGAAATTGAGAATTAAGTTTTAGCGACCACGTGTGTCAGGGTTTTGGGGAAATAATGTCCAATCCGAGGATATGGCCACTTCCAGAATTGAGACGGTTTCTCCCGCACTTTTCAACTTCCATCAGGTTTTTTGATATTTTTCGGTTATTCTCGACATGAGTGAGGTCATGCAATGGCAATGGACCGAAAAAAGTGGCGATCTATGGGGGAGGCCTACATCCAGCAGTGGATATAAAAGGCTAAGGAAGAAGAAGAAAGAAGATGCAATGGAGCTTCCTAGGTTTATGGGATTCTTGTGGATTATTGCTGATTTCTCTAGCACTTTTCAACTTGAATGGAGATACGTGCTATTCGCAATTAGGTATCGCTATATGAGTATATTTTATAGGCCGATTTTGGTTGTAACTTAATTTCTTATTCAAATATTTCACTGTGATCTTATGTGATTACGAGCTGTTCATCACTTAGGTGAGCTGGGGCTAATGGTTATTGCTGGGTAATTTTGAAAATAGTTTTTAGCAACAAACACTAAATTTCTAGTCCACAGTTACATTTTTCCAACTTCTTTGATTAGACCCGTACGAGGAGCGAAGTTCTTCGAAAAGTGGTCTTATGCATTTACCACGACGTTACTAAACAGTCGAATTACGATCCGGGAGTAGGGGGAGAGCTTCGATCATGGTCCTTAGATGACGAATCAACAATAAAAAAAATGTGCGTTAACCGAACTTTTTTTTAGTAAATATTTTCCTAACCGCGTGCAAGTGCTTAATGTATTCATGATATACAATTGTGGGCACTATGCTGAAACGATTGATAGATGTAATGTAAAACGTACATATGAGATAAGTTAAATATTGACCATTTTATACATCAACTAGCTTGGATACCCGGACTTCGCCCGGGATATGGTTTCAGTAATTTATGAAAATTGGTTACCAGTAAACATGTTTTTGATTTCAAACCTTTACGTCTACAATCAGTTCTTTGCTGAAAGTTTCTAGAAACCTCAAATTACATAAAATACTTTAGTATCTTACTTTGAGCTCTGACCCGACAAAAAGTTGAAAATTTACTTCGTATCATGCGTACAAGCGTATCGTTAGGCCCACGTCAACTACATAGACCCTCCTACCGAAAAGACGCAACAGATTTCCGAAAACTGAGATCTTCCTCACAATTTGCGTGGTGTACTTTTTACCCTAAAAGAAACACTTTTCTCATATATCTCTGCCCGTCCGATCACCAGATTTTGCTCGTCTTTGAAAGTCAAATCGCATAAAACAAACGTGACTTTGCGATTGAAGTGAATGTGAAGTGAAGTGAATAAAAAGTAATTTTTCAAGGTACAGCCATTTTCTTTCTTTCCTTAAGTGAAGTTATTTTTGTGCAAGGATAAGCTATTCAGACATTTGTAAGGCAAAATTCTCCTACAGTTATAAATAAAATGAAATGGCGATACTCAAAGTCTCATGAAATTTACAAAACCAAAAGCTGCGCAAAAGAGTCGTCTACCATTTATCAAAAATCATTTTTAGGTCATCGGACGACCGTAGTATCTTAGTTGGTTTCTGGGACCAACCTGTGGCAAAACTGGCTTTGAAAGGCTCCTCAATGTCAATTATTTCGTTCTACACGCCCAAAAAATTGCTCGCAGAAGAATTGAATATCCTCATGCGGACTGGATTAAATGTTTTCATGGGAGGAGATTTTAATGCTAAGCACGTCACGTGGAATAATCTAAATAACAACGCCAACGGTAACACACTGAACGACTACCTATTGGGAAAAGACGTCGTAGAAATACACTAACCCGATAGCTATACATGCAGGAACGTAAATGTCCTTAAGCCCAAATTCATCCCTTATGACTCTGATCACAATGCCGTTGAGTTTAGTCCAAATCTCAGCAATGACTTAGTATATGAAAAACCAATCGAACAACCGTACAAGCAAGCTGACTGGAACAAATTTAGGAATTGTATACATTTGTACCCATCACAAGACAGCGTCTCACCGAGCACAAATGCTGACATACATGCCTATCTGAAGAATCTGTCTGAAGCAGAACTCCCCAAGTAACATTTTATAACTTAGGTTAGAAAAATGCCTAATTAGTTATATAACTTTTCTGTTAAATAACCGTCATTTAACAAATTCGATTTGTTTTTGTGTCAATTTACTTTTTAGTTTAAAGACGGTTTTATAACAAATAAGTTAAAAAATAAATTTTTACTTATTAGTTATAAAACGGTCCTATAACCAAGAAGTAATTTTTGGACGAACAAGTTTTATAACCGTCTTATAACCAATAAGTTAACGAAATACATTGCGACGGTTATTTAACGAAAAAGCTACTAGCTCGTTTCTTACTTTCAACTTTTTAGTTAAATAACCGTCCTGCCACTAACAAGTTTTTGGAAATTGAATTCAACTAATAAGTTATGCGACGGTCTTTTTACTGAATCGTTTTTTATTTTTACGTTCTTTAAAAAATTTTCCAATTTAGATATCAGTATTCAGTAAACCTTCAACAAGAAAACACGCAAACTTTTATTTCCAAAAAATGATCCCTGCTTTATCCTTTAGTCTGTGCATTGTTCAATCTTTTTTGTCCTTAGCAGAGGGAAAGCAGTTTCGTTTAGCCTTATTCCTTTGACTGAAAGTCAAGAGTCTAATGTAAAAAATTGTGTGGAACGAGTGTCGGTGACCTCTTTTGAAAAATAGAAATGAGTGTCCGTAAACTTTCTTTAAAAAAGTGGAAATGAGTGTCCGTAACAACCAATTTTTTCGATAAACAATTACAATTGACTGCATGTCCGTAAGCAAAACAAAATTGTGAAAAATTGAAATGATAAGAACTAGTTGCAGAGTTTTGGCCTGACCTGAAACCTAAAAACGTGAAATTCGAAAAAAACTTAATCGATCTGAGCAAGCAATAAAATCCTTCCATTAATTCTTGGATTGCGCTCTTTTCTCATGGCTCTAAATTGCTATGAGAATACGGATCTAGGAAATTCATGTTCGGGTCAGGTCACCTTAGAAAAAGCTTACGTTATCGTGATAGCCGAGTCGAGATTCAGGTTAAGGTCAGGTAAAGTGTTCCAATTATTAAAAAACATAACCAAAGACCCGTACGTATCAGAATAAATGTGGCAAACAGAATAGATGTGGCAAATAGAATAAATCTTGCAAAAGGACTCGAACGTATCTTAATATAGTAATAAGCAAACAATCCAACGTTTTATGTTCTTTTATAACTATAAGAATTTCAAAGAACCATAGAAATTACCCAAGGTAATGTCAAAGGCCCTACCGAAGTACATCACAGACCATTCAAATCTAGAATGGTTATATCCAAGGATTGGACCATTTTCGCCTAAAACCCTGAAACACATTTTAGAGAACGTTGTTCTATACAACTTTGCTTTTGAAAGCAACCTCTTACCTCTTATAGTTCTAGAGATATGGGTCATCCCTCCCAATTCTAGAAGTGGTCCTATCCCAGGATTGGGGCATTTTTACCCAAAACCCTGAGACAGGCGTTCGCTAAAATTTTATTCTCTACAACTTTGCTTCTGGAAGCAACTTTCTGCCTCTTATAGTTCTAGAGATATGAATCATCCCTCCCAATTCTAGAAGTGGTCATATTCGAGGATTGTGGTCTTTTTACCACAAATCCTCAGACACGTGTTCTCTAAAATTTTATTTTCTACAACTTTGCCTTTGGAAGCAACTTTCTAACTCTTATAGTTCCAGAGATATGGATTATGCCTCCCAATTCTAGAAGTGGTCATATCCCAGGATTGAGGCATTTTTACCCTAAACCCTGAAACAAGTGCACCCTAAAATTTCATTCTCTACAACTTTTCCTTTGACAGTGAGTCTCGATATAGTTAAGGAAATAAATACGAAAAACAGTTTTCGTATATGGCCAAGAAACACAATTTCGTCAATTCCACTGGTCCCAGTGGCCGGACCCCTCACCCGATTCCCACAAGAAATTTTTCTCAATTTTCTGACATCAAATCCTTTCATTTGACACCAACATGAGCAATTTCCGTGCTATACTTGTTGAGATATTTGCGAAAAAGCTTCTCCGACCGACCGACCTTCGAAAAACCATGTTTTTGGTCACTTTCTCGACCATATCTCCGGAACCACTTGATCGATTTTGCTCATCTTCGAACGTGAATCATGAAGGGCATGTACCTTTCAGGGAAAAAAAGTTTAGGCTGATCGGTTGAGCCGTTTGAAAAAAAAAAGTGGAGACGGACGAACGACGGACGGATATACATTTTTTTTATTGTTGATTCTGCCGACTGCCACCTCGATCTACCCCATGTTACATTAAAATTGTTTGTAGTAAACGTATAGGACCTTCGTACTTCGTACGGGTCGAACAATCAAGGAATATGCGATTAAAAACAAAAAAGTTCAAAAACGGTCAAATGACGGTTAATTGTATTGCCTATGAGTGAAAAAAACTTATAGGTTAAAAGACGGTTATATCACCGACTTTTGAATTATTAAGAAAAGGAATGACATATCATACTTTTTTGTTAAATGACCGTCTCATAACTTTTTAGTTAACAACCCTTTTACAACTGGGCAACAACGGTTATATTACCGTTATTACAACGTTATAATAACGTCATTTTAACCAATTAGTTAAAATTTGTTGCGTTTAACCTAGGTTAATAAACCGTCATTTAACCGTTTTTAGACCCGTACGAAGTATGTAGATCTGATGCGTTTACTACCACGTTTGTTACATTGCGAATTCGAACCCGGGAGTAAGGGGGAAATTTTTTTTTTGCCTCCAGATGACAAATCAGCGAAAAAAACAATGTCCGTCTGTCTGTCTGTCGGTCTGTCTGTCGGTCTGTCTGTCGGTCTGTCTGTCGGTCTGTCTGTCGGTCTGTCTGTCCGTCAACACGATAACTTGAGTAAATCTTGACCGATTTTCAAAAACTTTTTTTTCCTGAAAGGTAAATAGTCGAAAAATATTTTATGGTATTGAATCTGGGCACTGTCGGCCCAAGGGCCGCCGAGCTAGGACCGTTTAAGTGGTTTTTGGTCTTTTGCACATAACTCGAGTAAATCTTTTCTGATTTTCATAATTTTTTTTTTTGTTTGAAAGATCTGGTCATGACCGACAATTTATGGAAGAAACTTTTTTTAATTTGAGTCCTCGGACTTAGCTAGGGCACTAAAAACGAGTCTCTGCTAGGGCTCTATGTGTTTTTTGTACATAACTCGAGTAAATCTCTTCCGATTTTCAAAACCTTTCTTTTGTTTGAAAGATCTCGGCACGGCGGACAACTTATAGAAGGAACATTTTTCGATTTGCGTCTTTGGACTTAGCTAGGGCACTAAAAAAGAGTCTTTGTTAGGGCCCTACGTATTTTTTGTACATAACTCGAGTAAATCTCTTCCGATTTTCAAAAACTTTTTTTTGTTTGAAAGATCTCGGCACGGCCGACAATTTATACAGCGACATTCAGAGTGAACTGGAGAAATTTTTGCTTGGATTTCTTCCGGTTCATTCTGAATGTCGCTGTAGAAGAATTTTTGCCTGTGCTTAGGGCTCAAGTGGGCCTCATGTCGGTCCTAAGGTCGGCCCTATCATAAAAAAATGTTTTTTGCTATGTTTCAGAGCAAATTGAAGGAAACATTTTTGTCTATGGAAGTATGTATACGAGGTCTCTATTAAAGACCCTAGGTCAGTACTAAGGTCGGCCCTAGCCCAAAAAAATAGTTTTTTGCTATGTTGTAGACAAAATTGAGAGAACATTTTTCTCTATTTGGAGGTCAATTTTGTGCGTTCGGAGAATTTTTTTACACCGTACGGGTTTTTCAAAATTGCCCTACGGGCAATTTCCAATACAGTCTAATGTGAACGCAATATTCACTTAAATACGTTCCAGTCTTTTCGTAACATCAACTCTGTTTGCCGCATCTATTCTGATACGTACGAGTCCCTTCTATGTTTTAACTACGAAAGGCTACTTAGGTCAGCGCTATGAACGAGTCGATTCCAAAGATTTTCCCAAAGACATCAAGCTGCTGATCGAGTTCAAGAATAAACTTCGATGAAAGGACCACCAGAAAGCCCGCAAACTAAGGGCTCTGATCAACCGCCTAAACTTGATAATCGATAAAAAGATTGAAGAGTACTGTTCTGGAATGTTTAACCTTAAATTAAGAAACATCAAACGTAACGGTAATATGTTCGACAACATTGGCAAACTGCTAAGCAAAACCCAACAAAAACAACCTCTGAATAAAGATGGCGGCAGCATCGTGAGTAACTTAAAGGATCAAGCTAATATCTAGTGAATGCAATCCGGTTTTAAACCGAACCGGTTTTTCGGTTAACCGCCCGATTTTGGACACTAAAAAACCGACGATTTTTTTTCTCTTAAAACCGGGTTACCCGTTTCTTTCGGTTTTTTACAAAAAAATAAGAATTTACTTAAAAATAAGTTCTTTTCCGTCACATGACTGTGTCAAACGAGAGGTCAAGGTGCAAAAATTACCACGATGACCAAATTTCGTACCACTTCTGGATAGTCGACTTTGTAATTTGTAGTTTCAGAAGACTTTTCAGTATTTTCGTAAACATTATTGCTCCAAAAGTCAACGTTCAAACATTTACATTGTCGCAGAAGAATTTTTATTGGATCAATAAAAGGAATTCCATGACGAAGTAAAACTTACGTAAAACAGTTGTGGAACATAATTTTGCATCTTAGTACGAAGTAATTGCAGAAAAAAAATTATATTTTGTTTCGAAAGTTGATGTTTACTTGGCTTTAGTTTAAAGGCTGTGTTTCGATTGCATTTTTAATTTTTTTTTATTTATCATGTCGCGTAAGGTGAAAATGCTCTGTTTACTAAGATAATCGACATAAATTATAGGAAGAGAAGAGTAGTATGGTCAAACTAATGTCGTTTATTTGAAAAAAAAAATGCCAAAAAGGAAAACAACCATTAAAAAATAAAACTTTAAAATTTTGCACTAGTATATTTAACAATTTTTTTATACAAAATAGTATTTTCTACAAGAAAGCATTTCGATAGCTATGACCAATTGTCCAAAAGTCAATAAAAAAGTTTAATGAAACGAAGATGACGATTTAATCATGAGCTTATGCAGCTTTATGGAGAGCCGGACATAGTTAGAACAACAAAAATTAACAGAATACGATGGCTTGGTCATAAGGTTCGGAGTGGGTCTGGGTCGACCCAGTGGGTTCAGGTTTGACCTGACCCAATAATGACCTGAACTCAAATTCTAATTTCAGGTTCGACCCAAATTGACCCCAAACCCAAAAAAATTAAATCAAGTCAACCTGAAACCCAAACTCAAACCCAATGGGTTTTCATGTAATTGTTAAACATCAATACAATTTATCAATATGCCTCAGTATTTCAGTTACTGAAGCGGGTTAGAAATCGCATGTCAATACATGCCATCACAAACCACTTGATTCTTGCCGTTATGAAATTTGTATTTGTGTGCACTCTTGCAGTAACAATGGATCTTACTCCAACGTATGCGTCACACACATATTTATACACTCACGAACTTGTCTCTATTGTTTCGCCGTTAAATTTTAATTTTAAAGGCACTGACATAATCTAAAAAGCCCGCTTGAAAAGTAAATAGTAGATTTCATGCTTGCTAAGAAAACGAGTCATTACCTTGTTACGAATAGTTGCACGACGAGCCGCCAGGCGAGTCGATGCAATTCGTAACAAGGTAATGTACGAGTTTTCTTAGTAAGCATGAATGCTATTTTGTCATGTTGTAGACGGGTCGTTGAAACCACCAAAACGAACTGAACAAAATCAATTTTGAATCTAAAAATCATGACTATACGTAAGCATCAATACTAAAAGTATTTATGTAATTTTCCATGATCGTGAATTCAAACTAGGTAAGGGCTTTACTCTGCTTGTCGATCCAATAAAACGAAAACGAATTTTGATTTTATGAACGTTCCTGAGCCTAATTTCAATTAAGTTGAAGTTTTTCTAGGTTTTTTCTATTTTTTGATGAATAGTAAGGGGGTTGATACGGGGAAGATAGTGTCCGGCATCTTCCTTGATTTGGCTAAAGCCTTTGACACTGTGGACCACAGCTTACTGTTGAATAAACTCGCCGATGCTGGTATCAGAGGGACAGCCAACGATCTGATGAATAGCTATCTAACACATCGGAAGCAAGTTGTTTGTGTCAATGGGCAAGAAAGTGATATGCTCAGTATAACTCACGGGGTCTGTCAAGGCAGCACACTAGGTCCCCTGTTATTTTTGATTTTTGTTAATGATCTTCATAACCTTCCACTTAAATCAAAGCCAATCCTATTTGCTGATGACACTAGTTTTTTCACTGCTTCGTTATGTATGTCCTCCAATGTTAGCAATATTAAGCGCGATCTGAATGTGGTCCTTAGATATTTTAATGAAAATAAACTGACGCTAAACATCGAAAAATATAAAGTGATCCATTTCAGGTCCTTCAGGAACAAAAATATTCCGCTGCCTGAATTTGTCTTTAATGGAACTGTCGTTCCAACCGTCAACTCTGTTAAGTTCCTAAGAGTTGTTCTAGATGAATGCATTAATTGGAATGAACATGTCACCAAATTGTGTAACACTGTTTCCAGCCAAATTGGCGTCATTAAGAGGCTTAGCGCTATACTACCAGTGGGAATACTGAAAAAGCTTTATTTCTCATTAGTGCACAGTAGGTTAACCTATTGCATTGGTGTTTGGGGTGGTGCTAACAGAACGTTGATGGACAAACTCGAATTGTTGCAGAGGTCATTGAAGATTGTGCACAGGGTCTCACGCAGGTACCCGACAAACCTGTTATACACCAAACTTTGCCCGACTATTTTATCAGTTTCCAACTTGTATAAATTTTCGGTGTGTAAATTTGTATATCAATCCGTCAACGAACTTTGTCATCACAATATAAAATTTGTTAAGGCATCGCATTCTTATGACACCAGATACTCTGATTTCCTGGTGAAACCTAGAATAGAGACCTTGATTGGTAGGAGGATGTTGTCATATGCTGGTCCTACTTTGTTTAATATGCGTTTGATGCGTCGTCGTATGGTTTTGATCGTTTGTTACGTGACTCGCTGCTGGGAAACATTTAACAAAGAAGCTTTTGATACTAGGGAATAGTATGCAATACATCTCTTTTCGAATCATAGTGATGGTTTTTACATGTTTTTACACGTTTTTACATTTTTGCCTTTTGTTTTGACTAATTTTTTAAGATAGCTTTCATACTTTACTTTATATTTTTTTTAGCATATTTTTGTACTTGATTAGTACCTTCGAATAGCCTTTGGCTTAATGGTATTTTTCTTTTTTTACCTCTCACATAGTCTCACTAATTTAGTAGTCTTTTTTTTTCATAATGTATCTTTATTTTTACAAAACTATGTGTAGAAATGTTTTTTTACTTACTAAATAAAATTGAAATTGAAATTGAAATTGAATATTTTGCTAAAGATGTTACAATACGTAACGAAACGTTCATAAAATCAAAGCAGAGTAAAACCCGCACATGAATATGTTATGACATCACGTGACACTAAAGTAACAATATCGTTATTGAAAAAACAATGAAGCTTATCGAAATAACAATATCGTTTGCTGAATTAACAATATCGTAACAATTGAATAATTTTATTTTCGTGACGTCATTCACACCCAATCACACACTAAGCTAACTAACATGTTCCGCAAAGTTTTCATTACCGTGTCCTAAAAGCAACACAACAATGTGTTATTTTCCAGGCTGAAAACATCTTCAGCAAACTCAACGTACCCGTCTACAACATGACAAAAAAAATTAAATATGCAAGATCAAAACGAAGAAACGGCGAATATCCATCAATTGAACAATGTCCGGGAATTTGTGGACCTAAAATGTGCCTCAAGTCGTGGTACAAGGACAAATAATAATTATTTTTTTTTCTTTCTTCCTTTTTTTTAATAAAACTTTGAACTAAACTTTTGAAGTTTCATTTCCAGCCCCTGAAACGATCCATGGTCACATTAACTGTTTGAGATATTTGGGTCGTTTTGGGTTGAGTCAGGTTGGTTTGGGTCAGACCTGATTTTGTGGGTTTGGGTTTGGGGTCATGTTTTACTAACCCAAACCCAAACTCAAAAAATCAGGTCAGTTCATTTTTGATTCAGGTCGACCCAAAATCGACCCACTCCGATCCTTACTTGGTCATGTGCAGCGTATGGACGACAATCGTATCCCGAAGAAACTCACCAAACCGGAAGGCAAAAGAAGTGCAGGCAGACCAAAATCCAGGTGATGCGATGCAGCTTTTGCCAACCTGAGAACTGCGGGAGTAACCAGCTGGAAGACGTTAGCTGGGGGTAGGTCCGGTTGGAGAAACATGTTGGAGAAGGCCAAGACCCTTAATGGGTTGTAGGGCCGGTTAAGTAAGTAAGTAAGAAACGAAGATATTCTTTATAAAAATGTGAGGAAAATAGGCTTCGGTTAACCGGTTAACCATGGTTTCTTTTACCAGAAAAAACCGAAAACCGGTTTTTCAATTTTTGCTTCGGTTTGCATTCCCTACTAATATCTATTCAGACGTTTTCTATAAATTCCACCACCAAAAAAGAGGCCTTGGAGACCCAATGTTTACCGAACACGTGGAAAGTACGGTGAACCAATTTGCAGATGAAAGTGAAGCTCTACCAGAAAATTTCGCAACTGACTACGAAGAAATTCGACTAATCCTGAAAAACCTGAAAAACAAAAAATCGGAAGGACCGGACTCGACGCCGAACATAGTGCTAAAAAAATTATCGCCCTGCTGTATTGGGATCATAACGCAGCTCAGCAATGCGTTCTTACGAAACCGCTACTTTTCAAAACAATGGAAGCTGGCTCATGTTCTACCGGAACTTTAAAAAGAGCAAGGATCCTGATAAACCCGAAAATTACAGGCGATAAGCTTGCTTTGTAATTTGAGTAAGGTCCTGGAGAAGGTTATCTGCAGAAGGATTACTGACTTCTGCAACGCTCACGAAATTATCCCAGATTCGCAATTTGGATGCAAGTCCAAACACTCGACAGTTCACGCATTGATAAAATTAATCCAGGACGTGTCAGCTGGCTTCAATGACGACCAACATGACAAAGCATCCTACACAGTATGGATCGATGGACTAATCTACAAACTCATCCAACTTAAATTCCCAGCTGCTGTGATAGACATGATGAAATCGTACCACCGAGGTAGATCATTCCAATTAATCGTGAGCGACTCTCTCTCCGACGAGAAAAAAATCCTAGAGGGAATTCCCCAATGTTTGGTCTTGAGACAATCCTGTTCTTCACCTATGTCTCAGACATGCTGTGGCTACCTGAACTAAGCTCAATGCCGGTTTTTTAAGGATGTTATTGTCATTCATATTTTCGAAAAACGTTGTAAATAGAATTGAAAAGTTAGAATTAACTTAAATTTACAGCCTACGCTTTACCAAATTTATTTGAGCGTTCTAGGGATAAAACATATAAAAATAGAGACATTCACTCTTAAACCATTCGCGGCAATGAAAAGAAAACTCACTAACATTTAGACAGGAAGATGGAAAAACATTGAAAAACTATTTGGACACTTTACATTTTTTAAATAAAATTAAAACTAAAACTAAAAAAGAATAAAAGCTAAGGGAGGGTAAAGAACAGTAGAAAGAAAGTAATGCCTTAAGGACTCAGCTAAGAGATAATAACTTTGAATGAAACTCATCACACAACAGGACATGTGGCGGCTTGTAGACTATGTTCATCATATTGCATCCGGTGCTATATATCCAAGCTTCCTGATTGTTTCGTTGTCGCTTCATTTTGTATTTTGTAGGAAGCTATCGATAATTTGTGCATGAAATGATTGATTTTTGGGACTTTAGTCATTTCGTGCAGCTTGTCACTGGAAATGAAGCAGAAATCCACTGGTGATCTACGAAAGTAGTCGGCTAATCTTAAGCATTTGTTTTCAAATATTTTGATTTTCTTCCAGGCTGGCATTCCGTATATTAATGATGGGCGGATGATTGACGTGTAGACTTTACATTTGACCTTGGACGAGATGCCATTGTTCACCCTCATCACATGAAATAAGGTCCTTAATGCTTTAGTGGCTTTGATTATGTTATGGTGGACGTGTTCATTGTGCTTGAGGTTCGATTGCACACAATATCCAAGGTATTTGGCACAAACTTTGAAGTTTATTCTTGTTCCGTTGAATGTTAGGTTTAGGTCAATAGGCGGGTCCTTTAGTCTTCCTTTCTTGAAGTAGATAGCCTCCGATTGGGCCTAATATTTCTCCAGCGCGTTCTTTTGATCTTGGAATCTTGGATTTTGTAACAGCTTGTCTGCTCACAGGTCGAAGAGTGATTCATTCCTGACATCACTGGTATGTATGACATTTAGATCAAAAATAACAGTGGGCCCAATACCGAACCCTGAGGAATTCCTTCACCGATCGATTTTTCGTCAGAAACTGACTTGTCCATTTTTACTGAGAGTGCTCGGCCCTTCAGGTGCGATTTCATCAAATGTACGATGTAGTTCGGAAAATTTAGTTGAATCAGTTTGTTCAAGAACCCATCAATTCAAACAGTGTCGAATGCTTTCGCAATGTCGAGGAGAACTGCTACTGCGACTTTGTCTTCATTGAAGGCAGCAGTTACATCTTCCATTAGTTCGAGCAGAACGTGGACGATTGAATGTTTAGGTTTGAATCCGAACTGCCTGTCTGGTATAATTTTTTTGGATTGGCAAAAGTAAAATATTCTTTTGTAGATAACCTTCGGTGCTGCTACAAATGTGTAGTCGTCGACTCAAATTTTTATTTTATCTGCATTATTTGTCCTCAATTTGTCCTATGCGTCCGACACAAAAAAAAAAAATTTGTCTTACCTTGGGGTCCGAAATATAGAGGTGTACTAAAACGCCAAAAAGCTCAAAATCGCTAATTTGAAAACGATAAAAATTTGAGCAAAATTGGTGATGCCATTAATTTGTCCTCACTTTGGACTAAATTCTTGACACTTTCAAATTAGTGTACTGTCACTTCGATAGTGTAAAAGTGTGTTACTAGATTTTAAAGTGTTTTGTACTAAAAAGTTAAGTACAGTAAAAATTTGTCCTCAATTTGTCCTTTCATATACATTCAAAATTTTCAAAACATTTCCTCGAACAAGACTATAAAGGATTATTTTCTTGGACTTGTACTAAAACCTCTATTTAAATATGACCATAGGAACGTTCTGACTCTTGAATTTTTTAATTCAAAAATGTGTCCTCAATTTGTCCTTTGCGTATGTGAAATCAGAAAATTGTATAATGACGTAGATGACTAGAAAATAGAGTGTACTAAAAAAATAATAAAAGCTCTTCGAAAGCTCCTAAACTAGAAAATCGCTTCAAATCCGATCACAGAATTTTTTTTTAATTGTTTTTGTCGATGATCAAGAAAGGACAAAATGAGGACATATTTCTGCTTCCCATTAGGTTTCCATACGAGTGAAGGACTAAAAATGTTCTTCAACGAGATACATAAGAAAGTTCGCTTGGGCTGCCTAGCGTCACCGGTTCAAATCCGATCAGCGCCACTTTTTTTTGTTGTTTCTTTCGATGGCTAGGAAAGGACAAAATGAGGACATATTTCTGCTTCCCATTAGGTTTCCATACGAGTGAAGGACTAAAAATGTTCTTCAACGAGATACATAAGAAAGTTCGCTTGGGCTGCCTAGCGTCACCGGTTCAAATCCGATCGGCACCACTTTTTTTTTGTTGTTTCTTTCAATGGTTTGGAAATAGACCTCTCCAAAATACTGTGTTGTCGAAAAGTTAGGGGGCCCGTCCGGAAAACGATGTCAAATGGTCCACCGAAAAAAAGTTTCTATGGATCGGATGAAATCCGGACCGATTTAATAGGTGATCAATTGCGTTAAAGGAGAAAAATGACCGACATCGGAGCATCAATATCTTCGTCGGCAAGTGTCCGAATATTCTTGTTTATGAGATTGTCTTCTAGGGTTTTTCTTCCTCTAAAAATTGTTTCTAAGATTTTGTCCTAATCCAAGAACCTTGGGTAAGAGGAAATAAAATACATGGTTTTGGTAAACTACATAACCGTCTCTTCTATAACAGGAACGGAACCAGACCGAGAGCGGCCATCCACGTCTCGGAAAATCTTAACGCTATGATACTAAATCAATTCTCGAATGACGATTTAGTGGTAGTTAGGATTAGTGGTGAAAACGAAAAGGATGGGGATTACATTGTCGTATCAGTCTACATGCCATATGACTTGAATGTTACCCCCCCGGGCCCCCACTTGGCTAAAGTTGTAGATTATTACAAGCAGGAAGGCATTCCCATAATTGTAGGTGCTGATACAAATGCACACCACACCGTGTGGGGTAGTAGTGACACGAACAGTAGAGGGGAAGCTTTAGTCAATTATGTAGTGACGACTGACCTGATGATAGCAAACAAAGGAAGAAAACCAACGTTTGTCAACTCGGCCAGAAAGGAACGCATAGGTATCCTGTAACCTGGCGGAGAGTATTCACTCGTGGGAAGTGGCCGATGAAGAAACTCATTCAGATCACAAACTGATTAAGTTTCGTCTTAGAGGGTCTTTCCCGGGTAGAAAACCGTACAGGAACCCGAGAAGAGCAAATTTGGATTCCTATAGGAAAGGTCTCAGAGAGGAACTGGATAAGATGGTCTTTAGCGAACGCTACACGACAGTGGAGAAGTTGGAAGAAGCCAACCGAGGGATCACCTCAGTGATGTTGAAAGCCTATCACTCCGCATGCCCCCTATCCCATCCCAAACCCCTCTATAAGAACCACTTTTGGAGTAAGGCTATAGAGGATAAAAGGCGGGAACTTAGGAAGGCATGGAATAGGGCACGGAAGGGTTTAAATCAGGAGGGAAATAGGGATACCTATCGGACCCTCCTCAAAGAGTACAAGGAAACCTTAGTAATACATAAGGAAAAAACCAAAGAAAAATTCTTTGAAGAGGCGAACTCGATACCGGCCTATGCGCGTGTCCACAAAATTTTAGCCAAAGATCCGGCCGTTCAGGTAGGCTCTTTGCTCAAACCAGATGGAAGTTACACCGCAAACGGAAAAGAAACAGCGGAACACCTCCTCGAAACTCACTTCCCAGGTAGTACCGGTGGAAAAGGAAAAGCTAATCCAGCATACCTAAATGAGAAAATACCAAGTAGGGCTGACTGGAAGTTTGCTGAAAAGTTGACTAAAAAAGGGAAAGTGAAATTTGCTATCCACAAGTTTCATTCTTTTAAATCAGCTGGACCAGATGGAATCTTTCCAGCCCTACTCAAGGAAGGTATGGAACTGCTCCTCCACAGGCTGATCGGAATTTTTAAGAGTTCCATTGCACTGGCCTACATTCCTAAGGACTGGGAAAGGGTTAGAGTAGCTTTCATACCCAAACCTGGGAGAACGATTCACTGCGAAGCTAAAGACTTCAGGCCCATTAGCCTGATGTCCTTTCTGCTTAAATCGGTGGAAAGAAACACACAACGGAGGAAAGAAGTCCTGAGGAATTTCCCACTTCATGTTAACCAGCATGCTTATCAGACGGGTAAATCCACGGATACGGCACTTCATCAAATGACCCAAAAAATCGAGAGCATTCTGGGAAACAAAGAAGTGGCTTTGGGCTGTTTCATGGATATTGAGGGTGCTTTCGATAATACAGGGTTTGACGTGATTGAGAAATCGGTAAGGGAAAGACACACGGAGGACATTGTGGTGAGATGGATAGTTAGAATGCTGGGATGCAGAAAGGTGGAAGCTTGCGTTTGCGGCAACACAACCAGTCTGAGTGTGACTAGGGGATGTCCTCAAGGAGGAATACTATCACCAATACTTTGGTGCATGGTAATAGACTCTCTCCTGGTCAAACTCAATCAATCTGGAACTTTCACCCAGGGCTTTTCAGATGATGTCTCTGTCATCATAGGGGGAATCTGCCCGACGACTCTGGGGGATCTGATGAGAGATGTTTTAAAAGTAGTGGAGGAATGGTGTAAGGAGAAGGAGCTCCGAGTAAATCCAGGAAAGACGAAATTGATTCTTTTTAAAAGGAAAAATAACGTCGATGAACTGGAGCTAGGATGTTTCAGACTCTTTGGGGAATTACTTAACCCAAGGGTGACGGTAAAATACCTAGGGGTCACCTTCGACCATAGGATGACATGGATTATGCATCTAATTGACAAGCTAGATAAGGCCATTGGTATCTTCTGGATGTGCAGAACTGCCTTCGGAAGAACCTGGGGACTATCCCCAAGAGCCATCTGGTGGATTTATACAGCAGTAGTTAGGCCAATGTTCTGCCATGGATGCATCGTTTGGTGGCCTAGAGTAGAGGTAGGGATAGCAAAAAAGGGGCTGGATAAACTCCAGAGGCTAGCATGTTTGTGTATGACTGGGGTGAAAGTCAGTACGGCCACAAGACCCCTAGAGGCACTTCTGTCTATCCCACCGCTTGACCTGTTTGTAAAATCTGCAGCTTTCAGATCAGCACTTAGTATCCAACGTAATGGAGGTTGGGCACCGGGCTCGGCTAAAGGACACATGGCAATCATAAACCTAATAAAGGATGACACTCTCCTGATGAGGAGTGACCAAATCTCGACTATCTTGATGCTGGAGGATAACTTTAGGTGTGTCATACCGAGTAGGGAAAAATGGTTGGGCGTGGAAAAAACTTATCCCCCTGTGGATGGCTTAGTGAGCTACACAGACGGATCCAAGAAAGACGGACTGTCTGGAGCTGGTTTTATCAGTGATGAAGTCGGGATCGAAGGTTTTATACCTTTGGGATACTTCACCACTGTAATGCAAGCGGAGCTCCTAGCGATATATGAACTGGTTAATACCGAGACTTTCAAGAATCTTCAAAACAGAAGACTCTATTTTTGCTCGGATAGTCAAGCCTCAATTGAAGCCCTGGAATCCCCCATGGTTAGTTCGGCCACAGTCCTTCAATGTAAGGAAGCCCTCAATGAGCTGGGTAACAACAACAATGAGGTTATTATTCTGTGGGTGCCGAGTCATTCTGGTATCCAAGGTAATGAGAGGGCAGATGAATTAGCAGACAAGGGAGCAAGCGAGCGCCCGATAGGGCCTGAACCCTTCTGCGGTATATCGAAAAATGAGGGGAAACGCATCATTAAGAACTGGCTCGAGGTGCAGCATAAAAGAGTCTGGAACAGGTACGAAGGGGGTAAACACACAAAAATTTTCTGCAAAGCTCCTCTAAGGAAGTTCAGTGACAGTTTACTGAACCTTGACAGACCTAACATAAAGAGAGTAACTGAGGTCCTGACAGGACACTGCGGCCTCAACAAATATCTCTCCGTTATAGGATATGCAGAAAACCCCAAATGTGCCTGTGGTTATGAAGAGGAAACTGGCATCCATATTATTAGTGACTGTCCTAAGTACAGATATCACAGACAACGGATCTTGGGCAGACCAGAACTTGGTCCTAATGACTTAACAATTGACAAAATCAAGGTGCAAGACCTGGCCTTCTTCCTGAAAAAGACGGGTAGGCCAGAATGGTAAATGGCATTTTACGACCTTACAAGGATATGACGCAACACACCGTAGCTCGGACATTATTTACAATCACAAGGAGATAACATTCACTTTTACACTCATATTATTTACAAAATCGTTTACATTTTGCATTTTATAATTTCAATTTGTCTTTCTTTGTACAATTTTCAATATTTGTTAAATAAACGAAGAAAGGAGGGGGCATGGGAACAAAGGACTAATCGTCTAGGTTCCTGTCAAACGCAAAATTTGACCGCCCTCACACCTTCAATCTAATCTAATGAAAACCTAATGGGAAGCAGAAATATGTCCTCATTTTGTCCTTTCCTAGCTATCGAAAGAAACAAAAAAAAAGTGGCGTTGATCGGATTTGAACCGGTGACGCTAGGCAGCCCAAGCGAACTTTCTTATGTATCTCGTTGAAGAACATTTTTAGTCCTTTACTCGTATGGAAATCTAATATGAAGCAGAAATATGTCCTCATTTTGTCCTTTCTTGATCATCGACAAAAACAATTAAAAAAAATTTCTGTGATCGGATTTGAAGCGATTTTCTAGTTTGGGAGCTTTCGAAGAGCTTTTATTATTAATATTTCCTTTTTAAATATTTTGAAATTAATTTCTTTTTTTTGTAATAGATTCAATAAAATATACTATGGGTCAATCATCTAGTGGTCTACCTAGTGTTTCTGACTGTGTTTGTTTTTGTTTAACGGATAATGTCCAGGATGCGAGTGCTCAAAATTGGATTTTTTGCAAAGGATGCAGCAAGTGGTACCATAGAAAATGTTGTTTGGTAGGTGATGACGAATGCAAAAGGATGGTAAATAACACGGATTGGTACTGCTCAAGTCTTCATTGCGACAGGATTTTTTCTTCATTTGGAGATAATGATAAGGTAAAACATCCAACTCGTGAACGTTTGACTAGGAAATGTAAAAACAAATGCCCAGAACGTGTTTCAGAAATTTCTTTGGAAGATGTTTCTGTTTCTGGAAGGGTAATTTGTAGTATTTGCGGTTTCCTGGCTAAGAATATTCATGGGTTGAATGTTCATATGAGTAAACATAGGCGTGACATTCATGTTAGTGATAATTTGCCTAATAATGAAATGTCTAATTCTGATGAGTTGACACATGATGAGACTGTATCTGAAATTTTAAATAATTTCGGACTACTGCTTAACAAGTGTCGAGTTTCAGTTCCATTGACTCGTATTATACAGAAATCCGTGAGGATTGCTGTTTGTCAGGAACTTTGTAGGGAAATTGAAGGTTTATTACAGAAAAATGATGTTAATTCTTGGATGAGATTACTTGCTTTTCCATACATCGTTTTGAATAATAATCAAAGGGGAAAGATGGTATTAATATCATTAGGTCTAATTTGAATTTCTTTAGAGATTGTAGGGACATCAATGAAGCTTTGTCCAAAGTTTTAATTGACGCAAGTATTCCATTCACATTGAATAAATCTGTCAATGGAGATGCTGTTATTATGAGAGTAGCTACGAGGAAAGTTAGTGAGGGTGACATCAAAGGTGCTGTTAGAGTTTTATGCTCTAATGAAACTGTTGCGCCTCAAACTTTGGAAAATGTTTCCAAGCTGAAGGCCAAGCACCCAGATGATGATGGCGGGGATTTTGAGAAAATAGAACTGATTAGTAGTTTGTCAGCTACTACAATTGAGGATGTTGTCAAAGCTATAAGAAGCTTTCCATTGAGTTCTTCTGGTGGTATAGGCGGTTTGCGACCTCGACATTTAAAAGATTTGACTTCTTTTACTTGCGGTGAATCTGCAATAAGGGCAATAGCCTCATTGGTGGACATTATTAAGTTTGGTAATGTTCAAAAAGATGTCTCTAAAATATTTTTTGGAGCTTCATTGACTGCTCTTATGAAAGGTGAGGATGATGTTAGGCCGATAGCAGTAGGTATTGTTTGGAGACGCTTAACAGATAAAATTGCTTGTTACAATGTTAGGGATAGCTTAGTCGAGAAGTTAAAACCCGTTCAGTTAGGATTTGCTGTTCAAGGAGGGGCAGAAGCTTTGGTTCATGCTGTACGTAGATTCTGTACAGCTGACCATGATGGGCCAATGGCTTTAGTTAGGTTTGACTTTAGCAATGCCTTTAATATGTTGACTTTAGCAATGCCTTTAATATGTTATTTAGAAAGTTTATGTTAGGCGAAGTTAAGGAGATATGTCCAGAATTATTTCCTTTGCTTCAACAAGCTACAGGCTTTCCTCCAATCTTTACTTTCTTGATGAGCCTTTGCTTTCAAAGAGAGGGTTTCAACAGGGTTTCACTAGGTCCTCCAGGTTTTTGTATTGGTATTATGAGAATGACACATTCTCTTTCATCTAGGTTAAATGGTTGGTATTTAGATGATGGTACTGTTGGTGATAGGCTTTCAGTAGTATTAGATGATATTAGGAAAGTGTTAGATTTTTGTGAATTATCAGGTTTGTCATTAAACAAAAAAAAATGCGAAGTTTTTTTTGTTGATGCAACTGATGAAGATAAGGCCCACATGTATTCTGAGATATCAGCGTTATTGCCAGGGATTAAGAAAGTTGATGAGTCTTCTCTTGAGATATTAGGCTCACCAATCTTTGAGTCAGGTTTAGAAAGGATGTTTTCATCCAAAATTGCAAAGATCAAATTAATGTGTGATCGTTTACAATTAATGGATGTTCACCCCGCATTGTGTATTTTTAGGAAGTCTTTAGGTAGTTGTAGGGTCAATTATTTGCTGCGTTCTTCTAGGGCATTTCTATTACGTGATCATTTAAAAAATGTTGACGAGATTTTTCGTTCAACTATTGAAGCGATTACGA
>CM055404.1:51216068-51258778 GCA_029228625.1 Pseudolycoriella hygida | reverse complement strand
TACAAATCCTCCGTTATCATTCTGAATTGGTGGAATGTTGTTCGATTTGTTTTTGATGTGCTTCGTGACTTGCCAGAACTTTTTCGATACATAATCCCATCCTTCGATTTCATCACTGAATTTCCGGTTCCGTAATTCGCCTGTCATACGCTCAATTTCCCGGTTCACGAGTGTCGCCTTCCGTATTGCTGATCGCTGTACGCGTCTCTTGACTGTGTTCCTTAGAGCTATTACATCCAAGATCTCTGATGGGAGCACGAATTTGGCCGTTTTCGGTGAACGTTTAGGAACAGCAGCGTTCGTAGCATCGTCGCAAATCTTGACGAAGTTGGTAATTGCTTCGTCTATATTTTCAACTGAATTGAGTGGAATGTTCAGATCTAGCTTTTCATTGAACAAATCTTTAAAAATGTTCCAATCAGCTAAATCGAACCTAAACCTTTTCGTTCGAGCTTTGCAGTTAACATCACAATCGATGGAAAATTCAATTGCACGATGATCGGAGATAAGATCGTTGGATGAAGTCACTTCAGACGTGTAGTGGAAATAGTTCGTCAAGACAACGTCAATATTTTAAGGTTTACAACCCCTTTGCGGTGGATAATACGTGGGCGTGCAAGAGAAGAGAACATTGAACGGTCGTGACATAAGTTCGTCGTAGATAATGGCACCCGCTGAATTTGCCCTCAAGTTATTGTTTTGCGTTAAGGTCTCCACATAGGTAATAGCCCTCTCTCATTGACGTAATAGTTCTAATATCCGCCTTAAACTTCTTCATGGTCGCAGAACTTTGGTCACTACCAGGTAAGTACGCTGATATGAATTTAACTCCCCCAGTGGGAGTGTCAACAACAATTGCTACATTTTCGATTACCGAGGTTTCCACAGGGGCAACTTGCCTGTGTTTGATGCTTGACTTTACCGCGATAGCTACACCTCCATGATTTCCATTGTGCCTATCAATTCTATATAAGACATAACCAGGAAAGAAGACTCGATCTACATTATTCAAGCTACATCAATTTGCTTTGGGAAAAGATAACTAATTATTTCACTAGATTTAGGCTTAGGGCTCTGACAATTGAAACTTACTATTTTAACTTTACTTACTACGTTAGTTGTGTTAATCATTGTAGCTCGATGAGTACTTAAGGACAATGCCGGTGACGGCTTCCAATTGGTCAAATTTCGTACGACAGGAACGAAGTGAAACGAATAGTTCCTTCATTATTTGTATTAGTATTTCGGTGGGCAGAAGATCGTCAAACATTTGTTCAGGATTAGGTTGTGGGTTCGAAGAAGTCGCCTCGTTTGAAGATTTGAACCAATTGGAATATTTCTGTCTGTCGTTGACTCTCGGCGACGAAAAGTGTTGGTTGTAGATGTTACCAGAAGGTCGTGATGGGCGCTGTGGCTTAGTGCTGGCAGCATTGAATACACGTTGCTGCTTAGATTTGTTCAGTCTCATTTGGACATATTCAAGTCGTTTTGGACACTCTCTACTTTTCGACGAGTGTTGCTGGCCGCAAAGGCAACATTTAGGCGTGAATGCGTCTTCTTGCTTATTTTTTGTGCATTGACTAGTTAGATGTGATCTTCCACACTTCGAGCATTTCGGTGATAGATGGCAATTCTTGTTTCCATGGCCATACAGCTGGCAGTTATTGCATTGCGTAGGGCCGTTCTTCGCCTGGATATACGATAACCATTTGACCATGATGTGAAGAATATACTTCGTTCGGTTCAATTCTTGGAGAGTAATTGTCTTGTTGACGAAGTATAACAGATACAGAGCATGGTTGGGATTCTGGTTCTTCGTTCGCATAGCTTTAACGTCTGTATATTGGATTTGAGCTGTAGTAAGACCAGCTTTGATTTCATCAATTTGCATGCCCACACAGTACGAATTTGGACAATTTTTCAGTTTGTATGTGAAGTATTGCAGTGTAATCAATCGTTCACACACTGTTTTGAAATCGACTAACGATGTGAAGAAAATTTTTATTCCCAACGATGTGTATT
The DNA here is from genome assembly GCA_029228625.1 of Pseudolycoriella hygida. Lineage (NCBI taxonomy): Eukaryota > Metazoa > Arthropoda > Insecta > Diptera > Sciaridae > Pseudolycoriella > Pseudolycoriella hygida. The sequence goes on along the minus strand of CM055404.1, from coordinate 51,256,756 downwards.
TCACACTGAATTTTTCTATGTCTAACTCAGTCAAAAGCAACTTTATGTCGTCAAATTTAACATCGATGGTTACAGTTGGAGGTATTTTTATTGCCTTCGGTGCCGATTTTGGTTTTAGTACAGACGAGGCTGGGTCTGTATTCATTTCGTCTTCTCATCATCAGAAAGAACTGCATATTTGTTGTACGTTTTGATAGCAACGTGTTTCTTTGTTGCAGAAACTCCTTTGTTCACCTTCTTTTTCAGTGAAATTCTTGGAATTTTGGTTGCATTTCGATCCATAGTTGAATCCCTTGATTTACGTTTGGCCATGTTTTTAGACCCCTATAGGGAACTAAAAGACCCTAGGTACTATCTGGCGCCGGAACACAAGTACTTGAAATGTAAACGGTACAGATATTTGAGAATTTTTAATACTTTTCCCTTAAACAATATCGTAATATAATGTGACAAAATTGCGTGACACAACCGATACGATCGAGAGGTCGAGAGAAACTGCTTAGAACCCTATACCCTAAAGGTGAATAATGGAATCTGCCCAAACGTCAAAACTAAAGTTTATATGGCAATTATCCGCCCAGCCTGGCACGATTTACCAAAGTACCTTATACACAAACTGAAAGTCTTTGAGAACAAGTGTCTGAGGCAAGCTACTGACACAGTGATAACTTCGGTAATGAAAGGATCTCTAAGAAGAATCCATATGAGCGAAGGCTCACAAATATTGCGGAACTAGTAAAATAAAAATGATCTTGCGTCTGACCTGGACGGAATCGACTACACAACCAAATATTCTTTAGACAAAACCATTGAAGCGACGAGGCCAATTTTTTTGGCTTTTGACATACTTACAGCGGCTACACATGGCGAGAGAAGATAGAAAGTGTCATTTTAAACATAGATTTTTATTTCTTTGTATCTAAGCAACAGAATTTTTAAATCAACTTCGTAATCCATTTCTATACATATCCCCTCCCTGTTTCGCCAACGCATCAGCTCGCTCATTCCCTACGATTCCACAGTGTGCTTTGACATAATTCTACAAAGAATAGAAAACAGAAATTCAAGCAAAATGTCGTGTCAGCTAAATATGTCTTACCCATTTAATAGTCATTGGATACTTTGCAGTCATACTGTCCAGAGCCTTAAAATCAACAACATTCTTAACCGGTTTCCCGGTCTTCAATTTCCAATTGTTCTTTTTCCAGCCAACGATCCAATCTGTTATTGATTTTATGAGAAATTGAGAATCTGTATTTATGCACAATTTTGTAACGCCACAATCGCCAGCTAATTGAATCGCTAATGTTGATGCTTGAATCTCTCCACAATTATTCGTTGCCCTTCCGCTGACTGGTTTTGCTACATTCCTAGCACATCAAATAAGAATCAAATCAATGTTTCTTAAGAAGCCGAAATTCGAATTTCACTTACAATGCATGACCCTCTCCGAAGTAAACTCCCAGGCCAGCAACCGCTTTATTTGTTCCATTACCTTCACAAGAACCATCGGTGAAAACGTGAACATAACCATCGTGATCTTCGTGGAAATTATGGTCTCCATACTTTGACAGTCCCTTCAAAGGTATCTCTCCGTTGTCCTCTTTTAATTTCTTATTAGGATTTGTGTCATTATCGACGTTAATTCGTTTAGTTGTCTTTTTAGTTGTCATTTGATTGTCATTGCTACTAGATGCGTTGTCCACGTTGTGGTCAAGTTTACCACCTTTGCTTATCACAAAATTAACTGCTTCGTCGTAAGTGCCAAATTTGCGAAATATTGGCGACGTGAAACCTTTAACTTGAGCCTCACATTCTGGCCTATGTACACGTTAATGAATCGGATGAGCAAAATGTGTTTTTAAGTAATTTTAAGGAACTGACCAAGTGGCAAACACGCCTGTAACACGACCTCGGGCTACGCTGTAAAAAGGCATTGCTCTAATTAGTAATTGGAACACTGACCTCATTAAATACTGTAGTTATTAAAAGAATTATTGCAGCCACAAAGTGCTGTTGTTTAATACGAGCAACCGGTAAATCAACATTCTGTTCATGACATTTAAACGTTTTCTTTCAATGTTCCTATTGTTTACCTTGCACACATTGACCATATAGTCATTGGCATATAGACATTGTGAAGGGGAAATCTGGACTACTTCACGAAACTTATCCCACAGAAAAATGTCAAAAATATCAAAATGTAAAAAATAACGTAAAATAACTAAAAATAAGATTTGAAATTGTTGTGATTGGTTCAATTGTTTTATAGATCAAGTCTTGCCTCACGTCTGATCAGGCAATACTGCATAAGTTTCAACTGTTTCGTCGGGGGCAAAACATTAAATTTGTATGGAGAAACATCGTTTTTTTGCGAATTAATCATTTTCTGTATTTAATTAAGCAGACAAAATGAATAACGATGGAAGTTTATTTAATGTTACTTAAAAATAACTCACTTGGTACTTTATACAAAACACAAAATCGACAATTCACAAAATACGAATTTCTTCCATACAAATTTAATGTTTTGTCACAGACAGAACAGTTGAAACTCGAGGCGCCCTCAGCTGTTTTGTGGCCAATATGTGAAATAGGCGCTTGATCCATTTTTTCATACTTACTTACTTAACCGGCACTACAACCCATTAAGAATCTTGGCCTTCTGCAACGTGATTCTCCAACCGAACCTATCCGCTGCTAACGTCTCCCAGCTGGATACTTCCAACAGTTTTTAAGTCGGCAAGAGCTGCGTCATACCATCTGGATTTTGGACGCCCTGCACCTCTCTTGCCCTCCTGTCTGGTTTTAAGGATTCTTTTCGGAATACGATGATCTTCCATTCGTTGTACATGACCGAGCCATCGCAGTCGGTTTATTTTGGTAGTTCTGGCTATGTCCGGCTCTCCATAAAGCTCATTAAGCTCATGATTGAAACGTCTGTGCCATCAGTTCTGGTCCAAATATTGTCCGCAGTAATTTTCTTTCGAACGTGTGCAGCTCTTTGTGTCAAGCACCACGACTCCGAGCCACACTTAACCACCGGTCTGATCACAGATTTGTATATTGTGCATTTTGAATTTCGGCTTACTGACTTGGACTTTAAGATTTTCAGAAGGCCGTAATAACTCCGGTTGCCAAGAATTACTCGCCTCTTCATTTCGTCCGCGATGTCGTTATTAGTGTTCAACCCCGATCCAAGGTATACGAGTTTGTTGACCATTTTGAATGTGTATGTGTGTCGATCATTAAGGTTTCCTCCTGGTGTCGGTCGATTCGAAGGAGGGATGATCATATATTTCGTTTTTTTGTCATTAACTTTCAACCCTAGGTCGGTACCTTTCCTCTCCAAGGCCATGAACTTGTCTTTACCAAAATCCATATTTCGTCCAAGTATGTCCAGGTCGTCTTCGAAACCTAGCAACTGACTGGACTTGATGAAAATGGTGCCGCTGGAATCTATGTCCATGGTGCGCACAGATGCTTCAAGGGGGCCAGGTTAAAAAGCAGCGTCGCGAGAGGATCTCCCTGACGTAGGCCTTCCTCTATGTCGAAAATCTCTGAGAGTTGGTTACGGATCCTTACTCGGCTATTAGCTCCTTTCAGTGTTAACTTGGTTAGCGAGATCAGTTTGTTGGGGATTTCAAATTCCTCCATTACTCTCCATAGGTTACTTCTTCTAATACTGTCGTAGGCTGCCTTGAAGTCAACGAACAAATGGTGTGTTTCGATCTTGTACTCCTTCTCTCTTGTATTCTTGTACTTCTCCAAGATCTGTCTGATATTAAACAGCTGGTCCGATGTTGAACGACCTTCACGAAAACCACCTTGGTATTTACCTGCAGAGTTTTCCATGTATGGATGAAGGCGCTGGTAAAGAATATTTGCAAATCTCTTGTAAGCAATATTCAGTAGAGCGATTCCTCGAAAATTGCCACACTCCATTTTGTCACCTTTTTTGTATATGGGACAAAGTATGCTGGTCTTCCACTCTTCCGGTAACTCCTCGACATTCCATATACGCGTGATGAGCTCGTGCATCTCCATACATAGCGCGTTGCCGCCGTTCTTGAAAAGTTCGCCGGGTAGATTGTCTGTCCCCGGGGCTATGAAATTTCTGAGCCTCGAAATTTAGCTTCAACTTCTTGCATCGTTGGTTCTTCTATATATGGTTGCGCTGTATGAAATGGCAATTCGTTGTTTTCTTCGTTTCGGTTGAGCGGTGTGTTCGTATTAAGCAGTTTTTTGAAGTACTCAGCCCATCTCGCAATGCACTTTTCCTCATCTGCTAAGACCAATCCATTCTTGTCCTTACACAGCAAAGGTTGTTGACTGTAACCATTTTTGGATTCGTTTACTTTCTGATAGAAGTTCCGAGTTTCCTTCCTATTGCCAAACTTTTCAATTTCGATCAAAACGTTCCTATCCTGCGGCCGTTTTTTGTTTCGGAACAGTTTTCGAGCGAAATTTCTCTTCGAACGATACTCTGCCTGGCCTGCTCGAGTGTATCGACTCAGAGTTTTTAGTAGAGCTGCATTTTTGTTCTCCAGAGCTCGCTGGCATTCATCGTCGAACCAGTTATTTCTTTTATTTCCCGTTCTCGTTCCCAAAGTCTCTGCCGCGGCGCTCTCTACATTCTGCCTGATTTGATTCCACGCATCGTCTATACTGTGTTGCTCGCTGACCGTTTCTTCGATAATTTTTCTCTCCAAACTATCCACGTATTTGTGTTTGATGTCTTCGTTCCGCAGTTTTTCAACGTCCCACTTTTTGTGTTGGACCGATATGCGAGATCTAACAACCACTTTAACCAAGTAGTGGTCAGAATAAACATTTGGTCCTCTACAGCTCCTGACATCCAATACATTTGAACAGTGGCGTCCATCTATGAAAACGTGATCAATCTGGTTTTTGGTTTGTCCATCAGGTGATACCCATGTCGCTTTGTGGATGTTTTTATGTTCGAAATACGTACTGCTCACAACCATGTTTCTTGATGCTGCGAAATGAACTAACCGCGTACCGTTGCCGTTAGAGTTTTCATGGAGGCTGTATTTACCAGTTGTGGGACGATAGAAGACTTCGCGAACTATCTTGGCATTCAGATCTCCAAGCAGAATCTTAATGTCACGTTTCGGTGCTCCATCATATATCTCCACCAGTTTCTCGTAAAATAGCTCCTTCGCTTCGTTGTCTTTTTCCTCCGTGGGTGCGTAGGCGTTAATAAGAGTATAGTTGAAAAATTTTCCTCTCATCCGTAGAGAGCACAATCGCTCGTCAACAGGATTGAAGCCAATCACCGCGTTTCCAGCTGTGCCGAAAACCATGAAACCTGTTCCGTACTCTCTTAGACTGTCATTACTTTTTCCACTGTAGTAGAACTTATAGTCTCCACTGATCATGGTGTTCTTTCCAGGCCATCTCGTTTCTTGCACTGCCGCGATGTCAATTTTTTCCGCTCTTAGCGCACTTGTGAGAGATCTCAATCCTCCTGGCCGCAACAAAGATCTTACACTCCATGTTCCTAGTTTTAAATCATTGTCCTTTTTCCGTTGCTTGAGTCGTTGCCGTTTATCCTGTCCGATCCGAGGCTGTGTTGTTGAGTTCAAAACCGGTATCCATTTTTTCCGGTGTTTGAAGGTTAACCAAACGCCCAACCTACTTCCGTTTCCCCAATGACCCGTAGGAAAGTCATCAGGTAGCCATCTTAAATTTAGCACAAAATTCTGAAGAGAATTGAGATCCCGGGGACTACGACGTGGACTTCAAAAGAGCACTTAATAGTTAGACAGTTGCACGCCTGGCACATGACACGGACTACCACGCTCCGCTCATATACAATCAGGCGCGACCCTATCTAACTACCCAATCCCCTCCATTTTTTCATACTGATCTTAATTGTTCACGATTATTTCAAACACTTATAAGTGATGGCCAATGGCAAGCAAATGAAAGGACTTTTACGATTAATTTTTGCAATTCAGCGAGAAAAAACTCGCTTTTTCGTGCGTCATTTCGGTGTCGCGTGAGGTAAATTTTTGCACTAATGCGACAAAATGTTTTTAATTCACGTGTGCAATAAGTTTATTCGCACTAGTGCGTTTAAAAATTTTTTACCGCACTAGTGCAGAAAAGCAGTTTTTACATACTACTGCGAACAAATAATTGAAATTTCGACAAAATTTCGCAAGTGGAAACACGCAGGGAAAAGCTCGTTTTTTGTCGGTGAATTGCAAAAAACATTGTTCGACTATAGTGTGTTAATATACCTGTATACGTAAACCAGAATTTTAGACGCTTCTGTTGCATAAAACGTTGTATGGAACTCGGTGCAAACTACTTTATTAGGCATACGATGTATGACACTCTGCCTGCGGCGATAGCCGTGGAGTATCGCCATAATCAAATTGCCAAAATTCATTTTGTTGTTGTTTCACACTTTGGCGATTTTTCTTGGCGTTTCTCCACATTTTGGTGATTTTTCTTGTCGTTTCGAATCACCAGAAACAATCACCAAAGTGAGAAGAAGCGCCAAGAGAAATCGTCAAAATGTAAAGAATTTTTGTATTGCTGGCAGATAAATTCGAATTTCCCCTGAAAACTATTGCTCTAAAAGGAATATTCTATATGAAACATATTCTCATAAATGCCTCAAGCGAATCGGCAAAGCCTCGACGTTTCCCCTTATTGTGATAATCTACTACACTACCACTACCTGTTGAATGTTGTTAGGTGCAGGAAAATAATTTTTATGAAGTTGGGAATTCTGACTGTTGCGGTTATTTTGTTCGCGCTTGTTGTTTGAACATTTACCTACATACTTTAGTCACATTTATTTCGAAAGTAAGTACATGCATACCACTGAAGTGATTTCTTGTCAAATATGAGTTATCATGTTACTATATGTATAAAATGTATGGTGTCGCCCAGTAGTGTGTATGGGTGTTTAATGCTTAAGTACCCGAAGCATTAGTCCGGAGAAATACTTCTTTTGGTCGAAGATGTTCGTACGTTGAGAGCTGATGGTCGTCCAATTTTGAAGGTTGTACCGCATCTCAACATGCGTAAGGGAATTTCAATAAGTGCAAATAAGGACGTTATGTTTGTTCATTTCGATTGTCCATATGTATGTACTAATGTTGAAATAAAATTTGAATGTTTGAAAATAATTGCCGCGTTTTTTGACGCCGTAAAACCACAGAAAATTTGACCGATTTTTGACTTCGCAAGGTAAAATTGGTGTCGCCTTTCAACCCATGTCGTTGATTGGAAGCTCAATTTTGGGGCGGTAATTTTGGTTTGGTTTTATTGCGTAGTTTGAAGGACTCAATTAACAATGCAAATACTTAAGAGCTGAACTGTTTGCAATCTAAGCTATGTGGCTCCTCCAAAAACACCTAGGCCATTCTTTGTTGGGCCTATTGTGCTGTACTCCTTTTGTTGATTAAGATTTTGCTCTCACGGTCCGATCAGCCATTTGCTTCCAATAATAAAGATAGCAAATTAGCTAAATTAAGCTCCGATTGCTCTTCGGAAGTTATATAAAAATCTCCCAAGTGCTTTGTTCTAAGATTCATCAGCGCTGGACATGTGCACAGAAAATGTCTCGCTGTCTCTGGCTCTAGACCACAGCCTCTAGAGACTTTGTATTTCACGATCCCTATCTTGTTAAGGTGATAGTTCAGGCACGTGTACCCCGTCACAATTCCAATCAACGTGCGAAGCTTGACTCGGCCCATACTGAGAAGGAACCTGGTGTTGCATCTCTACCTCTCTGAACTTCCGCTTCAAGTCCGACAGAATTCTGGCATGACCAAAACTTCGGTCTTGAGCAAGCCAGTACAATCTGTACACTGTCAATTCAGCTTCTTGTTTTATAAACAGATCTAGCGGCGGTAGTGACAGCAGTAACTCTAGTGCCGCTGTTGGCGTTGAGGTCATAACTCCTGTCACACTCAAACACGCCAATCGCTGAACTTTGCCTATTTTCTTCTGTACCACACCAAGTTCGGTCTGTGGTGCCCAAACCATGCAGCCGTATATTAGTATAGGTCTTACAATTGATCTATATATCCAGTGCAAAACCACCGGTTTTAGCCCCCCATTTCTTTCCAAATGTGGTGCGACATTGTCAGAATACTCTTAACGCCTTTTTGGTTTTTTCCTCAATCTGTTCTCTCCATTCTAGCTGACTATCTAGAATGACTCCGAGATACTTGACTTTTGCCGTCAAGCTGAGGCAAGTGCCAGGCGGTATAATAGAGAATAGAAACTACACATTGGACTAACTAGAAAAATCCATTTTTTAAAAGTGGAGCAACAAAAGCGACGCTTTGCTTTTCCCACACGGGAAGGTAAAATCTACTTACTGCACAGACCAGTACTGATTAAAGTGATTTTCAGCATACGTATCATAATTTTAGTTATAATTGGGTATGACCTAGAAATTATAGTCTTCAAATAAGCGGTCAAAGTTAGGTACATGGTCAAAGTTAGGTGGCTTTACTCAAAATCTATTTGTTTATGTTTATAACAACGATAACAACTCCACGCGTTTAGGTGAGGTATTTTCTCGACCTGACACATTTATCTCTCAATGCGAAAAATGAAGACAGCTGTGCACCATATACGAGATAGAAATGACAGATCGGTATTGACGTTCAGCACTAAGCCGTGGATAAAAAAGTAAGTGAAAAATTTTTCTATGCGTATATCGATCACGGCCTACAATCGAAACATAAAACTTTCGACATACTCCACTAGCATCACATACAATTTGTTTCGTAACTTTGTTGCTCAGTGTAAATGTGAAAATAAACCTACGACTGTCTATTCTATCTAAATTTCCCTTTCAGTAATGTCGTCAACCAAAGACATCAACGAATATGCCAATGAGAAGGGTGCCTATGTTCGGCAAGAGTCGAAAATGAGAAACTTTATCGGTAAGAATGGACCGTATCCACCGGAAGAGAATCGCTATCATCTATACATTAGCTACGCCTGTCCTTGGGCACATCGTACGCTAATTGTTCGGAATCTTAAAGGACTTCAATCAACGATTGGAATTTCTGTTGTGCATTGGCTTTTGGGTCAAGATGGCTGGATGTTTACCGACAAGGACAACTGCATTCCCGATACTGTGAATAATTTCCAGTTCCTTAAGCAGTTATACTTCCAAACCGATCCGAACTACAACGCTCGTTTCACAGTGCCAGTTCTGTATGACAAAAAGACCGAAACGATTGTAAACAATGAGAGCGCCGAAATCGTCAGAATTCTCAATAATGAGTTTAACGAATTCGCTACCAATGCGGAATTGGATTTATATCCGGAAGCACTACGTCCGAGAATTGATGAGTTGAACGAAATGATTTATAATGGCATCAACAATGGAGTCTACAAAGCAGGTTTTGCTACAGCACAAGATCTATATGAAGAGAATGCTAGACATGTCTATGAAACATTGTTGAAACTGAACGCAATTTTGGAAACAAATAAATTTTTATGTGGAGACGCGATGACCGAAGCGGACATACGACTGTTCCCCAGTGCCTTAAGATTCGATCCTGTCTACTACAGTCACTTCAAGTGTAATTTGATTGCGGTAAGAGAACTGCCACATCTCTCTCGTTGGTTAAATGAAATGTACGAAAACCCACTGATCAAAGACACAGTCCACATGGACCACATCAAAAATTGTTATTACAAGTCACAGACACAGCTTAATCCGAATGGCATTGTTCCGCTGTATAATGGACCTTTTGTCCCCAATAAATGATGGCTGAATTGTAGACGTCATTATGCATAGTTGAAAGATTTAGGTGTTTGTCACTCAAGTGTTTGAATCTCGGATTGAAGTTTTTGAATCTCTGACTCGGATGCGCTCACCTGAAGTTCAGAGTATTGAAATCAGACCTGCCAATCTCACTATCTGACATCTCATCCTAAGATCGCAGACTTTAAAATACCTCAGATTCTGATGCTCTCACGTGAGATTTACTATGAAAATTGCTTTGATACAACTCATACACAATTCACTGTACGATGGAATTATGTTGTCATTGACATGACGCTTCAGACGCTAACACATTTGGAACAGTTGTGTTGTGGAGATTACTATCAAATTGACAATGGTATGGATTAGGATAAAGATTTTATCCGAAGCCTCTCCTCAGGTCAGCCCTAACCCAAATTTTTGGCTTTGTAGAGAAAATTGAGAGGCAGTCATTTAACAAACAAAGTGACCAATCGCACCAGGTGCGAACAGCTAAGCAAAACGTAAGATGGTAATAGCCAAGCAACAGAGTTGGTGCTAATGTCACCTAAGAATATGTCTTGTATGTCTAAATTTGAGTCTTGCAAAAAAGAAGTTTAGAAGCCGTAATGCCAGATATTTTGAAATGCCATTTCTTGCCATGAGAGCTGCCTGTTTGGAAAAATGTATTTTCTTTGTAAATAGAATTAGACACTTCGTAAGTTTTTGGTAATCAAAGGGTAATTATTAAATTTATCAAACCATTCAGCTTCTCAGCTGGTGTAATAGGGGCTGTTCACAAATGACGTACGGATTTTTTAGCGATTTGTGCCTACCCTCCTCCGTTCGAAACCGTACATTTCCAAAGACCCCTAAAAATCTAAATTACGTGCGAATTTGGGGACGGTGGGGAAGTGCCTAATTCTATTTACAAAGACAATTACATTTTACAGATAAATTTGACATTAAATGTCAATATTTTTATGTATCTAGAGCAATAATCTCTTACTTATTACCCTAGGGCACAACTGTTTAACTCGATATATTACTCTCGATTATATGCACCGCTGTCCAGGATGGTTTACTTTGGCGATTTGGATTACTTCCCACGCCTTCGGCTTGGGAAATAACCTCCAAATCGTCGAAATAGAGCATCCTGGACAGCGGTGCAATAATTATACTATAATTTTCCACTTCCGTTGTGCACATCAAGCTTTTCAGGTGTCCGGGAAAATTTGTCCTCTTGCAAGGGGAACTTTTTCCAAATTGTATTTTTCCATTTTTTCTGGGTGAAGTGAACTCGGATATTTTTTCCTAATTTATTTTGCCATTTTTATGAAATTTAGCCCTAGGGGATTTTTCTCACAAATTTTTCTCTGAAGGGTTGCCACCTGTCAAGTTTGGCAAGCTTAGCGCGGGTCCTCAAGTTGCTTAAAGTGACGTGCCTTAATTCGAGTGCGAATACCATCTGCTGTGTTGCATGGCTAACCACACGCGGGTCCCAATAGCATCAAGTGTGTTAACCGTTTAGCCCTGGGGCGAAACATCAGCAGAGCTGTTAGACTAATCATACACGGGTAGCCTTTAACCAAATTGTCATCGGCATTCCTAGCGATGTAGGGTTCGAAACAGATGGTTTTTATGTGATCTGAATCTGAAAAAGGGAAAATCTGAATGTTCGGATTATTGTAAAGAATTCTCTGATCTGATCTGAACATTTCATATCTTTACTTTTCCAGATTCAGATCAGATCTTTTTTCGGATTGAACATCGTTGAACTTTGTGCCATCAAATACTTAAGTTTTGTAAGTGGGAAATGTGTGAAAAGTGTGTGGGATGAAGTGGGAAATGTGTGATATGAAATAAAACATCTGAGGGATGGCGTGGGAAGTGTGCGGGATGTGTTTCCTCTTCATCCCAAACACTCTTCACATCATCCTAATTCATTCCACACACTTTCAACTTCTTCCCACACACTTTCGATTTCGTCCCACACACTTTCCACTTCGTGCTACACACTTTACACTTTATCCCATACCCCGCGGTACTCATTTCGAACGGTTTTGGAAACTTTCGGGAAGCAACCTTGCTCTATAACTATGCAGGACTTTGGAAAATTCGAAATTTCTCAACATTTTTACTTTTCTCGCACCAGCTTTTTAAATTTTTCCTTTAAAGTAGAAAGTTCAATGTTTCCAAATCCGTTCGAATTTTGAAGATCCGATGAGATTTCTATTTTTGACGACCTTTCAAAGTTGGTGAAAATACACTGAAAACACGAAGTGATCGAATACTTATGAACACTGGTGTATACGAGATCTGTTCCGAACCCTACGGAATGACTGATATAGAGTTGTACGAGTCTGCGTAGCTTATGTTTTTCTATTGGCGATCCCCTTCCTCCACTTTCTTCTCTGCAAATCTTCACATTTCTGAGTTCTTTTTTCGCATCATTAGAGAAAAATTCTAGTTTTTGCTCAAAAGGTTATTTATCAAAGGGAAGAATTAAAACTGATAATTCTAAAATGTGTTTCGACCGCAGAAAAAATAGAAATGATCGCCGGAAAATAATATTTTGATCGCCGATTGTTTCTCACTCGTACCGCAGCAAAATAAGATTTTGACACCAAAAAATAAAAAATGATCACTCGAAAATGAGATTCAACCGCTCGAAAATATATAACGATAACGTTCAAAAATTACTGCGGTAAAATGATAATTTGATCGCGAGAAAATGATAATTTGATCGTGAGAAAAAAATAATTTGATCGCGAGAGCTAGACCACTCCACCCGCCGGCCGGCCGATGGACATTCGACGGCTGAGACGTAGCCTACGGCCTTCGGCGGCTGGCTCGTTTCATAATGATGGCGGCTAGCCGGCTGAAGTTACACGAAAAAAGGGGCAACAATATCTCGAAATTCTGTTTACTTATGTGTGGAAACTATCGTGGTAGATATTCCGGTCGAGGCGGCCAACTGGCCTTGAAACACAGATCCTATGATCCTTTGTTCCTTCCCCGTTACTCTTCTATCATTCCACCTAGTCATATATTCTGTCTTAGTTAGATTCCCACATTTAAACGTTCCCATTTCAGAACGCATGGTTGTAACCGGTACCCCGAATAAGCCTCGTCGTCTGAGCACACGTACTGCGATACATCTTCTAGCCTCCGGCACAAACCGTACACGCCAAATGAATCTCGCTGTTTGGGCCCGGACATTACAATACATCTTCAAGCCTCCGACTTAACTATGCTTATTCTAAACGAGCCCTTAAATGCAGTGCATCACACACAAGTAAAATACCTTTTTCTAGGGCATTTGTGTGAGCAACCATTAATCTGATTGTTGCACCACATGCTTAACGTGAATTCCGAACCACGCCTATATCGAAGCTACATATAGCATTTCATCTGGTATTCATTATATCTCCGCCTTAAGATAGACTCAGATATCTATGGGTGGGAAAACCACGAACGCCTTCAGAATTACGCGATGCAATTGAGTGTTTCGACCGCCAGTAGAGAACCCAGGGTGAACGGTTTCCACTCACTCGTCTGCTTCGCTCATCTAGATGAGTAATTTGTTCCGGGAAAAACTAGGTAAAGACTCTTTTATATTTGAACGTTTTCATCACAGAATATAACGTTACATTACATCAATGAACAATGAGAAATAGGAATCTCTTCCAATTTAAATTAGTCTCAAAGCAAATGCCTAAAATCAAGCATACCACATAGCCACAACTTTGAAAGCTAGTGGCAAAATCGCAAACAAGATTCTTTTCATTGAAATTTGTATGATTTTTTGAAGCCATCGGTCGCCGTCGATTTTTTCCTTGGCTAAGGCGGCTGAGAGGGATATCGGCGGCGGCTTCGGCTAACCCCTTTTTTCGGCGGCGGCTTCGGCGCGGCCCGCCGGCTCAGTGTTCTAGCGAGAACTGAGAAAACTGTGAAAAAATAGTCGCTGTTACGAAATGGAACGAAAAGGCATTCGCTAAATTTTAGAGAATTTTTCCTTTTACAAAATGAAACGAAAAGACGTTTCGCTCAATCCTAGAGAATTTAGCCTTTCACGAAATGGAACGAGAAGGCGCTCAATTCTTATTTTTACGGTGACCAATTTCAGATTTATATAAATCTATAATTATTTTCCCGCTATCAAAATTCTTTTTTTACAACTACTAATTCTTATTTTTACGGTGATCAATTTTCATTTTCTTGCGAGCAAATTAGTATTTTCCTGTAGTCAGTTTTAATTTTTCCGTTATCATATCTCATTATAATTTCGGCGATCAGTTTTTTATTTAACTGCGATCATTTTCTCTTTTTGCCGCGATCATTTTTTTGTTTTCCTGCGATCAAAATTTTCCGCGATCAAAACTACTTTTTTCGCGATCGTTTTTATTTTTTTCCGCGATCATTTCTTTTTTCCTGCGATCAGTTTAAATACATGCCTTTATCAAATTATCACTCAAAATGATACAAGTGCGAGTTCATAGCATTCATTTATTAGATAGAAATTTATACGTTTACGATTAAATGATTTCTTACAATTATTTTCTATATAAAATATATATCACAAAACTTTATTTGTAATTTTTCTTCTTATTGTTTTCCTTCTTGTATTTCCGCTCCGTTGTCTGCCTGTCTAGCCGTTAATCTCAGTTACATTCGCAAAACATCTCTGATTTTTAATCGGTATTCCTAGCCAAAGGATCATCTCTATCGATTGGTGGCGGAGATGTCAAAACTTCAACATTTTTACTTGGCCCTTGAGTAAGATAACCCGCCGTTGGATTTACGCCTATTTAAGAAAAGATAGTTTACCACGAAATGACTTTACATTTAAAAATCAACAATTACCAGTTAAGTAACCGCGAACATTTGAATCGGTAATAAACAAGTCATGTTTCTGATCTCGATATTCAGCCCAAATCGGATTCGAATTGAGAATATGGGACACTTGATCACCGTAATGTAGATTGTTTGTCATGGCTTTTAAAGCTGATACAATTTGTGCCTTAACCTTGAAAGAAACGGCTTGTGATCGAGTTGTGGCGAAAACGGAATGCTACTTACCATTGATGGATTATCAGCGAATTCAAGTCTACTATTCAGTAAGTTAAGTAAGAATGCAATAAGGTTACATTCTAGTGTTTGTCGTATCAATGAGTCCTGAAAATAAGATCACGTTTGTCAATGTAAAAAGAACTCGTCGTTGTCAACTTCTCGCATTTGCATATTAAGAGCCGTTCATAAATTACGTAACGCAAAATATGGATTTTCTGTACCCGCCACTCCCCCCTGTTACGCTAGTGTCACACAAGCAATGGTGCTACTTTTGTGCCAAGCTAAGAGTTTCCAATGATCGAACTTCCCTTCCTCTTAGCCTTATGTAATTTATGAACGACTCTTCAGAGATATTGGTAAATCGGATTATATGAGTTTTAAGCTATAAGTTGTAATACATCCGTTATAAGATTGATTATAAGATTTATTGATTGATTATTTATGGTGGTTGATAAATGATTGATGGTGGTTGATCGATGATTGATGGTGTTTAATCGATGATTGATGGTGGTTGATCGATGATTGATGATGGTTGACCGATGATTGATGATTATTGATAGATAATAGATGGAGATTGATTATGATTGATCATCTATCAATAATCTTATAACATACATCTTTTGACTTCAAATATTGCAAATGACAAAAAAAAGTTCAGAGTTATAAGATTGATAATGGTTGATAGATGATTGATGATGGTTGATTGATGATTGATCAATAATCGATGAAAATTTATTATGATTGATCATCCATTGATCATAATCAATCTTGTAACTATATCTTTTGACTTCGAAGATTCAAAATGACAAAAAAAAAGTTCAGAGTTATAAGATTGATAATGGTTGATCGAACATGCTAGCTCAGTGGTAAACGTACTGACTTTTCACCAAGAATATCCGGGTTCAATCCTGGTGGGGTAAATTATGTATAGGATTTTTCTTCAATGAATAGCATGAAAGCTTCATAATTTGAGTAGTTGTGAATTTGGTTCCGCAACGAATCGTACATAGAAGAATGACAAATATGACGTCACCCATATTCGATGAATTCTGGGTACAAATATCTGAGTGTAACTTTAGACGGAGATATAATAAGCATCAGAAGAAATCCTAATGGTAAAATGCAAACTGCGGTTAGGCGTGGTTCGGAATTCACGTTAAGCATGTGGTCCAAAAATGCGTGCCGGTAAAGCACATTTGATGGGGCAAACCGGCATTCTAAGCCCTACAAGTTTCCGTGGACATCATGGATGGCACTATGTTTGTTTACAATTTACCACTGACACAGTAAAAACTTCGGTAACGAGAGAGGATCTCTTATCCATATGAGCAAAAGCTCACAAATATTGCGAAACTAGTAAAATAAAAATAATGATCTAGCCTCTGATTCGGACGTGTTGTAACGGCGGATTATTATTACTATTAACGGTTTATCGATGATTGATAATGGTTAATTGATGATTGATAATGGTTGATCGATGATTGATAATTGTTGATCGATGTTTGATTATGGTTGATCGACGATTGATGATGGTTGATCGACGATTGATGATGGTTGATCGATGATTGATGATGGTTGATCGATGATTGATGATGGTTGATCGATGATTGATGATGGTTGATCGATGATTGATGATGGTTGATCGATGATTAATGACGGTTGATCGATGATTGATGACGGTTGATCGATGATTGATGATGGTTGATCGATGATTGATGATGGTTGATCGATGATTGATAATGGATGAACGATGAACATTGATTATAATTGATCATTTATCAATCATCACCAATCTTATAACTTACAACTTCGAAGATTCCAAATGCTAATAAAAAGTCCCTACAGAGCCATTCAAATGGTATGCAAGCTTTTTCTGGAAAAGGGTGGTTTGAGAAAAGCGTGTACTCCTTTCATTCTGAATTTTTTCCATTTATTTTTGCGTGCAAGGGGGGAGGAAGGGGGTCTAAAATCCGTCTTTTTTAGCGTGCGTACTATTTGAATGACTCATAACTAACAACACATTTTTACTTACGTGTTGACATTTGAACAGGCGACTCAATGTTTCGCAAGAGGTAGCGGTCAGTTCTTTATTACTTTCCATACATTTCTTTAGTGAGTTTATGCATTCCGTTTGCGCTATAGCAGCTACACAAATCTCGGATATTGATAGTTGGTGTAATACTCGTAAGGCACTCTTTGGTTGAACAGAAAGTTGACGGAAAAATTTCGGGATATGTCCGAGCACCGGCACGGCATCAGCTAAATTCGGTTGAGCATTAAGTAGTGATACTAAAGCTGTCGTTGATGTATCCAGCACATCTTTCTGTAAGCGAACGATGTAAAGTTTTTTGGAAGACTAACGTTACTTTTTCAGCACTTGCCTCACATCCACTTCGGTTAATGTTATCGGCTACAAAATCCAGTAAATCCGATAGAAATTGTTTGGGTTTTCTTAAAGTCCATCCAGGATTGGAAATAAATAATTTTAAGTAAACTCCAGACACAACTAATTCGGTTGTGGTTATGTCTTGCAATGTGTCGGAGTCCTTCCAAAGAATTTTTGGATTTTCTTTTTGTGATAAGTAGAATCTGAAAAACGAACTTTCTTGTAAGAACTTGCATGTCCCTTGCAATATATACGCATCCCTTGGTAAAAGTTTTACTTCTGCTGTGCACGTGCACATCAGGTTTTGTAAAATTTTGCGAACTTGTAAAACGCTTACCACATACACCATAGATTTCCCAACTTACTTTGTAACTGAATCCGTAATTGCATCAATAACTCGATCTCTGGTCTTATCATTCCAAATTAGCTCCGGATGTTCGTGAGTTGATTCAAACATTTGAACGGAAATTGATGGTGACTCGATCATTGCATCCAAGAATACGGCAGGTAAGAATTTGCTCACAGATATTCGAACCTTAGGACCGGTTAATTTATCAGAAGTCATTTTAGCCAAGAGCTCGGCACATTGTTCACGAAGTTGAGGGTTTCTCGAGTTAACAAATAAATCCAGCAGATATATAACGCCACCTTGTCGACGAAATAGTAAGTAAAACTTTATTTACATATAAAATCACTTTGTACCTTTGTTTTGAGCCTCTTTGACCATTTTTTGAACATTTAACAATCCAGATAGTGTGTCCAAAACTCGATCTTGCATATCTTTAAGTTCTGTATCTCGAAGCGAAACGAGGAAATTACCCAAAATTTCGCAAGAAGCAATTTCATTGACACATTCCTTATTTCGCGACACCAATGAAACGATTTCCAGTGCCAACGATTTGATTTCTCGATCCTTTAAAACAATTTTCGTTTAACGGAGCGTGCAAAAATGCAACAGACGGTTGAACAAACCTTTTCCGTTAATTTGGTCGACAAAAATCCGAATAGCATTTCGAAATGTCCAATGCATTGTATTTCCACATTGGCATTCGATTTGATCACAGCAGTTAATGATTTCATAACCATAATAATATGTTCGACGGCATTTGAATCCAATTCTAAATTGTATTGCGTTACATCGGTTGACGGTGCACGTTCCAACTGTGTTCGTGCTTTTGATCGATTGTATTCGTTGAGAACGCCATCGAAGTCGGAGGGACGTTGTTGTTTTAAACGTTGCGGGTGATTAGCCGCTAATGTTGGTTGAAGTATTTGACCCGATGCGACAATGTGTTTTTGATTGGCTTTTTTTGCGATGAGATATTTGTATCCTTGTTTTAGATACTCCAGTAAGTCGATGACAAAAGATTTCGCATTTTCGATTGGAAAAGTTGGCATTTCGTTATAGACTGCATGTTGAAAAAAAAAATGAAATTAGCGAAATTTATAATACTGTTCTTTGTGAGGGGGATAGGAATTATGCGACAGAAGGAAAGCAGGATTTGCTTTCGGTTATTTTCAGGAATTTCGGTAAATTTAAGGATCATCCCCTGAGAAGACCAACATCTGGAGACATTTAATCCAGAAGATCCAAAATGAGGATGACTTCAAACAGAGCCTAAAGTAATCAATTTTCACTGGGGAGCTCTTTCACAGAAAGGGTGCAATTTTCAAGACCAAAAGGACTCTCTTCACTTCATACTCTTGTTTCGCTTCAATTTTGCTTAACAAAATCGAAGAATGAGCAGGGCGGAATCGTCTTTCCTTCTTTGTATAAAATGTAGCAACAGCTGGCCGTAAGTCGATTTCCCAAAATTTCTCGTGTTAGACAAAATCGAGTGAAATTTCCGAGTGAAAAAATGAGTGATTTCATTTTATGCATTACTAGGGCGACATGAATTAACGCCCGGAGCAGAATTTTAGCGAATTAACGCCCGGGGAATTATCGCCCGAAAAAATTGGAATTAACACCCGTGGAATTATTGCCCGAGAATTATCGCCCGGACAAACGTGACAGTAATTTAAAGCGGGTAAATTCGTACAAGGAAAATACACAATTTGTATAAGGAGAATGTCATTCCGGGCGATAATTCCCGGGCTATAATTCCCCGGGCGATAATTCCCGGGCGAATATTCTCAGGGTGTTATTCGTCTCCGGGCGTTAATTCTCCGGGCTTTAATTCCCGTCACCTACAACTAGTATGGATATTTTTTCCCTTACTCATGGAAAATGTGTATGAATATGCGATTTTGAAGTCAAACCGGTGTAAGGAAGTAAAAAACCGCGACTATAGCGGGCAAAAAAAATTGTTAAAGACACAGCGAGCAAAATTTTTTGAGGTTTCAAATTCAAGCACAGCGTGAAGAAGTAAAACAGCGCGTCAGTAGCGAGCGAAAAAGGACCCACGTATATAATTGATGAAATCGCACGAGCAGCGAAACTTTTTGAGTTCTCAAAAACAAACACTGTGTGGAGAACCCACTTCTCGTTTCTGAATCATTTCTCGTTTCCGGTATCCTAGATATTACACTATTTGTACACTCGGCAAATGATGCTGTTCCGAAAGTAGCCATAGAGTCAAAGACGTGAATTTTGGACCTAAATCATCGGTAGCTCGTTGATGAATTACCGATGATTCGCCGTGGAATCACCGATGATTCGCAGTGGAATCGCGAATCATCGATGATTCGCAGTGGAATCATCGATGATTCACAGTGGATATGATTCACAAAGGAATCACTTATGATTCACAAAGGAATCACTTATGATTCACAGAGAAATCACATATGATTCACAATGGAATCACCTATGATTCACAGTGGAATCACCGACGATTTACAGTGTATTCACCGATAATTCACAATGGAATCAACGATGATTCACAGTGGAATCACAGATGATTCGCATGGGAATTACAGGTGATTCCACAGTGAATTATCGGTGATTACACTGATGATTTACTTTGGAATCACAGATGATTAACATGATGATTCCTCGGTGATTCCACAGTGAATTATCGGTAATTCCACAGTGAATTATCGGTGATTCTACAGTAAATTATCGGTGATTACACGGTCAATCATCGGTGATTGCTGGAGAAGGGTGCACAGACGGACGGATAGGAAGGGTGAAATCATTAAGTAGCTATCGCTACCTAATAACTAATCGTCGCTGTACAGTTTTCAGGTTACTTGTTCTACGATGTAATGAACCCACCCTATTGGTGTCGCGTCGCTACTAAGGAAGCACCAAGAAGTGTTCGATTGGACGATAATTCTCCACATTCATAGGTTTTTTGTATTCTTCATCGATATCTGCATAGAATTTGTAAAAAGAGACTGAGGAGGACGTGAAGGGCGTTGAAGGACTTAAGTGGGCGTCCGGTGCCATTTTCCCTCTTCAATATATGGGCAATTCCACGGTCCGCTTCGTTCCCACGCGTGAAATTCTCAGTAGTTGCAAAATGAAAGCAATAGAAAAGTTACTATCCTCTAGTTAAGGGATCAATACGTCTGATGCACCATTTTCTATTAATATTTTTTCGTAACAACTGAGCATTTCGAGCGTGGGAACGGAGTTTTCGTGGAATGGCCCATATGTTATTTTAGGCTCTGTCTCCAAATGAATTGTGCAGCTTAGAGGTCAAAGTTCGGCTGAGAATTGGAGACTACACACAAGATTCGCTTACTTCTAAGTCTACATACAAGAGAAAACAAAAGAATCAAATGACGAATGAATGCGCAAGCGCAATGAAGAACTTCGATCAGCTGGACGAAACACTACAAAAAGAATACATTGATCGAATTCCAGACAAAATTATAGATGACCCATCTCAGTTTTGGACATATGGCCAGGCCCGTATTCAGAGCCCCCCTTCCCCCTATGTAAAATGTAAATCTTGACTTCATGAGCGTTTTCAATACCTAAAATTTTTGCCTGAAGCGCAATCATTCTATTTTCTGGCTGTTTTTTTTTTGTAATGAATGCCTTTTTGAGATCCCTATTCCTTCCCTGAAGAGAGTATTATCATTTGTCAGAATTTGTAGGTGCATGTCGTAAGCCCCCCCCCCCCGCATTCGTGCTGGAAGGGGGCAGACAGTCTATAATTAAGGCCTGAATTTGTGCTCTCGAATGCCACCGGTCCCAGAATTTGTGCTGATCTGGGAGCCGAGAACGAGTCAAAAGAAACTTGAAATTTTCATATTTTGTTCATTTTGCATGGAAAGTGTCTTAAATTCTTCTTTCGTGTAATTCAACTTAATACCCTCAATTAGTGCTCAATTTGTGCTGGCAAATAGTACCGGTCCCACAAATTTGGCTAGTCGGGGGCCGAGCACAAATTGATTGATTAACAAAAATTGGTATTTTCGTCCACTTTGCATGAAAAGTGTCTTAAATTCTTTTTTCGTCTAATTTCACTTAATACCCTCAATTAGTGCGACACTTTCCATGCAAAATGAACAAAACATGAAAATTTCAAGTTTCTTTTGACTCGTTCTCGGCTCTCAGATCAGCACCAATTCTGGGACCGATGGCATTCGAGAGCACAAATTCAGGCCTTAATTATAGACTGTCTGTCCCTTCCAGCACGAATGCGGTGGGGGGGGGGGGGGTGGGGGCTGACGACATGCACCTAAAATTTGTGTGACTGCAACTTATGATGCCATGGCATGAAAGTCGAAAAAAAGATCAAATCTAAAATTTTTCAAACTTCTCGCTCACAAAATTTTTTTTTTTCAGCCTCCCTGAACTGAAAATCGATTGAAATATCTTCTCTCAACCTTAAAGAGTGGATTCCAACCATAATCTTAAATATTAATAATAATTTTTCGACAAATAATGTTTTGAAAAAGAGGAATGTTAAGAAAATCGGCCTTTCTTCAGAAAATTTGAGCGTGCAAGCTGGAAATCGAATTTAAAAATAAACCAAGGGCACCAAAATTATTTTTCCGACGCCTGGAATCGCATCCAGGCTGTCGTCTTCGCAATAAAAAAAAAGTGTAAAATCGGCCAACCCTACTAGAAATGGTTATATCCAAGGATTGGGCCCTTATTCCCCGAAAACCCTGAAACACGTGTTCTCTACCTCTTATAGTTCTAGAGATATGGATCATCCCTCCCATTTCTAGAAGGTGTCATATCCCAGGATTGTGGCTTTTTTACTCAAAATCCTGAGACACGTGTTCGCTAAAATTTTTTTCTTTACAACTTTGCCTTTGGAAGCAACTTTCTAACTCTTATAGTTCTAGATATATGGATTATCCCTCTCAATTCTAGAAGTGGTCATACCCCAGGATTGAGGCATTTTTACCCGAAACCCTGAAACATGTGTACCCTACAATTTCATTCTCTACAACTTTGCCTTTGACAGTGAATCTCCATATTGCATAGTTAAGGCCCATGACTTGTGTGCTAAAATATAGTCTACATTTAGGCGTTCAAATATTATATTTTCGCTGACATCCGTGGACAAAGATGCAGTTTCAAAAAAGTAAGTCAGCATTTCCCTTCCTAAATATGTTGCCTTTTAAGAGAAACTAAACTTAATTTTTGGGATTGAACCTTGTCTCAGAACGACGAGTTTTTCTGCAAATTTTTACGATTTTTTTCGCCGTTCTCAGAGTAGGTAGGATCCCAAAAAATAAGTTTAGTTGCTATTAAAAGGCAACATATTTAGGAAGGGAAATGCTGACTTACTTTTTTGAAACTGCATCTTTGTCCACGAATATCAGCGAAAATATAATATTTGAGCGCCTAAAGGTAGACTATATTTTAGCATACAAGTTATGGGCCTTAAGGTAATAAACACGAAAAACTGTTTTCTTATATCGCTAAGAAACTCAATTTCATCGATTCCATTGGTTTCGGTGCCCCGACCCTTGACCCCATTCCCACAAAAAAATTTTCCCAATTTTCTGACACCAACATGAGCAATTTCCGTGCTATACTTGTTGAGATATTTACGAAAAGGCTTCACCGACCCTCGAAAAACTATGTTTTTGGTAACTTTCTCGACCATACCTCCGGAACCACTTGATCGATTTTGCTCATCTTGGAACTTGAATCATGGGAGGCAAGTATCTCTCAGGGAAAAAAAGTTTATGGTGATCGGTTGAGCCGTTTGGAAACAAAAGTGGAGACGGACGGACATTTTTTAGACCCGTACGAAGAACGAAGTTCTTCGAAAAGGGGTCTTATGCGTTTACCACGACATTTGTAACCACCCCAATTTCGACCCGGGAGTAGGGGGCGGGGGAGCATCGATCATGGTCCTTAGATGACGAATCAACAATAAAAAAAATGTCCGTCCGTCCGTCACCGAGTAAAACTCAACCGATTTTCCAAAACTTTTTTTCCCTGAAAGGTAATCGAAATATCTTTTAGGGTATTGAATCTGGGCACAGTCGGCTCAAGGGCCGCCGAGCTAGGGCCGTTTAAGTGGTTTTTGGTTTTTTGTACATAACTCGAGTAAATCTTTTCCGATTTTTTTTTGTTTGAAAGAACTGGGCATGGCCGACATTTTGTGGAAGAAACTTTTTTGGATTTGAGTCCTTGGATTTAGCAAGGGCACTTAAACCGAGTCTATGCTAGGGCCATTCGTGCTTTTTCTACATAACTCGAGTAAATCTTTTCCGATTTTCATAAACTTTTTTTGTTTGAAGGATCTGCGCATGGCTGACAATTTGTAGAAGAAACTTTTTAATTTTGTACGAGTCTCTGCTAGGGCCCTACATTTTTTTATTTTTTTGTACATAACTCGAGTATAAATCTATTCCGATTTCCAAAAAAAACATTTTTAATCGAAAGATCTAGGAATGTCTCACATTTTATGGAAGGAAGTTTTTTGATAACATGCCCTTGGACTCAGCCAGGACCCTGAAACTAGGCCCAACGTGTTTTTGTTTACGTAAATCGGGCAAATCCTAACAGATTTGGTTGATTCTTTTTCTATTTGAGAGGTTACCGTGTACCGAATTATATTCATAAACAAATTTGGGCCTGTGCTTGGGGCTCAAGTGGGCCTCTGGTCGGTCCTAAGGTCGGCCCTAACCAAAAAAACATTTTTTGTCATATTGCAGAGCAGATTGAGGGAAAAATTTTTGTCTATGAAAGTATGTGTCAGAGGTCGTTCCTAAAGTCGGCACTTAACAAAAAAAAATTGTTTTTTGCTATGTTGTAGAGAAAATTAGGCGAACATTTTTCTATATTTGGGGGTGAATTTTGTGCGTTCGGAAAGGTTTTTTTCACCGTTTTTCGGACGGCTTTTTCAATATTGTCCTATCGGCAATATCCAATACAACTTAATGTGGACGTAATTTCATACACTTAAGAGGTAAGGCGATATTGACTTAAACACGTTCGAGTCTATTCGTAACATCAACTCTGTTTGCCGCATCTATTCTGATACGTACGGGTCCCTTCATATGTTTTTATTGTTGATTCGTCATATTTAGACGACAATAAATGCATCCCCCCAACTACCACCTCGATCTACCCCATTGTTTGTAGTAAACGTATAGGACCTTCGTACTTCGTACGGGTCCAATGAACTCGACGTATATTATGGCGACTTCGCGAACGCCTTTCATAAACTGTGGCATCGGACACTGATCGTGTCAATGAAGCTGTTCAATTGGCAGTAAAACAACGAAATGATTATTTGAATTCGTAGATCGAAGAATATTTTTTGTCAAAATCGGCGTATTCGAGTCCACAATATATGAGTCATCGTCAGGTGTACCGGCTCGAAGTAAACTGGGACCAATTTTATTAGTCATCAGCATTGATAGCATCGTCAAAAGCGTGGTGCATTCACTAGTCCTATTGTTCGCGGACGACATAAAGCTAGCGTTGATTGTGAGATCGATAGATGACATAAAGTGCTTACAAAGTGGCATCAATGCTGTGCCTATACCCTACAACGAAATAATTTCTCTAGGCTTTTCCACTGGTGGATCTGGCATTTGTGACACAATTTTTTAATAACAGAACGTAACTTCGCTTTCATTTTTTTTTTGCGTATCGAAGCTGAATGACATTAAGGCTTTAAGTCTGTCCTCACACTTCAGGTTTTTTTGTGCGGATATCAGTACTTTTGTAAGTATCTCTACAAGTATACAAAATCTGCAAAACATTTTTGAAGTTCAAAATTGCTAGAGAAAGCCATCTTCATCACAAAACCCTAAGATGCCTTATTGGATGACCTCACTCTTGTCGAAAATAACCGAAAAATATCAAAAATCCTGATGGAAGTTGAAGAGTGCTAGAGTAATCCCCAATAAGCCCATAAACCTAGGAAGCTTCATTAGATGAACTCACTCATGTGGAGAATAACCGATAAATATCGAAAAACCTGATGGAAGTTGAAGAGTGTTATAGAAATTCACAATAATCTCAGGATTGGGCCATATTTACCCAAGACTCTGAAACACGTGTTCGCTTAAATTTCGTTCTCCACAACTCCGCCATAGAAAGAAACTTTCTATCTTTCATAGTTCCAGAGATATGGGTCATCCCTCCCAATTTTAGAAGTGGCCATATCCCAGGATAGGGCCATATTTCCCCAAACACATGCTCGCTGAAATTTCATTCTCTACAACTTCGCCTTTGGAAGTAACTTTCTTGGAAATTCAGCTCAGCTCTGGCTCTCGAAGCATGGGAATACCTCAATAAGTTAGAAGAACAGAATAGGGTTGATCTATTATGGGTACCAAGTCATGCTAATGTCACAGGGAATGAGAAGGCAGATGAATTGGCAGGATCGGCAGTTCGGTACATACTTATGGCACCAGAACCTATAATGGGTATAATAGCCTACAATATTTACAAACAAAAAATACACAAAAAAAGAGCAGAGGCGCGTTTATAAAACACTGGGATGATATACCCAGTTGCAGGCAAGCAAAGAACTGCATTATGGTCAACAAGAAAACTCTAAATACTTAATAAACTTAAGTAGAAGCAGACTGAAACTATTTACTGGATTAGTTACACAGGTCACTACGGATTTAATAAACATCTCACGACTAGAGGTAAACGTACGGATACAGGGTGCGATTTGTGTGGCAATAACACAGACTCGGCCGAACACTACCAATGTAACTGTCCGGCTTTTATCACAAAAAGACGGAAGTTCCCAGGAAGCTACTTAATCAATTACAATATGATCCGCAGGACGGTGACGTGACATTTCTCCGCCGCAAATAACGCCCAGGGTGTTAATAACGCCCGCACTCCGGGCGCCAATAACGCCCGTACTCCGGGCGCTAATAACGCCCGGGGTGTTATTAACGTCCGTACTCCGGGCACTCCGCAGTGCGGGCGTTAATAACACCCCGTGCGTTGTTAGCGCCCGGAGTGTGGGCGTTATTAACACCCCGGGCGTTATTAGCGCCCGGAGTGCGGGCGTTATTAACACCCCGGGCGTTATTAGCGCCCGGAGTGCGGGAGTTAATAACGCCCCGGGTGTTATTAACGCCCCGGGCGTTATTTGCGGCGGAGAAATGTCCTGCCACCCCGCAGGACATCCTAAACTACATCGTTAGTACGGGAAGGTTCAGCTAAGCAACAAAATAAATAATAGTGAGCACAATAAGCCCAAACGGTGGCCTCCGTGCGCGCAGGAAAAATATTTTCAGAGGGGTACGTCGCAGAGAAGGAAGACAAAAAGTTACTGTATATACGCTCCTTAGTCTCCGAAAAAAATTCTACCGCGCGCCGATGAAAATGTAGTTCAGCTGACTTATCGGCGGTGAAATAAATAAATAAAGTTCGGCTGAGAATTGGAGCCTACACACAAGATACTTCCAAGTCTCGATGCATTAGCGGCTGGCAAAGTCCATAACCCCAAACTGGTCAAAGATTTTGTTTACAGTTCTCCGGCTTCACTCCCAAATACACCCCCTATTTGATTGAGGTATGAACTTGGTCGTGATGAATCTGATTTTCTTTCTTACAGACTCAACCACCTATGAAGCGATTTTCTAGATATTCGCTAACTTAGACAATTACCTCTGATGTACACGCCACCGATTTGCAGTTCATCTCTACAAAAAATTAAAATTAGTTCATGGCCACCTTCTTAGCGTTAAAAAACTTACTTGTGAGCATCGAAAGTGAACTCTTTGACAATATTATGGATGTCCGTAATATCCTCGTACTGTTCCTTCGAACTTGTGGTCCGTTGATGCTCTAAGAAATCCACCAGTTGGGCCCTTGTCCCATTATCCCATATCAAGTATGGATTTCTAGTGTTTGACGTAAGTAATTTTAAAACCTAAATGGAAAATATTAAAGAACGAGTCGCTCCAATTACAATTCCTGTCACCTACCTCATTCTCTCCATCCAAAGCCAATTTGCTGGATATGAATCGCGTCAACAAACTGTCCAACAACTTCTTAACTACAACATTTTTCGACGTTCCGCTAATCGAATACTTCATTTTACTCGCAGTATTTTCCTTTTCAGCTGAAACATTTTCGCTTTGACTATTGCCCGACGTTTCGTTGTTTTTCTCATTAAAATCTACGTAAGACTTAAAGCTGGTCTTGTCGTTGTGACTCTGAACTAAATGCATTGAATTTTGAATTAAATTTGTGGCATTTGTTGTGTAAGTCGATGATTGAGTGTTCGATGAATGGGGTGGTGCGTTTTTTACTACTTTCTGTGTACCTTGTGGTGAGTTTGTTGCAGATGGCTTTATTGCACTTTGTGATTTAATGGCAGACCTTAATGGATCCGCTGGATCTAAAACTAATTTCATATCATAGCCAGCTAGAGCAACAGTAGCAAGAATTGATAGTTTGGCCAAATTGTTGGCCACTTTCTAAAGAAAAAGGACAAATGTTTGATTGTGTGTTGCACAGACTCAAATGACGAATGGGATTACTTGTTGGTTCGTACTCTCATCCGTAACGACTCCACTCTCATCTAACGTATAATCGTATTCGAACATGAACAACAGCAATGACCACAAAACGCCACACCTCACTAAGTTGCATTGAAGCTCGTAATTATTTGCGGCCAAACTGGTAACCAAACTAACCGACAGTGAGTGCTATAGAAAAGAAATTAGAATTCGTCCGTTGATTAATATTGTTACTCACTTTAAAATAGACAACGCGGCACACGTCAATGATAAGCTGAGGCAATTCAATGATCTTGGCCTTGCAGCTTTCAAAATTACATGCAACTTCAAAGCATTTTGTTATGTTGGAAATGATCTGGTAGTGGACTTGCGACGGATTTGAATCGACGCTCATTATAGAAACACATCGACTGTACGCTTCCAGTAGAATCTAAAAGTCATTTTTTTTCAACCAAAAAACTCATCGGTTAGTCAAGAATCCGTTACCTCAATTCCATTTTCCCGTCGCAGCTCTTCTGCATTTAATGCAGAACAATGCACGGTATGGTAACATAGTTCCGACGCTGCGGTTAACAATGGCACTTCCTTTGAAAATAATTGTTCGTCACGTGTCTCCATTTGGATGGTTTTGATGAGTTGAGGATATCCAGCATATTTGTATGGACGAAGTTCTTAAATGAAATGTTTTATGAGAACAAGGAAAGAACTTTTGCTAAGCCATCGTCAATCATAAATGGAAGAGTTACCGCGGCTAATGTTTCAAAGTTTTCGTGCGAGTTATTGCGGCTCTGAATTTTCGGAAAACTTTTTCCAAAGTCAGAGTTAAAAATTCGTCGCGTCAGTTTAAAACATATGCGAGAGACTAGAACAGAATAGATGTACGATATTGAAAAACCAACTGTGTAAAAAACCCTTCCTAACTCCAAAAAATACAAACAATTTTCATAAAAATATTTCCAAAAACGATTTTCGAAAAAAAGTTCTTTGAAGGACAAAAAGTTTTCTTTACAAAACTACACAAAAAATTCATTATTTATGTTTTCACCATTCCTGTCTGTCCGTTTTTGCACCCTTCACCGGACAATCACCGATAACTGACGGATGAATTACAGATAAATCACCTGGGAAACACCGATGATACATCGGGAAATCATCGAAATCAGCAATGATTATCCAGTGAATTATCGATGATTTATTGATGATTCATTAGTGAATTATCGACTATTCTTCTTTGGTGAATCATGGATAATTCCACTGTAAATCATCGGTGATTCCACTGTGAATCATCGGAGATTGCACTGTAAATCATCGGTGATTGCACTGTGAATCATCGGTGATTACACTGTGAATCATCGGTGATTACACTGTGAATCATCGGTGATTACACTGTGAATCATCGGTTACTGCACTGTGAATCATCGGTGATTCCACTTTGAATTATTGCTAATTCCATTACGAATTATCGATTATTCCTCGGTAAATTGTCGGTGATTTACCAATGATTTAGGTCCAAAATTAACTTCTGTGACTACACCATGTCGATACTTTCCTATACCAATGACAATGTTTTATTACAGGAAGAGAATCACAAGCTTGTGCATCTTTCTTATTTCTCTTTTATCTCTTTTTTCATGTATTCGCTTGCATTTTGTGGATGTAAAACTTGGTTTTTCGGTGAAACGAGCTAAAACGAAACATTGCACAACCTTACGATTCTTCTCCTGTAAGTAGCTACTTTATGTTTTCACACTTCCTGTCCGTCTGTGCACGTTCAATGGGGAATCACAGATGATTCATAGGGGAATCACCTATGATTCACAGGGAAATCACCTATGATTCACCTGGGAATCACCTATGATTCACCGGGGAATCACCTATGATTCACCGGGGAATCACCTATGATTCACTGGGAAATCACCTATGATTCACCGGGGAGTCACCTATAATTCACCGGGGAGTCACCTATGATTGACCGGTGAGTCACCTATGATTCACCGGTGAATGAACGATGATTGACCGGGAAGTCGCCGATGATTCTACGGGTAATCTCCGATGATTCACCGGGTATTCACCGATGATTCACCGTGAAATCACGTATTTTTCACCGATGATTCACCAATTAATCAAATATGACTGACAAATGAATCACCGATGATTTACCAATGAATCACCGATGATTCACCAATGAATCACAGATGATTCACCACTGAATCACCGATGATTCACCAAAGAATCACCGCTGATTCACAAACGAATAATTAATTATTCACCAAAGAATCACCGATGATTCACCGCAGGAATACCGATGATTCACAGGGGAATCACCGATGATTCACAGTGAAATCACCGATGATTAACAGTGAAATCACTGATGATTCACCGATTATTCACAGGGGAATCACCGATGATTCACAGTGTAATCACCAATTATTCACCAATGATTCACCAATGACTCACCGTATATTCATAAATGATTCAGCAATGAATCACCGAAGATTCATCAATAATTCAGCAATGAATCATCGATGATTTAGCAATAAATCACAGATTATTCACCGATGATTCTCCAATGAATAATTACTAACGATTCACTAATGAATCACAGATGATTCACAAATGAATCACAGATGATTCACCAATGAATCACAGATGATTCACCAATAAATCACATATGATTCACCAATATATCACAAATGATTCACCAATGAATCACATATGATTTACCAATGTATCACAGATGATTCACCAATAAATCACATGTGATTCACCAATGAATCACATATGATTTACCAATGTATCACAGATGATTCACCAATTAATCACAGATGATTCACCAATGAATCACTGATGATTCACCAATGAATCACGGATGATTCACCAATGAATCGCTGATGATTCACCAATAAATCACTTATGATTCACCAATAAATCACTGATGATTCACCAATGAATCACTGATGATTCACCAGTGAATCACAGATGATTCGCCAATAAATCACATATGATTCACCAATGTATCACAGATAATTCACCAATTAATCACAATTTCGTACGGGTCCAAAAATAGGTTGGAGTCAACGTCGGCAATATCCAAACTTTCAATGCGGCGTCGACTAGTTGCTAATGTAAAAAAAATTTCGTGACGAAATTCGAAATGTTACGAAACGTTATGGCTGCCAGCTTCAAGAAGTAATTTCGAATACTTTGACATGCATTGACCCCGCACTAAACGAGTGGATTCTAAAAATTACCTTCAGAATATCGATCAAAAAGTATGCTTTGAGTGCGTAGAATTAGCACGATGTTATTAGGATTTGGACCGTCACTAGAGAAAACCGATCTGGAGCAGAGGAACTCGTATGCCAAATTGACTTTGACAAAAATATCCTAAAAAATGTTTGATAAGTTTACTCCAGCGCTACTCTCTTTTTTCAAAGAAATTACCCGTCCTTTCGGATTTTTGTCGGGGTGGTACATTGTCGCCAATTTGTAGTAAGTCTTACGAATCAAAGATTCGTCTGGATGCGGATGCTTTACTAAATCAATTCCCAAATCTTCATAGGCTTGCGTAACAGTCATTTGGGAAGGTTTCTTTTCCACCTCTTTTCGCCATGCCTCTAATGTCTGCTTCAGCAGCAAAACAGGCTCCGAAATGGGCCAATTCGGAAATTTTCTTGTATCACATAAATGCCGCAAATAGAAAATGTGGCAAAAGAGTTCACTTTCCAGTTGTGGATAACTTATCACAGGAATGGCCAAGTATGGATAGCGAGCCATTGTGTGACCGCGTAATTTCGGTGTGAAGTCGCATATGTGGGCCGATATTTTTTCGATCAGCAGCCGCCTCATTTCGCTGTTCCAAATCACTTCCGGCGTATCAAACTCTCCCAAAAATGTTTCGGCAAATTTTTCAGCACTGTGATTTTCCAAGAAGCAAACCATAGCCTCCGGCAATAACTGACCCAGAATACTGCGATGCATAATTTCGGATTGTGTTGTTTCTTCATTGCGAAAGGCTTGCTTCATGTGAGTCATTTTAAGGAATCGGGCGATTGGTAGAATGTTACTGCCGGTGTACATCAACATGAAATAGAATACTCCCGTCATGTAGACTTTCGGTAGTTCTGGATTGTCTTCCATAATCTGACAGAGTAGGGTCGCCACCCTTTCAAGTAGACCCGGATCATGAGTCAGACAAACTTGGACAATGTGTGGCAAGCAAATAAATTCGGAAATTTTTCGTGACAGCCTCGGTCCGGGTATGAGAACTGCTTTACCATCACGGGCGCTAAACGAATTCTTCATTGACAAAACGACAACATTATACGACAAGTCGTAGTCAAACTTACCGACTGGGGAAAAAACTTGTACATTTGATTAAAATGTCTAAGACATGCGACGCCAGCTCCGTTTCATTGTATATGGGAGTACCTTTGGCCATAAGACACCATTTCAGTTGAGGTATTTGTTGAAGTGATCGCCATCCATCAAGACCAATGGCCCAGCACCGAGTCCTTGGTGTTATTATTCCCTTTTTGTACAATTCTTTTAACTGTAGAAAATGAGAATTTCAGCGACGAGATAATGGAGGTACTGACATCCGTTTACAAACCTCTGAAAATGTAACCGGACCGCATCTTTCTGGTTTCTCGTCATTCCTTTCGAGGTTGTAATACCAATCTTTCTCCTCGTAGTTGTGCATGTTTGGACCAGCTTCGATTACATTCGTTTTGGTATTCGGTATGGCCCTTCCTCTGTGCAAATGCGCCAACGTGATCAAGTCAACCAAACAATTCACCGAGTCAATTAACGGGCGACAGTTGGATTTGTTCAACACTAAACAACGAACCAAACCGAGTAAAGCGTCTCGCAAAGCAGGTGAAAAACACTGTGGGAATAAAAAAGGATTTAGTGCGTTAAGGGAGAGGTTATTCAGAAGATTACCCTGTCAAGCAACTGTAAGATGTACGATGTATCGCTAAAGCATCCAATTTCTACATGGTATCGTCTGTACACTTTCGACAACGCTTGCAATGAAGTAACTGTCATCTGATCATCATTGACACGATTGCGACAAAGCACGCGACGGTACAATGCGTTAAATAACTCAACTCTGAAGGTAAAAATTTGTTTCGTCTTAATAAATAAATTCACTTTTTTTGTCGTAGACTCACGGATCTTTGACTAAATTATCCGGCCAGTCGTCCTTTTCCAAAATGAGACGGATGTAGTAATCGCCAATTTTGATTTCATCGGCCAAACATTGGTAATTAACCTCAAACTCTTCATAGTTCCAAGCAACCAGCATATTCCCCGACAAATCTTTATCGGAAGTGAATTGCCTCAGTTCATTTTCTAAACATGACCGAAGCTCCTCTCGAGTTTTGTGATTCCAAATCAAATTCGGCATGTTATGGTCTTGCAAAAATTGATAATAGAACAGCGGTAGATTGACGACACCGTCTGTCGTTTTCTTTTTCTGTCGTCGATTTCGTAACACAATCGGACGATTCTTCATCGCCTGATTGACTTTCTCCTGTCGATCGATCAAATTCATTCCCCAATGTTTGATTCCTTCTAAATGCTTTTCGAAAACGTTTGTTCGACTGCGATTGGAATGTTGTATGGCCAATTTCAAATTATCACGAAAATTTAATTTATCATCTTCCTGACTGGATTTCGGAACCGCTTCCTCAGATTCCAAGAACATCAGCAAACCAGATGGCTGAAAGGATTACTCAGTTGATCTCAATGGAGTTGCTAGTGATAGTCAGAGAACTTTATGTTTTTTTGTATGAAAAAAAATCAATTGGCGACAAAAGCAAATGCTATCAGGATCGACAGTCCTACGGGGCGTTCATCACGACCTGAAAGTCGCAAAAAATCCGGGTTGAGGGTTTTGAGAAAATCGTGAAAAACCAAAAATTTTGGGGTTAAGCGTCCTATACGTTTACAACAAACAACTTTATTGTAACATGGGGAAGAGCGAGGTGGGGGAATACATTTATTACCGTCTAGTGATGACGAATCAGCAATAAAAAAAATATCCGTCCGTCCGTCCGACTCCACTTTTCTTTGCAAACGGCTCGACCGATCACCCCAAACTTTTTTTTCCCCTGAAATGTACATGCCGTCCATGATTCAAGTTCGAAGATGAGGAAAATCGGTCAAATCGTTCCGGAGATATGGTCAAAGAAGTGGAGGTCGAACATGGATTTTCGAGCGTCGACATTTTTGTCATTCGACTGTGACCTCGTATATACAGTTAAACAACCAAGACTAACCAGACGTTTACACAAAGTAGACCCCAGGAACCTTATGGCCGATGCGTCAGCTATAGACTGGACGAGGATGTTGCGTATGGATGACTTTGACCAACTGGTAGAAACGTCTAGCGATGAGGTGGTCACCTTGCTAGATATCCATGCGCCTCTGGTTCAATGTGCATCCCGTAGAGAAAACAGCCTATGGTTCAACGAGGTAGTTAGCAGAGCACTGTGGGATCGCGACCTGGCCTATGCTGACTGGAAGTTGCAGCGGACAGATATAAACACCCAAAAGTTTAAGACATTACGTAACAGGTTGTGTCTGTGGCTAAGAAAAAGTATTTTGCATCAAAGTTTCGAAATGTAGTTCCAACGAGACAATTATGGGGATGCCTGAGGCGGCTGGGATTCGTGCCTGAGTCTGGCAATATGG
The DNA here is from genome assembly GCA_029228625.1 of Pseudolycoriella hygida. Taxonomy (NCBI): domain Eukaryota; kingdom Metazoa; phylum Arthropoda; class Insecta; order Diptera; family Sciaridae; genus Pseudolycoriella; species Pseudolycoriella hygida. The sequence continues at coordinate 51,221,975 of CM055404.1, read as the reverse complement.
TTCCACAGTTTACAGTGAACGAACTTAATGAGCACTTTGTATCAAGACCAGTTTACTCTGGATTCCACAGGACTGTGAATTCAACAAATAACCTGTCAAGACGCCAAATTCCTAAGGAAATTCCTGCATTTTCATTTTCAAATGCATCCGAACGGGATATTTGCGATGTGATCAATAGCATCAAGTCCAATTCAGTAGGACTTGATTCGGTTAATATTGCATTCATCAGGCTGCTTCTCCCGATAGTGCTACCAGTCATTTTGCATATCTTCAATTCGTGTACCAACAAGGCAGAATTTCCTAAGATTTGGAAGCATGCAAGAGTTCTCCCGCGTCAAGAACACTCGGAGATCTACCTTGGATGACTACAGGCTCATAAGTATTCTTCCGTCCCTATCCAAAGCCTACGAGAGAGTTCTGAAAAAGCAGACCACGGGTCATATGGAAGAGCAAGGTATTTTGTTTAACCTTCAGTCAGGCTTTAGGGAGAACTTTAGTACGACGTCAGCCCTCCTCAGGGTGACCACGGACATACGGTCTAACATGAGCAAAAACGTTGCCACAATCCTATTGCTTCTCAACTTTTCGAAAGCCTTCGACTCGGTCGATCATGACCTGCTTCTCAACAAACTGTCGCTGTATTTTGGTTTCACACGCAGTGCTATCCAACTTATGAGAAGCTATCTATCAGACCGATACCAATCTGTTTTCGTGAACGGATCTCGATCTCGAATGTTAGGCGTCAGTTGTGGTGTACCACAAGGATCTGTATTAGGACCTGTGATATTATCTGCCTTTATAAATGACCTGCCCGAAAACATTAAACACTCTAAACGCCATCTGTTCGCAGACGACTTCCAGATATATATAGTGTGACGCGAAGATGTTGTGCTCTTTGACTTACACTTCTTAAAGGTACACCTCTCTGCCATCATGTCGTGGGCAGAAGCGAATGGTATACTGTTGAATACGAGTAAGACGAAAGCGTGTGTGTTCTCAGAAAACAGTTGGTCTAAGTACATACCGGAGTTAGTGATAGATGGCCATACAATTACGTATGAAAAAACTGTGAGAAATCACGGTCTGACACTAGATGGAAGACTAAGCTGGGAACAAAAAGCGCGTACTGCTTCCGCTAAAGTATTTGCGGGACTCCGTAGCATGTGGCCAGTGGCTCGCCTTGCCCCTCTGAAAACGCTTAAATTCTTGATAAGCCGTTATAATGCTTGTGTATGGGATCGGGTGCGTCGACTCGGTATCTGGTTTTCGGGATTCGCTCCTAGGAAAGGACCTGTTCACCTACCACGATTACCTGAACTCATCTTTTCTGCACAAAGTCATTGTCACCAGAGAGCCTAGCTACATTTTCGAAGAACTGTGCTTCGGATCTTCTCCCAGTATGAGAAACCTAATTCTGCCGCGGAACGATAAAAACATTATCAATAACTCTCTGTAGAGGGGCCTCGAAGTATAATTTACTGCCTGCTGACATTAAAAATACTTCTTCGTTAACAGGATTTAAACGAGAGTGTAGGAAGCATCTGGGCTTAGTTATCTAATAGCACCTTACACCTACTATCATTCACTTTCATTCATTACATTACTTCGCTCACGTCATTCACTTCATTCATTTGAACCCTTTGAACTAAATGCATGTAATTCATCCACATCATTCACTGCATACGATTGGTATGAAATTCGTTAACTGCTGAATTTGGGAAATTGGACCTCGAAAACGCCTAGCTTTGTTCGAATTTTATTAATTCCTTCTTTTTTTTTTTTATTTATTTGAGAACAAAACATTGTAGGCTCAAAGCCTGAACATGTCGCGTACATACTAATCATTTAATGTTGCCAGTGAATCGTACTATTTTCCTTTAATTAACAAAATAAATTAAAATAAATCAAGTTAACAATATAAATGATAGTCGGATGATTCACGAAAAAGGGTCAATAGGTGAGATTTCAGTTCTTTCTTAAATATTGGTAAGCTATTGATGCTATGAAAGGAAAGAGGCAAAGTATTGAAGCATCGAAAACCACGATTATCTATCGCACATTGACCGAAGTGAGAGCGAGAGTATGCAGAGTGAAGCAAATTACAGGTCCTAGTGTGATGATTATGAATATCTGAATTAACTTGAATGGTTATGTCGTGTTTTATCAACTCATTTTTGAGCGAGAACACTAGAACCATCGTTTGGTATGCATTCAAATAATCCATCGGTAATATGGAGGAGTTAAAATAAGTCTTTACTGAGTTCCTCTGTAAAAGGCAATGGATGTTGCGGAGCGATTTTTTCTGTAGCAGGAGCAAGCAGTTCTGACTTTGACTAGGAGCGCAGTTCCAAACTGGGTTCAAATAGCTAATACGTGAATGGACATAGGAGAAGTAAAGATTGAAAAGGACACGTTTTGGTAATAACCAATTCAGGCGTCTCAAAGTTCGTATAATCGGGGAAATCTTGCGAACGATTTCATTGATATGGTCTTCCCACGTAAATTGTTCATTAAGCATAAGGCCAAGATATTTAACGACCTTTTTCCTGTCTAGAACAGTATTATCATATGTCAAGTGAAGATCTTCATTAGAGTGGTCCTTAAAGACAATGTAGTTGGTTTTAGATTTATTCACTGACAGTGAGTTTTGTGTGGACCATTTTAAGAGCATGTTTAAATCATTCTGCATTACGCGTTTTAAATCAATTATTGACTCTGTTGAATAATGAAACGTTGTGTCGTCAGCATATAGATATATTGTTCCGTGAAAGTTTATTCGGAAAAGGTCTTGCAAAAAAACGACAAACATCAAAGAAGACAGAGTGGAACCCTGTGGTACACCACATGTAACTTTCAGTACACTTCCGTCAACTTTGTTCACACTGACAAATTGTTTCCTGTCACTGAGGTAGCTGTTGATGAGATTAAATGCTAGTCCAGATAGTCCGACACTCCGCAATTTTACAAGTAAAAGCTGATGATTGACAGAATCGAACGCTTTTTTAAAATTACGATTTTTTCTCGGACTTCCGTATACTCGAATAAATATTTCAAATTTAGAATTTTTCCTCCATTTGTTGGGCATACTTTTTAATGTTTATTTGTTTTAATAAAATTCAAAATTAAACAAACAAACTTACGCGAAATATATTTCGATCACCCTAGATCATCTTCGGTCGCGTGACTAAATGAGACTGCTTCGGATTCCGTATTTCCTTTCCAGTGATAACGAACATTCGTACGATAACAGAAAAAACACACACTAACACTTAATGCTTTATCCGATTTATTGTTTTTCAAAAATTAAACAAAGGAGACAAAATCGGTGCTGGGTCTGTGTTCATAAGTTTGGCATTATTTTTGTGCATGTACCAACTTTCCCATGCATCTAAGAGGTACGGTTTTGTTACTTGTTTTTTCAATTTTACATTTAACCTTGTTATACCCGAATGCAAGTCTTTTACTACATGCTTTGCCACTGCAGATTTTTCAGGTCTGTTATATCTTATGTGGGCACAATGTTCTTTGTAACGTTTTATAACTTGCCTTCGAGTTTGGCCAATGTAAATTTTAGAGCAGATTTCGCACGTTATTTCGTAAATTCCCGACTTATTAAGATTGTCAACTTTTTCTTTTGTCGAACACAGAAGGCTTTTTAACTTATTCTCACTCGCGAAAACCAAATCCACTTGATGGTTTTTATAGATCGTTTTTAATTTATTGGTTATCGGCGCTGCATAGTTAAAACACAGTCTTCTTTTAGCACTCTGAGAGTCGTTGAACATTGTAGATAGATTTTGTTTTTTGATTCTCCTTGAATGTTTTTCGACTAACTGATCAATCACATTTTCATTGAAACCGTTTACATTCGCGATTGTTTTTATATGCTTTAACTCATCCATAAAATCCTTAACATTCAATGGTAGCTTACACAGTCTATATGTCATACTATGGAAAGCTGCTATTTTATGTGACGGTGGGCAATATGAATCGCTAGTGATGAAACGATTCGTGCTTGTTGGTTTTCTAAATACACTAATTTCAATCGACCCATCAGATTTTCTCTTCAAACTTAGGTCTAGGAAATTAATTTTACCGTTCGTTTCCTCTTCAGTCGTAAATCGAATCGTTTTATATTTTGAGCCATTTAACATTTTAAGAACTTGATCTTTATTTTTTCGTTTTATTATGGCGAACACATCGTCAACAAACCTCCACCATACACGAGGAAAATTTGCATTTTGTTTTAATTCTAGTTCTAAACGGCACATAAATATATTTGCTACGAAGCAAGAAAGAGGATTCCCCATGTTCGTTCCTTTAGCTAACTTGTAGAATCGGTTGTTTTCATACATAAACTGGTTCTTCGTCATGCACATGTTCGTTGCTTCCGACAAAGCTTCTACTTCAATACCACTGTTTACTTCTTTTTTCAACCAACTTTCAACTTCAGTCAGTGCTTCGTTTATCGGAACATTCGGATACAATGAATCAACATCAAAACTTACCATAACCTCATCCGGTTCGAGTTTCACCGGACGAGTTTCGACGAAATCGAAAGAGTTTTTTACATATAAACCCTTCGGTTGTGGTAGTGTTTTAAAATGTTGAACGATCCACTTCGATAATTTGTATGTTGGGGCCTCTATGTTCGAAACAATCGGTCTCATTTTTTGACCTGGCTTATGGATTTTTGGTAATCCGTATAATACTGGAAGTCTAGGGTTTGACACATGGAGCCTCCACTTTTTTAATTTAAATACTTCAATCACTTTATCAATTCCCATTTTTGCTGCTTTTGTCATGTTTGATAAAGGATTTACTTTTAAGCGTTTAAAGTCACATTCAGCGATTGTCTTTTCCATTCGATCTTTGTAATCGCTCCTGTCTAAAATAACTAAAGAATTTCCTTTGTCTGCTTTCATGCAAAACACATCTTCTTTGTTTATTGATTTCAACGTTTCAAAATCTTCACTTTTACCGAACAACTCGTTTGCACGTTTTATTTCTTTGAATAAAGGTTTCACTTCATTTCTAATCATTAATTTTTCTAACTCCGGTCTAAATTTCAGCGAAGTCTCAATGTCTATTATGGCACCTGTAACATTTAACTTCCCTGGTTTCAATGAGAAATTTAGACCTTTGTTTAACAATCGTAGTTGCTTTTCGTTAAAGTTTACTGATGAAAAGTTCTTTACGTAATCCGGCACTTCTTTGATCACTGGTTTACTATCTGATTTTGGTTCAATCAATAAATCTTCAAATTTTCTGTTAAGTGTTCGTATTTTTTGTTCTACTGTTCTTTTCACTTTTTCATCACAAAATAATAAAAATTCGCGCCATCTTTTCATTGTTTCGTCATTTTTCATTCCTTTCGTAATGCACAGATTACTAATTATAAACGTCTAATGTCTGCCTGTTTATCTATCTATGTGTCTATTCGTCTATTCGTCTATTCGTCTATTTATATATTTATTTATTTATTAGTCTGTCTGTCACGATCCCGTTATTTTTTCGTTTAATTGCGTTTACACTGGCGAAGAAAAAAAAATACTTTTTGATATGTTGTCGGGTATGGTGCAAAACGTCGAGAAAACATGTTCCGGGGTTAGATATTGTTCTGAAATAAGGGAGTTATGGGTCAAGAAAGGGTCGAAATTGAAAATCGGCCAAAATTCAGTCAACATGACGTCTTAGGGGTTTCTTTGGCGAAGAAAAGTCTTAGAGTTTTTGATGGCCTACAACTTTGTGGAAGAAAGTTTTTTGATCCGACTTCATGCGAAGGAGCTAGGCAGCGAAAACTGTTAAAATTTTGGGGTTTCCTCACTTTGTTGTTAGGGAACTTTTGTTGTTGGACAAAGTAGAGATAATTTTTGAATGCCAATCGCTAGTGGAGGCTTGGGGCAA
>CM055404.1:51169482-51215303 GCA_029228625.1 Pseudolycoriella hygida | reverse complement strand
ACGGTGACCTTTGCATACGGTGAACGTGGAATACGGGGAAGTGGAATACGGTGGAAGTGGAAAACGATGAACGTAGAATACGGGGGAAGTGGAATACGGGGGAAGTGGAATATGGGGGAGTGGAATACGGGGAAATAGAATTCGGGGAAAGTTGAATACGGCGAACTTGGAATATGGGGAACTTGGAATGCGGTGAACGTTGAATACGGGGGAAGTGGAAAACGGGGAACGTTGCATACGTTTCACGGAGGAAGTGGAATACGGGGGAAGTGGAGTAATTTTGCGGCAAAGAAAGTATTTTAATTTATAGTACCTTTCTCGCCCACTTTGATTTTAGTATTATTAGCTGTAATATCAACGAAGTGATACAATGACATGAAACATTACGCATCATTATTTAAAACGGAAAAAAATAAGCTTTGACTCTCTGAATAGACAACACGTGAAAATGATAAAGCCTGCGCAGCCCCTAGGGGCGGGGGTTCGACTAGTTCATGTTATAAAGCTGTAACTCAACTTCATTGATCTTTGAATGTATGTGTTTGCGTTCTAAGCTTAGCCATTTTGCTTTTGCAAAATCTAAAACTTTTTCCGTCCTTGAGTTTGAAACTGCACAACGAACTTTTATAAATTTTGGATACACTTTTTTCATTTTACACTGTTTGAGGAAAACGAATTTAACTTTTCTTTTAATCTCAAATATTTTGTCCAATTTTTTAAAGTCAACGAATAAACAGGCAACGGTTTTTTTTGAGTCAAGTTTATTCCTGATAGCGGTGCATAGGTCAAGACAGCATGCAAGCGTGTTGGATTTTTTTAGAAATCCGAATTGTTTTGCTTTAAAAAATCCACTAGAATCGAGCTTGGTATAGAGTTGCTCATAAAGAATCTTTTCTAGCAGTTTGGATAACAAAGGAAGCAAAGATATAGGTCTGTAATTGTTCATGTCAGTTGGATCGTCACCTTTCGATAATACTATTACTTTCGCGCATTTCAGGGTGCTTTCCAAATGTGTCGTTTCTATAGCTTTGTTGATGAGGCGTGAAATGCAGTCAGATAACAATGGGCTATAGCGTTTTAGAAACTTAACACTTATTCCGTCACAACCCGCTGCAGCACCTGAGCGCAAGCCATTTATGAATTGAGATATTGTTTCTGGGGTTGTCAATTCGAACTCAAAGTCTCGCAGGTAACTTAAGTTTTTTGGATGGTTGTAATGACCGTTTGAAACAGAGGAAGATCCAACACTGGTAAGGTATTTGTTGAAGGCGTTAGCAATCCTTAGCGGTTCATGGAGTCGGAGACCGTTAACAACAATTTCAGGACATTGCGCTGGGTCAGGGGATTTATTCGTAAGCGCTTTTTTTGTTACTTCCCAAAACTGTTTTGGATTTTCAGTAGCACAAAACTGTGCCGAATAGTATTCTTTTTTCTTGAAGCGAACTTTATATTTGATATGTTTTTTAATGTTAGCTAGTCTAGAAATATGGTTGAAATTGTTAGGAAATTGCTTAGCTAGATGAAAGTGTTTGTCACGTTTCTTGGTGAGGAACAAAATTTCGTCATCAATAAACGGTTCTGATGTTTTTTTCTTGATAGCTTTGATTGTTTTTCTGTGCCTAGATGTGAGGTCTTGTATTGTTGAAATGAGGGTGGAAAAGTCATTCACTGAGACGAAGTCGATGGACTGCATATCAGCCAAAAGGTTCGAGTGGTTTATGACATCTTTGAAGTGGTACTTTTTTAATTTTGGGAGTTGGAGTTCAAGACCAACTACAATGCCTTTGTGGTCGCTTATTTGAGGTTCCATAACTTTCACGTAGTAGTCTACGTTACATTTATTTGACAAAACATGATCAATTATCGATTTGGAAGTCGCAGTTACTCTCGTTGCATGTTTCAGATCTATTTTATTAAGAATGGAGAAGCCATTCGAGTTGACAATAACAGATTAACATTCAGATCACCTAACAAAATAGTTTCAGCATTCGTTGCCAGGACGTCATCAAGAGTGGAAATTAGGTTGGAAAAATCTCTCGTGTCATCTTTATCAATTGGACGATAATATCCGCAGATGTTAAGTTTTAATTTTGGTAGAGATACAATGACAACATTTGAGACGCCAATTGTTTCGTTAAGGACCAGATTTGATTGCAAGGAAGAGTTCACAAGAACACTCAGACCGCCACCTTCCTTATCCTTTCTTATTCCGTGATAAGCAACAAAACCATTTAAGTTAAAAAAACTTCCTTCACCTTCTCTCAGCCAGTTCTCACTGAGGACTATTGCATCAGGAAGCTTATGAAACCGAGCTGCAAGAATTTCCAATTCCTCTATTTTGTACCTAATGCTTCGAATATTGAGATATAGTATGATGAAATTGTATTTTTGAGGTATGGTGACGTTATTGCTATTGCTGTATTTAATATTGAATACTGACATTTTGAAATAGAAAGTAAAAACTAAAAATTGAGATTAAGTGGAAATAGCAAAATAAGAAAGGAAACTATAATTTAATTCAATTGTGATTACTTGTACTTTTGTTGTTGTTGACACGGAAATGCTTGAACATCGTTGGTTGTTTCGTTAATTATTAAAGGTGATTCCCAGATGAATTAAATCTTTAATGGAGTTGATTTTGACCACGGGGTGTTTGGTGTTTTTCTTCATCAACACTGTGTTATTTTGGAACCAAACAAATTTGTAACCGATTTGATGCTTAAACTGGTTTGCTGCCTTGTAGAGAGTCAAATTATGTTGTGTCATATGATGAAGTAGCAATATTTCCGAGTTTTGGTTCGATGGTAGATTATGTATTAGCTGATTAGCCTTCAATGTGCCATACGATTTTTTGTTAGCAATAAGCTGTGTTTTAATTGCTGAATTTGCAAATTTAACCAAAAGTGTTGAAGTGTCACCCTTGGAGGAGGGGTTAGAATGTATATTAACGATATCTGCAAAGGAAATCGGGCGCTGAAGAATTTGACCAATTGCTTTGATGAAGTTGACTGGGTCGATGTCCGCTTTTTGTGGTATTCCGATGACGTTCATATGGCAATCTAGTTGCTGTTGACCAATAATATTTATTTGGGAGCGTATCTCTTGGATTGAAGTATTGAAAGTGTCTAATTTGGTATGATATTTGTGTAATTCAGACACAAAGTGCTGATTTTCACTTTCAATGTTGTTAATTCGATTGCTGAACTTATCGAATTCGTCAGCTAGGTGTTTTTGCGTGGAAATTATTGCATCGAGTTTCGTTGATATTAAGCTGAATGGGGCGTCGTTGAAGGAACTTGTTCCGTGTGTAATTGTTTGTGTGTTGTTTTTTTGCGAGGAGTCGATACTGAGCCTTTTGCACGATATGGAGCACGTCCAAAGGTTTTTGTTTTCATTCGATTTATATTTATTTTGACTTTTGTTTACGCACTGGAGATGAAATGATTTTTTGCAAGAAATGCACTGTAGGGGTTTGCATCTATTGTTGATGTTTAACTTGCAAATTGAACACAAAATAACGTTTGATGTTGTATTGTTTATCCTCCGATTGTACTTTAGTAAATATCGATTACAAAATTTCTTCTTTCTTTTCATTTCTTTATCAATGCTATTTCTTTAGATATATATCGCTAATTATAATATGTAACTTGACGTATTGTATATGCAACTACAAAAGGTTGTTAGACCTTACACATATATAGCCAAGAAATCGGGTCAGTGGCCTGGGCACTGGGACCAATGCAATGGACGAAATTGAGTTTGCAGATGGTTTTTCGTCAACTATAGAATATGGAGATTTACTGTCAAAGGCAAATTTGTACAGAATATAATTTTAGATAGCAAGTGTCTCAGGGTTTTAGATAAAAATTGCCAATCCTGAAATATGACCACTTCAGGGATTAGGCGGGATGATTCATGTCTCTAGAACTATGAAAGTTAGAAGTTCCTTCCAAACGCAAAGTTGTAGACAATACAATTTTGGAGAACACGCGTTCAGGAAAAAATGACTCAACTGTGGCAGTTATAAATTTAGAAAGGCAAACTAGGAGAGAATTTCATTTCAGAGAAAAAGTTTCAGGATATCTTGGAGAAACTATTGATCCTCTTTGTAATGTGGTTTAGAGGAGAACATTTCGCTCATCAAAATCAATGGTCTCAGACGTAGTTCGGTAGGGCCTTTGACATTGGGCCATTGACTTGGGCGATTTCTATGGATCTTTGAAATTCTTAAGTTATAAAAATTCTTTAAGTTATAAAAGAGCACAATTCTATAAAAAGATACGTTCGAGTCTTTTTGCAACATAAAGGTAATCGAAAAATATTTTACGGGATTGAATCCAGACACTGTCGGCCCAAGAGCCGCCGAGTTGTTTTTTAGATTTATCAGCTTGGGGCGATCCGAGGATTCGGATCTCAGAACACAGATCTAGTAATCCTTTGTTATCTGTCCCCTTCATCATCATATAAATCAAATAAACCGTCTAGTCTCAGCCAGGAACTTGTCCAACACGACAGGTCCCAGTTTGAGAACATCGGACGGTGAGATGGTATAATCACCCAAGTACCTGCGCCTCAGTTGAAAGAATTTGGGGCGATCACAAATAATATGTAATCCCGTTTCCTCTCCTAGTCCACAGGTGCAATCGGACGTGTGCGAGAGTCCCACCTTCCTAAGGTTACTATTTAGGCCGCAGTGTCCAATAATCCCACCAACTATCCTGCTGATGCGATTCCTCTGCATGCCGATTAGTACCTTAGACCATTTTTCATTGGGTTTCGGGAAGAAGTGTTTCGTGTGTACACCCCCCTCATAGGCCATCCAGCGCTCTGCGTGCTGATCTTTCCTCCAGTTCCTAAGTACTCTTACACAGAGTGCCTGAGGTATTGCGATTTGCGGATCAGGTCCGTGCACTGGTGCCGAAGAGCCCACTCTGGCCAACTCATCAGCCATCTCATTACCGTGAATTCCAGAGTGGCCTGGTACCCAAACAAGAGTAATCCGGTTACTCCGGCCCATATCGTTTAAGTAATCATTACACTCCTTCACTATCTTGGATGTCACCATCGGTGATGCCAGCGCGTTAAGCATGGACTCACTGTCCGAGCAGACGTAAATAGCCTGCCCATGAGTGTCTTTCGGCAACATTTCTCTGACTCCAAGGAGTGTGGCAAAGGTTTCAGTCTGAAAGACACTAGCATGAATGCCAAGACTTTGCCAAGTGCCGGTCTCAGTCTCTGGGTTGAACACCACAACTCCCGAGCCTTCAGCTGACTTGGATCCATCCGTGTATCTAATCAATTTACTTTCGGGTAGATGGACCGGCCAACTGCCTGACCACGCAAGAGCCCCCGAGTTAGGGCCATTTAAGTGGTTTTTAGTCTTTTGTACACAACTCGAGTAAATCCTTTCTGATTTTCATAAATTTTTTTTTGTTTGAAAGACCTGGGCATAGCCGACAGTTTTTGGAAGCAAATTTTTCAAATTTGAGCCCTTGGACTTAGCTAGGGCACTGAAAACGAGTCTTTTCTAGGGCTTTATGTGTCTTTTGTACATAACTCGAGTAAATCTTTTCCGATTTTCAAAAAAAAAATTTTCCTGAACGATAAACACAAAATTGAATGAAGAAATTGAATTAAGGGAAAATCGGACGAAAACTTTCGAAGTTACGGTCGAAAAAGTGGTAAAAAACTTGATTTTTTAGGTTGGTCAAACCTTTTTACTTATATCTCTGCGAAATCGGAAATCGTTCTTCAAGGTTTTTTATGAAAGATATGGACATCAGTAAATAACGAAAATTAAATTAGTGAAAATCTGTTGAGTGGTTCGGACTGTACAGTCGTCAGTGTGGGACCAACTCACGCTACGCGACCCTATCATGCCCGGAGCGGTAGCGGAGGCATATATAGGCGAATTTTAGCGCCAGAATGACACTACTTAGAGAGATGGTTTCTTCTAGAAAGTTATAGAGTTTGGTCAGGAGAACTTTTTAGCATTTTAAGAAAATGACTGCCAACAACTGTCAAAGTGACACCATCTTGGATTTGATGCTAAATTCTGAATAAGAATACCTAGACAGTTAGTTCCGAAGGTAGCCGAAGGTGACACGAAGTGTTCCGAAGGTAGCCCTAAGGTGACACGAGGTGCTACGATGGTAGTCGAAGGTGACACGAACTGTTCCGAAGGTAGCCGAAAGTTACACGAAGTGTTCCGAAGGCAGCCGAAGGTGATACAAAGTGTTGCGATGGTAGCGGAAGGTGTTGGAGAATAATTTTTTTTTTTGAGAAAAATGTTTTTGGAGAAAAATTTTATTCGGAGAAAGATTTTTTTGGAGAAATTCTTTTTCTGACAAAATTTTTTTTGAAGAAAAACTTTTTTTTTTTTTGAAAGTAATTTTTTTTAACGAAAAATTCTGTTTTTTTGGAGAAAATTTTTGGAAGAGAAATCTTTTGTTGGAGAAAAAATTTTGAAGAAATTTTTTCTTCGCAAAAAACTTTTTTTGGAAAAAAATGTTTTTGGAGAAACTTTTTTTCGGAGAAAAATTTTTTCGGACATTTTTTTTGGAGATGTAATGTATTGTAATGTCCCTGTGAAATTGACAACGAAGATAGAAACAAGTGGAGATCGAGCTGGATTGATACGCGCCAAATGAGAGAGTCTTCGGAATCGATACGCGCCAAATGAACAGTCTTGACCGTACCGCTGAGCTAATCACAAGCATTTTAATTATTGATGAATTTAATAAATTAATTTTAGTTATAAGAGTTAATAGTTTCATTAGATACACAACAGATTAATGGCGACGAGGATAAAAAGAAGTTAAGTGAAAGTGTAAGCCTTGTTTGTGAATATAAAAATAATTGAACATAAAAGTGAAAGTCAAGCCGGTGAATTCTCAAAGCAAAAGTATTGTGCAAGGTCAGTTGCCAGGTGGCAAGGTCGTACGATTGAACAGGTTAGTTAAACGATTTTTTTTCCTGTTTCAAGTTGTCCATTCGTATAAAAGATTAGTCGAATTTAACCGATGGTTTATTGGATCTTGCAGAGAGGGTTAATGTCGAATGTCCGTAAATTAGTCTGATTTAGAAGTTACCGAAGACGGTCGAAAATAATATTGTAAGTCACGGTCAACAGCCAAAAATTGTTAAAGTCATGGCGTTGGCTGGAAATATCGATCCGTTCGTTCCTGGGTCGAATTTTGAATCCTATGAAGATCGTATGGAACAGTATTTCTTGGCTAATGAGGTTAGTGATAAGAAAAAGGCGTCATTGTTCATCACATTAGCAGGTGAGGCAATTTACGAAATTTTAAAGTCTCTAACTCTTCCAAGAAAACCAAGTTCGCTAAAATTTGAGGAGATGATTGTGTTACTGCGTGGACATTTCACTCCAAAATGTAACAAAAGAGCTGAACGGTACAAGTTTAACAAGGTAGTGCAAGAGTCGGGTGAAACTATTAGTGAATTTATTGTTCGACTTAAGACAAGTGCTCAAACTTGTAAATTTGGTGACTTCCTTGATAACGAGAAAGGAGATTCTGTCGGTACATACAAATTAAAAATATTAGATGAAGCGCTTACAGATCGGTTTATAGTCGGGTTATTGAATGAAAAAATTAAGTCTACTTTATTAAATGAAGAAAAATCTACTTTCGAAGAGTGTTGTGCGAAAGCTTTACAATTGGAAATGGTTCGAAAAGAAAGCAAGTCGTTACAATCGTTAACCATTAAAGCTATAAAAACTAGCACAAAATCGAATTCAAATTCAAGTTTTCACCGACAAAAGTATTCTGATAACGGAAAATCAGGTCAGAGCAAAGGGCGGGAAAGTAATAGCGGTCTGTGTCGTCGATGTGGCAGAAGTCATAATGAAAAAACTTGCCCCGCGCATAAACGGAAATGTTATACATGTGAGAAATTCGGACATATCTCTACGATGTGTAAGTCGTCGTCGAACAAAAATTCAAAAAACTCTCCAGCAGTAAAGAACATTCGGGATAACGAACGGGATTCTAGAAATGAAATCAATGTTATCCAAGATGAGGTAAGTTTTTCGGATAATAGATTTGAAGAACTAAATGTATCGGTGGAACCGGAAGATGAGCAATGGTTGGAGAGTCAATTGATCCAAGAGCCGAGATTTGTCAGGACCTTGAAGAGACCTCGAAGTAGGGCATTGGATTATGAGGTCCACATCGAAGGAAAAAAGGTTACTATGGAATGTGATTGTGGTGCTGTTGTAACTGTCATGAGTCTGTTCGAATACAAAAATTGTTTTTATGATTTAAAGCTAAGTACCCCAGATAACGGAAATCCACTTCGATCTGTTTCAGGCGAAAAATTAATAGAAGTCGGGTCGGTGAACGTTCGGGTGGAGTTTGTGGGAAAAGTCGAAGTTGTACAGTTGTGTGTGGTAGATATTTCACGTCCTTTCATAGCACTATTTGGCCGAAATTGGTTAGATGTGTTCATTCCAAATTGGCGAGAAAGGATGTCCTCCCCAGATAACAGTTATATACAAACGGTGAGTCGAGAAAATTCCATTATAAGTGAAATAAAGTCAAATTTTCCACGAATTTGTGTAAGCGAGAATAATACACCGATAGAAGGGTTTACGGCAGAGCTTGTATTAAAAGAAAATGCTCAGCCAATTTTCCACTGTCCTTACACTTTACCATATAATTTAAAAGAAAAGGTGTCAAAAGAAATAGACAGGTTAGTCGACATACAAGTGTTGGTTCCCATTAAGTATTCCGATTGGGTGTCACCGTTAGTGGTGAGGGTCAAGAAAAATGGTGAACTGAGAATGTGCATAGATGGTAAAGTGACCATAAAGAAATGGTTGGAAACTGAACATTACCCTCTACATAGGATAGATGATATTTTTGCTAGCCTGTCTAATTGTTCAGTCTTTTGTGTAATTGATCTCAAAGGTGCGTTTAAACAACTTCAGCTATCTGAAACCTCTCAGAAATATGTGGTTATACATACGCACAAGGGATTATTTAAATGCACTCGGATGTTTGACGGGTTAAAGGTCGCTCCATCAATATTTCAGTCAATTATGGATCAAATCCTAATGAAGTTAGAGAAAGTCAGATGCTTTATTGACGATATTATTGTTGGAGGTTCAAATGTTGAAGATTGTAAAAGTCGGTTGTATGAAGTCTTGTCGCGGCTGAACAATCATAATGTCAGGGTGAATCTTGACAAGTGCAAATTTTTTAAAAATAAAGTCGAATATCTGGGACATATGTTGGAACACAACCAGATTTCTCCGAATCCAGATAAGGTTAAAGCTGTAGTTGAAGCTCCACCTCCTAAGGATGTATCTCAGCTACAGGCATATTTGGGATTGCTAAATTACTATTGTCGATTTATTCCAAATCTGTCAACTGAGATCCATGAGCTATACAAATTATTGAGCGATGACCAAAATTTTAACTGGACCGAAAAGTGTCAGAGAGCCTTTGATAGAAGCAAAGAACTCCTTACAAGTAATCAAGTCTTGGAGTTATATGATCCTGAAAAGGAAAGTATTGTAGCCGCGGATGCTAGCCCTTACGGAGTTGGAGCGGTTATGTCTCATTTAGTTAATGGAGTAGACAAACCGGTATTATTTGCTTCAAGCACTCTCTCCCCCGCGGAAAAAAATTACTCCCAGCCGCAAAGGGAAGCACTCGCTATAGTATTTGCTCTGAAAAAATTCTACAAGTACATATATGGGAAAAAATTCACAATCATTACGGATGCTCAGAGTATGAGAGATTTGTTCAATCCTAAGAAGGGCATTTCTCCAGTAGCAGCTGCTCGACTGCAGCGATGGGCTTTATACTTGTCAATGTATGAGTTTTTTTTTTTTTTATTTATTAATCAATTTTCGGTTAAAAATGTTAAAATTGACAAAATAATGGATACTGTTGATATTCAATATAAACTAGACGCTTTTTAATTGAGCAGGATAAGTGATGGATATGGAGCTGTAGATTGAGGTGATGAACTAACAATACAAAAGATCAGCAAAAAATAACAAAAAGCATACAATGGGTTGATACTAGACAATACGTAAGACTAAATTACTAAAATAACAAAACAAAAACATAATGGTAGTGGGCTAGAGGTCGGTATTATAAACTACAGTATGACTATCATGGTAGCCATGGTGGTAAAGCAAAAATTTGTCATCAGCAGTGAGGATATCGTTCTGGTTTTTTAGATGGTAAATAAAGGCGGGTGGCCAATATTTCTCATTGATATTAAAGGGTTCGACCAAACCTTTAATAAATTGTTCCTCTGAGTCATGACAGCGCTCAAAAATTTTGACATTTAACATAGAACAATGTAAATCAATCCTCTCAATTCCGGACTCGCTGTACAACGTTCGGTTAGGCAAATGCTTGAAACTACCCCTATTTCTGAAGAACCTCCCAGCTCGTCTTATTATTTTACGCTCAGCAATTCTGATTTTTTCTACTTGAGCTGAGGTGATGTTTTTCGGATTGAGCCAAATACAAGAAGCGTATTGTAAGATAGGTCTAACGTAACATTTGTAAATAAAAAATTTGAATGATCGCGCCAAGAAACGAGAGAATAAAATTTTTCCTATAGAATTAACGGATCTGTTGATTTTGGTAATTAAATTTTTGACATGAACATTAAATTTAAAATTTTTAGTAAAGGTGACTCCGAGATACTTAATTGATTTACGAACCGTTAGCTTAATATTGTTAATTCTTATATTTTGTTTGTAAGCGATCTGGGGCAGCAAGCAGATCCGGTGAAATTGATTAGTTTGGTTTTGCTTGTATTTAATCTCAATTTCCAGTCAGAATAATATTCCATCAGCTCTGTAAGGTAATTATTGAAAATTTTATTGGATAATGAAACACTGCTGTGTACGAGATAAAGTATTATGTCATCTGCGAATTGTAGGATTTTGACAAACCGATTGGTAGGTACGTCGGCTAGAAAAATATTGAACAGTTTTGGGCCTAGTACAGACCCTTGGGGTACACCGGATGCAATTGGTCTAGCCGAAGAAAAACGCTTACGACCTACAATGAAAGAACGATCACTCAAAAAGTTTCTGACAATTTTGATGATTACAGGTTGAACACCAAATTTTATCATTTTAAACAGGAGGCCGTCATGCCAGACAGTGTCGAACGCACTCTCAATATCAAGTGTCAAGGCAGTGGTAGCAAGGCCACGGTTAAATCCGCTCGTAATGTCAGTTGCAACTCTAATCAGAGGGTGAACTGTAGATTTTTTGCTTGAGAACCCAAATTGAAAATTTGGAATGAATTTTTTCATTTGCGCAGAGAGCCTAGCTCCGACAGCTTTTTCATACAATTTGGCAATGACGTTAAGCTGGTGAATGGATCGCCAGTTATTAACGAACCTGGGATCACGACCTGCTTTAGGGATCGGAGTTGATCTCGCTTCTCTCCAACATTTAGGGAAATAGCCGGCCGATAGGAGCTGGTTGAAAAAAATGGAGAAGAATAGAATAATCGGAGAAGAGAAGAACTTGAACAGGAAAATAGGCATTCCGTCCATGCCAGCACTCTTTTTGTTAATTCTGGAGTTAATTAGCATCTGAATCTCTTCAGCAGACGTGAGTATGTTCCTGCATTGGGGCATCAGAGCATCATTGATTTCGGATAGCTCTTCGGAATTTGAAATTTTGAGTGAGAAGTCATTAGGAAGAGGAATAACAGGTATTTGGTTAATAAGTTCTGCCGAACCAGAGACCATGAATTTATGACGAGAAAATTGATTAGTCGTTAAGTCGTGCTGGGAGCGGTCAGCAAATGCATCCGGAATTTTATCGGGGTCATTGATCTCAGTGATATCGTCAGTGCCGATAATAGTTTCTATGGAGTCAATGGAGGATGTCTTGGGTCTGGCAGCTTTAACAATTTCAAAAACTTTTCTATTGTGACCAGTATTTGCGATGACGTTGGCATAAAAATTTCGAAAATCGATTCGAAGCGAGGAAAGGTACATGTTACGTAGCATGGATTGATTTTTTCTGAGGAAGGGAAATTGGTCTGTGAATCGGTTGGCCGCAACGGCCCTGGTGGCCTTACGAAAATGCCGACGCAAGGCAATGGTGGTGGACGATAAAAGAATGCGGTCAGCACGTATGGACACAGTTGGCACATATTTTTCCACAGCCCTTAGGAAAACATCATTAAGCTGTGTGGCGACAAGTTCCATATCGTCAACTGATAGCAGCACATTGTCAGGGATTCCAATGCTGTCAATTTTGGATTCAATAAATCTGTTCATGTCATCAATGCGCGTGTAGTTGAAGCGCAATAATTTCAGTGTTGAGGACTTCTTGCCTGAAAACTTGAATGAAATATTCAATGTGACAGAATTGTGGTCTGAGAAGCTAAAGTCCTGAGTTATGTACGGTTTGTGATTGAGGAAATGATTGGAAACTATGAAAAAATCTATAAAACTATGACCGATGTTGGCATAATAAGTAGGATGATGAGTCATAAACAGAGAAAAGTCAGTCCGAGTCAGAAGAGCTTCGTTTAATGATAAACCGGCAGAGTTCGTTGAGCTGTTTCCAACATTGGGGAGACGGCAATTGAAGTCTCCGCCAATAATTGAAGGTATGTTGGCAGAAAAAAGAAAAGAAAAGTCATCAGCGGTTGTGCTGACAAGTCTAGATTGAAAGTAAACCGAGACAAGCAGTATCCAATTACCATCCAGATGGGCCTCGACGAATGTGAATTGACCAGTCGTATTCGAGACACCACGAAAATTCCTGGTGCGAACACCATTTCTGACTATGATTGCAGATCCGCCTCCATTGCAGTGTAAGCGGTCGGCGCGAAATACATTGAAGCCGGGAATTGAAAACTTGGCTCCTGGCTTAAGATGTGTCTCAGAAATAAAATAAAAGTCTGAACCAGTATTTCTCATGAAATCGTTAAATAATTGTTTACGAACAGTGGACGATACGGAATAGACATTTAGTGACGTGATGTTTTTTAACATGACGAGAAGACAGAAGATTCGAGTCGAGAAATCTTCTGAGACAATTGACCCAAGACATTCAAAATCTTGTCCAAAGCAGCCTCATTATTGTTATTGTCAATGTATGAGTATGAAATCAAGCATAAAAGTGGCAGTAAGATGGGTAATGTGGATGCTCTTTCAAGATTGCCTGTAGAGGGAGAAACTAATGTGGAGACAGATCAAGTAAATTTCATAAATTTTGGGAAAGACATCACTTTAGAGGCTAAAGATATTGAATCATCATCATCATCATCAAACTTTATAGACCGTTAGTACCTTCCGGTGTGAGGTCTTTCTGTCGCAACCCCAGATTGGTGAACTATCGTCCTCCATGCCCTCCGATCGCCCGCCAAGGAGATGGTTTGTTCGCCCAGAGAAAGTCCCCTAACTTCTAAATCTGATTTAATTGAATCGATAAACCTTCTCCTTGGTCTACCCCTTGGCCTAACACCCGGGACCTGTGCATCCAAGATCCTTTTCGGTAGCCTGTTATAACCCATCCTTTGAACGTGCCCGAACCAGCGCAGACGACTGCCCCTTGCCGCCTCTTCCACTGACGAAATCCCTAAATTTTCCCTAATGTCGCCGTTCCTTATATGATTATCCCACTGCTCCCTCCTATTAACCTTCGCTATATTCCTAAGAACCCTCATATCAGAAACCTCCAAGTCATGCACGAGATATCCGCAGTCAACCCAACTCTCACTACCATACAGAATCGTCGGCCGGAATATTGACCTTTGAATAGCTAACTTTGTTCCGCTACTTAATTCCCTTTTGTTGAACACGTGCGACCTCAACTGACTGGCCACCGCGTTTCCCATTTTCCTCCTTTCCTCAAATTCCCTAACTAACTTGCCATCCTCTGAAAAAATGTTTCCTAAGTACTTGAATTCAGAAACCTTCTCCAGCTCCTCCCCATTTAAATTGCAAGCTATCTCCTTCCGAGCTTTGCCGACATGCATAACCTTAGTTTTCCCTACACTTACCTTCATCCCATACTCCTCACATGCAGCATTTAGGCAGTCAATCCCCCCCTGCAACTCCGTGGTACTATCTGCCAACAGAATCAAGTCATCCGCGTAGGCCAGGATTTTCATTATTACCTCACCCACCTCGACATTTCCCTGCAAGTTTGCCCGCTTGATGATTTTGTCCATGAAAATTATGAACAGAAGCGGGGAAAGACAACAACCCTGACGAACGCCCTCTTTAACCTCGAAAGACTCGCTAATTTCGCCATCTATTCTCACCGCGGCCCTGCTTTCTGAGTAAATACTCTTAATGGCACGCAGTAACCCCCCATTGATACCGTACTCGCTAAGAATCCCGAATAGCTTCTGCCTTGGTACCCGGTCGAATGCCTTCTCCAAGTCGATGAAGCATAAGTATAAGTCCCTGTTCTTTTCATAAAGCTTTTCGATAGCCTGTCTGAGGCAGAAAATCTGATCCTGACATCCCCTCAGAGGCCTGAAACCACCCTGAATCTCATCCAGTACACCTTCCACTATGTTCCTAACCCGGTCAACAAGTACACCCGTGTACACCTTACCTACCACGCTCAAGAGCGATATCCCCCTGTAGTTACTGCAAAACTTACGGTTGCCCTTCTTATAAATTGGAGCAATAACACCGAAGCTCCAGTCAGCAGGTACTGTTGAAGACCTCATGGCCAAATTGAAAATCCTACAAAGCCATTGGATCCCACCTGATCCGCTATACTTAATAAATTCCGTCCTAATTTCATCCACCCCTGCGGATTTTCCTTCCCTTAATCTGCCGACCTTTCGGGACACCTCATCCAGTGTAATTTCCTCCTCCACCTCCGAGCTAGGACCTGCCTCCCTCCCATTTTCTTCTACCTGATTGACAGATGTAAATAAATCCTTAAAGTAATGCCGCCAAGTCTTCAAGACTTCACCCCTATCTGTAATTAACTCGCCGTCTTTATCTAAAATACTACTACATCCCTCTTTCACGCCACCGCGCCTAATGTCCTTAATCATCGACCAAAATTTCTTACCCCTGCCTTGACCTGCCCTTTCCAAATCCTCCCCAAACTTTTTCCCCTCCCGGTCCTTCGCTTCCCTGACTAGATCCTTAACCAGTTGCCTACAAGCCTTATAAGCCTCCCACTTCGCCACCGTCCTGTCCTGTAACCAAATCAAGTATAGTTTCCTTTTCTCCAATACAACCCCCCTGATATCGGCGTTCCACCAACCCGTCTTTTTGTTTCGACCCCCGCTAGCGACACTGCCCAGACATTCCTCAGCCAGATCCAAGACAAATTTCTTAAAATTCGCCCACTCAGCCTCAATGTCCCCGCAGCCAGCTGGAAGCCCCTCAAATCCTTCGGCGAATTTTGCCATAAAACGAGACCTAACTGCCTCTTCCCTAAATTTGCCCACACGAAATTTGCGACTTACCACCTTCTTCCTTTTAGTCTGACAGAGTTCACCAACCGACAGATGGGTACCCAAAAAGTAGTGGTCAGAACCGAAAGTGAAACCCTGAAAACACGTGTGTCCCTGACTACCTGTCTCCTGTCCTGCTCTATAACCATGTAATCAATAATGGATTTGTGACCCAAACCCTCATTGACGTACGTATACCGATGGATCCACTTGTGCCTATAGAAAGAGTTGGTTATTGCTAACCCATTGAAATCACAAAAATCCAACGACCGTTTACCATTTGAATTCAGTGTTTCTTCCCCAAATCTACCCACTACCTTCCCATACCCTGAGTTGTTTTTAAAGTTTCCTATTCTTGCATTGAAATCCCCGAGCAAAATTAATGATTCATTTCCCTTTTTGCTAACTACGTCCCCTAGTTGTTCGTAAAAAGTGTCCAAGTCAGTAGCATCACTACCATTGCAAGGGCTATATACGCTAACCAAGCGATAAATTCCACCCGCTAACTTTACAGAGACTCACATCAGCCTTTCATTTACGAAACGAACATTTAGGACAAATTTGATCAATTCCTTCCTGATAGCGATTCCAACCCCCCAGTTTGCCCTACCAGACTGAATTCCGGACAAAAACACCTTATACCCGCCCACGTGTTCTTCCGTCTGTCCCTTCGTCCTAACGTCACTCAACGCCAATATGCCTATACCGTAGTCCTTAGCCAGATCAACTTATTCCTCTCCGCGATCCCGAAAACCCCCATTAACGTTTAGACTTCCAATAAACAAACCATCAACCATTTTGCATTGCCTGATCGTCAACGATGGGGTACCTAGCAAGTCGAGCGTTGGCTGTACCCCGTATCCAACACCCGTCCGAGGCTGTGTTGAATTGTTATTGAAAGATATTGAAAGATATTGAAGAAAATACAAAATCTGATCCTGTTTTGAGTCGCGTATACAGTTGTGTCTTAAACGGATGGCCTTCGAAAACTAGTCCTGAGATGGCTCCTTATTTTGCGAAGCGAAATAGTTTATCTATCGAGTCAAATTGTCTGTATTACATTGCCAGAGTCATTATTCCTGAGAAGTTTAGAACTGAGATGTTAAACACCCTACATGAATGTCATACAGGAATAGTTCGAATGAAAATCATGGCTAGACAATATGTTTGGTGGCCAATGATCGATAAAGACATTGAGAAATTTGTGAGTGAACAACAAACACTGCCGGTTCCTAAAATTTTGACAACTTCAAAATGGAAACCAAGTGTTCATCCATTTGAGAGGATACATATTGATTTTGCAAAGCATAGTGGTAAGGACTTGCTAATTGTTAGCGATTCTTTTTCAAAATACTGTGATGTGAAATTGATGTCTAAGACCAATTTGGGGAAAGTTGAAGAAAAATTGATTGA
The DNA here is from genome assembly GCA_029228625.1 of Pseudolycoriella hygida. Classification (NCBI taxonomy): domain Eukaryota; kingdom Metazoa; phylum Arthropoda; class Insecta; order Diptera; family Sciaridae; genus Pseudolycoriella; species Pseudolycoriella hygida. The sequence goes on along the minus strand of CM055404.1, from coordinate 51,198,441 downwards.
GTTTTTTTCTATTTTTGGGCTGCCAATGGTGTTAGTAGCTGATAATGGCCCTCCATTTCAGTCATCGGGATTTAAACAATTCTGTGTGAGACACAAAATTGAATTAATACCTTCTCCTCCCTACCACCCACCCTCAAATGGGCAAGCGGAAAGAAGTGTGCGAACAGTTAAACAATGTTTTTATAAATTTTTATTAGGTGCCGAAAGTGGTTTACTAATGCAGGAAAAGATTCAAAAATTCATTATGTATCACAACAACTCACCATCGACTGTAACTGGAAAATCTCCTTCCGAAATTATATTTTCGTTCAAACCGAGGACTTTGTTGGATTTGGTAAATTTGAAATTTAAGAAAGAAGTTGATAGTTTTATGGTAACTGAAGTTGGAGAATCAAAAAATTATAATTCTAAGTTTAAAGCCGGACAGAAAGTTATGTACCGGAACCATTTTAAGAATTTCATTAATTGGATTCCTGCTACGGTATTGGAAATAATTAGTAAATTTACCTATTTAATTAGAGTATATGATAATATAAGATTTGTACACGAAGATCAATTGAAGATTTCTACATTAAATGATTCGGTACACAAAAGTAAATTAACTTTGATGCAGGAGAGAAAAGTGGACGACTTTGCAAAGAAAGAAGAGGAAAATAAGGAAAGTGGTTTTACAGACTCGACTCTTCAGCCTGAAATAAGGACAAGGTATGGTAGGGTTATTAAGAAGCCTCCTAACCGATTTGTGTAGAGTTAGAGAAAAAAAAAAAATTTTTTTTAAGGGGGGATATTGTAATGTATTGTAATGTCTCTGTGAAATTGACAACGAAGATAGAAACAAGTGGAGATCGAGCTGGATTGATACGCGCCAAATAAGAGAGTCTTCGGAATCGATACGCGCCAAATGAACAGTCTTGACCGTACCGCTGAGCTAATCACAAGCATTTTAATTATTGATGAATTTAATAAATTAATTTTAGTTATAAGAGTTAATAGTTTCATTAGATACACAACAGGAGATAAACTTTTTTTTTTTGAGAAAAATTTTTTGGAAGACAATTTTTTTCGGAGAAAAATTTTTTCGAAGACAATTTTTTTTCGGAGAAATTTTTCACATGAATTTTAGTTATAACAACTGAAAACTTCCAAAACGACTGATATCACAACAAAAACCTCTTAAAAGGTAGAGTGTGACGCAGTCCGAAAGTCCGCTTCCAAAACTAATGATATCGCTTGAGGTGACGCTATCGCTGATAATTCGCAGAAGTTTGTTACATCAAAAAATTTAGAGTCAAATTAAGTTTTCGCGGAGGTCAATTTTTAGGCGAAATTTTGAGTTTGAAAATTCATATCTCAGACGAAATTTTTCCGATTTTTCATTCAAATTATGGAATTATGTATTCTAAATCTCTACAATGAGGGAAAAATAATTGTTGTTTGAAAAGTTGGAAAAATCAAATATTGGTTGAACAAGGACAAATTGCTTACGCTTAACCTCACAATTTTCGGTTTTTTTTTGGTATTTTCAGGTGGTGATACACATCCCTTAGGGCTGTCGATCCCGATAGCATTTGCTTTTGTCGCGAATTTTTCGAAGAAAAAATAAAGGTCTCAGACTGTAGTGAAATCTTACGAATATACGACGCAGCAAATTCATCGCATCTTCATTGTCGGTTATCCATAATCCTATCAAATGCCTCGACAGCTGACGATGAGTCGCCATAGTAGAATCATTAGCTGGAGTGTAAAGAGCTACCAACAAATGGCGACATAAAGCTGCTTCATCCAGTGCCAACGTTTGCATATCATTTGCCACCTGAGTGTCACCTTCCTCGATAAGAGCTCTTAATACTAAACCCGCGCCTTTTACAATGGCAAGTGACGAATGCTGCAAACATAACGATCCATCTATGGATATCGACAAAACAAAGACTTTGCTTACCTGGAATAATTTAAAAAGTGAACGTCCACGACTTGCAACCATTTCTAACAAAATGTCGAATTGCTTGCTGTCGGTTGTCTCACTGTAAGGAACACAAAGTGCAAAAGTCAGGAAATCTAACATTGCGGATAGAACCAACGCTCCACTGCCTTGAGTCTTTAATTTGAAAAGAAGAATAAGAAAAATGATCAGATGCTCAAACAATGGAATGCTTACGACATGCTTGGTCCACATATCCAAAAGTTTCTCTAAAAAGCTTTTCGATGAGATTAGGGAGGATTTGTTCAACTGCTCCTGTTTCAAATCGTAATCGGCGTTCATGGAGTGCATCAGTGAGTTGATCATATCGATTGCAGCATACGTTACTGCAAGATCGTTTCGCTGCAGTGAAGTTACTACTTTTTGACCAATAGTTTCACGGAATCTGAAAACAAAATATTTCTGTAATTCAAACATCTGTTTCCTCTTCCTCAAGCGTGTACTCACCCAGGTAAATTAGTAAATGCAGCAAATCCGACTTTACTCGCCAACAGTCGTCGGAGTGTATGAAATGAAGCTTCCAATTCTAAATTGTTCAACTGTGGAACACTGTTGTCAGCTTCTTTCTGTGTGAGCGCTTGTAGAGCGCCCAGAATTAATTTATCTTTGTTCTCAGCAAAGAGACTCTGCAAGCAATCGAAAATTGATGATGGAATATTGGTAATTTTATGAAATTTTACATCTTGCGTAACACTATAATTGAGGCCGGTGTGCGGAATATTTGCATTGAAACGTTCCAATATCTCGAAACGTTTCACCGGATACTGAAAATTGTGTATGATCAATTTCAGCAAATTGGCTTCAGTCTCTTCGTCGACAGAATGACTCAGTGGAACAACACGTTTTCCTCGTGGCGTTCGCGACACCCGTACATGAACATCTTGATTTCCGCAGGAACGAACCGCGTCCAATAAGGTGGCCAACAGAGAGTCTCTGTAATTTGGTCAATTTATAAAAGGAAAAATCTATTTGGCAATTTGACTTAAACCTCACCGATCATTGGTAATGTAGGAACGGACTTGACCATTTTTGTATTCGACACAAAACATTTGAATATTTTCAATATCACGAATCAAGCCATAGATTTCAATTAGTGGATGAAGAGTGCACACCTGCAAATTGGAAAATCCTTTATCGATCGGCCAACATATTTGACTCTAAATTCAGTTACACTGTACGTCTGCGGGTCTCTTTCCAAAATAGTTGCATCGGTCAAACATAAAATCCGTTTAGTTGGTTCGGGATGGCGATGAGTTATTTTTTGAACAATAAACTCAGTCATAGATGTAAGTGACTGGTCTTTACTACAGTCAAAGATGGTCATTTTAACTACTTGACAACACAAAAACACACAAAAGATACGAAAAAAAATCATAAGAGTCACTACTTGCGACAATCGTAGCCAAACCCAAGAAAAGGTCTGATCAATATCACAAGTATTGAACCTTCCGTTGTCTTTTACGACAATTGCTACACGATTTTTTTCGAGTTCTTATTCCAACACCTTTTACCTGTATTTTCCGAATCTCTCCCGTTCGACATGTTCCAATGTCAATTGACTCTTTAATACTTTGATATCGATTCCAAGAAATTGTGTAGCACATTGAACGACATTCTGAACGATTTCATGATGATTCAATGCTTTGAATACATGCAATCGACTGAAAGTGCCATACGCAATGACAATTCCCCCTTCGTAATCTTCAATGCCTTCAAATAGAAACAATTGTAAAATGTGATGAATTCCATGCATTGGGTTTGTATACCTATGACTCCGTTAATATCTTTGTAGTTGTAACTTGCCAGCACAGAATTTGTTGTGGGATCCAATTGATCGACCGAACATGGTGTAACTTCCAAGACTGTTGGAAGACTGATACCAGACCAATGGTGTTTGTATGCTTGGTACTTCTGAAACGAATAAGGCAGGCATTGCAAAAAAAATATCGTCCTTCGGCACCTAAAAGCATTTCAAGGTCAGAAGTTGACGAAAGGCTCTAAGTCAGGTCAGGCCAACCTGGACCTGAACTGAAATACCTGAACCTGAATATGACCTGAACCTTATTTTCGTTATTTCAACCTGACCTGAAACCTGAAAACCCGAAATTAAAAAAAACCTGAATCAACCTGAATGACCTGAGTCAACCTCAAGTTCTACGTAAAAGTGAAATTTTTGCTTGAGCAGGACCTGGCGTTACGGGCGCTAACTACTGTGACTGTATGAACATGCATTTCATTATTGGTAAGAGGATGTCCTTGTCCATTGTCCATGCATTACGTACGCAAGCAAATGTGATTGTTAGATCCCTCTGCTTCGATTCGACGGAATATGATTCACTCCCCCTTTAGTACGTACGCTAGGATTGCATTCCCATTCAACCAGGGTCTATTTTATTCTCAGTGTCGTCCAATTTCACAGAAATTCTTCAAAATTTTCATATTTCCCCATTCTCACACAACTCGCAAATATTCGCGAATATTCTCAATATTCGCAAATATCGTGAAGCACAAAAACACTTCTAGTGGGGGTGTGACGCAAATCTTTATGTCTGCTTACAAAAGTTCTGAAATCAGAGCGGGGTGACGCATTAAGCTTCGATACGCAGAAAAATTGTTTAAACACAAAATTACGTTGAGTTCAGTCACATAGGTCAGAACGACGAAATAATTTTTCTGTACTTTCAGTTTTTACCAGGGTTGTATTCGCAAACCAATTTTTTCAGCGGAGCTAACGCTAACGCTAATTGGATCGTTTAAGGAAAGACAATCTAACGAAACAAAACAAAACATGCTGATTTCGGCGTATCACGCCCTCACATACCAAACAAAGTATGTGATTTCATCAGTGCACCTGTGTCTTGCAGGACAATGTGTATATCAGCGCAGACACAGAACAAATACAAATTTTGAACTTTCAGCGCTAGCTTTTATACATTGAAAAACTTCCGCAATCTATTAATGAAAACTCTTCATTTTTTGTTAATTTTTTTGGAAGTACAGATGCGGCAGATTGTGAGATGGTTCATTTCTTGACCATTTACATTAAAAAATGAAAATCGTCACTGGACTGCACAAATCTGGAAGTTCCATCTTAGATGGTATTAACTCCAGATATTTTTGGCTTCCTCGGCGAACCGCACCACTACGTAATAAAGTACGCAAACTTGCTTTCAATGCTCACAGAGTGAAAAGAATGAAAAAGCTGATAGACAGACTTTTTATAAACTCCCATGGTAATAGACCACAAAGTAGTCAACATATGCCTTGGAGTACATTCTTTCACGTTTTTTAGGTAGTAAGGTAGTAAGGTAGTAAGGTAGCGGCCTTTAATCCGTTGTTGAAATCGCGGTCGAGAGTTTTTCTCGTAGCGCAATGTTTTCAAAAAACGTGAAAGAATGTACTCCAAGGCATATGTTGACTACTTTGTGGTCTATTACCATGGGAGTTTATAAAAAGTCTGTCTATCAGCTTTTTCATTCTTTTCACTCTGTGAGCTAATTGGAAAAAATATTAGCGAAACTAACGCTAATCGCTAATAATAAAAAAATTAGCGCGCTAATCGCGGTCGCTATTAGCGGACGCTAATGTTCGCTAATTGTAAATAATTTTAAATTGATTTTCCGAAAACTTCGACCGAAGTCGTAAATTTTGGGACAAGGTGTCACACTTTAAAGAGACTTATGGCTTATTCGACTCCTTGAACCATGAAGAGAAAAACGTTTTCTCAGTTTTCGAAATTGCACTTCGTTCCAAGGTGGGAGGCCGCGGAGTAGGTGCAGGTCAGAGGGTGTTAAAAATGGTTTTCCTGCTATAACTCATAAATTCAGCACGATTATGGTTCTCAGTATTGCAAAGATTTTTTGCTTCGGAGCCTATGGTCCCGGTGCACACCATCTGGAGCTATAGGCCTTTTTAGTAGATTTTTTTGAGCGAATTTCGTCACTTGCAGCAACAGCCAAATGTGGAACCAAGAATATGGGTACTTAGTATACCTATACTGGTACCAGAATATGCAAAGACTTCCTTGGTTAAGGTTTGCTGCAAGGAGCGACTTTTCACTTTTCGCCATCAACGGGAAAGGAAAACTTCCTCATATAAACAGCGAACCTCAACTTAACTTGAAAATTTATTATTTTCTGACAATTATACGTTTTCAATCGAGACCCTACCTGAGAGATGAATAGTTGAATGCAAAAAGTGGTCATTTCCAATAGCGAATTATAAGTAAAATGAAGCTCGCAATTTATATGTGTGGTATCAATCATACCTCAACATTTTCTTAAAAATTACAATAACACATAATATTTTAAGGAAAGAACGACAAAAAATTAATATTATGTATGAAAATTGTGAGCTTCATTTCACTTATAATTCTCTATTGGAGATGACCCCTTTTTGCATTTAGCCATTCATATTTGGTTAAGAATTGCAAATTTGGTGATCATTTCAGCGTGGTAAAATCGGTCAACTCTTCCGCAGACAAAAACTATCATACTGAAAACGGTGGCCAAAATTGTTATTCCTAACCAAATATCTCATATAGCACATCGTAATAAATGGGACTTTCAGAAAAAAATGAAACTCCGAATGTCTCGGGTTACTTTGTGTAGTGTGGAGTCGAAACAGTCCTCAAATTGATGGAAAAATAATTTTTTTACTGTGCCGCAGAAAAATGTCAGAAAATTCTTTTAACAATTGTCTCACAAGTTTGTGATTGTGATAATTTATAACATTTTAGCGACTAGCGAATAGCGAAATTTGGTCTCACTAATTCTGGTTTTAGCGAAACGCTATTCGCTATTAGCGGAGGATATTAGATTTAGGCTTCGCTATTAGCGCCGCTATTAGCGACGCTAATGATTAGCGGCCCTAATACAACCCTGGTTTTTACGCACCACAAATTTGAGTTTTATTTCTTGTTGCATAGATTGTTTAGGGTAAATTTAAATTTTAGCGTGTAAAGGCTGAAAGTGTTGAAAAATTATTCCGCTAGTGCATTTGTGACGCAATTTTTTGAGCTCAAAGTAATTTTGTTTAAACAATTTTTCTGCGTATCGAAGCTTAATACGTCACCACCCTCTGATTTCAGAACTTTTGCAAGCACACATAAAGACTTGCGTCACACCCCCACTGGAAGTGTTTTTGTGCGGATATCAGTACTTTTGTAAATTAATCTCTAGTCAAAAACCTGATGCAAGTTAAAAAGTGCTAGAGAAATCCACAAAAATTCCATAAACCTTGGAAGCCCCATTACATGACCTCACTCATGTCGAGAATAACCGAAAAATATAAAAAAACCTGATGGAAGTTGAAAGGTGCTATAGAAACCCTCCCAATTCTAGAAGTGGCCATATCCCATATTTCCCGAAATCCTGAGACACTCGTTCGCTAAAATTTAATTCTCTACAACTTTGTCTTCGAGAGTAAGTCTCTATGTTTCATAATCATGATAAACCATAGGTTGATGAAAACCCATCTCGTACTGTATATGGCTGAGAAATAAAATTTTCTCCATTCCTAATTGTTTCATTTGACGCTAATTTGGACAATTTACGGGCTGTACTTGCTGAGATATGCGTGAAAAAGTTTCACCGACCTTCAAAAAACCACGTTTTTGAACATCTTTTCGACCATATCTCCGGAACTATTCGACCGATTTTGCTCATCTTCGAACTTGACCTCAGTTTTTCGACTACCTTTCAGGTTTTTGAAAATCGGTCCAGATTTACTCAAGTTATCGTGTTGTAGGACAGACAGACGGACATTTTTTTTTCGCTGATTTGTCATCTGATGGCAACCAAAAAAGTTTCCCTCTTACTTCCGGGTTCGAATTCGCAATGTAACAAATGTGGTAGTAAACGCATCAGACCTTCGTACGCGTCTAAACATTGAACATTAAACATTGAAAGTCAGAATATTTAATTATTATAGCTCGTTCAAAGTGTTATCTTAGCCTACCGAGATTCGTCCAAAATATCTTTTCTTGGTGGGATCGTCTTGGAGCTAAATCCATTAGGGAAAAAACATTTTTGGAGGTCCGAAAACAGTTTTCCGTCAATATCTCTACCAAACCGATGTAGAATTCGCTCAAATTTCATGGGTCCGAATCCAAAATTTACTGCATTTTGGAAGTGTGAAACACCAAGTGTTCGAGCGTCTCTCAGATATTTGTGAATTGCAACCCAGATGAATGTAAGAGTCAAGAAAAGAAAGACAGACACTTCCTAAAGGAAGTAAATTATGGTTTTCGAGTAAAAATCATCGATATGGTTCGAATTTCATGAAACCAAAACGATGATGCGAAGTCAGAGAATGAAATGACGTCATTTCGTGATATTGGCGCAATATTTGAGATAAAACATAGAAGGGACCCGTACGTATCAGAATAGATGCGGCAAACAGAGTTGATGTTACGAAAAGACTGGAACGTATTTAAGTAAATATTGCGTTCACATTAGACTGTATTGGAAATTGCCCGTAGGGCAATTTTGAAAAACCCGTCCGAAGTAACGGTGTAAAAAAAATTCTCCGAACGCACAAAATTGACCTCCAAATAGAGAAAAATGTTCTCCTCAATTTTGTCTACAACATAGCAAAAAACTATTTTTTGGGCTAGGGCCGACCTTAGTACAGACCTAGGGCCCTAAATAGAGGCCTCGGATACATACTTCCCTAGACAAAAATGTTTCCCTCAATTTGCTCTGCAACATAGCAAAAAACATTTTTTTATGTTAGGGCCGACCTTAGGACCGACATGAGGCCTACTTGAGCCCTAAGCACAGGCAAAAATTCTTCTATAAATTGTCGGCCGTGCAGAGATCTTTCAAACAAAAACAAATTTTGAAAATGGGAAGAGATTTACTCGAGTTATGTACAAAAAACACGTAGGGCCCTAACAAAGACTCTTTTTTAGTGCCCTAGCTAAGTCCAAAGACTCAAATCGAAAAATGTTTCTACCACAAATTGTCGGTCATGCCCAGATCTTTCAAACAAAAAAAAATTTTTGAAAATCGGTAAAGATTTACTCGAGTTAAGTACAAAAAACACATAGAGCCCTAGGAGAGACTCGTTTTTAGTGCCCTAGCTAAGTCCAAGGACCCAAATTAAAAAAAGTTTCTTCCATAAATTGTCGGCCATGCCCAGATCTTTCAAACAAAAAAAAAAAATTATGAAAATCAGAAAAGATTTACTCGAGTTTCAACGAGCCCCCCCCCCTTTGACCTTGTGCGCTTCTTGTGGCCGGAGAAATTTCTGTAAGAAAAGTGTATGTTTTCGGTTTTTGAACACCTCTCAATAGCCTTACAAACATCGACGATTTTTTTAAAAAATATTTTTGGCTTCTAGGGACCAGTACCAATCCAGGAAAGTATAAAAAAACCGCTGCGAGATGCATCCGATTTCGGCAGGTTCTTTTTCAAAAGAACCCCTCACCAGTTTGTATGGAATGCTCATTCCAACGGTATGTAATGTAAGGAACGTTATTTGTATCTATTTTACATGGTCTTTTAAAATTGAGACAAAACATACCGTTCCATACATTGAAAACATTATGAATTTGTTTGCGTTCACCAATGTTTTCCATACAAACCGGTAACTTTTTCATAAAAGTGAACGAAAATACATTTGTGTACACTCAGTTCTATAGCATTTACATTGTTTACAACGGTAGAATGGTTCGTGGAATGAGCCACCTGTAAATTGGGAAAGGAATTTTTTGTCTCATTTTATTAATCACTTTGAAAGAATGAAAAAGATGAAATACCGTTCCCAATTTACGGTACCGATGGAATCAGCCATATAGAAGTATGTGTCTGAGGTCTCTACTTCGGGCCCTAGGTCAGTACTAAGGTCAGCCCTAGCCCAAAAAATAGTTTTTTGCTATGTTGTAGACAAAATTGAGGAGAACATTTTTCTCTATTTGGAGGTCAATTTTGTGCGTTCGGAGAATTTTTTTACGCCGCCGTTTCTTTGGACGGGTTTTTCAATATTGCCCTATCGGCAATTTCCAATACAATTTAATGTGGACATAAGGCAATATTTACTTAGGTACGTTCGAGTCTTTTCGTAACATCAACTCTGTTTGCCGCATCTATTCTGATACGTACGGGTCCCTTCATATGTTGTATTTTGCTATCGAGAGAAAATCGAGAGCAACTTTTTTCTGAACATTTTTTTAGTATTTTCTTTTTGAAACTTTTTTTTATGAAACTTTTATTTTGAGAATTTGAATGATGGATGTTTCGTAGGGGTTTAAAATCGTTTTAAACTGTTGCACCCGTAAGTTTTTCAATTTCGCCCTTTCGGCAATTTTCGATACAATTTAACGTGGACGTAATTTCATATACCTAAGAATTTGCATTCTATTTGCTGCATCTGTTCTCATTGTCACATCTACCTATTTGCTAACGGGTCCCCTGCATATGTTTTTAACTTGCGTCACAAGTTCTCATCAAATCAACAACATTTTTATGGCAATTATGTGGCCAGGATGCTGGAAGACATATGTGTACATAGCCTCCTAAACCTCGCTACGGAAGCTACTGGAAACTGTAGAAAATTACCTTTTCCACTTCTAGGAAGTGACAATCAATTCTTAAAAAGAACTTTATCACCGCTCTCTCACTTGGTAAGACCTACACTAATGCTAAATGGCTAATAACATATTTCCCTGCTTCCCTGCGTTTTGTGGGTTCATTTTTTCACAAAGCATTTGGCAGAAAACAAACAGATCAATTTATGTAAAACTTGAAAATAGAGACTTTTACAGGTGTCTGTCATTACGCATACTAAATACCGTATTTTCGCAGACGAATTATCAACACAGCAAGTGTGTGGCTCTTTTCGGCAAATGTAAAAATTGGTATTTGTGTTTCTGCTTCAAGGACTATGACACAATGGACTTGAATGACCTTAATGCCGCGTGTGCAAATTATTTCCTTCCTCTGTATCCAAAACGAAAAGACTTCTTGCACATTGTGCAAATAGTCTCTTCTATATAGTGTAAATAGCCAACAATATATAGAAGAGACTATTTGCACAATGTGCAAATAGCCAACAATATATAGAAGACACTATTTGCACATGGAAAGACGTAACATTCAACCAAAACTCTTACACAAAGAAGAAAGTTTTGAATGTAATTTTTCATCAATTTTATAATATGTACGTGATATGTTGTATATGTATATGTATTTGTACATGTATTTATGGTGGCTAACGGAAGTAGGGAACTTTTCTTTTCACGAAATGTCACGAAAACACGAAACTAGGGCATTTGCGCTTTAATGAAACGTCACGAAAAGCTAGTTGGCTAAGGAAGCTAGGGAACTTTTACTTTTACGAAATGTCACGAAAACTAGGTGGCTAACAAAGTTGGAAAACTTTTCCTTTTACGAAATGTCACGAAAACTAGGTGGCCTACGAAACTAGGGAATTTGCGCTTTAATGAAACGTCACGAAAAGCTACTTGGCTAAGGAAGCTAAGGAAGCTAGGGAACTTTTACTTTTACAAAATGTCACAAAAACTAGATGGCTAACAGAGTTGGGAAACTTTTCCTTTTACGAAATGTCACGAAAACTAGGTAACCTACGAAACTAGGGAATTTGTGCTTTAATGAAACGTCACGAAAAGCTAGTTGGCTAAGGAAGCTAGGGAACTTTTCTTTTTACGAAATGTCACGAAAACTAGGTGGCTAACAAAGTTGGGAAACTTTTCCTTTTATGAAATGTCACGAAAACTAGGTGGTCTACGAAACTAGGGAATTTGCGCTTTAATGAAACGTTACGAAAAGCTAGTTGGCTAAGGAAGCTAGGGAACTTTCACTTTTACAAAATATCACAAAAACTAGGTGGCTAACGAAGCAAAGTAACTTTTCCTTTTACGAAATGTCAGGAAAACTAGGTGGCCTACGAAACTAGGGAATTTGCGCTTTAATGAAACGTCACGAAAAGCCAGTTGGCTAAGGAAGCTAGGGAACTTTTGCTTTTACAAAATATCACAAAAACTAGGTGGCTAACAAAGTTGGGAAACTTTTCCTTTTACGAAATGACACAAAGCCTAGGTGATTAACAAACCTAGGAAGTGAATCCTTTTACGGAAAGTCACAAAATCTAGGTGGCACTTATTACTTTATTTCACACGGTGGCAATAGTCTCTACATATATACTGCAGCTATTCGCACATTGTGCGGATAGCATCTTTATAATACTATGACTATTCCCACCATGTGCGAATAGCCGTAGTATAATAGAGTGACTATTCGCACAATGTGCGAACAGCCGCAGTATGTGCAATGTGCGAATAGCATCTACCTATCCAAAAACGTGGAAGTGGTTCCCCCGCTACATACATTTCACGATGGCTTCTTTGAAGGTCAGTGGACTTCCCTGTATCAGAAATTTGTCTGAAATTTGCAAACGCGCTTAATGCATTCATTTTCAGCTTGAGTAAATGATACGTTGAAAAACTTCGCCTACTCTTAAATATAAGTGAACAACGTTTTGTCCATATCATCGGAAAGACATTTGACCAAATTTGCTCAAGGTATCGACGAATTTTTTACTTTACATAATTGATACCAAATACATAGCCCCGAGCAAACTTTCCATTACACGAAAACTCATTAGCCACCAATTTCGTAAGAGACTGGTGGACATGTATTTTAAGATAATATTTTGTCTACTCGGACTTTGTGCACACTTTTATTTTCAGGTTGTCCTTCAACTTAAATCAGAGGTTCTACTCATAGCTCCACGTACTCGAAACTAATGAAATTCTTCCATTGTTTTCCACAATGTTAAGTTAAAATTGAGTATCGACACAAAGCTAACTCCCCAAAAGCCCCAAAATGCAAATCTTTTCATCGAAAAATTATTTATGGCGTGAAACAAAAACATCTCGCCCTACACGCAACTATCGATTTTGTTTCGGATACAATTTAACGCACGTCATCATCCAAAGATTATTTTCATTTTCCCCATTTGTTTTCACTTTCCATTTACTTACTTGAACAGTTTTTGGTTTGTCAGCGAACTCCTTATAGAATCTCAATATCGATGTGAGGATATCATTTCGAAATTCCGAGGATAATTTGATGGTATCGGATTTGCGGTCTTTTTTTACGATCAATGTAAATTCATGCAGCACCTGCAACGTTGAAATGTTGTTGTTTGTGATCGAAATCGGATACAATGTTGTGGTTGTCGTATTACCGCTTTATTCGGGGCTACAGCTACAATATCGGAGTAGCTCCAGCGATTAGTTATGTCGAATTTGTCAGGATTATATGTCGAAATGCCAATTGTACCGATTGATAGAATTCGCTTATATTTACCTTTCCACGAATGTTTTGTTACCAGAAAACATTCCAGGTCTGTGTTGTCTTTCAAGGGAACCATTTTCCTTGAATGTGGAATAATGAATTGTTAGTCAATCCAACAATCTAACCTAGAAATGTAATATCCGAGCGGTGACTCAACGAATCGTATTCGTAATTCTAAATTCTCATCGTTTAAAAAATATTCGTTTGCGCTGTGAAAACCACAACTCCACTTCCAAAGATAAAAAGATAACAAATCAATGTGAAAAATCCCTTTTAGTTGAACAAAAAACAAGTAAAAAGAGAGACATTAACACAAACGCAACAATGGGTGAAATGAATATATCAAAACAAAGAGAATTTTTTTTAATTACTTGAAGCGGTTTTTGGAAAACCGCTGACAACACAAACAATTCTACCGTTTCATCAACAATGCGAAATGATAAGAAAAAGCATCAAATAACAACCACAATCTAACAAGAAGCACTGTGGCAAAAATATCTTCAAGAATTATCTTTCGAATTGAGTCAAAGGGGAGTATACACAGCGCAAATTATTAGGATGTCACTACATTTAGTACACCGTTTGCCTCTAAGAATAGTCACGCACTTCACTGAAAATACATTTTAAACCATTAACAAACACTTTATGCACTTGTTTCACTTGGATAACTGAAATTATTTCCACGATTTACACTCAAGAACAGCAGCAATTTTTGAAAACTTTAAGATCTAATGAAAATTTTGTTAAATCTTTGACGTTACATTGGTCAGACTGAAAATTCTTTTATTTTGACATTATACAGCTATGCCGTCATACGACGAAGCTAGTGCTGTGTATGTAACAAAATAAAAAAAAATGGTAACAGATGGCGTTACCCTGCGCTCCATTGATTATCAACTTAAAAAATAATGAATCTTTTCACAAAAAGTCTTTCAAACGAAACTTATTGGTCAAATAACAGTCAGTGGGCAGTCTGCTATCAACTCTCTACATATAGGGTGGAGCGTTTTGAACTTTTGATTTTTAATTCACAATGGACATGGTTTTCCACATCCCCCAGGGCCCCCAGATTACGAATATATCAGCCGTTTTTTTTTTTTAATTGACGTTTTAAGGGTACCGACCGAGCGATTTCCGAGTAGAGAATTTTCGTCGTGTAAAGGATTTTCCAAGCAGTCACTGCGCGGAAGCTTCGAAAGATACGTTATAGGTGTTTTCAGAGAAAATGTCTTTTATATTTATGAGGGTGGGATGGGCCATTTGTGGCTCCTAAAACACAGATCTATTGATCCTTTGTTTTCTTCCCGTTCATCATGTAAATCATTTAAAACCTTCCGGTTCTCACCAAGAACCTATCTAGAGCGATAGGTCCTAGGTCTAAGATATCGGAGGGTCGAATCACATAACCTCCTAATGTCATTAGATTTATCAGTTTGGATCTGATGATCCTTTGTTTCGTAACCCGTTCATCATGTAAATCTCTAAAACCTTCCAGTCCCTTCCAGGAACCTGTCTAGAGCGGCAGGTCCCATTTTGGAGACATTTTCGGGTTAGACTACATGACTTCCTAGTGTCCTGAACCTTAGTGAGGAGAATTTCGGGCATTCGCATATGACGTGAACGCCCGTCTCCTCACTTAGGCCACAGGTGCAACTGGGGTCATTAGAGATTCCCATTTTTGCCAGGTGCTTGCTTAGTCCGCAGTGCCCGGTGATCGCACCCACCACCCTCTTGATGCGTGTCCTGTCCATATTTAGCAGTTCTTTGGCCCACTTCCCATCGGGCACCGGGAAGAAACGCTTTGTGTGCATTCCTCCTTCATAAGTGTTCCAATGGTTAGCGAATTCCGACCTCACCCAACTCTTTATTGCTTTTACGCATGCCGAGTGTGGGATGGGTATGAGAGGTTCTGGCCCGCAACTCAATGTAGCCGAGCCTGTCCTCGCCAGCTCATCCGCCTCTTCGTTGCCCTCCACGCCAGAGTGTCCGGGAACCCAGACCAGCGTCACCTCATTTCTCAGTCCCATCCGGTTCAAGGTTTCCTTTAACTCTTTTACTAGCTTGGATGTAACGACAGGCGAGATGAGCGCTTTGATCATTGCCTCACTATCAGAACAGACTGTGACCTTTTTCCCACATGCCTCTGGTGGGATTGCTTCCCGCGCTCCCATCAGTGTCGCGAAAATCTCAGCCTGAAAGACGTCGGCATACCCACCTAGGTGGTACCACCTTTCCGCCAACGGTTCCGGGGAGAATATTCCGGCTCCCGTACCTTCTGAAGTTTTAGAGCCATCAGTGAAACTCACAATTACTTCATCTGATAGGCAGCTTGGCCAACCTTCCAGCCATTCAGACCTATCGGGTATGACAGTCTCAAAACGCCTTACGAAGTCCGTCTCCGGTTTCATTCGGTCCCTAGGCATCTCAAAGACATCGTTAGTGATAGCCTTCTTGATTCTCTCATGGCCCGAAGTGAAATTCGGAGTCCAAAGATCGTTCTGAGACAGTCTATCCGCCGTAGCAAAAGCTTTCGCCTTCAATGCCACGTGAACCGGTGGCAGATTAATTAATGTCTCCATAGCCACCGTGGCTGTCGATTTCATAGCTCCGGTAATACAAATGCATACCAGCCTTTGAATCTCGTTCATCTCTTTCCTCGCACTTCTAATGTCGAGCCTCGGCCACCACACAACACAGCCGTGACTCGCCATAGGTCTTACGACAGCTTCATACATCCACCGTATAGCGTTGGACGGCAGGCCCCAGTTTCTTCCAAATGAGTTCCTGCATATCCAGAAGGCTGCTAGAGCCTTCTGTGCCTTGTCCTTGACGTGCTCGATCCAGTTCAACTTACGATCGAGAATAACTCCCAGGTATTTCACCCACGCTCCAGGAACGATATCTTTATTGAACAGCCTCAATTTCCCCACCCGTTCGTGACCAGACGTCCTTCTACTAAAAAGGACAATGTCAGTCTTGTCCGGATTTACCCTGAGGCCGTTGTTTTGACACCATTCCTCCACTATCTTCAGCGAGTACCTTATTCTGTCGCCCAATGTGCTCTCAAACTTACCTCTGATCAAAATTGTCAAATCGTCCGAGTACCCTTGAGCGAAAATTCCTTCGTCGTTCAGCCTCCTAATTAGGGAGTCCACGACCATGCACCACAGCAGTGGGGATAGTATTCCCCCTGAGGGCAGCCTCTAGATGCCCAGAAACTTACCTTGTGGCCACATACCGTTGCCTCAACTGCCCTGTTTCTGAGCATACTAGTGATCCACCTCGTTACTACCGGTGCTACTCCTCTACTCTCTAGGGCCTGGCGAGTGATCTCAAAATTGGTGTTGTCAAAAGCGCCTTGAATATCCATAAAGCATCTAAGTGCAATTTCCCCACCTCCAAAAGATCTCTCTACCTTGGCCACCAGATTGTGAAGAGCAGAATCGGTAGATTTCCCTACCTGGTATGTGTGCTGATTCGCATGCAGCGGATACCTCGGGAGGGGTGTCAAATGGTGTGTTAAGCGTAATATAGTACTCCTTTATGTACCTTAGCCTCTGTCCACCTACTCCTACATCCTATCCTACCCGTGGTGACACCTGTTATAGTGAGCAACCCGCATGAACGATCAGGTAACCAACCCTGGTGTAGTAGTGTGGGTCACTTAGCATAAGGATGAGGGGGGCTGCCTTCGGGTAGTACCTAAACGGCACGTATAGGGAGGGCCGAAGGCAGCTAGGCGCTATCAAGATGGGATGGCGACTTAGTATGGTGGCGGATGATCTCAACAGCAAGAGACAACGGCAGCATACACAGCCCTAGTCAGATGGGCTACCATCACCACCTGGTGACTTCCCTACGAGTCATCGGGAGAAGGAAAGTAGGTTGGGCGCTTGGCTAACTCCCAGACACCGTAAAAACAGTCTTGTTATGAATTCCCCAACACAGCCTCGGATCGGACAGGATAAACGGCAACGACTCAAGCATCGGAAAAAGGACAACGATTTACAATTAGGAACATGGAATGTAAGATCTTTGTTGCGGCCAGGAGGATTGAGATCTCTCACAAGTGCGCTAAGAGCGGCAAAAATTGACATAACAGCTGTGCAAGAAACGAGATGGCCTGGAAAGGACACCATGACCAGTAGCGACTATAAGTTCTACTATAGTGGGAAGAGTAACGACAGTCCAAGAGAGTATGGAACAGGCCTCATGGTCCTCGGCAGAGCTAGAAACGCGGTGATTGGTTTCAGTCCTGTTGACGAGCGATTGTGCTCTCTACGGATAAGAGCAAAATTTTTCAATTACACTCTTATAAACGTTTATGCGCCTACGGAGGAAAGCGACAACGAGGTGAAGGAGCTATTCTACGAGAAACTGGTGGATGTATATGATGGAGCGCCGAAACGAGACATTAAAATTGTGCTTGGAGATTTTAATGCTAAAATAGGCCGCGAAGTATTTTATCGTCCCACAATCGGTAAACATAGCCTTCACGAAAACTCGAACGAAAATGGAACGCGGGTGGTTGATTTTGCAGCATCAAGAAACATGGTTGTCAGCAGTACCTATTTCCAACATAAAGACATCCACAAAGCGACATGGGTATCACCGGATAAACGAACCAAAAACCAGATTGACCATATTTTGATAGATGCACGTCACTGTTCAAATATGTTGAATGTCAGAAGCTGTAGAGGACCGAATGTAGATTCCGATCACTACCTGGTGAGAGCAGCAGTTAGGTCTCGAATATCGGTTCAACACAATCGACAACCGGCATTGGAAAGGTGGGACGTGGAAAAACTACAGAACGAAGACATTAAACGTCAATATGTCGACAGGCTGGAGACGAATATTATTGCCGGAATGGTCAGCGAACAACGAAGCGTAGACGATGCGTGGAATCAAATTAGACGGAATGTAGAGAGCGCCGCAGCAGAGGCAGTGGGAACGAGAACGGGAAATAAAAGAAATATCTGGTTTGACGATGAATGCCAGAAGGCCATGGACGACAAAAACGCAGCTCGCCTGAAAACTCTAAGTAGATTCACTCGAGCTGGCCAGGAAGAGTACCGTTCTAAAAGAAATTTCGAGAGAAAACTCTTCCGACGGAAAAAGCGACAGCGTGACAAGGAAGTTTTGATCGAAATTGAGAAGTTTGGCAATCGGAAGGAGACTCGGAACTTTTACCGGAAAGTGAACGAATCCAGAAACGGTTACAGTCAACAACCTTTGCTGTGTAAGGACAAGCATGGATTGGTCTTAGCAGATGAGGAAAGGTGTATCGCGAGATGGGCTGAGTACTTTAAGGAACTGCTTAACCCGAACAGACCGCTCAACCGAGACGACGAAAACGACGAATTGCCATTTCAGACTGCGCAACCATACATAGAAGAACCAACGATGCAAGAAGTTGAAGCTGAAATTTTAAAGCTAAAAAATTTCAAAGCCCCGGGGACTGACAACCTACCCGGTGAACTTTTCAAGAACGGTGGCAACGCGCTATGTATGGAGATGCACGAGCTCATCATACGCATCTGGAATGACGAGGAGTTACCGGAAGAGTGGAAGACCAGCATACTTTGTCCCATATACAAAAAAGGTGACAAATTGGAGTGTGGCAATTTTCGAGGAATCGCTCTGCTGAATATGGCTTACAAGATATTTGCAAATATTCTATATCAGCGCCTTCATCCATACACGGAATCTACGATAGGTGAATACCAAAGTGGTTTTCGTGTAGGTCGTTCAACATCGGACCAGCTGTTTAATATCAGACAGATCTTGGAGAAGTGCAAGGAGTACAACATGGAAACACACCATTTGTTCGTTGACTTCAAGGCAGCCTATGACAGTGTTAGAAGAAGTAAGCTATGGAGAGTCATGGAGGAGTTCGGAATTCCCAACAAACTGATCTCGCTAACGAAGCTAACACTAAACGGAGCTAACAGCCGAGTAAGGATCCGCAATCAAATGTCAGAGACTTTTGACATTGAGGAAGGCCTACGTCAAGGAGATCCTCTTGCAACGCTGCTTTTCAATTTAACACTCGAAGCAGCTGTTCAAACCATGGACATAGACTCCAGCGGCACCATTTTCTCCAAGTCCAGTCAGTTGCTTGGTTTTGCAGATGACCTGGACATTATTGGCCGAAATATGGATGTTGTTAAATATAAGTTTATGGCCTTGGAGAGGAAAGGTACCGACTTTGGGTTGAAGGTCAACGACGGAAAAACGGAATACATGATCATCCCACCTACGAATCTATATCGGGAAGATAACGTAACGATCGACACACACACATTCAAAATGGTCAATAAGTTCGTATACCTTGGATCAGAGCTGAACATAAACAACGACATTGCGGACGAAATAAAAAGGCGAGTAACTTTAGGCAACCGGAGTTATTACAGCCTGCTGAACATTCTAAAGTCCAAGTCAGTAAGCCGAAATTCAAAATGCGCACTTTATAAAATTGTGATCAGACCGGTAGTTACGTACGGTTCGGAGTCGTGGTGCTTGACACAGAAAAATGAACAATCTCTGCATACGTTCGAGCGAAAGGTACTGCATACAATATTTGGACCAGTATTTGACCGAAAACTGAACCGATGGCGCAGACGATATAATCACGAGCTCATAGAGCTTTTTGGAGAGCCCGACATAGTCAGAACAACAAAAATAAATAGACTACGTTGGCTCGGTCACGTACAACGAATGAATGAACATCGTATTCCAAAAAAAATTCTGAAGTCCAACCCTGAAGGCAAAAGGAGTGCAGGGCGACCCAAGTCCAGGTGGAGCGACGCTGCTTTTGCCAACTTAAGAACTGTGGGAGTAACCAGCTGGGAGACGTTAGCTGCAGATAGGCCCGGTTGGAGAAGCATGTTGGAGAAGGCCAAGACCCTTAATGGGTTGTAGTGCCGGTAAAGTAAGTAAGTAAGTAAGTAAGGATACCTCGGAAGGATTTCGTCCCTGATATAGAAATCTATCAGCCTTTCTAACGTTTTCTGTACAAAAGATGTGAGACTGATAGGCCTGAAGTCCTTAGCCTCACAATGGGTTTACCTGGCTTCGGTATAAATGTTACCTTAACGGTTTCCCACGCCATTGGTATGTGACCAAGAGCTAGCGAACTTTGCAGGGTTCTGCAGAGCGGTTCCAACAGAATCTCTCCGGCTTCTTTTAGAAGACCAGGGAATATTCCGTCGTTTCCCGCCGACTTGAATGGCCTGAACCTCCCGATGGCCCATCTCAACCTGTCCACAGTGACAATCCGGCTAGCCAGAGCACAGTCTTCCTCTGATGGCGAGTGTGGAGCTGGTTCTCCGAGGTCGCTTTTCTCGTTACTGCAGCCCGGGAAATGGGTCTCCAGAAGATGTACAGCCGTTTCATTCCCGCAACTCGTGAATTCCCCACCCGGCCTCAATAATGAGCCTGGTGTAAGCTTCGAATTCTTTGCAAGGATTTTATGAATTCTGGCACAGTCTGGAACGTGATCCATTTCTGCACAGAAGTTTTTCCATGCCTCCCTCGCTTTCCACTTACTTTCCACTCGCTTTCCACTTTCCACTCCTTACTGAACATTCTCTGTGATGTTCTGTAGGCGTTCTAATCTACATCCCTGGAGGTTCTCCTGGCTTTATTCCAGGCTTTACGAGCTGTTTTTCGAAGTTCTCCGATCGCTCGGCTCCATAGCCTATCTTTCCGTCTCCCACTACATTTTAGTTCTGGGCACGAGCTCTCGTATGCCTCGGTTAACAGCGAATCATTGGAACCTCATTTACCCTCGAGAAGTTTATCGCCTCGATAAGCAGATCTGTGTATGGACAGTCCGCCCCATCTGGCATGTAGCAGGATGCCACGAGATGATCCCCTCCAGCCAAAGAGTGTCATTTTAAAGAAAATGGAATGAGATACCGTTAAAAATGGATTCAGACATGTGCGCTTCAAATGTCGAATTTGGTTAGGCTTTAAGTGCCAACTGGGATGAAAATTGCTGTTTCTTCATCTTTGGACTCACAAGATATTGTTTAAACTTCGAAAAAGGAAAAAAATTGTTTTTCGACTCAAGAAATACTTTTTATGAGATTTGAGGCCAAAAGTTACAAAAATGTACGAATTATTTATTAGTTTACAATTTCTGCTGGGGCGTTTTTCCTCTAAAATGTGAACAAAATGAAAATTTTGCACTCCAAGCTCAATTCTCAGCTCAATTTCGGATTCCTCGTGAAATTTTAGGATAAAATAAGCTTTTACTCAATATCATACCACTATAAAAGTTTCCTTGTATGTAAGTTCTAAGTTGACTCATTCATAGCTGTGAACCACAAATCCAACTTTGATGACCTGCAGTTGTTACATACTTCATTTTTTTCATTGACAATGTTCAGAGAAAATAAACTTTGGACTATCCCTGACATTTGCTCTGAAGACACCTATAACGTATCTTTCGAAGCTTCCGCGCAGTGACTGTTTGGAAAATCCTTTACACGACGAAAATTCTCTACTCAGAAATCGCTCGGTCGGTACCCTTAAAACGTCAATTAAAAAAAAAAACGGCTGATATATTCGTAATCTGGGGGCCCTGGGGGATGTGGAAAACCATGTCCATTGTGAATTAAAAATCAAAAGTTCAAAACGCTCCACCCCCTACAAGTTAATCATGAAAGTCGTTGCAAAGAGAAACACAAAAAAAAGAACAGTCGAACAAGCTGGCATGGATTTAGGCCTCGTTTCAGCACGAATGATCATTTGCGGACGATGAGAACTTTGATAGAGAAATGCAAAATAACATATGAAGGGATCCGCACGTGTCAATATTGAAAAACCCGTCCGAAGAAATAGACAAAAATGTTCGCCTCAATTTTCTCTACAAAGTTATTCTGACCAAGAATCCCCCTTACATTTCGCAGAAGATAGAACTTGGCTCTTCGAACAGAACGCGCAGTTTTAAAGTGCCACCCGCGAGCACAACGACGACATACAAATCACTCTTGTTCCATGGAATTGTGAGATATAACTCACTTCCATGTCGGGTCAAGGAGGCGCGCTCGGTCAGTGAGTTCAGAAGCGCATACGCCAACTCCATTGGTGGCGTTCAGTGGTTATGAAGCGTCAGTTAAGCTTAGTTCAGATAGATGTACCATTTTTCAGTTTTATTTATTAATAATATCTGTTTCTTTCTTTTTTCTTACTTTTGTACCTTAAAATTTTTATAATATTAGCATTAGTTATAGTTTAGTTATTTTCGAAAAGCTCCCTATGAGACTCTTTGTTCATATTTTATAATTAAGTTTCAGGTGAGATTAGCTTTATAAAAAATCTATGTATATAAAAAAGGTCGAACGACCTCACATATACATGAAATAAACGATATATATACATAGCAAAAAACAATTTTTTTGTTAAGGGTCGACCTTTAGGACCGACCTAGGGCCATAAGGAAATTCCTCTGACACATACTTTCATAGTGAAAAATGGTTTCCTCAATCTGCTCTGCAATATGACAAAAAAATGTTTTTTTTTTTGGTTAGGGCCGACCGTACGACCGACCAAAAGCCCACTTGAGCCCCAAGCACAGGCCCAAATTTGTTTATGAATATAATTTGGTACACGGTTACCTCTCAAATAGAAAAGAATCAATAAAATCGGTTAGGATTTGCCCGATTTATGTAAAGAAAAACACGGTCGGCCTAGTTTCAGGGTCCTGGGAATCTTATCAAAAAACTTTCTTCCATGAAATGTGAGACATTCCTAGACCTTTCGATTTAAAATTTTTTTTTTTTGAAAATCGGAAGAGATTTATACTCGAGTTCTGTACAAAAAAATGTGGCCTTAGCAGAGACTCGTTTTTAGTGCTAGCTAAGGCCAAGGGCTCAAACTCAAAAAAGTTTCTTATACAAATTGTCGGCCGTGCCCAGATCTTTCAAACAAAAAAAGTTTATGACAATCGTAATAGTTCAGAGAATTTGTTGTTGAATAAACCCAACTATGACAAGTCATTCGACACTTTTCAAATCTCTACGGATTAAAGCCCGCACACTTGGAATCAATCATAGGATACAACTCATTACGTATTACTTTTACTATGAACGTGTAAGCTTTTATTTGAAATATTTTGTCATTGACATGACGCTCAGACATTAACACATCTAGAACAGTTGCGTTATGGAGATTATTAGAAGAGATCAATATTTCGGCATCTGGGCACTGTCGGCCTAAGGGCCGCCGAGCTAGGGCCGTTTAAGTGGTTTTTGCTCTTTTGTACATAACTCGAGTAAATCTTTTCCGATTTTCATAAATTTTTTTTTGTTTGAAAGATGTGGGCATGGCCGACAATTTACGGAAGACACTTTTTTAAATGTGAGTCCTTGAACTTAGCTAGGGCACCGAGTCTATGCTAGGGCTATACGTGTTATTTGAACATAACTCGAGTAAATCTTTTCCGATTGTCATAAAGTTTTTTTTTCTTTGAAAGATCTGCGCAGAAGAAACTTTTATGAGATTGGGCCCTAGGATATAGCTAGGCCACTAAAAACGAGTCTCTGCTAGCGCTCTACATGTTTTTTGTACTTAACTCGAGTAAATCTCTTCCGATTTTGTTTGATCGAAAGGTCTAGGACTGTTTACCGTTTTATGGCAGAAAATTTTTTGATTAGTCAGGACCCTAAAACTGAGTTTCTACTAGGGCCCAACGTGTTTGCTTACATAAATTGGATAAATTCTAACTGATTTTGTTGATTCTTTTTCTATTTGAGAGGTAATCGAGTACCGAATTATATTCAAAAACAAATTTGGGTCCGGTGCCTGTGCTTAGGGCTGAAGTGGTCCTTAGGTCGGTCCTAAGGTCTGCCCTAGACAAAAAAATGGTTTTTCACTATGTTGTAGAGAAAATGGAGGGAAATATTTTTGTCTATGTATTTGTCCGAAGCCTCTCCTGAAGACTCTAGGTCGGTCGTAAGGTCGGCCCTAGACAAAAAATGGTTTTTTCCTATGTCGCAGAAAAAATTTAGGGGTCAATTTTGTACTTTCGGAAGGCTTTTTATACATATTTTCTTCGGACGCGTTTTTCAATATTGACCTATCGGCAATTTCCAATACAATTTAATGTGGACGTAATTTCATACACTTAAGAGGTAAGGCAATATTGAATTAAATGCGTTCGAGTCTTTTCGTAACATCAACTCTGTTTGCCACATCTATTCTGATACGTACGGGTCTCTTCATATGTTTTTGTAGCAACGGATCTGGACCAAGCACAAGTCATGATACAACAGCTGAATAATGAGTCAAGTAAAATTGGTCTCAAAATGAACTTATCTAAGACAAAAATCATGACAAACATCGATGGTGACAAGAACATTAAAATTGGTGACACCGTCATTAAAAAAGTAGACAACTATGTGTATCTTGGCCACAAATTAATATTATGTCTGGACAATCAGACAGCAGAGATTAAAAGAAGAATTGGCCTTGGATGGGCAGCGTTCGGAAAACTCAGGATGATTTTCAAAAGCAAGATGAATAACAGCCTGACGCGAAAAGTGTTTGACTCGTGTGTGCTACCAGTGTTAACGTATGGCGCAGATATGATAAGGGACCATCCATAAATTACGTACGCTTTTTTCAGTGCTGTCATCAGATTTAAATCAACAATAACTTGAAAAATATTTACTTTTGAGACATCAAATGTATGGCCGACCTCCCCATTTAGGGGGGTAGTATGGGGGGTCGGTCATACATTTGACGTCTCAAAAGTGAATATTTTCCAAGTTATTGTTGATTTAAATCTGATGACAGCACTGAAAAAAGCGTACGTAATTTATGGATGGTCCCTAACATTAACAAAGGCATCTGAAAACAAGATGAGAGTAGCACAAACAGCAATAGAGATAAAATCACCAATCAGCGGATTCGTCAACAACTACCAGTGTTAACGTATGGCGCAGATATGATAACATTAACAAAGGCATCTGAAAACAAGATCAGAGTAGCACAAACAGCAATGGAACGGAGTATGCTTGGCATTTCGCTTAGAGATAAAATCACCAATCAGCGGATTCGTCAACAAGCAAAAGTCGTTGACGTAATGGAAAGAATAGCATCTCTGAAGTGGAACTGGGCAGGATATTAGTGGAAGGATGACAGACGAACGTTGGACCAGATACATAATGAATTGGAGACCACCCACGACACGACCAATGCGCAGACTGCCAGAAAGATGGACGAATTCAATCTCTGCAATGGCAATGGATCGGAACGGAGACTGAAGGTCGGATCTGAAGAAGTAAGCCAAAAATTAAATTTTCTCGAGTTCTTAAAACACAGTATTTTCTATTTTGCACACCAGACTTTTTATCAGTTCGGAAAATTATTTTATGATCTTGGAACACAGATCTTGCGATTCTTTGTTCCTAACCCAATCATCATTTAATCGCGCAAATCTTCCTAAGAACCTAGGCAAAATATCAGGACCTACATGGACAATGTCTCATGGTGGACTGATGCAGATAGACTGCGTTTCAGTTGAAAGAACTTGGAACACTCGCATATCATGTTAATACCCGTTTCTTCCTGATCCGCACGCACAACCAGAAGTCGCCGACACCCTCATCTTTTTCACTGCCATTCAGCCCGCAGTGCCCAGTTATCGCTCCGACCACTCTCCTAATGCGATCGCTGCCCATACCCAGCAGACACTTGAGCCATTCCAAATTTGGTTTCGGGAAAAAGTGCTTTGTATTACCGCTTCCTTCGTACCTATTCCAGTACTCCGCAGGCATTTTTATGACCCAATCTCTCAGCGCTTTCGAAAGGATTGATTGAGCACTCGGCAAATACGGTTCAGGGCCGTTCTCGCGAGCCGTCGAGCCCACCATAGCTAGCTCGTCCTTCCTTTCATTTTCTTCTACTCCAGAGTGTCCGGGTATCCAGATTAGAGTGATCTGATTACTCTGACCTGACTCCTTCACAAGTTTGGAAGTGGTAACAGGTGAAACTAGTGCTCTAATCATTTCCTTACAAGCCTGTATGTATATGTATAGCCTGTAACAGTGTAGTGTCACTGAGAAGGTGAAATATTTCTCTTTATCCAATGCTCGAATTAGGTTATGCAACCGGTAAAAATGGTAAATAACCGGTAAAAAGCCGGAAATTCTGATTACCGTTTACCGGTAAATATTATTTAATTGACTGGTTTTTTTTTCAATATTTTCTGATTTGTTTTTGCACTTCATTCGTTCTAAATGCGCTGATCATGTGGAGTTTATGAAGAACATTTTGAAGTTTAAAAATCATCTGCGATTTAAATCGCAGGCTTATTCTATGGCTCTGTCCATAGCTCTTCTAGCATGTGCATAGGTTTGGCATGTGTCAAATAGAGTACTTTTTCATACGGAGCTGCCGATATATTTTTTTCGAAGATGAGTCGGCGTGCAGTGGTTATTCAAATTTCGCGGTTATTCAAATTTATATGAAAAATAAAATTTCTTTCAAAGAAATTTCGGCTCATATCACTAATCAACAAATTTTTAACAGTGTTTTTCGTCGGTGACACCGGTACACTGTACGTTTTTGGTACTCTGTTTTTTTATATGAACATGCTAGAAGGACTATGCTCTGTCATATTTACTGAACACATGTTCAGTTTTGCGAAAGAAAATTTCATGTTGGGTACGGTAAACACTTTTTAAACTAGACACGTATGGAGTGGAGACCTCGACGGCCAAAAGCCTGAGTGGGCTGATATGTGTAGTCGTTCAAAGTTATTACCTCAAGTTGATAGATTACCTCACCCACTACCACTGCCAATAGATCTCGCAACAGGAAGTTTCGTTGCAACTAATGGGGACGACTTTGCTGAATTCTAGTGCTCCATCTTGGTAAGAACTCCACAAAAATTGCCAAAATTTCAATCGTCGTCGTCACTAAATTTGATTTTAACATGATTCGCATATATCAATTCCTACGATATGAGCTAATTGACCCTTTACCACAAAGATAGGAGCTTTCACACTGCAAAAATTTGACTTTATGGGATGTATGGCGTATTTTGGTACAGGAAATCAAATTTTTGCGTATGAAAGCTGAAAGCGTAGAAAAATTATAACGCTGGGGGGTCCGGCATTTGTGACGCATTTTTTTAATCAAATGTGAAAATATTTTGAAAGTTTTTTTGCGTTTCGAAGCGTTCAGCGTCACCCAAATTGATATCCGTTGTTTTGGAAGAAGGGACAACGACTTGCGTCACATTTCCCTTTTAAAAGGGGTTTTGTTGTGATATTAGTTGTTTTGGAAGAAGGGGCAGCGACTTGCGTCACATTTCCCTTTTAAAAGGGTTTTTGTTGTGATATCAGTACTTTTGGAAGAAATTGAAATCGACCAAAAATATCAAAAAAGCCTGATGGAAGTTGAAAAGTGCTAGAGAAATCCACAAAAATCCTTAAGAATCCCTTAAACCTAGGATGTATACATTTTCTTTGGCTTCTATGAAGCAGCACATTTTGTATGGAAAATGACGATTTACGTAGAATCCGATAAACTAGGTCTCAGGGGGGTACGACGCAAGGGAAAAAAGTCAAAATTTAGCTGTATATGTGGTTCCGCAGTCTACGAAAAAAAATTTCTGATTTTTTTAATCGTATGGGGACTTGCGTCACGGGCGCATTGCTACCGCGCGCCCATGACAAGATAATGATAAGAGATCGCAATCGTTTTAAGTATTCGATACGTTCGCACCTTGTGCATAGATTTTTTTAAATGAATTTGTTGTACGTACTTTATGTACCAAACCCCCCCCCTCCCCTCGCTGCGTACGTAATTAATGGACGTCCCCTTACAGAATGGAGTCCTTCAACCAATATACAGCTTACCGAGGATGTATCTAACACGTGAGCTGTATAATTTGACAGGTATTCTCTTTATCAGAGGTCTATATTGTTACCAAGTTTGCTTGTTTGTGAAGTCTTGCACTTTGGGTAGGATTTACTCAACGATTCAATTTTTAAATAACGAACATCTACACGACACACGTTCAAAGAATACATTATATTATTATTATTATTACTAGTCGAACCCCCGCCCCTAGGGGCTACGCAGGCTTTATCATTTTCGCTTTAACATTTACGGGTATGTTACGTAGTCGAAACCCCCGCCCCTAGGGGCTACGCAGGCTTTATCATTTTCGCGTGTTGCCTATTCTGTGAGCCAAAGCATATTTTTTCTCGTTTTAAATAATGATGCGTAATGTTTCATGTCATTAAATCACTTCATTGATATTACCGCTAATAATACTAAAATCTAAATGGGCGAGAAAGGCAATACAAATCAAAACACTTTCTTTGTCGCAAAATTACTCCACTTCCACCGTATTCCATCTCCCCCGTATTCCACTTCCCCCGTATTCCACTTTCCCGTATACCACTTTTTCCGTAGAACGTATGCAACGTTCCCCGTATTCCACTTCCCCCGTATTACACTTAACCCGTATTCAACGTTCACCGCATTCCAAGTTCCCCGTATTCCAAGTTCACCGTATTCAACTTTCCCCGTATTCCATCGTTCCCCGCATTCTATTTCCCCCTATTCCACTCCCCCGTATTCCACTTCCCTCGTATTCCCCTTCCCCCGTATTCAACGTTCACCGTTTTCCACTTC
>CM055404.1:51139392-51168982 GCA_029228625.1 Pseudolycoriella hygida | reverse complement strand
GACTCAGATCTCACGAACTTTGGCAGTAGAAAGTTGCTTCCAAAGGCAAAGTTGTAGGAAATTAAATTTTAGCGAACCGATGTTTCAGGGTTTTCTCGAGAAACGTTCCGATCTTGAATTCTAGCTACTTCTAGAATTTACTGAGATGACTGAGATCTCAAGAACTATTGCAGTTAGAAAGTTGCTTTCAACGGCAAAGTTGAAATCATGTGTTTCAAAGCAAGTAAGACGTACTTAGGGAGGGTTTTCGACATTACCTTGGGTAATTTCTGTGGTTTCATTGGATATTTTTATTAGTGATTTTGTAAGTACTTTTCTTGAACGCTGTCCAAACATACAGAATAAATGTATCTGATATACAGAAAGGGAATCATAAGCATGCCCCTTTCTCTTTTTTTAATTTAATTTCTCTTTTATCGCTGTTTTCACGTATTTGCTTGTATTTTTCTCATGTAAAACCGGTTTTTCGGTGGAAAGAGTTAAAACGAAACGTTGCACAATCTTATAATTCTCTTTCTGTAATGAGAAAGTTTAAATCCACAAATTATCTCCAGTAAAATATCGAACTGCCGAATGCCGAAAGCGGAAGACATTGAAATTATTGAATATTCCGTGTACGCTTATCCTTCGCTACAATTAATTAGCAGAAACTAAAATGGTTAATAAACAAAGAAATAATTTTTGATTGGCTAGCCGCCATCTTCATCATTCCAGCCGGCCGCCGATGACTGTCGGCTTTACTTTAGCCGACAATTGGCCATGAGTCTATGTACTGGTGATGTATTAGTGTTGTACAAGTGTTGTACAAGTGACGTGTGTATGGTGGTAGAATTTTTTACGTCACTCGCCATCACTACAAAGTCAGTAGGATACAATTACCGTTACACGAATAACCACCAGTCTCTGTTTTACACGGGACGAGGATAAGGCAAGATTTCTGGCTGTCCAGAAACCTGAATCAGGTGCATGGCTGCAAGCATTGCCATCCCAGTCCATCGGCACTTTGTTAGACAACAACTCTTTCCGAATTACAATTGGCCTCCGCTTAGGAACTGATATTTGCGCTTCGCACATTTGCAGATATGGTTCGCTAGTCGACGCAAAAGGACGTCATGGTCTAAAATGCCGCCAGAGTGCAGGTCGTCATGCAAGACATGCCGAAATCAATAACATCATTAAACGAGCACTTATCTCAGCGGACATTCCTGCCAGACTAGAACCAGTCGGATTAGTTCGGGATGACGGTAAGGGGGCCGTTCATAAAGGATGTCACGCTAAAATCAGCTTTTTTCGTACCCCCCCCCCCCTCCCCCCCTGTCTCGCTAGTGTCACACCAGCTTCATCCCCCCCCCCCCCTGGTGTGATTTCACGCTAACTTACCAATTAGCATGACACTCAAATTTCAAGAAGTATTAGCACTAAATGTTAATGAGTATGTTACAGTACGTTGCATGACAGAAGAACAAAAGTTAACAGAATAGAACCATTTTCGAAAATTCGCCGTAACAGAGTTTCCCAGTTGTGTGGGTCAGTTGTTGTTCTCCCGACTGAGCTAAATAGCTGTTTTTAGACCCGTATGAAGTAAGTGTCTACAGTGTTTGTCACTACGTTTGTAACATTGGGTTCTAAAAAACGAAATCTGCAAAAAATGTCCATCACACTGTTCGTCTGTGCCCCTATTTTTCGGCCAAATCTGAACCAACCTTGATATCCGTCGTATTGAATTTGAGAGATTGGGTATTTCGATCATGATTTTGCAATCACTGTTTTTTTAACACGAATCGTACGGGTCTAGCGTAAGCCCTACGCTTGATTGTACGATTAAGTGACTCCTTTCACTGTTGCGCCTCGCCCGACCCGAATTCGGCGTTCGAAGTTTATGCTGTACGGGTGCAACTACTTTTATTGTAGTTAGCGTGACGTCACGCAGCTCTCGAACCTAGCCTCCCCCCCTCCCTCCCCCCTGTCACGCTCTGTCACGGATGTCCTAGACCCCCCCCCCTCCCCCCCTCTGCGTGACATCCTTTATGGACGGTCCCAAGCGGGTCGATGGAATGTCATTAATTCCGTGGTCCAGAGGAAGCGTATTGATTTGGGACGCATATGCACGGACACCGTCGCTCCGAGTAATATGCGGTATAGCGTGAAAACCGTCGGCAAAGCTGCAGAGGTGAAAGCAAACTCAAAAGCGGTGAAGTATCGTTCGCTTATCGACCAGAATTATCACTTTGTTCCATTTGCCCATGGACCGTGGTGTAGCGAAGCCATCCAATTTTTCGAATTATTGAGCAAAATGATCATGCGCAAAACGAATGAACCTCGATCAAAATCATTTTTAAAACAACGAGTGAGCATGGTCATCCAAAGAGGAAATGCAGCAGCAGCTACAGTCATGGGGACCTTTCGATCATGCGACAATATGAAAGAGATTTTTTAACCTTCTGTGATTATTATTTGAAACTTTGTATAAATGACAACTGTGAATATTGTTCAAGTGCTGACTAAATAAATATAAATTTATCATGTATCGATGTGCTGGTGATGTATTAATGATGTACTGGTGATGCGCTGGTGTTGTATTGGTGATCTATTAGTGTTGTACGACGTATACGACACCAAAACAACAACACATCACTAATACAACCTTAACAACACTCATACATCATAAATACATCGAATATACATCAAATGCAGTATCTTGCCCTTTATTATTCTGCCATACACTCGCAAATTTAATGTAAAATTTATGTAGATCATGCAAAAAAGATGTACAAAAGCTGATTGATTTATGTAACAACGATGGATTTTGCTATCTCATTTTTTTATAATTTTTACATTCAAATTAGAATTAGCATTTACATCATTTTAACATGATTTATATATATATATATAATGGAAAATTTATGAATAAATAATGTAAAATTTTTGTAAGTCATGTTAAAAAGATGTACAAAAGATGTATATTTTGTGAAGTAGTTAAGCTACATTATTGGACCATTATTTTGACATTCCAAATTAAAGAATATTTACATAATTTGATCATTCGTTTTGGAAGTGATATTCGGTCGAAAAATACTTTATTTATGTAAAATGATGGAAAAATAATGTAGCAAAATCCATCGTTATCTTTATAACTTATCCATGTTTTGTACATCTTTTTTACATGATCTACATAAATTTTACATTAATTATCCATGAAATATACACAAAATGTACATTATTCTTAATAATATAATTTTGAAATGTATTCCTCTATTTTCTTGAATGACTTGACAACCGTGAATTCGGGTTGGATAAATGTTAATGGGATGTAGCATGAGTTGGAAATAGGCTTCTAATTTTGACAAGAAGTTTGTAGCGTCACTTAACAACAAACAACAACACCGACAAGACTAACGATACAATTGAAGAAGGTTTTATCTTTTGCTCCTCTATTTTTTGTTTGTTTTTATGGCTGTCATATGTCTCGTAAATAAAAGTTAATTAAAACTGGGACATTTGTACTGACATTTTATCTCTGGAAATCATTCGTCTGTAAAGATTCTTGTACCGGTCTTGCAATTAATTTTTTTATGTGTTTTCATAAACAAGAAATTGTTTAATGAATTAAATTTTTTTTATTCGAGTTGAATACAATGGAGCGAGTGGCATTTAATAGATGTCTGCGTCATGTCATGCTCTAAGGGTTTCTTTTTTGTTCCTTTGACATTACATGATTTGAAGGTCGAATGCGCCTTGTTGGTAAATTCCTTAGAAACATTGTTAAGGACAATAGAAAAAGTATACAATAACGCTAATGCAGTGAAGTCAACGAAGAACATCTATTTCTTCACATATTGGACAATACACATTGCATATGAAGACAGAATAGAAATAACCGAAATAGAAATAGTAATTTTTTATATAAAGTATTTGTGGGAACATTTTTGCTGCTTACACAAGGTGGATAACATTTCTTTTGGAGATTTCGTAATGTAGAAACGAAAAACCCCCTATAGCTCCGGTGTCCCAATTCAATGTCTTGGTAAATGCAGACTTTGTTCGAGTCTAAAAATAATTACCAATTTCAGTAGAACATTTGGATCGAATTTAATCGTCAAAAGTGGTAAATGATTTATTTGAATGTAATCTGCGTGTTGTTGAGACTTTGTCACCATAAAATGAAAACGCTCGCTGTAAGCAGCTTCGCTCTACGTAAATTCTATTACAACGAAAATGAACTAATTTATGTTGCATTATGTTGTATTCTGTTTGCTGAAATCATAATAACTTGCACAAATTGTGTGCTAAAGGTATTTTCGATTGAAATGTTCACCTAATTGAATAAAATATGTCTTCAGAACGTGCGATGGATGAAGCTACATTCGAGATTCAACAATCAATAAAACATCTGACGGTGTACCGGAAATGAGAAAAAATCACAGGAAATTAATTAATTGAGTTCGCTATCGAATAGAAATTGATGAGAGAAAATATTCATCAAAGTTCAAATTATTTTCCATTAGATTCCAAAGTTTCGTGGAAAGCTTTCAAAAGGAAGATGCAATTAAACATATCCTTCGACATGTTTTCGCTTCATATATGAAAGACAGTAGAAACATCTATATTTTACAATATATGCAACATGAAAAGTGTTGGGTTAGGAAAATAACTGCGACATTTCATGTGTAACAGGATAAATGTTGGATGTTACATAAATTATGAATGCCATTGTAAATACCAAATACAGAAAAAATAACACAATTTATTCGCTTTGTGGTTTAGTCATATATCGCCGCTGGTACAGAGCTAATATTTTATGAATTCTACCGCACAAATAATGACATAAAATGGGTTATGCGCCAGTAATATTTGCGCTGAACCACAATCGATAATAAATAAATATTTAACAGCTCATCATTTAGTCGCATTGAATATTACTCTAATATCTTTCTAATTGCGGCATTCAAGTCACCGATCAATTATCATCGAATGCAAATCAGCAGGTTTAATAAACCACAAGCCCTTTAGAACACTTTGCAACTTGATCAAGCTGGAACGATGATGAACCAACCGTGTAAAAATGACATTCAATTAAATTTTAAAATGTCTGAAGGTCAGTCGGATAGTGTTCATGAACATGTGGGTGGAAGGGTGTACGAAATTATCAATTTTTAGCATATATTTTGTTTTGTACTTATCATGCCCGCAGAGGTAGCGGAGGGCGTGACGCAGTTCTTACACCCCAAAAAAAACGTCCACAAACCCAAAAAACTACATACAAGAACCTTTGGGACAAGGAGCCAAGGAGGCGAACTTTGGAGTTTTTTCCCCTCACCCCCCTCCCCCTCCAAATTATTTTTTAAAAAAAACTACGTCGCAGCAGCTTTCAAACAAGCCCTCACTCATCAAATTTGGTTGAAAATTGGCTGAGATATCGAGGTTTGAAAATGACACTTTTGTATAAAGAAATAATTTTTCTATTGTTCTCATCATTATGGAAACTTTTTTTCTGATCTGTCGGTTTCTATCTATGTTCTATCTATCTATCTATGTTCTATAAATAATTTTCGATCTCGAAAACTAGACAGCCGATCTTTCTGAAATTTTCAGGGAACGTCAGTCTCGGCCCCAAATGAAAAATTTCATATGCCGCTTTTCCGGGAAAATTCTGGAAAAGCCGTGGCATGCGGAAAAGTGGTCAATTTTGAGAGTTTTTTAGGTAATGCTCGGAGTTTTCGAGTTTTAGCTCCGGAGTGACAATCGTTAGAGAGTTGGTTTCTTCGAAAAAGTTATAGAGTTTGGTCAGGAGAATTTTTTGGGATCTTAAGAAAATGGCTGCCAGCAGTCAAACCGGCGCCATCTTGAATTTTCCCAAGCAATACAATACAATACAATACAACGTAATAATTTTTCCACACTTTCAGTTTTCACATGCAAAATTTTCTCAAACACTAAGTTAATAAAGTTAGTTGGGTACATTTTAGCAGAGTTTGAAAAATTAATTTTGAACTCAGTAAAAAAGTTATCCTCGAAAGTCAGGCATCAATAAAGTCAAATTTTTGCTATGTAAAAACTCAAAGCACAGAAAAATTATTTCGTCGTTGGCTCTGGCTTTGTGACGCAATTTCAAACATTTGAATTTTTTAAAAAGTTTTTTTTTGCATCATCATTTCTTGCGTATTTTCAGCGTAAGCGTCACCTCCACTGATATCATTAATTTTGGAAGTGGACATTAGGGACTGAGTCACATTTCACCTTTTAAGAGGTTTTTGTTGGGATTTCTATTTGAACGCGGAAAGTAAAGTGTAATTTTCCGCACACTTATAAGGTAATTTGTTCTCAGTGGGAGAAGGCAGTGAATTCCAACAAGAGCGAATGGCGGCGGTCAAAGCAGAACGATGGTTGGAACTCACCATTCTCCCCTAGGATAACACAATGTTTTTGTGTCTGCGCGAAGTGAAAAATCGTTTTATCCACGAAACAAAACCACAATTTGTCATAACATTTTTAAATACAACAAAAAGAAACCGACAGTTCAGGCGTGAAAATTACTACTTTGACAAACGCGAGAACAACAACTGAGGAAATAATCGTTTTGTCACCTGAATTGTGTTTTATTACAACGTCATCATCTCACCGCATTTGATTGGAGAAAGTTAGGTTATTCATCCCGCTGCTGAAAAGACTATTTGTAATCCGTGGCGAGAAAATAATGAATTCCAACAAGGGAAGCTCAAGTTAGATTTTCCTATTTTCTCCGAAGGTACTCATGTGTGCACGGTGGGAACATAAAAGTTCAATTTTTCATAACGTTTAAGAAAACACAGTGACAGTTCGTGGGAGAAAGTTTCTGCCCTAAATAACAGCTGCAAATAAAAATATATGCAAGGAACCCGTACGTATCAGAATAGATATGGTGTAACCTGTAACGCCGATTTCTATCTGTTTGGTTTTTTGTAAAAACTTAAGGCTGTGGTGGTTAAAAAAGGCTTCTGTTTGTTGCAAATTTACTCCATGAAAATGTTATACGAGACTATGAAATAAGGAGTTCACGCAGTAGACTGGTCCTTTGTCTAGTGCATGAACTTCTTATGTCACCGTCGTGTAGAGCATTTTCATGGAGAAAAATTGCAACA
Source organism: Pseudolycoriella hygida (assembly GCA_029228625.1). Taxonomy (NCBI): domain Eukaryota; kingdom Metazoa; phylum Arthropoda; class Insecta; order Diptera; family Sciaridae; genus Pseudolycoriella; species Pseudolycoriella hygida. The sequence continues at coordinate 51,161,864 of CM055404.1, read as the reverse complement.
AGTAGAGGTCTGCATATCAAGGTGGGCAGCCTGGTGCCAAAAAGTTTTCTATGGCAATGTTGGAGTGGGGAACGAGGACATTACTATGCACGATGTTCCAACTCGGCATCAGGCTGCCTACTTGGGACGTTTCAGTAGCCATAAAGAACGCGGCCTCGTGCCGAAAATCTGTTAATGTCATCGTAACGGCAGTAACAAATACTATACGTGATATAAATTTCAACACGGCACCAGGCTGCCTACTTAAGATATTCTACTGTGAATGTAGAGGGCAGCAGCAGTCTGGTGCCGAGTTGAAATTTATGTGACGCATAGTATTCGTAACTGCCGTTACAATGAGTTTAACTGCTTTTCGGCACCAGGCTGCCTTCTTAAAGGCTACTCATACTTTTCAAATACGCAGCCTGGTGTCGAGTCGGGACCTAGTGCACATTAATGTACTCGTTTCGCCATCCAACATTACCATAGGAACTTTTTTGGCACCAAGCTGCCTTCTGAAATCGAACAGTGCAACCCCACCTTAACAAGTTAGAATTTGAAATAACCGCTGAATAGCTTTGGAGACTAGCTGATGATACGCCGAGTAACGAGATGCCACTCAGATCGTTTAGTTTTGAAATGTCATTTGACACACACGAAAATGTTGAGCGAAGACGAAAGGTCTTTTCGTTTTTGGATTCCGTAGAGTACGAGAGTACGAGTCTGAATATAGTGAAAGAATTTGTGTTGAAGTACCATATTTTGAATTTGACGAAGCGTGTGTTAAAGCTTGTGGGGTAACAAGGTGAGAAATGAGTGTTAAACAGCGAACAGGGTTTTACCGCCACAATTAAAGCTTTTAGGTGACATCAACATATTGGTCCAAAGAAACGATAATCATTTTTCTTCTGCATGAGATTCATCATCATTTTGCTAATTGCAAGAAAGGCATAAGTTGTCGAGATTAATAGTCTCATCACCCAACCTAAAGTGAGGTTTGTGTTAATTCAAGGGGATGCGCGTAGTATAATAATCAAATTAAATTAATCATAAGAGTCATTTAGTGATAATAAACAAGTTTGTGAGCGTAATTAAGTCGGAAATCTAGTAGTTTACTATTGAAGTTTATGCCGTTGTAAAGAAATCCGTATGTTACATTGACGAGGTGACCGTTACAATGGCAAAAAGAATTGAACGTATCTAAGTAAATATTGCCTTAATTCTCAAGTATATACAACTGCGTCCACAGTATATTGGACTAGAAATTGCCGTAAGGGCAATATTGAAAAACCCGTACGAAGTTTTTTCTCTATAACACTGCACAAAAAAACTAATCATTAAAGGAATATTCACGAAAAACCACATAATATCGTGTAGGATCGCGTAGCGTGAGTTTGGCCCTAGTAGAGATTCAGTTTTAGGGCCCTGTCTGAGTCCAAAAGCTCACAACTAAAAAAGTTTCTTCCAAAAATTGTCAGGCAAACCCAGATCTTTCAAACAAAAAAAATATAGTAAATCTGAAAAGATTTGCTCGGGTTATGTACAAAAAACACGTAGGGCCCTAGTAAAGATTCGTTTCTAGTGTCCTTACTAAGTCCAAGGACTCAAATTCAAAAAAGTTTTTTCCATAAACTCTGTCGGCCATGCTCAGATCTTTCAAACAAAAAAAAAACGTATGAAAATCGGAAAACCACTTAAACGGCCCAACTTCGGCGGCTCTTGTACCGACCTTTACCGACCTGTAAAGGATTTTTCGATTACATTTCAGAGAAAAAAGTTGTTGAAAATCGGATGAGTTTTACTCGAGTTATCGTGTTTGTGATATCCCATCCCGTTCACCATGCATTATCCTGTGAAACGATGAAACGAGAACGCGAGAACATGAATAATTCCAGGAAATCCAACGTCAATAAAACGCACACGACGTTTAGAAAATTCCTGCGAACAAACAAGTCGTCGTCGTCAGGCGCGACTTTCCTTTCGGTTGTTGGGTGCTAATCCCAGATAACAATTTATTCAACGAAATGTACACATAGACCGTTACATCTTTTCTTTTCTTAATGGGGTGAAGGGCAAAAGTGTACACTAAATGTACTAAAAGTGTAAATAAGCTAATCTTGTGAACATCTAGTGAACGGTTCAAAACTTCCTGTTGCACAAAAAATGAGCATTTTATGTACACTCACGGAATGGTTTACTGACTTTATTGATTTCTCCATATAAAAATACATGCAAAAATTCACAAACTCAAGTAAAACACAAAAACAAAAATGTGTCGGTTTTCACTTTTCCGTGAGTGTTCATCAACAAAAACGTAAAACCGACAAAAAAGTTGTGAATCGTTTAGTGTACACTTTTTGCGCTTCACCCCATTAAATGCACATCAAATGTACATTAAATGTACAAGAAACTATGTACACATTTAATGTACATCACATCGAAAAATGTGGTATGTTTTATTATGTATGTATGGTTTGTGTGCTCTTTTAAAGCTCCAAGTATGTCAACCTGATCAGTAATTTTAGAAAACAAACCTGAACTTATCTGAATCTGGTTTCATTTGAAAGTTTCTGGTCAGCTTTCACGTAACCTGCAATTTTCATGACTGTTACGTTAACCCAAGAGTTTTCTCAGAAATTTTCTTGTCTCGCTAAATTTCAATGATTTGCTAACTCTGATTTCTCTAACTTATTGCTTGTAGCTAACGACTTTGAGAAAACTTTCATCTTGTGATATCTTTAGCTGTAAGGTATCTTGAGAAATTTTTATTCTTACGATATCAACACCTGACCAAAAATTTTCTCAAATTTCTGACGACTGAATATATCCCAAGATTAAAGTTTTTATTAAAAATTACGGACGTCTGAAGATATCTTAAGATTAAAGTTTTCTCGAATTTCCGGTCCAAAGACTAAAAATATCTCAAAATCCTTTACAACTGCAGCAAGCAATAAGCTAGTGAAATCATTGAAAGTTAGCGCGAGAAGAGAAATTTTGAGAAAACTCTTGGGCTAACTTAACCGTCATCAATATTCAGGTTTCAGGTATTTTCAGTTCAGGAGACCTAAACCGAGCTGTGTTCCCGAGATTTATCTATTAATCATTTATAGCCATACGTTTTCTATTCATATACCAGAGTTTGTTGTTCACGAATTCTTGAGGGCTTTGATATTTTAGGAAAACTTCCAGGACTAAGTATGAAGATATGTTAGTCATATGAATAGCGCGGCAGGCGATTTAAATGGAGGAGAAAACTACGAATTTTTGTATTACTGAGGTAAACAAAATTCTGTTGGGTGCTATGCACCCAACAAATCTTTGTGTTGGGTGCTTCAGCACAAAACGCTACCTAGAAGTCGGCGCGTCTGGTCGTCATATTAATGCAAGCGCAATGTACGTTGCCTTATGCATTTAAACTACACGGAACAATGCACGCAATTGTCACATGGCTCCGTAATCTCACTAATTGTTTTGTCTGGTACGAAATTAACATTTTAAAGGAATGCATGGGAACGGATGCGGCAATATCTCACAGACGTGGACGATGAGAAAGAAAACGCGTTCGATCTGCGATTTTCGCTAAGCATAAATACCAGTTACGATCAAGAGTTGAAAGCGAGCAGTCGAAAATTTGGTTAGTTAACGAGTGAGTTGAAAGTTAGTTGTTGGTTAGGTAGTTCTATTGCGAATGGTCTCACAAAAGGTGTGAAAATAGTTTTAGTGACATTTAGGGAATCTACCCGGGAAAAAATTTCCCGGGAAATACCGGTTCCATTGAAACCCGTTTCCCGGGTATTTATATTTCATCTTCCGGGAAGTTAAGTTCTTTGTAATTTTTTATAAGCAAAATTCATGGCTTGTCCTCTCAAGTTATTGACCATGACCATATACTAGCATTGGTTGTTAGAAAGGAAAAAACTAAAGGTAACAAAAGAGCTACGAGTCATTTGTTACACTGTTCAACTTTGGCAATTAGATTCAATTTTCGTCTTGAGCATTTCATATCAAACGAGCTTGAATCGACCTACCGAGAGTCGCTATGGGGCTCATAAATTACGTAACGCAAAATTTGGCTTTTTCCAACCACCCCCCCCCCCGCTGTCACACTGGTGTCAATCCCCTCCCTCACCCTGTCACACTCTGTCACGCTAGGCACGACCCCCCCCTCCCTCAAGCGTACGTAATTTATGAACAGTCCCTATGTCCTTAATTGGGCGTATAGCAGTAAAAATAGGACATATGTTGAGTACACATGCTTCTTTTATTTTTTGTGCATTCGGCGAGGGTGAATCTACCTCAATTAATCAGCTAGTCACTTATAAATTTGAGTAAATCAGTGATTTACGATGGTTAACCATGATTTACCTTGGCAATCCAGCCATTAAGAGACGTCAGCAACCTATCAGTACATAATGACCCCCATCACAAGTCCGTTCATCCCACCCCTTCAGGTCTTAATTTCAGTGTTCATCGCATTTTTAGCTGTCCATTCTACCCCCTCACCCGTTAATTCTACATTCTCTCTCGTTCTCTCTCTGCCCCCGTATGAACGCTTCTGTTGTCTTCCTCGAAGTTTGGTCGCGACCAAAAACCCAGGCACTCGTACAGAATAAAAGTAAATGAATGTGCTCGCACGAAAGAAATTTCTCTGTTGCCTATCTAGATTTTTTTACTCTGTACGAGTACTCCCATTTTTCGTCGCGACCAAAAATCGATGTAGTCAACAGATACTTTCGTTCGTCGAAAGGCAGAGAGCTAATATGAGAGAATATAGAATGAACGGAATGAAGGAGTAGAATCAACGGCGAAAATTGCGATGAACATTTCTAATGAAAGGGGCAGAGTAAACAGCGTAAGTCGAGATTTTCCCACATCATCAGCATCGGTTAGTCGGAGTAATCGCGAACAATCACAAAGGTGGTGTACCTCTCGTCCGAAAGACTGAGAATATGAGAAAGATACACTTGTATCTAAATTGACAACGTTTGATAATTTAGCGTTTCTTCACACCTAATTCGAGTTTGAAAGGAGTGAAAAATGCTAACAAATGTTGTAAGAAACTTTTTTTTACAGTTTCTGAGGAAAAAATACATTTCATTTGCTCTAAAAGTCATTCAAATTTCCCGGAATTACCCCGGGAAATTTTTTTCCATTCCCCGTACTTCCCGTTTCCCAAAAAATCGTCGGGAAATGCATTCCCTAGTGACATTTATTCGTGACGCTTGCAACGAAACCAATACAAACAAAAACAATAAAACCAGTGTTTTATCACATTTCCCGATAAATTTAAATTCCCCTATTCTGTGATCACACATCCCGGTCCAAAACGGGTCTCGTGCTTCACATGTTGACAGACGGACTGACGGACGTTTTTTTTTATTGCTGATTCATCATCTAAGGTCCAAGATCGATGCTTCTCCGTTACTCCCGGGTCGAAATTGGGGTGGTTACAAACGTCGTCGTAAACGCATAAGACCCCTTTTTTTTGTTCTTCGTACGGGTCTAAAAACGTCAACAGAACGCCATCTTCTCACCGAATGCGTGTGGAGAAAATGATAAAAAATTCACATCCCACACACGCAAATTCATTAGCGTGTATGTTACTTTATTACCTATCTCCCTCACCAAAATACGTTTACTACCCGCGAGTTGAGCATTAAATAGCAATATGTCCTCTGTGAAAATGATCCATTCATGGTGAAACATTCTTGGTACATCTTTTGTAAACTTTTATGTAAAGTTCAACTTTCGCAATATGAAGACACGCGCTATGGAAACTTTTATATGGTTTTATGTAGTTACTGTAGGAAACTCGCTTCCTACTCGTTTGTAAGCCGATTTTCCCACAGATGTGTATCCACTAATGTTTTTACATCGCGTTCATACACACAAAGAAGGCTTTTTGAATTACTTCCTTTTCATAGTCTAAACTGTAATCATTGATCACTTCAAAAGATGGATAAATGGAATAACTTACCTCTCTTTCATTGTTCCCATATTGAATACTTAAATTTGGCATAGCTCTTAAAATTGCAACTAGTGATTGTATTGTGTTGCTATATACCACAGGTCGATATTGTTTAAAGTCTTCAGACGTGAAGCCACTTTCGTGAATGATTCTAAAAAGATGAAAAAAGAAATGAATAGAAAAATTGAATGGATTCTTTTTATTATTCATGAAAATATTTATATTCCACTAGAGGCTTTGAATATTTGAAGAAGAATGCTACTTGAAAAACAAAATGCGAAGTAGATTTCTTCTATTATATACTCCAAGATACACCCCAGTTTTTGTGATAATGTAGTGACAATTTACTTCGAATGTTTTTGTTTGAAGTTCCAACTCTTAAATTATTAAAAGACGAACAACCACTTTCGTGATTACATTTCTGATGGTTACAACCTTGGGAACGGTACACCGAAATGACAGTGCAATTCTATTCCATTCTATTCTCTTCATATGTACAGATGACCCCTTCAACAATTCAAATTTAGAGTTTATTTCTTTATCCGAATTAAATTGACCTGCATGACACGTAGAGCCATTAATAGAAGGTTACTAAAATCACATGATTCACTACGGCTACTCAACGACCTATGGGTGTGTATTCAATGCTCATGAAAGTGTTTGTGTGTTCGATCTGGGAACAAGTTGCCGTCTTTCTCTTGATTCTGTAATACAGAACACAAGGTAAGGTAGGAGCGATACCGACACTCGAATTTTAGAACACTGCCCAACAGCATAAATAATAGAAATAGCAATACACCGTACAGCACAAAATCGCTTACTTTTTTAGTGTTTTCGAACTCTGTCTCTCTCTTTGGTTTATTATGAAATATGCTGTTAGTCATACAAAAGGAAAATGCACATAGGGTGGTCCAAAAATGTGTGGAAAAATTAAAGTGTCGAAAAGTTTGGGGCACCAGGGTTAAAAGGAATCTAAATGGGTCCCTGATAAAATGTGTCTATGGACGCAACTCAATCCGGAGTGATCTAGGGGTTCCGCAAAATCAAAATAGTCAAAAAATCCCAAAAACAGTGAAAAACGTAGACTTTTGCGAAATTGCATGAAACTAGTATAAGGGTAGGAGTCATGTTCAGGTAAGTTTGATGAAATCCGTTCGTCAAAAATAAATGAAAAAAAAACATACGAAAAAATTTACAGATGCTATCAACTAGAATAAGAAGTGGAAAACGCTCAACGAAGACTTGGAGAAAATGTCAGAATACTACAGCAATTGGAGGGAGGCTCCGTTAAAATGTCAACAACCGCAAAGCCAACTACTAACTGCACATTCGTTTAAATGGCGATAACGTGAGACATTTAACATTTTCGAAATATCTTGGTGTTTATCTGGACAGGTCACTCACTTACAAGAAAAACATGGGAAGTGTTCGTACCAGCCTACGGTCACGCGTAATGTTGTCCAAAAGTTCACAGAACAACTTGGGGCTTTCAGCCAAAACTCTGTGCACTACTACTAAAGCAATGATTTTATCAATTGCAGACTACTGCCTACCCGTTTGGATGAGGAGTGCACACGTCAAACTAATCGATCAGATCAACTTTGCACTCCGAACTATTTCTGGAGCCGTGTACTCTACACCAAAACCCTGGTTATTTTGCCTACATGATGAATAAATGGGGTGTCGATGACTCACCGCTTTGTGATTGTGGAGAGTCCCAAACAATGAAGCACCTAGTGCGCTACTGTAGGATTCACCGCTTCGAGGGCACACTCATGGAGCTGAATAGTGTCACTGATCGGGCTATAAATTGGTTACATGAATTGCGGGAAGGAAACGGCCATACATCTTTTAGAGACCCATTTCGCCATCAGAGGAGGCCTGGGCTCTGGCTAGCCAAATTGTCACTATGGACAGGTTACGATTGGCAATTGGAAGGCTTAGGCCATTCAAGTCAGCGGGTGACGACGGAATATTCCCTCTTTTTCTAAAAGAAGCACTCTGTGGAGCCCTGCGAAGCTCGCTGGCCCTTGGCCACATACTAGTGACGTGGGAAACCGTTAACATAACATTTATGCCAAAACCGGATAAGCCATCCCATTGTGAAGCTAAGGACTTCAGGCATATCAGTCTCACATCTTTCGTACAGTCTGGTGGCTAAGGAAGAGAGATCTTTTGAAGGGGAGGGAAGTTGCGCTTGGATGTTTATTGATATCCAAGGCGCTTTCGATTTTCACCAATTTTGAGATCACTCGCCAGGCCCTAGAGAGCAGAGGAGTCGCACTGACGATAATAAGGTAGATCACTAGTATGCTCAGAAACAAGGCAGTTGAGGCAACGGTATGTGGCCACAAGGCAAGTTTCTGGTCACCTAGGGGCTGCCCTCAGGGAGGAATACTATCCCCGCTGCTGTGGTGTTTGGTCGTAGACTCCGTCATCAGGAGGCTGAACGACGAAGCAATCTTCGCCCAAAGGTACTCAGACGATCTGACAATTTTGATCAGGGGTAAGTTTGAGAGCACACTAGGCGACAGAATGAGGTACTCGCTGAAGATAGTAGAGGAATGGTGTCGAGACAACGGCTCAAGTCACATAAGGCTCTAATAGCTTTCTAGATATGCAAGAACTCATTTGGAAGAAGATGGGGCCTGTGATGAGCCACTACACTAAAAAAAGTGAAACTGTTGTAACGTCTCATATATGAAACGTTACAATAGTTTCACAGTTTCACTGAAAAAGTGAAACTATTATAACGCTTCATATATGAGACGTTACAATAGTTTCATTATTTTAGTTTCACAAAAAAAGTAAAACTAAAAAAAGTGGTACTATTGTAACGTAGGTATTCAAGGAATGAATTGTTTTGACTAGAAACCGCAATATATTGTTAGTTCACATTAACCTTGAGATCGCCAAATTTTGTCAACGAAAAATTTGTCAAATGTATCAACACTTTGTAAATAAAAACGGAAAAAGCATTGATTTGGTGATTCGTGTAAATATCGCAATACTTCAAAGACAGGTGGTAGAGATATGATTATCACACATCACATCATACAATATTTGACGCCATGACTGAAACGTTACCTATGCTTAAAAACAAGCGCGTCGGAACACAACATATGTCGATTATTTATTCTATCTATTTTTGGATGCTAGATTATAAGTGGTTGTATCAAATTCTAGCAAAGGAAGGTGTGCTTGCTTATGTTTAACAATGAATTTATTACACCACGATACATGAACAACCTTTGCTGCTTCCATTAAATGATTTTCACGATTAGAACAATAAATTGCCAAACATTTTATCAGTAGCTTTCTTTTATGCTTCTGTGGCTATAGAATTTTACCATCCCAAGGTCGTTAGAAAGTGCTTGTAATTCTTTAATTTTCTTGAACCGGAACTGCGAGAACAAAGGAAATCGGTAGAAAAATATAGGCTAGACAATATAATGAACAGCTCCCTCTCAACTAAGATTGATGACGTGTAAAGATGAGGCTGTTCACAAATGACGTACGGATTTTAAGCGATTTTTGACTACCACCCGTACGTTACTGTACGAATTCTTGAAGCCCCCACTCCCCTAAAACCCGTACGGCATTTGTGAACAACCCCATTTAAGATTTTCACGAGGACAGTGCACAGGGAAACACTTTTTTCATCATAATTTCGTAAAGAGATATAGTAAGTTGATGTTAGAGCAAAAATATATTTATAATACTCGGGGCTGTAATATGCATGGTATATTATGGGAGGGTTAAAGAACCTCGGGCTGACGCCCTCGGATCTAATTTGAGATCTTGTGTTATAACGCATGCAAACTTGTGAAAATCTGATCAGCACATGTGATTTCGCGTGCCAAATTTCTCCCCCACTCGAATGTTGTAAATACTGAAATTTATTGTTAGGCGCCATCTACAAAGTTCCCATGTTGTAGAGGGTATTGCAAAATCGTGAATTTAAAAAATGGGAAAGGGTTCACACAGTATGTACATTCTGAAGAATGAGCTGAATTTTCGAAATGGTACTTCGGATTCCGTATCTCCTTTTCCAATGTAATTAGTTTTTAGGGTCATAGAAATAGTATACACGTACTGTAAAGGAAATGGGAGTTTTCGAATGAAGTCAGAAAAGGTGCGATAGGTGAGAGACAAAACTGGTAGCGTTCAAACTCTTTAAATATACCAGCCTTCCTGTCCTCAACGCAAAATTATACTTAACGATTACTGGGACTTTTCCCTCCCCGAAACAGACGTCATTTTTTCATAAAAAAAGTGGGTTATAGACAACAAAATCGACCAAAGAATGTAACGTTTTTAATGGCATCATGCGGTGTACTGTTATACACTTGTATAATAATCACTACACATCTTCTTTCCATGTGAGCTTTTGGGTTATATAAGTGTATGTGGATCATTCATAAGTGTTGCACTAACATTTCAAGAGAGATCCCAGCAAGCCGAACCAACGGTCCTTTCAACTCCTAACAATTGCAGGTTACGACATTCATTGCCGCAGAAAATGCAGAAATATGTGCCATCGCCAATTAATCCTATTAAACCTATTAATCAAAAATTTTATGCCTGGACTGCTAAAAAAAGTCACTTACTGAGCAAACTTCATTGTTTTCTGGGTAAAAATCACATGCTTTGGTTGTTTTTGTAAACGATTGCGATTGCAGTGGTGATTCAAAACGTAATGTCGCAACACATGGTACTCTTCACTTCATCTTCTATTTTTCTTTCCCCCCCCCCCCCGTCATATTCTGTCTGTTCTCTCGGAACCCCCCTCCCCCTCTAAAAGCAGAGGTCATTAAAGACAGTCCCTAACATATTACAGTCTAAAAAAATTCTTTTTTCACATTTGAGCATGCTCAACAGTCTCAAAAGCCTCAATAAGATTGTGAAAAATATTTTTGTTGAAAATGAGTACACTCAACAGTCTCATTGGCTAAAAATTTTTTTTTCACATTTGAGCATGCTTAACAGTCTCAAAAGCCTCAATAAGATTGTGAAAAATATTTTTGTTGAAAATGAGTACACTCAACAGTCTCATTGGTTAAAAAAATATTTTTCACAATTGAGCATGCTCAACAGTCTCAAAAGCCTCAATGAAATTGTGAAAAATATTTTTGTCGAAAATGAGTACACTCAACAGTCTCATTGGCTAAAAAATTTTTTTTTCACATTTGAGCATGCTCAACAGTCTCAAAAGCCTCAATAAGATTGTGAAAAATATTTTTGTCGAAAATGAGTACACTCAACAGTCTCATATCCTTTCGTAACAACGGTTCAAAATAAGACTGCAAATACGCATGTGCAATTTAGCAACATGAGTTACGTCGTTGGCGGTCCACAAGCAAAGTTAAGCATCATTCGGCGCGGTTAGTACTTAGATGGGTGACCAGAAAAAGTAAGTAAAAAAAAAACTTTCTAATATAATTTCAGATTAATCGAGAATTGTGAAGAAAATAGTACGTGGCGGCATCTACGAACAAAATGAAAAAGTTTCAGTATCATTGGCGGCAAAAAAGCATCTCAAAATGCAATTCAAAATTAGCATACTCAAGAATCTCACATAGCATCAAAATGAACATACTCAACAGTCTGAAATAGTCTCAAAATGAGTATACTCAACAGTCTCAGATAGTCTAAAAATGAACTTACCCAACAGTCTTAAATAGTCTCAAAATAAGTATACTCAACAGTCTCAAAATGAGCATACTCAACAGTTTCAAATAGTCTCAAAATGAGTATACTCAACAGTCTCAAATAGTCTCAAAATGAGTATACTCAACAGTCTCGAATAGTCTCAAAATGAGCGTACTCAACAGTCTCAAAGTAGCTTGCTCTACAGTCTTAAATAGTTTCAAAATGAGTATACTCAAGTCTCAAATAGTCTCAAAATGAGTATACTCAACAGTCTCAAATAGTCTCAAAATGAGTATACTCGACAGTCTCAAATAGTCTAAAAAACAGTATACTAAACAGTCTCAAAATGAGTATACTCAACAGTCTCGAATAGTCTCAAAATGAGTATACTCAACAGTCTCAAATAGTCTCAAAGTAGCATACTCTACAGTCTTAAATAGTTCAAAATGAGTATACTCAACAGTCTCAAATAGTCTCAAAATGAGCATACTCATTAGTCTCAACAGTCTCAAACACCAGAAAAATGTCGATTAATTGAGGCAAAAATGAGCATACTCATCATTAATAATGATGAATACGGTCTCAAAACAGTCTAAAACGGAAGATAGTCACTACACGATGAATATTGTAATTGGCATTTCGAAGGATCATCCACGATTAAAACGTCCTTAAAAAACTAAAATCGCGCCTTTTTTCTTTTTTGAAAGAGCACAAATTGAAATGTAATACCGATTGTGAGTACTGGTTCAATAGTGCTGAACAATAGTAGTCTTTTGTTCAAAGCTGCAACTATAAACACTACAACTACTAAAGAAACATATTACATGAAAACAACACGTAAAGAATGAACGTGAATTCAAATGGCTAATGAGTCGAGGATGCCGCTTTTTAATTGTAATTTTGGATCAGGTAATTGCGTCCGAAAAGTTAATTTTTTTCTCTTTTGCCCTAATGAAATTGTCGCTACAATTGCCTTTACATTTATGAACGTCCGATTTAGACCAAAATCAAATATTTGTGGGGGTTCATTACAAATGACGTCACACACTGTGCTATAGAATTTTTCCCCCCCCCCCCCGCTTTCACATAGAAAAAGTGTTCAAAACGTTCCAAATTTCCATATAAAACTCAAAATCTTCACGCTTTCTTTGGTAAACACCACCACCCCCCCACTCCGTAGAGTACACCGTCACTTGTGAACGGCTCCTTTTCGCATATCCAGCTGCAGATCATGTCTCAGGGCAGTTATACAGACTTCTTCAGCTGAAAATAGTCAAGAAAAAGTGTCAAAAATTGACCTTTCTTACAAAAGTTATTCCAGACACTGGTGCAACAACCTTAAACCGGGGAAGTCTTTGCATGGTCTTATAGCAGGGGAAGTACACTAGAACACCCCATACTCAGTTTTTTGGTTCATCGCTGCTTCAAGCAGTAAAGCGTTTCCGAAGTTTTCACTTAAAAGGACTAATAACTCAGGAGTGGGGGAAGGCTCCAAGGAATCCAATGATGAGAAACCTTTGTATCATTGGGGCCTACTATCCCATAAAAGTTCATTTGATTTCATTTCGTTTTACACGAGTTATAGCCAAAAAACCATTTTTACCACCCCCTGACATGCACTTACTTAGCACCCTATAACTCCCCCAAAACATCAAATTTTCCAAAAATGAGAAATTACTTTTCTTATAATAGAACAAGGAATCGAATGGCACATTCATCGGGAAAAAGTAGGACATGTTGTCCCAAAATCGTTCGAAGTTTTCGCAAAATCACTCTTAAGTGCAAATCTAGTTCTAAAGTCTATGAATGCATTTTATAAAGTGTTGAAAGAGTCAGTAAAATTGCATTTTCAGTCAAGAGACCTGACCCATCCAAGAGATGGGGCCTAGTTTTTTATTAAAAAAGTCTTAACCGTAATTCCTGTCACCGTTTAACGGCACAGTTAATCTTTGGTTGAACTGAATAAACTAGCATCAAAGTTAGAATAAGTTTAACCAAAATTAAATTTAACTGTGTGGTTAAACTTTGACAGCTTTTGTAAACTTTTAACAGAGTAATTACGAACATTTTCGAATATTCAACAAAATTTGGTTCCACACGATTCAATCAACTTTGCATTGATGTGTGTTTGGTCTATAAAAACGTGTGACCAAGATTCTTTGAAAATTCAAAAGATTCTTAATTATTTTGATTTTTATTTAGTAGAAAACTATTTGAAACAACTCCTTAAACCTAGGTCCTAGCTTCATGCGAGTTGACGAAGTTCTTTTCGCAAATGTGTTCTTTAGACAATGTCCTCATATTTTATGGGCAATTCATTTTCAACATTTTAACATACCAATCGATATACAACCCAAATAGGTATTGCCATTGATCGCGTGATGAGATTACTTTTTTTTCTTTATAATGAAAAAAATATGTGCGTCTATTATAGTCCTTTACATTCGTTAGGATTTTGCGGTCGAAGGTATAAAAGTATTTTTGGGAAATTGTGATTTTCTGAAATTAGACGGGAAAATTATTTGAATATTTCACGGCATGCCATTTTAACTAGAAGTCGTAAACGATGAATCTGAATCACTCGCATGAGTTATTAAAATTTAAGGACAACAATTTCAATTTTCAGAACAAAAATATCAAAACTGACGTAATTTCATGATTGTTATAGTACATTATAGCACGTACACTGTAAGTGAACCATGATTTAGCTTTTCTGTGTATGCAGAGACCCAGAGCTCAGTTTTCTTTATGCGCTTTGTGTGAAAACGTGCGAAATATTAATAAAAAATTACTGAAAACCTTGCCATTCGTCTCGTTATATAAAACTTATTTGTTGCGAGCAACGACCACACCCCAAATATCGAGTCCCAATGTTTTAATGATTAAACGATGTCGAAAATAAATTCGATCCGATCGAACGAAATCCGGACACAAATAAAGTGTTTAAAATCACCGCATTCATAATTTCAGAAAATTGTATCTGATAGAAATTATTGGCAGTTTCCGTTACATTAGCTTGTCTGTATAAAATGCGAAATTTATTCACAATGAAGTGAATAATCTCAAAAGTATTTTCAGAATAGACTAAATACTTTGCTGAAAATTCCCAGAAACAAATCTCATGTTACATTTCGTTACCGATGTACTCCAGCACCGCTAATGGTAGTAAGAATAATTCGCATTTATAAATTACGAAAAAGAACAGATGAGGAGATGAAGAATGTATCTCTTAATCGAACTCGATGTACTTGAGGAGTATTTTAAAACAATGCAGTCGTTTTTAATAAACTTAAAATGTAAATAAAAACCCATAAGTGCGTGGATCGGATATAATTAAGAAGTCTGAGAAAGTCGTCTGACTTTTAAGGTAAAATTAGAACTTCCATTCCTTGTAAATAATGTTGTAAAATCTGTGTGCGACTCACAATCAGCTCAATCTTATAGCATTAAGAGTACGTTGCAAAAAGTGTGCTGTCAAATTTGCAATATTTTTTTAAAACAGACTATTTTGTAAAGAACGAATTTTTCAAAATTGTAGCTCATGTACTTTGAGACGATGACTATTACGCAAATAGTAGATGAATCAAAATTCAAAATGTTTGAGAATGAAGGTCGAAAGTTGCTCTGAAAAATCATCTCATTCCAAGTCCGTTTGCGATGTTATTTCAGATCAAATTTGTATCTTCCTACTTAATTCTAGTTCATCTATTATTTGCATAAGAGTCATCATCTCACAGTACGTGAGCTATATTTTTGAATAATTTGTTATTCACGCAGGATTCTGTTCTAAAAAACATCGCAAATTTGACAGTTCAAATTTTTGCGAAGTGCTCTAGAGGGGAATTAACTACTGAGCTATTAAGTTGTTCATCATATGCTATCATTTGCATTTTTGTGCCTCTGCTTGACAGAAAATTAGTGCAGATTTGGTATTCAGTTTATTTTTAGACCCTTACGAAGATCGAAGTGCTTCAAAATAGTGTCAATTGGGTATACCACTACATTTGTAAGCAGTCGAATTTCGATGCGGTAGTTGGTTAGTTTTGGGATCTAAATAAGACAAATCTGCAAAAAATGTGTTCGTCCGCCGTCGTACGGAGAAGAACTTTCAGGTTACAGTCGAAAAAGTGGTCTAAAACGTGTTTTTCCAAAGGTCGGTGAAACTTTTACACTTACATATCTTAGCACAGAAATGGCTCTTCAAGGTTCTGAATGAAATAAATGGACCTCAGGAAACCTAAACAATTGAATGAAAATCGGCTGAGGGGTTTGGGCTGCAGGGTTCAAAGTGAGGGTCTAGCTCAAACTACGCGATGATGAGGTTTTGGGCCGGACTGGCTGCAACCCATCGGGCGGTGCTCTGGACCGGCCCGAAACATTGATTTCTACGACATAAGCGAGAGGTTTTTTGCCCATGTTTCTATCTGATAAGACTTAAACAGGGGATAAAGTCTTAAGTGACGTCGTCTTTCATAATAGTCAAGGTTGTGCTCGCTAGTCATTTTTTTAGCGACGCTAACGCTAACGCTAGTTTCAAAAAATACTATCGTCGCTAACTGATTCGCTAGTCTAAAAAAACTAGCGCGCTAGTAGCGGCCGGTCGAAAATAGACTGATGACTTGTGATGAACAGCTCCATATTTTAGCGAATTTATTAGCGATTAGCGAAAAATATTCGCTAATCGGATTTTAGCGAGCGCTAATCGCTACTAGCGAGCAGTCTTGAATTTTAGCGTCGCTACTAGCCAACCATGATAATAATATATTATAACACAAGGACTATAATCGCGTGATTATAGTCGAGTTTTAGTGAATGATCTGAGGGTTGTAGTACAAGGTCTATTCACGCACCGAGATGAAGTTAATAACGGAGGACGTTAGCCCGAGGTCTATTCACGCACCGAGATGAACTTAATATAATTAATAAGTATCGAGGTACGTGAATAGACCTCGGGCTAACGTTCTCCGTTATTAACTTCATCTCGGTGCGTGAATAGACCTCCACTTCACGTATCGAGACTATGATTAAGTGATTTAGTACTTGTGTTATACGATAGTTTATTGATGGTGCCTATTATGGCCAATTATGCACGAAACTGTGAATTTAACAACGAAGAAATACTTAACGATTTATCAACTGATAAAGAAAATAGGTAAAAAGTGTTATGCTTTGCATCTTTTTTCATCATCATCATTACAATCGTTATAAATAATATCACAGAAGCTATCACGAACACTTGCAGCGTTTCCTCGCTGAATGGCAAAAGAGACCCTTTGCAATAGAAAGTGAAGCGATCGGGGTTCACCTGAATTTCTCTTCATAAGATTACCTAGTTTTCTTTGGAATATTCTAGTTTCGGGGGACCAATAGTACCAAAAGTCTCGAAGGTCAACTCTGTACCTATTTACCCCTCCTACCGATTCACCCCAATTTACGGTATTGATTCTTAAAGTCAACGTAATTCATTACAGCACCCTTCATAATTCCTTCATGACAAACGAAGCGTCTTCGTAAGGAATTGTGAAGGGTACTGTAATGTTGATAGAACAGGTTTTTATACGAAACGCAACGCCACTGCGAAAAATTATAGCTGTCAAATCGTCGAACTTCGTGCATTTTCGATCTCAATCTCTCAAAATGAACTTTAACTGAGGTTTTCCTAGAATTGTATATTAATGGACGCACAGTCAGCAATGAGCTTTATTGTATACTTCACGAAAATCAGCGACTATAATTTATTCAACTCCACCATAATAACTCGACTGTGGAACTCGACTATAATCGGCATATTATAGTCCTATTTTCGGTGGCTTTGAGTGCCAAAAAGTTTCACCGGCCTTCAAAAAGGCACGTTTTCTACTACTTTTTCGATCCTTACTTCGAAAGTTCTTGACTGATTTGATAAATGAAGCTATTTCCGCCGAAATTTGAGGCGAATGACCCTTTGCAAATAAGATCTTCAATAAAAAATGGAATTGTTTTTGCGCCTCAGCCGAAATTTTTGAATCGAATGGCCTTTCAAAGACAAAATGTTTGATAGAAAATGAGCAGTGCAGGCCCTTCCCTAAAAAGCAAAAAAATTTTTTTGAACTTTGACCGACCTTAGGACCTTAGACCTAAGCCCAAAAGTTTCACCGGCCTTCAAAAAGTCATCAAAATTTTTTCATCCAGATTTGGAGAACGGTAAGTCCCTTGGGCCCGGGCGAAAAAAGGGGCTCAAAAACACCTCAATTTAGTTTAAAAACTACCGAAAAGCCCTAAAATTGTCACCTATGGCGTTATAAGATTAAATTAATGATATCGCTTGAGGTAACGCTATCGCAGATAATACGCAGAAGTTTGTTTGAATGGAATCCTGTGTTCAAAGTTTTAATTTGCTGTAAAAATTAGAGCGCTTTTTTTAAAACAAAATTACGTTGTGTTAAAAAAATTGCGTCACAAATGCCGGACCCACCAGCGGAATAATTTTTTAATACTTTCAGTTTTTACACGCAAGAATTTAAATTTACCTTAAACAATCTACGCAATAACAAACAAAAGTCAAATTTTTGCAGCGTCACACTCTACCTTTAAAAAGGTTTTTGTTGTGATATCAGTCGTTTTGGAAGTTTTCAGTTGTTGAAAAAATTTTAATTTTTTGAAAAAAATTTTCTCAGAAAAGAAAATTTTCTTAGAAAAAAAATTTCTCCGAAAAAAATTTTTCTTTAAAAAACATTTTCTCCGAAACAAAATTTTTCTCAGAAAAAAATTTCTCCAACAAAATTTTGTCCGAAAAAAATTTTCTCCAAAAAAAATTTTGTACTAAAAAGTTTTTAACCAAAAAAATTTTTCTCCGAAAAAATTTGTTCTCCAACACCTTCGGCTACCATCGAAACACTTCGTATCACCTTCGGAATACTTTGTGTCACCTTCGCCTTCCTTCGGAACACTCCGTGTCACCTTCGGCTACCTTCGGAACACTCCGTGTCACCTTCGGCTACCTTCGGAACACTTCGTGTCACGAATTCTTCCCACTGATTCATATAACTTTCCTGAAGAAACCAACTGTCTAGGTATTTTTATACAGAATTTAGCAAAAAATCCAAGATGGCGTCATTTTGACAGTTGGCACCCATTTTCTAATGATACTAAAAAATTCTCCTGATGAAACTCTATAACTTTGTAGAAGAAACCGCTCTAAGTAGCGTCCTTCCGGAGCTAAAATTCGAAAACCGTAGAAGCATACACGAAAATCCAAGATGGCGCCGCTATGACAGCTGGCAGCCATTTTCTTATGATACCAAAAAATTCTCCTGATGAAACTCTATAACTGTCTAGAAGGAACCAACTCTGCAAGTGTTATCATTCCGGAGCAAAAATTCGAAAACCCAAAGAAGCATAATTTATAGCTTACAAAAATCCCAGATGGCGTCACTTTGGCAGATTTCTGAAAATCCCAAAAAATTCAGCTGATCAAACTCTATAACTTTCTCGAAGAAACCCACTCTCTAAGTATTGTCATTCCGAAAATAAAATTCGAAAACCAAAAAAAAACTAATTTATTGCTTGGGAAAATTCAAGATGGCGCCAGTTTGACCACTGGCACCCATTTTCTTAAGATCAAAAAAAATTCTCCTGACCAAGCTCTATAACTTTACCGAAGAAACCAACTCTCTAGCTATCGTCACTTCGGAGCTAAAATTCGAAAACTCCGAGCATTACCTAAATTGACCACTTTTCCATATGCCACGGCTTTTCCAGAATTTTCCCGGAAAAGCGGCATATGAAATTTTTCATTTGGGGCCGAGACTGACGTTCCCTGAAAATTTTAAGGAAATCGCTCGAGCGGTTCTCGAGAAAAAAAAGTAGATAGATACATAGATACATCGTTGACACACGACGCAGGAATAAAATTGTTATTACTTGCAAAGGTAATTTTACCACTTTCCCATAGGAATTGGTCGTCTTTGATTGGTGATATCTCGGCTCGTTTTCAACCGATTTTGATAAGTGAGGGCTTGTTAGAAAGCTGCTGCGACGTTGTTTTTTTTCAATACTTTGGAGGGGGAGGGGGGCGCCTATACATCGTGTCTTGTCCCAAAGGTTTTCGTATGGAGGTTTCTGGGTTTGTGGACGTTTTTTTTTTGGGGGGTGTGGGGACTGCGTGACGTTCTCCGCTACCGCTCCGAGCATGATTCCTTCATAAAGAATCCCTACAATCAAAAAATTGCGTATGCTGCAATTAGGCGTTCTTCGATTTACCTAAAGGACAAGCGAAGGCAGTCCAAAATTTTCGCCTGCGGCGCTAAACTCAAACACAATTAAGTTGCCGGCTTTTGACTTCATTGAATTCCAAAAAGCACTAAAATATCCGCCCGAAGATATGGCTTTTTCAGATTTCGCCCGCAGGGCCTTTTGGTAGCCAGGCCGGCACTGAAAATGAGATGATTACAGCGCAGAAGGCGAAATTTTTGAAGAGAATGAACAAGATGTTCGATAGAAAATGGGGTGATTGCGAAATTTTTGAGGTGAAAGGCCCTTCTCAGACAAGTTGTTCCATAGAAAATGTTATGTATTAAGCACAGCAGGCAAATGACCCTTCGTAGACAAGATGTTCAAAAAGAACGGGATGATTTTTGCAAATGGAAATGTCACAAAATGTTAAAGTGTTTCTGAAGCAAAGCCCGATCGTCTTTTCGACCAGTCCGGGCCTGGTCCAGAGATTTATGTCGATGTAAATTTACATTTAGAAATGTCAAAGTGTAACATTCAGAAATTAAGTCTACTGTACACATACACACTACGATTACTTCGATTACTTACTTCATTTGTTTAACAATTGTACTCTTTCCGGATTCACCAGCACCTGAAAGTATACGAACATACGTTATTCAATTGTAACAAAAATCAAAGAGTTTTTTTCTTAAAATTAACTAACACCAAAGAAATTATGCCAAACGGAAATCGGTAAATATTGTAATCTCAAAATTTATTCGAATCCCGAGATGATCTATAAAAAACATTTTAAACTTTTTTTGTAGCCATAGCCACATTGTAATTAATAAGATTACTTCTACAAACGTTTTAAAATATTTTATAATCAATTTTCACGATCGATATCTTTCTTTTCGATGAAAGAAGAAAAAAACATAGAAAATACAAGTAAGATCGAACTAAGAATGTAAGAGTAGCGTATGTAAGTAAAGGATCTGAAGAGAAAATATTTATTTTATTTTGAATTGAATTTAACACATTGTTTACATAAAACAGTTTTTCATTGGCCCTGAACAAACTTCTTATTAAGATAAAAATTTCCTCCAGCTGGTTTCTGTGAACAGTTACACAGAGGTTTTAATTCATTTCATGTGTACGCAAATGAGTCGATTTATAAAAGTCGTGTTGAAATTTCTATATGCAATTTTCGAATGAAATAAAATGAATGAATTCAAAGACTTTGAGAGATAAGGAATAATTTGATGTAAATCGATACTCAGTCACTTCTAGCAAGTTATTGCTGGGTGGAAATGGAAATTATTTATAAAGGTAGGCCCACATTTAAGTCAAAGTTAAATTCCAAACACATGATCTACACAGAAATACGTAACACCATCTCGTTCATGCATCACGATCTCCGGAATATTTTTAAACCAAACATTTTGATTATTTCTTTAAACGTTCTAAGTTTAGATTATTGTTTATATTTATTTTGTACTTTTTCTGTGTGTTTTATCGAGATAAAGTGTGGTTTTCTTATAATATATTAGATTCAGTGGTCCATGCTACGATACGTTTTTTGAGTATATGAAAGCACTTTACAGTAATTATATTTGGAGTGTTTATAATTCTGAAAAATAAAAACACACCAACTGACCGTTAAGAATTATTGCCATTGACGAAATAAGAAAACGTTAACATTAGAGTTAAATATTGAATTGACAACAACTTTTCATTCTCTTTTGCATCGAACATAAAAAATTCAGCATCACAAATACTTGTTGGGCTTTCCAATATAAACAACAAAGAAGAGCGTCGCGGAAACTTTTTTAAACGTGAAAAGATAAACACTCCAAAAGAATTCGGAGTGTAGTTTGAGAAATGCGACGAGAACTATTTTTAACTGTTGCTAGACTCGTTTCTGTTGTGCCATGGTTTTTGCACTCGGACAATGTGAGAGCAGTTCTCTATAATTCAATCAACCGCGAGGTATCAAATGTTTGATCACGTGGCAGAATATTGCATTGTATATTTGAAGACATTTGTAATTAGACAACCGAAAAAAACGTTTTCATTCACTTTTATTGGACCCGTACGAAGTACAAAGGTCCTATACATTTACTACAAACAATTTTATTGTAACATGGGGTAGATCAAGGTGGGAGTGGGGGGGATGAATCTATTATCGTCTGGAGATGACGAATCAGCAATAAAAAAATGTCAGTTTGTCCGTCTCCACTTTTCTTTTCCAAACGGCTCAACCGATCAGCCTAAACTTTTTTTCGCTGAAAGGTACATACATTCAAGTCCGAAGATGAGCAAAATCGGCTAAGTAGTTCCGGAGATATGGTCGAAGAAGTGGAGGTCGGTCATGGAATTTTCGAGGGTCGATGAAACTTTTTCGCACATATCTCAGCAAGTATAGCACAGAAATTCCTCATTTTGGTGTCAAATGAAAGCATTTCATGTCACAAAACTGGGAAAATTTTTTGTGGGAATCGGGTCAGGGGTCTGGGCACTAGGATCAATGGAATGGACGAAATTGAGTTTCTTGGACATATACGAAAACAGTTTTTCATCTATATTTTCTCAACTATGTAATATGGACATTTACTGTCAAAGGCAAAGTTGTAGAGAATTAAATTTGAGCGAACACGTATTTCAGGGCTTTGGGTAAAAA
>CM055404.1:51111699-51138892 GCA_029228625.1 Pseudolycoriella hygida | reverse complement strand
TGGAGAAGGGTGGTCCATGATCAGTAGTAAAGACCTCACACCGGAAGGTACAAACGGTCTATAAAGTGTGATGATGATGATGATGATGATGTTTAGACCCTTACGAAGAGCGAAGTTCTTCGAAAAAGGGTCTTATGCGTTTACCACGACGTCTGTAACCAGCCCAATTTCGACCTTGGAGTAGGGGGGGAGGGGCATCGATCATGGTCCTCAGCTGACGAATCAGCAATAAAAAAAATGTCCGTCCGTCTGTCTCCGCGATAACTTAAGTAAAACTCAACCGATTTTCAAAAACTTCTTTTCCCTGAAAGGCAATCGAAATATCTTTTATTGGATTGAATCTGGGCCTTGTCGGCCCAAGGGCCACCGAGCTAGTGTCGTTTAAGTGGTTTTTGGTCTTTTGTGCATAACTTGCGTAAATCTTTTCAGATTTTCATAATTTTTTTTTTTGTTTTTGAAAGACCTGGGCATAGCCGACAATTTATGGAAGACACTTTTTTCAATTTGACTCCTTGGACTTAGCTAGGGCACTAAAACCGAGTATATGCTAGGACCATACGTGTTTTTTATACATAACTCGAGTAAATCTTTTCCGATTGTCATAAACTTTTTTTTTCTTTGAAAGATCTGGGTATGGCCGACAATTTATGGAAGACACTTTTTAAATTTGAGTCCTTAAACTTAGCTAGGGCACTAAGAAAGAGTCTTTGCTATGGCCCTACGTGTTTTATGTACATAACTCGAGTAAATCTTTTCCGATTTTCATAATTGTTTTTTTAATCGACAGGTCTATGAAAGCCCTACTATCTGTAGAAGAAACTTTTTTGAAATTGGGCCTTAGGATATAGCTAGGGCACTAAAAATGAGTCTCTGCTAGCGCTCTACATGTTTTTTGTACCTAACTCGATTAAATCTCTTCCAATTTCAAATTTTGTTTGATCGAAAGGTCTAGGACTGTTTTATGGCAGAAAATTTTTTGATTAGGAACCCTTGGACTCAGTCAGGATCCTAAAACTGAGTTTCTACTACTAGGACCCAACGTGTTTGCTTGCATAAATTGGATAAATCCTAACTGATTTTGTTGATTCTTCTCTCAAATAAAGATAATCGAGTACCGAATTATATTCAAAAACAAATTTGGGACCGGTGCCTGTGCTTTTTTTCTATGTTGCAAAGCAAATTGAGGGACACATTTTGTATATGGAAGTATGTGTCCGAGGCATTTCCTTATGGACGTTTAGGTCGGTCCTAAGGTCTGCCCTAGACAAAAAATGGTTTTTCACTATGTTGTAGAGAAATGAAGGGAAATATTTTTGTCTATGTAAATATTTGTTGTTTGACCCTAGGTCGGTCCTAAGGTCGGCCTTGACAAAAAAAATGGTTTTTTCCTATGTTGTAGAAAAAATTGAGATGAACATTTTTGTCTATTTTGGGGTCAATTTTGTACGTTCGGAAGGCTTCTTTTACATCGTTTATCAATTTAATGTGGACGTAATTTCATACACTGAAGAGTTGAGGCAATATTTACTTAAATACGTTGGAGTCTTGTCGTAACATCAACCTGTTTGCCACATCTATTCTGAAACGTACGGGTCTCTTCTTATGTTTTAAAGGTTGTATTGGTGATGTGTTGTGGTTTTTTTGGTGATGTATATTTGATGTCTTCATCATGTATGAATTGCATGTGTGACGTAAAAAATTCTACCACAATATATACATCACGAGTACAAATTTATCATTTATCGATGTACTGGTGGTGTATTCGTGATGTACTGGTGATGTATTAGTGTTGCACAAGTTATGTGGATGTATACGACACCAAACCAACAACAACACACGACTAATACAACCTTTTACAACACTCATGCATCAAAAATATAAATCAAATTTAGTATTTTGCCCTATATTATTCTCGTGCGTATATACTGAGGCATATTTTCGGGAATTTAAAACCCCGAAAATTTACAAAAATTCCTGAAAACTACTTTTGGAAACCGCACCGCTTATAATACACGACTATGCAGTAATATACTATATATTCGCTCTGAGAAAGATGTTTCCTTTTACCAAGATTTTCTGTAGTTATTTTCGTCACTAATAGAGCGGGACCCACTTACTAAATTCTCTTGTCCATTCTCTCAACCAACTGAGTGCTTTTTTTATTCTTAGAAAGTCAAACACAATTTCCGCCATTTGTTATGCATCAACCTACGTATGTTTTTTAGACCACTTCCTGTTTTCCACAATTAGTATTGTATAGTATTCATTTATCTTTTTTTTCTGTTACTAATTTTTCTATATGTTGCCATTCACATAGTACGCGCGGTAAAAAACAGTTTTTTGCCCCCTCTCCCCCCTCGCACGCATCAAAATCGCCAAATCTGTGCAGAGGTGTGAAGTGGTGAATTTCTATATTGTCTTTCTTTTGTTAAATTAGACGTTTCACAGTTGTGCTGCCCTGTTTCGAACGAACTTTATTGGGGTACTATTACATTAAGATGTACGGCAGCGCGCTTCAAATCCCTCTGCCCCCTTAGTAGCGTATGAATGGAGCCTACGGCGCGGCTGGAAATAATGTTTTTTTAATCCGATTTCCCATTTTTTCCTGATATCCGTCTAAAATCGATAAAAATTTCCCACTGAGGAATCGAGATTTCCCGGTGAAAAATTGAGATTTCCTGGTGATCTAAATGCGATTTCCCGGTGACCAAAATGTTGAAATGTTGCGATTGGAGCGAGCGAAATTTTTTTTCATACTTTTTGACGAGACCGTTGACATATCAATCAATATTTTACAAAGAAAAATTTATGAATCGCGAGCGGGGCGAGCGAGATTTTTTTGAACGAAGTCATCAAAATCTCAATCAAATATTTTAAGAATTTATAAAAGGCACTAGCGAAATTTATTTTTTTCAACTTAGCTGTTTACTCACTTTCCATTTTTCAGCAATTTCCCATTTTTAGTCATTTCCCACTTTGAAGCGATTTCCTATTTCTTAGTCATTTCCCATCTTGAAGCGATTTCCCATTCTTAGTCATTTCCCACTTTGAAGCGATTTCCCATTTCTTAGTCATTTCCCACCTTGAAGCGATTTCCCATTTTTAGTAATTTCCCACTTTGAAGCGATTTCCCATTTTTTAGTCATTTCCCACTTTGAAGCGATTTCTCATTTTTAGTCATTTCCCATCCTAAAGCGATTTCTAATTTTTAGTCATTTCCCACTTTGAAGTGATTTCCCATTTTTGTAATTTCCCACTTTGAAGCGATTTCCCATTTCTTAGTCATTTCCCACTTTGAAGCAATTTTCCCATTTTTTAGTCATTTCCCATCCTGAAGCGATTTCCCATTTTTAGTCATTTCCCACTTTGAAGCGATTTCCCATTTCTTAGTCATTTCCCACCTTGAAGCGATTTCCCATTTTTAGTTTCCCACTTTGAAGCGATTTCTCATTTTTAGTCATTTCCCACTTTGAAGCTTCCCACTTTGAAGCGATTTCCCATTTCTTAGTCATTTCCCATCTTGAAGCGATTTCCCATTTTTAGTAATTTCCCACTTTGAAGCAATTTTCCCATTTTTTAGTCATTTCCCATCCTGAAGCGATTTCCCATTTTTAGTCATTTCCCACTTTGAAGCGATTTCCCATTTCTTAGTCATTTCCCACCTTGAAGCGATTTCCCATTTTTAGTTTCCCACTTTGAAGCGATTTCTCATTTTTAGTCATTTCCCATCCTAAAGCGATTTCTCATTTTTAGTCATTTCCCACTTTGAAGCGATTTCCCATTTTTGTAATTTCCCACTTTTAAGCGAATTCCCATTTTTAGTCATTTCCCATCTTGAAGCGATTTCCCATTTTTAGTCATTTCCCACTTGGAAGCGATTTCCCATTTTTAGTCATTTCCCATCTTAAAGCGATTTCCCATAACGCAAACAGTTCGAGCTTTGCTCGAGTGGATTTCCCGATATCCGGTTTTTCGGCCCCCAAACTGCCCGGTATCCTAGATACCAAGGATACATACTATTTCCAGCTGCGGCCTACGGAGTACTTAATTTCTTAATGTTACGCTTTGTTTGCGTTAATGTAAATTTACATTTAGAAACGTCGAAGCGTAACATTTAGAAATTAAGTCCATTGTAACAGTGGACCAACTTTTTTGAGATCCCATATTGTTTCAAGTTTCACACATTCATTTCGTTCGTGTAAAGGCGTAGAGCGATAACTCAGAATAAAAACTAATCGTATTTAACATGTGGCATGTGGAATGTGGAACATTGTGGATGTTAAATATAGAGAAAGTTCTTATTTGAATTATGAAATTATGATTTTTGAAATCTCTCTGCTCATTCAAGACTTATGTTGTCACATGAATAAATCGGGTGACAAATGGATCGGCAATAATGCACTCTGGGATAAAATTATTCATTTTTGCTATCATTAAGTGGTCCAATCATCATGATTTATCTCCTTCATTATGTCACATAAGTAGCAACAATTATTTGTGGAAATCATGTAATTCGTGAGCGAAAGCAGAACCGTACGATTTGAAATGATTTTCAAGTTTTTTTTTCTATATTTGTATATTTTGATTTTAGTGTAAACCAGAGCAAATGACGTATATAATTCAATATGCCATGATTTTTGTGTACATTTTATAAATCTTCGTGTGTATTTTATTGAAGGAATGGTTTAGTTCTTACAAGTTTCATACATTTTATACCTAATATTGCACATGAAGTAGTATGAGAAATTCCAGTCATGCGTCATGGTAGAATATATATTCATGTAGCCGATGGAACAACGACAACATAACGATTGTTCGACCCGAGAATGTAAAGTAAAATCGAAGCTACTACTGACTTTAACTCAAATGATATTTTCTCCCCGGTTCAGTTTTTTGTATTGAGCTTTTAGGGCGGCTCCAAATTTTCTTGTATACGTCCATGAAAATTTGAATTAAAATAAAAGAGAAAATTTATTGTTGTTTAATCGAAATTGTTGCTGGATGTGACGCGTTGTCGAAAAGCTCATGTTGAATGCATTATTTGAAATTCAATTAGTTGATTTGTTTCATAGTTAGTTTGAAAAATATTCGCATCGACAAAACAGGCACAAACAGAAACCGTGAAAAACTTTCAACAGTTTGTGGAAAATTATATCGATAAATATGGCGGATCTTTGCAAAAGTTATACTAATTCCAAGTTATCCATTTGACATATTTTGTTATTCCATTGGATTTTTTGTAGTGCAGTCCAATAGCAATTCAAATTAGATTTTAGTGAGTAGTAAAATAAGAAGAGGAATATTTGACTACAAGTGCTACTACATTGGCTGATTGCTTAAACATCGTGTTAAGTGTGTGATATCTGTGCATTAAAAAAATCGATGAATGGTTAGTTGATTTCCGATTCATTTTAAATGAGTTTTTTACTCTTTAACCAAACAAATCGCTTTACCAAAAAAATTTGAAGAAAATTGGGAAACTTTAGTTTTTCACGAACATATTGCTTGTCATACGAATATCGATTTTCCTTCTATGCGTACAAGAACGGTGGTTAAATGGAATAAACCCCTCTGTATTGACGCTTTTTGGGAAAACCGTTGTACATGTATTAAGGGCAAAAATTCTTCACAAATAATATCGTTTACACAGAAATATTTTCACAATATTCTTATGCTCAAGTTTTTCATCCAAATTTCGTGAAAATATTTCTAAGTAAATCACATTTCTTTGCGTCCATCATTGCAATATTTATTTTCACGTATTTTGCTTTATTAGAAATAGGATTCTTAACAGAATTCCTTTTTGTTAGCATAAATGTTACAATGTTGACATTTGAAACGTCACTTAAGTGAATAATTTCGATTACACCACTACACAACGATCTGAGCGAAAGTGTAAAGAATTCTTCTCCAGTGTGAGGGTGTTTTATTGTTGGACAACGTGTTATGTTTCATGCGTTAATGTCCATGCATTAAAGAGAAACTAATAACTCATAATTTTCCAATTATGCTTTAAACGCCGTATCAATGTTAAAGCCCTTTCAATGAGTAAATCGAATGATTAATTCCATTTTATTTTCGTATTCTGCGCATTATATTATGTAGTGTTTAATACTTGAAAGTGGTTTTTTATCCGTTTAGCGCACTACATTCAACAGGGCACTGCCCATTTAAATAAAAAAATTTTTTCACCTCTTCTTGTTTCGCTGTTTAACTTTAATCAAAAGCACTTCTTCCCTGCTTTGAGAGGAACCTCAATGTAATGTCGTTAAAATTGATTAGATTTTATTGTAATCCTCCAATCTATGAACACATTTACAATGTGAAGCTAAGTACATTTTCACCGATTTAGGTGCTACACATTATGATGTTTTAGCGAACAGGATGTCAGACACGTTTTATTTTTTAAATTATATTCATTATTCCATATGCGTTGTTGCGATAGTGTGGTTCAGTGTATGAATTACTTGAACTCGTTTATGTGCATTTTTATATATAAAACGTTTGTTAAAAAAACCGTCCACATTTACCAACACTTTTTATTTTCATTCCATAATATGAGCTGCAATTGTATACAACATCAAGTCATTCAATATCACCAAATGCAACTCTCGGTATTATAATTTATGTAGGTCATAAGTCATCCTCTATCGCTGTTGCACAAATGGAAATTGTTACTCGCTAGTCCAAAAGAATTCTGTGTTTCGATTACCAATGATTTTATGACATTTGATTAACATACATTTTATGTTCGTATTTTAGAGATGGAATGCAATACGATGTTTAGCGTTGATTGATTGATTCAGATTCGAATTATGGGTATCTCTCTATTATGCAATGTAGTGTTTCATTGTATGTTTAACAGTTTTTTATTAATTGAAACACAGGAAGAACAGATTTCGATTTACGACATTGACACCAGCGTTGGGTAGTTGGTAACGTTACATTAGATTCGTTTATTGGTTCTAAGTTAACAATACATTTGTATAATAAAACTGAAGCATAATTAGGCCCCTTTTACAACCAAAACATTTTTTATTTACTTTACAATTGCTAAAGCACTTCTAAGTTTGAGGCGACTTATTCTTCAAAATGTCTCCTAATACATATTCTCAATAAATTTTTTGGAGAATTCGTGTAGTTCTCTTATGTTTGTTTTCATAATTTGCTCTTGGTTTGGAAAGGCAGCTCCAAATCTCTCTAGTCTTTGTCACGCCAAGGATGGGCACATTGTGAATAGGTCTTCGGGCGTTTCTTCTTCTTCCTCACATCTCCTGCAGATCGCTGAATTCTCTAATTTCATGTTGTTCATGTGTTTCCGTAACTTGCAGTGTCCGGTAATGGTTCCAATCAGCTTCCTCAGTGCTGTTTTGGAGCACTTTAGGAGATATGTGGTAACCTTGTTGGATGTGCCATTTAAGAAAATCTTCGACTGCTACAGCTATAGCTCATCATGCTTTCTAGTATAACACTCTCTGATTATGGTCCTCTGCACCCTGTATGGAAGTCCAAAGGCTGGCTCCGGTCCGAAGAAAGCTGTTGTGCTACCCTCTCGAGCTAGAGCATCTGCTTCTTCATTCCCATCCACTCCTCTGTGACCAGGTATCCAAACTTTGTGCAATCTAGCCACTTCGTTCACTCTTTGTGTACACTCTATCACGAGTTTAGAAGTAAAGCAATTAGAACTTAATGACTTAAGACATGCCTGGCTGTCCGATGAAGTTCCTTGCCTCATATTCCGTCTCATTTAGCTCAACACAAACCTTAATTATCCCGAAGGTCTCAGCTTGGGTTATCGATGCATACTTACCAATCGAGTACGACTCCCGTACTAAGGGATTGCTGGAAAAAATTTCTGCGCCCGTCCCATTGTTTATCTTCGATCCGTCCGTGAATATATTCACGTAATTCGGATCTAAAGTTTTTGTACCATTTTCCCACTCTTCTCTGCTTGGGATCATGACTTGAAGGTTCTTATCGAAGAAATATCGTGGAGTACATTGATCTGTGTCCATCAAGATCTCTGGAATTTCCTTCGATTTCTCCAGCAAGCTGTTAGCGTCACCCGCAATCCAGTCTTGCCAGCAATTGTTCCTCAACCGAATTGATGTCATTAGAGCTTCTCGCTCGATAAACAAGTCTATCGGAAGAACTGACAGCAACACCTCAAGAGCACTCATTGGAGTGGATTTCATCACTCCTGTAATTCCCATTAAAGCCATTCTTTGAAAACTGGAGCCTGAAACCGAACATTGGTTGTATGAAGCCATAATCAGACCTATTCTAAGTTACGGATGTCATGTGTGGCATCACAGAGTAAGAATCAAAGCAGTAAAAGACGAATTAGTTGGTAATGTTAAAATAGAAAAAAAAACTCAAACGCTTTAACTGATTTATAATGATTGGCGTAGGCTAACAGAATTCATTATAAAGGCCGTTGGTGTGCGCTCGAATCATTACTAGTCAAGTGCTTACCAATATCGAGTTCTTTTCTGTAAGGAAAAGAACCTAAACTTGTAATTTTAATTTTCAATAACCAGTAACGGTGGCATGGCTTTACGCCTTTAGATGGCTATCTGAAAACCTGCTTATCTGAACAGAGATTTGAAAATCAAAATGACTATTTGGAAGACTGTGAAGATTAATGAAAGCTTGTGGTAAATTTTCTTTCCTCTTTCTCACTAACACACTCTTATCGTACACAGTATTAGTGCAGGTAGTTAAAGGGTTCATTGTTCTCAGTAAGCATTCACTTTTAAAATCGACACTCATTTCATACTAAAAAATTCCAATATTTTCAATTTTGAAGACGAAAGATATGAATACAAATTTCAAAGCTGCAGCTAACTTCATTGCTGGCCGCCAAATTGTTAGTTTTCTTTTGCTGTGAAACTGAAAACAAAGTACATTTGTTTAGATAAGATCCCTCAATGATGACTTTTAAAGCCATCATTGTGATGGGGATCAAAAATGTATGGAATTTGACATTGTTTCACATATAACGCAGCGCCACTTTGACAGTTCTTTATGACATACACAATATTTGCTATTCAACATGAAGTTGGTTGCAATTTTGACATTTCATTCATAAACTTGCTTACGTTTGTTCTGAAGTTATTTGCAATTTTTCACTCTATAAAATAAAAAGTTAACAAATTTATGAATGAAATTTCAAAGTTACAACCAACTTCATGTTGAATAGCGAAAATTGAATATTTGACAAAGAACTGTCCCCGGGTGGCGCGTACAGAATTGAAGTTACTGGTGAACATTTTGACAGATCTACCCATATAATTTAATGTCCTTCTATCGCCCGCCAAGGAGATGGTTTGTTCGCCCACAGAAAGTCCCCTAACTTCTTGAATCTATAAACCATCTCCTTGGTCTGTCCTTTGGCCTAACATCCAGTATCTGTGCACCCGCTACGCACTCGAGGTGCAAGTAATTCAAAATATTATGTACTAAAAATTTGGGGATTTGTTTATTCAGCATTAGTACAGAATATTGTCACATTTCATTAAAATTACAAAAGACAAAATATTTCCTCCATCTTCTTGTCTTTGAATGCGCCCATGACTGACGCCGCATTTCCACGTTGAACGGCGATGGGCCATACTCAACCGCTGCATTAGGAACGATCTAGACCTTGGTTCATGTGTTTTCATCGAAATCATTTTGCTTAAGTTGTTGAAAAAATTGATCGTTAATCCATCGTTTCAACGGCGAACAGCACGAAGTAGTAATTTTGGTTGATTAAAAACGAATAATTTACCACTTTCTTTTTGCCTTTGTCTTCAGCTGCCTTTCCCGCTGCTACTGCGCTAAATTTGATGTTGCTGGGTGCAAATGTGTCGGTGCATGTCGCATTCCATATAAACGTGGAACTTTTCGACCAGGGGATTCCCATCCTCCCTACACAGTCCTGAGGGTTCCAATTTTGATTGTACGTTTGCCGATGCTATCGCTCGCTTTATGATGTAGTTCAATTCGGCATGACGTGCATATCGTCCAGCACTTTACTTGCATTTTACGTCATAGAGACCTTTCTTGTCAACCTGACAACCACATCTGCAAAAGTGTGGCGAGCATTGATTTAAGTACCCAGCCAATAAAGTTCTTTCCAAATCATGAAATTTTTGGCGCAAAATTTGAATGCGCGGTAGAAATCTCAAATTGTGGAAGGAAAACGAGTTGCTTATTGGTAAGGAGTAAATGTTATTTAGTCTATTCGACGATAGTGTGTGATAGGAAAGTTAAGTGCTCTACACATTCATACTCTAGAGTATACCTCTATTAGAGCAAAAAATAGTTCAACATGGCCCTACACACACTCGACTTGATCTTCGTTCTTGAGTGTGTACACATTTTGTGTGCATTCGTGTATTCAAATGTCTATTTCACCTTTTGGTCGAAGAACTAGACCAGAGTGATGTTATCAGTGACGTTTGTAATGACGTCATTGGCAGCGCTAAAAACAATTTTTTATCTTCCTGTTTTCTATCTCTCTAATCAATCGAATAAAAACTATCGAAGTGTATTTACTCGTCGTACTACACCCGGTTTTCTGTTAATGTCACAAATCAGAGTATAATCAATCACAAAATCGACATTTTTTGTTTGTTGAAGTGCATAAAGCAAACAATATCAGCTCTAATGTAGTCATACTTTATAATTAAATTTTGCTGATAGAAAACTCCTAACTCGTCGAAAATGTTTATTAATTTTGTGATAAAATTGATGATGTTGAGTTGAATATTGTATTACCATCATCTTTTGGCACATCTATTCTTAACTGGATGATCATCAATTGAATGGTGAACAAACAAACAAATGCTTGATTGTTTGATCAATTTCGGAATTCTAGTTGAATCGACTACATCCGACACAACCGACACAATATTTCAATGAATTATTTCGAAAACAAACCACAATTTGCAAATACCCTTACGATGATTATAAAACCAATGAACGCATTTTCTTTCAGTGATTTTATTATAATCGGAGCAAATTAAGTGAAAAACAAAAGTTCAAAGCATTAAGATTTAGTGGGACGATAAAACAAGTGCAGAACGGCAATTAAAAACCGGATACCAGTGTTAAAAATCACTTTAAAAATTTATATTTATATTTTTTTGTGAACGTCGATATTCGGCCATTTGAGGCCGAAGTAATCCATTTCCAAAACGTTTTGCGTAGAGGCAATACGCACAATGGGCTGCGCACAGTCGGCTGAAGAACGAGCGGCAGCAGCGCGCAGTAGATTGATCGAGCGGAATCTTAAAGAAGATGGAATTCAAGCTGCTAAGGATATTAAACTTTTGTTATTAGGTAAGTTTCACTTTTATTTCACTATAATTCGGTTCCAATTCGGCATCAGAGTGCCTACTTGAGAAGTTTAAGTAAACATAAAGAACGCAGCCTGGTGCCACAAATCTGTTAATGTCATCGAAACCGCAGCTACGAATACAGGCTTCTCTCGTTTTATGCGGTACAGGGAGACCTGTATGAATAACAAAAGAATAACAGCAGAATCTGCTGTAATTCTATTGTTATTCACACCGCATAAAACGCGGGAGACCTGTATTATACGTCACATTAATTTCAACGCGGCACCAGGCTGCCTACTCAACATATTCTACTGTCAACATAGAGGGCAGCAGCAGCCTGGTGCCAAATTGAAGTTTATAAGGCTGCTAATGCTTTTCAAGTATGCAGCCTGGTGCCGAGTCGGAACCAGGTGAACATTTATGTACTCGTTTCATCATCCAACATTGTCAAAGGAATTTTTTCGGCACCGGGCTGAAAAATTGTCATTTCTATACAGATTTCAACAACTCCTTCAGCTTTTAGAAGGAAGTAGTTTGTAAAAGTTCTTGTCGATTTGTTGTAAACTTGTTCGCGCAGAACATTTTGCAACCCCAGGGCGTCGATTTTCATGCCGTTCGTAACTTATGGATTCGAAGCTTGCAAAGAGTGGTCGAATTCGAGAATTCCCGACCAGGACGAAATCAAGCAAGTTACGAACGACATGAGAATCAACGCCCTGATTCACAAAGCTTTACGAAAGTGACAGTTAGCTATTCTTTTGTTATTTGACATTGGAGAAAAAGAATAATTTTGCATCTGTCGCTTTCGCAGCGTACTGTGAATCAGGAGGAAGGTTGAGGTAGCTGCTAAATAGAAAGGGAATTTTTTCTTTTTCAACAATTATGTTTTCACAATTCAGAGCCCCAGACTTGAGTACAAATGTTAAAATTCAATCGTTTTACACTTTATTTTCGATAATTCACAATATTTCAATCGACAATTTCATTTTAAAAAGGAACGCCTTTTCTAAAGCAATGAATAAGGATTAAATTTTAATTATGTTTTTAAATAGACTCAATTTGGTTGTACAGAAGTCTATAAATAGAAAATAATTGAAAATTAAACATATACAAAAGCAAAACTTTTGAGGCTTTCTAAATTGAGGGTGTAACAAAACAGCTGGCCGACGAAAATGGATCTTCTAGTTTTTCAGTCCCGGACTGGCGACCGAAGGGCGCTCCGGGCGAGCCGACTGAGGGGCGCCAATCTAAGAATTTTTTTACATGCAAGGGTGTCGTTATCTTGTTGTAGTTTTTGTGATACTTGTGCCCAGATTGCATCGGCATGTAGAGTTACGTGGTGCTTGTCTGCTTGGAAACTGTTTGTTGAGACTCGAAGAATTACAATATTCCTCGTCGGCTCATGTACCCAGAAACAAACAATGTCCAAGCAGGCAAGTAAATAAAAATAAGTATATAAAGACAAGAGCGTTACTGTATATAACAAAAGCTTTCATCATCGGTACGTTCTGTCTTTTTAGCCCACTTGTTTACCTCAGTTCTTAATAATTAAAAAATATAATTCCATAAGAAAGTTGAAAAGATGAAGGGGGGTAACAAGTATATTAGGTATTCCGTGCAAGAAACTGTTTTCTCATACTTTTTAAAGTCACCAACTATAACTTTATCACAACAAAAACCCTTTTAAAAGGGAAATGTGACGCAAGTCCTTCTTCCTCCTTCCAAAACAACTGATATCAATTTGGGGTGACGCTTAAGGCTTTGAAACGCAAAAATTCTTTTGGAATGTTTTCATTTTTGATTAAAAAAATGCGTCACAAATGCCGGCCCCCAATGTTATAGTTTTCTGTTCTTTCAGCTTTCACAACGCAAAAATTGTCATTATGTATGGCGTAATTTTTTGAACAGGAAATCAATTTTTGCGTATGACAGCTGAAAAGCGTAGAAAAATTATTACATTGGTGGGTCCGGCATTTGTGACGCATTTTTTTAATCAAAAATGAAAACATTCCAAAAGAATTTTTGCGTTTCAAAGCTTTAAGCGTCACCCCAAATTGATATCAGTTGTTTTGGAAGGAGGAAGAAGGACTTGCGTCACATTTCCCTTTTGAAAGGGTTTTTGTTGTGATATCAGTACTTTTGGAAGTTTCGGCTACTACTTCCATGGGCGAAAATAATCACCTCAACTTCCTCTACAACTACTACTACTATATCAAAAGTTTTTTTTTGAGCCGCCGCCGCCGCCAAACCGAGCCGCGGCGGCTACTACTTTCATGGGCGAAAATAATCCACTCAACTTCCTCTACAACATATCAAAAGTTTTTTTGAGCCCCCGCCGCCGCCAAACCGAGCCGCGGCGGCTACTACTTCCATGGGCGAAAATGATCACCTCAACTTCCTCTACAACATATCAAAAGTTTTTTTTGAGCCGCCGCCGCCGCCAAACCGAGCCGCGGCGGCTACTAATTTCATGGGCGAAAATGATCCCCTCAACTTCCTCTACAACATATCAAAAGTTTTTTTTTGAGCCGCCGCCGCCGCCAAATTGAGCCGCGGCGGCTACTACTTTCATGGGCGAAAATGATCCCTTCAACTTCCTCTACAACATATCAAAAGTTTTTTTTTGAGCCCCCGGCCCATTTTCCGCCATTTTGGCGGTCACCCCTATACACTACACACCCAACCCAACATCTTTCCCTTTGACACCAAACCTGT
Source organism: Pseudolycoriella hygida (assembly GCA_029228625.1). Lineage (NCBI taxonomy): Eukaryota > Metazoa > Arthropoda > Insecta > Diptera > Sciaridae > Pseudolycoriella > Pseudolycoriella hygida. The sequence continues at coordinate 51,124,850 of CM055404.1, read as the reverse complement.
ATCTCGAACACCCAACCATGTCTTATACAAAATATGCTTCCGTACACACACACACACAAACACATACATATGGGCTTTATATGGCGCCTTCTAAGAGCCCTGGCGCCCAAACGAGGCCGGTACCCCCCTTTTTTAAAATCTCATATGGCGTAGAATGCCCAGCCGAAGGTCCCTGCAAAATTTCAAGAAAAGATATCGAGCCGTTTTCGAGAAAACTCCAAAAAAGTGGGTTTTCATACAAATGGCTCTGGTACTAAGTAACTAACTAAGTAACTAACTAACTAACTAACGTAGGATGTTTCCATTAACTTTGGTTTCTATGAAAGTGCACATTTTGTATGGAAAATTACGATTTTCTAAAGGTCATATCTCCGGATCCACTGGACCGATTTTTTGAGTAAAAAGTCGATTTTAATCAGAATTTTACGTAGAATCCGAAAAACTAGAAAGATACGACGCAAGGCAAAAAAGTCAAAATCTAGCTGTATATATGGTTCCGAAGTCTACGAAAAAAAAATTTCTGAATTTTTTGGTCGTGGGGACTTGCGTCACGGGCGCATTGCTACCGCGCGCACATGATTATAAGGAAGAGCTGTACCTATCGTTTTTGTAGTCCTTATACTTCCTGAAATATCTTTTGAAATAAGTTGTGACCCACGCTACATCTATACGGAAATACCCATATATCAAAGCTAGGCTTTTCAGCTATGCTCATGTATAAAATTGGGAAAAACTAAGGGTGTCATTGCCGCATCTGACCAAGAAACAGATAAAAAACAAATGGCGGTTGATCAAACCAACCGGCGCGGCGGCCGATGAAAACCAACTGGCGGTCAGTTTAAACCTCCATCGGGACCAGCGTGACTTCACGACGATGACACTTCTGAATACTAAACTGAAGATGGTCCTATTAAAATGGTGCAATAATTTACATACTGTGTCCTGCAGATGCCATTTACGGCGTTTTTACGTAAATGCAATCTCTAGCTAGGTGCCCATATGGCCAGTCTGGGCCTTCAGTTTTTCATTCGAAAGAACGCGTAAAGCGTTTTCTTATTTGGAGAGCGTTCAGGAACTGAAGCCATTTTACTCGATGTTCAGTTTCTGAACGGCACTCTTGATGTGCAGAATTAGTAGATTATGCACCGCTGTCCAGGATGCTCTATTTTGACGATTTGGAGGTTATTTCCCGAGCCGAAGGCGTGGGAAATAATCCAAATCGTCAAAATAAACCATCCTGGACAGCGGTGCATATGCTATTTTATCTGCCGAGAAAAGATATATCGAGAAAAACAATTTTGCCCTAGGGAGAAAAATGCGAGATTATCGTTCTAGGCAGATAAAATTTATTTATTTAGCCTATGGTAATAATAAGCCCAATGGCACTAATTATTCGAGAGCAGCCCTGTAAAGTGTCTGGTTCGACTGCCGGAGTGTTACACTGAGTAACTGCCACCTAGTGTGGATTAACCACGCTAGGGACCACATGCTTAACGTGTATTCCGAACCACGCCTTCGATTGATTTCCGATTTTGTCGTGCGCTAGTATATCTGGCAAGTATGGTAACAATCTCACATAAGTCTTATATTACATATCAATTCTTAATCTAATATAGAGGGGTGCGGGCCGCCCGAAACTCGAAGAAAGACCCAGCCCGAGCCCGACCTGACCCGAATTAATTCGACGGGTCGGGTTTTTCGTTTTCTTTTTTTTCGGGTCGGGTCGGGTTTGATGACTTCAACTAACCAAACCCGACCCGAAAAAATTTAGTTCAGATTTTGGTTTCTAACAAATAACTCGGGTTCAGTTCGGGCTGGGTCGGGCTTGGAAAAAAGGTCGACCCGCGCACCTCTAATCCAATACTGGCTCGACCCGCGCACCTCTAATCCAATACTGGCTTTTCTATATTGAAACTGTTCGTTCTTACACTTGATGCAAACTGCCTGGAGGATGGCAATGGCCAACTGATTCGGCAACCGAAATTGATGACACTTTCGTCTTGTGCAGACATCATGAAGATCACTTAACTGGCTGTCATCTGTTCACGTTCAATCAAGCTACTAGTGAAGTCTTTGCCTTTGAGAAAAGTTAAAAAGTAAACTTTTTGTTTGAAAATTGTTGATAGTGATAGCAGTTTGAACCTCAGAGAAACAAATTAAGTGTTTCCGCAATTCGTGAGTTTTAATGAAACGAGCGACACGTTGCCTGCACCCTTTTTTTATCATTTCGAAAATCTATGCCTGATTTTAAAAGATTTACTGAAATGAAAGGATATTTTTCAGGTTTTTTTGAGGTCAAGAACTCTGTTAAAGTTTCGTTGAAGCCTTTCGGTTAGATACGAAATTATCCTGCCTGGAGTCTGTGACAGATGTTTCATACTTTTTTTTTCGCTCAAATTTCTTTTTTGTGACTGTTTTGCTGTGCTCGAAGCATGAAAAAGAAAACGTACGAGCGAGTTACTATCTTCATCGCTGTAATTATTGTTAACGTTGAAATAGATATCTGAGACTTTTGCATTGGAAAACTTAATACCTTTCTGCTACTTGCGCAAATACGAATAATAAAATGAGATAAAAACCTATTAAATAACACCTACCGAATGATGTGTAGAAGTTGAAGAATAATTTTTATGGTTTTATATTGTTTGACGATAGTCTCTGCGATAAGTTTTATTGACAAAAAATAGTAGATTTCATTTTAACAATGGAAAGTGAATCATTGGAAGCGGGAATTTCTTTTTAAATGTAGCGGAGAAGGAACGAAATGTTACTTGTCGGCGCACAAATTGAAACGCCCTATTTTTCCACAGGGTTTGTGGAATAAAATTATATCCGGGTTCAATCCTGGTGGGGACAAATTCTGTGTAGGATTTTTCTTGAATGTATAGCATGAAAGTAACGTTCCTAGGCACACCCAGGCTTCATAATTTGGGTAGGTGTGGATTTGGTGCCGCAACGAATCGTACACAGAAGAATGCCAAATATGACGTCACCAATATTCGATGAATTCTGTGTACGAATATCTGAGTCTGACTTTAGGCGGAGGTATAATTAGCACCAGGAGAAAATCCTAGGGGCTGTTCACAAATGACGTATTGGCTTTAGGGAGGTGGGGGTTCCAGAATTCGTACGATGGGGGTTCTAAGTCAAGTCGTTACGTACAAAAAATAAAGTGTTCACTTTTCCACGCGTAAGGTCTGTGTAAAAGTTCAACTTGATAAAAATATTTTTAGACGCGTACGAAGAACGTGAATATTTCACGAGATATAGATTTTTGAACATGAATATAACGGATTAGCCTACTGTGGGTCGTATGCGTTTACCACGACGTTTTCAACCACCCCAATTTCGAGCCGGGAGTAGGGGGGAGCTCGATTATGGTCCTTAAATGACGAATCAGCAATAAAAACGTCGTCCATCCGTCCGACTGCCGCCGCGATAACTCGAGTAAAACTCAACCGATTTTCAACAACTTTTTTTTTACCTAAAAGATAATTGAAAAATCTTTTATGGAATTGAACCTGGACACTGTCGGCCCAAGGGCCACTGAGCTAGGGCCGTTTAAGTGGTCTTTAGCCTTTCGTACATAACTCGAGTAAATCTTTTCTGATTTTAATAATTTTTTTTGTTTGAAAGACCTGGACATGGCCGACAATTTTTGGAAGAAACCTTTTTAAATTTGAGTCCTTGGACTTGGCTAGGGTACTAAAAGCGAGTCTCTGCTAGGGCTCTATGTGTTTTTTGTACATAACTCAAGTAAATCTTTTCCGATTTTCAAAATTGTTTTTTTAATCGACAGGTCAATGAAAGCCCTACTATTTGTAGAAGAAATTTTTTCGAGATTGGACCCTAGGATATAGCTAGGGCACTAAAAACGAGTCTCTGCTAGCGCTCTACATGTTTTTTGTACTTAACTCGAGTAAATCTCTTCCGATTTTCAAATTTTGTTTGATCGAAAGGTCTAGGACTGTCTACCGTTTTATGCCAAAAAATTTTTTGATTAGAAATCCTTGGAAGTATGTCCCTAAGCCCTATGTCGGTCCTAAGGTCTGCCCTAGACAAAAAAATGATTTTTCACTATGTTGTAGAGAAAATAGAGGGAAATATTTTTTTCTGTGTAAGTATTTGTCCGAGGCCTCTCCTGAAGACCCTAGGTTGGTTCTAAGGTCGGCTCTAGACAAAAAAAAATGGTTTTTTCCTATGTTGTAGAAAAAATTGAGATGAACATTTTTGTCTATTTTGGGGTCAATTTTGTACTTTCGGAAGGCTTTTTTTACATCGTTTCTTCGGACGGGTTTTTAAGGCAATTTCCAATACAATTTAATGTGGACGTAATTTCATTACACTTAAATGCAACAGCGTTCGAATCTTTTTGCCACATCTATTCTGATGCGTACGGGTCTCTTGCATATGTTTTTGTACAAACCGAGCTTCCAAGCAAGCCTTACGCGATGCGAATCGCATCGCCTTCAATATAATGAGCCCTTTTTATTGCTGCGTTAATGTTTTGTCAATATTGATGAGGTAATTCAATGAATCTTCCTGAATCGGTGTTGAACGACATATGACACAATAATGGACAAAAGAATAAACTTCATTTTTTTGAAAGAGGAAGAGTCAAATTCATAGGTTATTTAAAGGCGCTTTCTTACGGAGGGGGAAGGGATAAAAAACGCCTAAAAATCCGTACGTCATTTGTGAACAGCCCCTTAGACGTGGTTCGGAATTCACGTTCATGGGGCGATGGGTCGAGCCGGCATTCTAAGACCTAGGACCTAGTCCATCATAGATGGCACTAGGTTTGTATGCAATTTACTACTGACACAGTAAAAACTTTGATAACGAAAGAATCTGTAAGCAAAAGCTCATAAAAAACTTCAGGACTAGTAAATAAAAAATGATCGAGCCTAGCTTCTGACTCGGACGGGTTGCAACGGCAGATTTTTATTATTATCATAATGAAAGTTATCGATCGTTTTTCTAAACGCTAAGTAAGCGACGTACGCAGATCTTATTTTTTATAAACTTGCCTTGACAAAGAGTCTGTTAGACCTGTAGCAAAAGACTCTTAATTTACTTTGTCAAAGGTGTCATGTTTCAGTCATAAATTCATTTCGAGTAAACATAAACGAAGACCCGTATGTATCAGAATAGATGTGGCAAAGAGACTCGCACGTTTCTAAATATACAAATTAGCAAACAATCCAACGTTTTCTGTTCGTTTATAACTGTAAGATCCATAGAAATTACCCAAGGTATTGTCAAAGGCCCTATCGAAGTACGTCTGAGACCATTCAAATCTAGAAAAGCTTATATCCAAGGACTGGGCCATTTTCCCCTAAAACCCTGAAACCCAGGAAGTCAGGAACACACGTGTTTTCAGGGGTTTCACATTTGGCTCAGACCACTACCTTTTGGGTACCCATCTCTCTGTTAGTAAACTCTGTCAGGCTAAAAGGAAAAAAGTGGTGGTTCGGAAATTTCGTGTGGGAAAATTCAGGGACGAGGAAGTTAAGTCTCGCTTTATGTCAAAATTCAGCGAAGCTTTCGAAAGGCTTCCTCCGGACTGCGTAGACATTGAGGTTGAGTGGGCAAACTTTAAGGAATGTGTCTTGGGCGTAGCTGAGGAATGTCTAGGTAGTGTCTCTAGTGGGGGTAGAAACAAAAAGACAGGCTGGTGGAACGCAGATATCAAAAAGGCGGTATTAGAGAAAAGGAAGCTGTATTTGATTTGGTTACAGGGTAAGACGGACGAAAAGCATGAGGCTTACAGGGCTTGCAGGCAGACGGTTAAGACTCTAGTCAAGGAAGCGAAGGATCGGTCGTGGAAAAAGTTTGGGGAGGAATTGGAAGAGGCTGGTCAAGGAAGGGGTAAAAAATTTTGGTCGGCAATCAAGGATATTAGGCGTGGTGGTGAAAAGGAGGGCTGCGGTAGCATTTTGGGTAAAGATGGCGAATTAGTTACAGATAAGGGTGAGGTCCTGAAAACCTGGCAGGATTACTTTCAGGATCTATTCGCCTCTGTCAATCCCGTAACAAGCCTTGACAGGGAAGAGGGCCGTAGCTTGGAGGGTGAGGAGGAAATTACATTAGAGGAAGTGTCACGAAAGGTCAGCAGGCGGAAGGCAGGAAAATCCGCAGGTATAGACGAAATTAGGACAGAATTTATTAAGAATAGCGGGCCGGGTGGGGTTCAATGGCTTTGTAGGATTTTCAATTTAGCATTGAAGTCCTCAGTAGTACCCGCTGACTGGAGCTTCGGTGTTATTGCTCCGATATTCAAGAAGGGTAACCGCAAAGTCCTTACCAACTACAGGGGGATTTCACTCTTGAGCGTGGTCGGAAAGGTTTATACAAGTGTGCTAGTAGACAGGGTTAGGGTTATAGTGGAAGATGTTCTTGGCGAGGTTCAGAGTGGTTTCAGACCTCTGAGGGGTTGTCAGGATCAGATCTTTTGTCTCAGGCAGGTTATAGAAAAGCTCTCTGAGAGAAATATTGATTTATACTTGTGCATCATCGACCTAGTAAAGGCATTCGATCGGGTTCCGAGGCAAAAGCTGTTCGAGGTGCTTAGCGAATACGGGGTTAATGGAAGTTTATTGGGCGCTATCAAAAGCATCTACTCAGGGAGCAAGGCTGCGGTAAGGATAGATGGTGAAATTAGTGAGGCTTTCGAAGTTAATGAGGGAGTTCGTCAGGGTTGTTGTCTCTCCCCTCTTCTGTTCATAATTTTTATGGAAAAGATTATCAGGCAAGCGAATTTGCAAGGGAATGTGAAGGTGGGGGAAGTAATCATGAAAATCCTGGCCTATGCGGATGACTTAACTCTATTAGCAGATAATGCCAAGGATTTGCAGGAGAATTTAGACTGCCTGAATGCTGCATGTGAGGAATACGGCATGAAAATAAGTGTCAGTAAAACTAAAGTTATGCATATTGGCAAATCCCGGAAGGATGTAGTTTGCAGTTTAAATGGGGAGCAGTTGGAACAGGTCTCTGAGTTTAAATATTTAGGAGCCATTTTTTCGGAGAATGGCAAGTTAGTTAGGGAATTTGAAGAAAGGAGAAGAATGGGGAATGCAGTGGCCAGTCAGTTGAGGTCGTATGTGTTCAACAAAAAGGAGTTAAGTAGTGGCACAAAGCTAGCTATTCACAGGTCAATCTTCAGACCAACGATTTTATACGGTAGTGAAAGTTGGGTGGACTGCGGATACCTTGTGCATGACCTGGAGGTTTCTGATATGAGGGTTCTTAGGAGCATAGCAAAAGTAAATCGGAGGGAACAGTGGGACAATCATATTAGGAACGACGACATCAGGGAAAACGTAGGGGTTACATCAGTGGAAGAGGCGGCAAGGATTAGTCGTCTGCGGTGGTACGGGCACGTTCAGAGGATGGGTAATAGCAGGCTACCAAAGAGGATATTGGATGCTCAAGTCCCGGGTGTGCGTCCCAGGGGTAGGCCAAGGAGCAGGTTTATAGACTCAATTAAATCCGATTTAGAAGTTAGGGGACTTTCTCTAGGCGAACAAACCATCTCCTTGGCACAGGATAGGGGAGTATGGAGAAGGGTGGTCCATGATCAGTAGTAAAGACCTCACACCGAAAGGTACAACCGGTCTATAAAGTGTGATGATGATGTTGATGAGAATAAATCCGTTTAACTGACTACTGTTGACTAAGATAGATGGAGTTAGGACGAAATGTCCCAAAAAAATAATGTCCCCAACAAAAATATCCCCTCGGATAAAATATCCCCAGACAAAATAACCGGATATTATAACCACAATTTGTACCAGGAAAAAAACGGGAAGAAATATCCCCAACCAAAATATCCCCTCAGACAAAGAATCACCTCAAAAAGTAATTATTGTGAAGAAGCAGCGCCGCAGGCTGTGAACTTAACTGGGAAATAAAAAAGCGGGGTGGCAGCCCTCGCAATAAGGGGGTCAAAGGGGAAATATTCTCCCTTGCGGGGTCTAATTGGCAGATCCCCTAGCCCCATTCACGTAAGGCCGCCTGCAGGGCGTAAAAAAGCCCCCAAATACGAAATATAATATTTAATTAATAATACCTACCTACATCCACCACTTCTGAGTAGACATTATGTCTGGGGATATTTTGTCCGGTTTATGTGGGATATTTTGTCCAGTAATAATTTGTCAGGGATATTTTCTCTTGGCATAATCCAGAGCCAGATAGATATCAGAAAGAGAGAGTAACGTCGATTAAAAAAATCAATTTTCTGGTCTTAGTAATTATTGAGTTTTACTTTCAGTCAGATTTTGTAGCCTCCCCGCAATCATAACAAACGTTTTCAGTGGACACCTCCTAAGTGAAGTATTTTCGTGAAATGAAAATCAAATAATAATTTACTTAATTTATAATCGACGTCACAAATGTGATTGAATTATTAAATATTGATTTGATGAAGACGTGGATATATTTGTACTCCAATTTTCCGTACAAGGGTGTCCTTGTCTCTTTAAATAATATTGGTTTATTTACGATAGCTTTCTGGTATAAATTTTATTCAAAATAATAGTCGGATAACTTATGTGACGAAGATGTAAACGACAAGAAAATTACGATGTCGAAACCCGCAGCTACAATAATGCACATGTTACACAGAAATATTACTTAATCGTTCCAAAAAAATGTGTGTCTACTAGAGCAATAAAACGAAAAGAATAAAATTAATTCAGAAAAATTAAAGTGAGAAAATCTCACAGCCGTAAAACAAAGCATTAACAATGTTTAATAACAAATGACCATATTTGCAGAAACGTTAATATTCATATTTCTATTTCAATCAAGACAAGAAACAAATGAGTAATGCGAACTAGAAATAATTTAAAAACTCATAAACGAGGATACAATGTTTCAATTTTACGTTTGTTGAAAATTTGCTACAGATTTCTATTTGCTTCTTATAAATACGAGATTAGAGTTAAAAGCTTTCCTCACAGAAGAGATTATTAAACCGCATGAACAAGAGCGTGGTTTGCATGGCATCTAGTGTATTAAACTAAGTTTCAATTCAAAGCGCAATCACCAAAAATAATACAATTGTGTTCCACTCAGTAGTTGGCATTCAAATTATTTTCAAACTCTTTCTGAGCAACTGATCACAAAAACGTTTGTTTCGTTATTATTATTATTTTTTTGATGAATATCGCATTTGAAAATTTTAAGTAAGGAATATCTAGCCCGAGGACGTTCTGTGGTTGCATCAATCTCCATTTGAATTGAACTTTTTGCGTAATCAATAATTTTTTATGTCGCATTTTTTTATGATTTTGGAAGCGTGGTCTGCATAAATGTATTCGATTTAAAGAACAACTAAATGAGACAGCAAATAATAATAATAATTTGTGGTCGCAGATAATAACAAATTCATTGTTTGTAGTTCGTTTCGGATAAAAGGGCTATTGGAAAATATCATATACCTATGTTTAACCTTTTATAACAAGTAACCAAGTATTTTCCTCACTATATAGATTGCTTGCGTCCTAAAAAAGCTATACTTGAGACAAGTATTTGTTGGAAGTACGTGATACAAATAAAAATTATTATTTTTACTAGTGTAAAGTTTATCTCTTATCTCATATTAAGACGGAAAAATGAGAAAATTGAATTTTTAATTTTTATTGGCAAATAGTATTTTATACCATACATAAGTATATTTATACAACACTTGAGGGTGCAACCTGCCAGCATAAAATAAAATGTGGAAGGATTATTTTGCTTCCAAAAAGCTTTTTTGGTAGTCTGATATGCTTCTATTTTGAATAATAAGTTTACACGGCTCATAATATGCTCACTGGGGTTAGGACCGAATGTCCGAAAAAAATATCCCCAACCAAAATATCCCCGTGGACAAAATATCCCCAGACAAAATAACCGGACATAATAATCACAATTTTTCCATTAAAAAAAGGACAAAATATCCCCGAACAAAATATTCCTTCAGACAAAATATCCACACTCAAAAATTAAGAATATTCAATGTGAAGTCTACTTACCGCCCGACGCAGGCCTGAAATAAACAACCAAAAACAAAAAAGCGGGGTCGTTGGGCGGCAGCCCCCGAAAAGGAGGGTCAAGGGAGGTTTGGGGCAGCGCCCTATTAACGTAAGGCCGCCTGCAAGGCTTACAAAAGCCCGCCGCAGGCGCGGGGGTGATACAATATAATATCTAATAATACCTACTTATAGTAGTAGACATTACATCTGGGGATATTTTGTTTTTTTGTGGGATATTTTGTCTAGGGACATTTTGTCCGGGGATATTTTGACTGGGGATAATCGGTCCTAGAGCCGTTTCTAAATAGAATTTGGCGTAGGTGACAGCTTGGAATATCTTTGGCATAAAAAATCCCATCGATTTAGCGATTCTTTTTCCGTACTTAGGCATTTTCACAACAACTGTTTTTCGTTACCCTTACCATCCTTCTATTCAAATATAGTTTTTTCCGTCCGTAAAGTAAAATTACGCAACTAGTTAGCATGGCTCTAGGACCGATTCTATTTAGAAACATTGTGACAAAGTTTCAGAAAGCGCATCAGGCAATGACACTTTTTGTGATTCTAGTGATTTTTTCCTCTCCCCAATTTTCCCACATAGGTTACGGGAAGAATTTAAACCGATAATTCTAAAATAAGAAATGAACGCAAAGAATAAAGAATTGATCGCTAAAAACGAAGAATTGATCGCTACAAATAACGAATTTACGATCATACCAGTCACTTTTCGTATTTTTAGCGATCATTTCTTCATTTTCGGCTATCAGTTCTTATTTTCCTTATATAAAATATTATTTCATAACGGTCACTTTGATTACATGCTATAAGTTACTATTTGCTAGTAAATGATACCACTACATTCAAGTCCGGGAAGGCAGCCTAGGGTCAAAAAATGCTGTATGAGAAATTTTCATCCAGCAGTCAGTGCTTCACGGCACAGTACTTCTCAATTTGACACCAGGATGCCTAGAAGGCTACTGTGTGCCGTTAAACTATGGCAAAGAAGGCGGCCTAATGTGCAACACATTTATGTCATTGACGAATTATTTCCAGTGCATTAATTTTCAATTTGACATCAGGCTGCTGGTGCCACCTCCATTTCCAGAAACAGAGCTCAAGAACGGAGACGGGTGTCAAGATGAAAATTAGTGCGCAGTACAGCAATTTTTGACACCAGGCTGCTTACTTTTCGCCGTTGAGCCATGATAAAGAACACATCCTGGTATCAAATCGACAAGTATTTTTCTACAGCATCACTTTTAACCCCAGACTCCCAGCCGAAAATACACTCCTCAACCAGACGCGTGCCAGTCTTTTGTTTTGATATTTGCAAAAAATATTCAACGTGAAGTTAGCTGTAGTTGCAACCGAAGCTAACTTCAATACGATAAAATCAGCTGATTTTTGAATTTTTCTATGATTTCAGCTGATATTGATAAATTTATGAAAGAAATCAGCTGATTTTTTTGAAATGAGACAGCTTCGGTCGCAACTGCAGTTGAGTATTACTTGCAGAGATCAAAATATGAACATGTCCTCGACTCGTTGCAACTTCCTGAAGGCTGCGTACTTTAGATTCAAGATTCATGCATTAGAGAAAAGATCAGTGTATGAATGAACCATCATTGCTGGATGTTTCGGAGATTTTCAGAAAAAATACGCCGTCAATGGTCCATGGCTATTTTGACAAGTTAATTTTAACAGACGTAAAACGTAATTGTAAGCAATAAATTATTCTACCTATTATTCATACCTTCAAAACGTACAGTTTTTTTTTATTTTCTTGTTCTTCTTGAAAAAAAAAATACAAAATTTTAGCCCCATTTGAACTGACGGAGGCCGAATGTACTACCGAATAGTATTTACTATGTTATGAGCGGTCTTTACGCTGGAAATAAAAAACTATACAATTTTTAGGGTTATAAAGAGTTACATTGTGATTTGAAATTCCATTTAAGTCCGCCATCGCTCATTTTTTTCGATTTCGGCGGCTGTACTAACTGAACAGCTGCTTTCATTTATTACTTTAATTAATTTTATAAAAAAATTTGTGCATTTTTCCGGCATGTTGCAAAATAACTTTTTGTTTAAAATAATATTTTACGTCACTTTTGTCGAAATAGCCATGGTCCATTTGTGTAACACATTCTTATATGTTCCGTGTAAACTTCCGTTTAGTACAAAAAACTATCTGGAAACACATCAATGATATTTTTACTAAAATACCGATGCTAGCAAATTGATAAAAAACAGCATTAGCTTGAAGTTGCTTAGAAGTCAATATTTTTGATATTCGATATATGACCAAATTTAGCAAATAAGAAAAGAAAATATTTTTAAAGAAAATATTGAACAGAAAGAAAGTGTTCTATGCGTAATGGATTGCTATCCATATTTATACATTCGCTTCAGCCAGAATAACCAAAATATGAATGTTGGGATGGTGTAAATGAAGGTGGTGGTTTGACTGTGATGTGAGGTTTCGTCTGGTATCAATAAAACCTTGAACTCTTATGAAAAGTTTACATTGAACTGAACACTAAGTTCTTGTATAATTATGAAGTTGTGTGTATTAACGGCATTTGATGTTATTTAACGAAAGGAAAATACATTCAATTTTGTATTGGTGGATTATTTGATTTTTATTTTCTTAAATCATTTCAATAGCCTACCTCCACCTCCACCCATTTTCTTTTTTTCTTTTTTGGCAATTTCGTTGCTTCAAGAGCCAATATACAGGTAAGCAATACAATCGATGCGAACAAAAAATTGAGAAACGTATCAACGACTAGTATGAGGTATTTTCGCACAAATTTCATGTTAAGGTAGAGGAAGAATTTTTGATGGTTTTTATAAGAATGTTGAAGCAAGAAATTTCTCAATTTTATTGAACTTAATTTTTTAAAAGTTTTAGTCACTTTTCCATACCCGTAAAGGTTATTTGTTCTCCGTGGGTAGAAAATATTTAATTGCAACAAGAGCTCTGGCGAAGCGAGGGTGACAATTCTAATGTTCTATTTTCCCCGCTTTTACCCACGAAACAAAAATTTCCATTTATTACTACGTTTATATAAACTAAGACATTTGTTTGACAGTTCAGGCGGGAAACTTTCTATTTCGCCCCAC
>CM055404.1:51094553-51110476 GCA_029228625.1 Pseudolycoriella hygida | reverse complement strand
ACTCTAAGACTTTGCTTCCCCAACCAAATCTCTAAGACGACATCTTAACTGACTTTTGGACGATTTTCAATCTCGACCCTTTCTTGACCCATAACTCCCTTATTTCAGAACAATATCCCACCCCGGGACACGTTTTCTCGAAGTTTTGCACCATACCTGACAACATATCAAAAAGTATTTTTTCAATAATTTCCGGGCAGCGGAGCAAATTTTTGTCCATTTTTGCCTCCTTTGATCGACCCTGGACACCGAACCGCTCAACCGATTTTCTTTAAATCGGTTCCGCTGCCTTCACACTGTCGAAACCTTTAATTTGACACCTCACTGGCCTCATTCCGGCAACTACCGGCCGAGATATTGGTTAATAAGTGCTCCAGCTCTGGATAAAATCGCCAAATAACGACGTATAGCTCGGTAGTATGAAACTTTTTCACCCAACATTGTTCAGCAAATTTGTTGCCCCAAGCCTCCACTATCGATTGGCACTCAAAAATTATTTCTACTTTGTCCAGCTTTGTTCTACTTTGTTCTACTCATCAACATCAACAACTTTCCCGAAGGAACCGAAGGCGTAACATTCTCATTCAGAAAATACCAAAAATCCAAGATGGCGTCAGTTTCACAGGTGGCAGCCATTTTCTTAGGATTCATAAAGATGCTACTCATCAACATCAACAACTTTCCCGAAGAAACCAACTGTCTAGCTATTCTAATTCAGAAGATAGCAAAAAATCCAAGATGGCGTCACTTTCACAGGTGGCAGCCATTTTCTTAGGATTCATAAAGATGCTACTCATCAACATCAACAACTTCCCCGAAGAAACCGAAGGCGTAACTATTCTCATTCAGAAGATAGCAAAAATCCAAGATGGCGTCACTTTCACAGGTGGCAGTCATTTTCTTAGGATTCATAAAGGTTCTACTCATCAATATCAACAACTTTCCCGAAGAAACCAACTGTCTAGCTATTCTGATTCAGAAGATAGCAAAAAATCCAAGATGGCGTCACTTTGATAGGTGGCAGCCATTTTCTTAGGATTCATAGAGGTTCTACTCATCAATATCAACAACTTTCCCGAAGAAACCAACTGCCTAAAAACACAAAAAAAAAATTTTAAATTATATCAAGAAAAAATTTCAATTGAAATCTAGGTAGCATAATGGTTTTTTTGCTATAAAAGGAAATGCAAAACCGTATTTTAATTCAGTCTCTTTCGACTCGTCAAGCAGGTCGGACCTATGTTGGTTCACGCTGGAAATTTGTGACCGACAAACCGACAGACAAACAGGCAAACAAACAGACAGACAGACAAACAGACAAACTTTTGAATTTTATAATTATAAATTCGCCCTTAGACAACATTGAACTAAGAGCTTATTGGTAACAATCATAAAAACATAGAAGGGACCCGTACGTATCAGAGTTGATGTTACGAAAAGACTGGAACGTATTTGAGCAAATATTGCGTTCACATTAGACTGTATTGGAAATTGCCCGTTGGGCAATATTGAAAAACCCGTCCGAAGTAACGGTGTAAAAAATTCTCCGAACGCACAAAATTGACCTCCAAATAGAGAAAAATGTTCACCTCAATTTTGTCTACAACATAGCAAAAAACTATTTTTTGGGCTAGGGCCGACCTAGGGCCTTAAGTAGAGGCCTCGGATACATACTTCCATAGACAAAAATGTTTCCCTCAATTTGCTCTGCAACATAGCAAAAACCATTTTTTTATGTTAGGGCAGACCGTAGGACCGACACGAGGCCCACTTGAGCCCTAAGCTTAGGCAAAAATTCTTCTATAAATTGTCAAACAAAAAAAAGATTGAAAATCGGAAGAGATTTACTCGAGTTATGTACAAAAAACACATAGAGCCCTAGCAGAGACTCGTTTTTAGTGCCCTAGCTAAGTCCAACGACTCAAATTAAAAAAAGTTTATTCCATAAATTGTCGGCCATGCCCAGATCTTTCAAACAAAAAAAAATTATGAAAATCAGAAAAAATTTACTCGAGTTATGTGCAAAAGACCAAAAACCACTTAAACGGCCCTAGCTCGGCAGCATTTGGGCCGACAGTGCCCAGATTCAATCCCATAAATTATTTTTTGACTACCTTTCAGGGAAAAAAAAAGTTTTTGAAAATCGGTCAAGATTTACTCAAGTTATCGTGTTGACGGACAGACGGACATTGTTTTTTTCGCTGGTTTGTCATCTGGAGGCAACAAAAAAAGTTTCCCCCTTACTCCCGCGTTCGAATTCGCAATGTAACAAACGTGGTAGTAAACGCATCAGACCTACGTACTTCGTACGGGTCTAATCATTCTTTTCACTATTGACACGCAGTGCCGATAGTCTCTCTTGGGTACTATTGGCACACGCGTGTCGATAGTCTTTCTTGGGTACTATTGCCGCCGAAATTCTACGGGGGTGGGGATCGTGCCTAGCGTGACAGAGTATGACAAGGGGTCCAGTGTTACGTCACGCGAGATTTTTGAAAATGTTTACATATATTTGAAAGCTGTTGTCCAAATGTCAGACTTACCGAGCTCTTTTAAGTGTTTCATTTTCCATCTGGACACAAAGGACAAGAGCCTGTTACGCCAGAAAAACTTGTCCAAATGTGAAAGAGTGAACAGAAAGATGTTTTACCAAAAAGTGTTCAATCTATTTCCATTACTAATGGTAAAATAATTTAAAATTTCCTCGCTTTGTTGAGAAGTCACACCCCGACTGAACCGTAATACTTAGAAAAAAAATTTTCTAACATTTTTCGAAAGGAACCTGACCCTCACAAAATCCATCAGATCGGCTTAAGATTTTTTTCCTGGACAGCCACTATCAATACCTTTCCAACGTCACCCCACTCGAGAAATTTGGCAAAGAATTGAAGAGCTTGCGTGACACCAGCGTGACAGGGTCGAAAAAAGTCAAATTTTGCGTCACGTAATTTATGAACGGCCCCTTTAGAAAACGATCCTTTTCAATACAAAAGTGCATTTTCATAAAACCCAAACTTCATAAAAACGTCCCGCGTTAGTTAGTTAGTTACTCATTTCCATTGGCACTTGTATAAAAAATAAACTTTTTTGACTCACGCTCGAAAAAGGCTCGATAACTTTTCTTGAAATTTTGCGGGGACCTTCGGCTGGGCTACGCCATATGAGATTTTAAAAAGGGGGGGGGCACCATATAAAACCATTATGTATGTGTATGTTATGTACTTGAAAAATATTCACTTTTAAGAAGTCAAATGTATGACCGACCCCCCATACTTAGGGGGGTCGGTCATACATTTGACGTCTTAAAAGTGAATATTTTTAAGTTATTGTTGATTTAAATCTGCTGACAGCACTGAAAAAAGCGTACGTAATTTATGGATGGTCCCTAATAGGGCGGGTCGTGAAATTCAAAATGTTTTTTTTTCAACTCTGGACCTAGTCTCATCGACGTATTTGATCATTTATAGCATTTTGGGTCAAAAGAAAAATTTTAAAAAGTCCGGCTATTGCTTGTCCAAAGCGGTTTTTTGAAAATTTTACAGTTTTCGTGAGTCGTACTAGTGTAAAGGCTTGCCATAGCTAATATAATGTGTGAATTTTTCCACTCTTCACTGTTATGAGTTCCTTAGGGTTAAAGGAAAACAGCACAGCAAAAGAAAGTGAGAAATTCGTGGCAAACACATTTTTCTGAGAACAAATAATTCGGCAGATGTCAGTTTTTCTTAGGTTTTTTAGACTTTTAAGCTATAAAACCGATGGTAAATGTAATTTTTTTTTGATAAATTAGGCTCATTTTGAAGGATAAAATGTACAGATTTTTGCGCAAAAGAAATTTTTAAGTCTACTTCATAGAGTGATTGTTACAGTGTGTGACAACGACGGAGGGGGGGGGGGTTAGTGGCCAAAAATGTGTTACGTAATTTAGGGACAGCCCCATATCCATTCACGTAATAAAAATATACATTTTTGAAAAAATAGGATGAGCATTTTTCGAAGCACATAATCTAAAAATATACTTGTAATCTAATGCAATAATTTCGAGCTTTAATGGCACAAAAAATGTGCCTTTTATTTGCATCGAAAATGTACTACATCACAAGCACATTTTTGGTACATTCAATGTGATAGGAATAATGTACACCTTATCACGCACATAAAATGTGCGAAAAATGTGCTTGTGTTCTAGTGTAATAATCCCGAGTTTTAATAGCACAAAAAATGTGCTTTTTATATACATCGAAATATGTACCACTTTACAGGCACATTTTTTTTACATTTTATGTACATATTCTCAACAACATTGAATTTCGCACATTTCATGTACATTCAGTGGGCAACCACATCAAAAAGTGTGATCTGTGTTATCTGGGATTTTTAATCAGGAAACAACATTATTTTGTGCAAGAAACTGTTCTGCTGTGTGGCTCTAAATATTTTATTTTTTCAGTTTGGCGGGGGCGGCGCCTCAAAAAAAACTTTTGGTTTGTTGTAGAGGAAGTTGTGGAGATCAATTTCGCCCATGGAAGTAGTAGCCGCCGCGCTTCGGTGTGGCAGCGGTGGCGCCTTAAAAAAAATTCTACGTATAATTTGCCAAAACCAATTTTCCTACTTCCATAAAAACTGATACCACAACAAAAACCTCTTTTAAAAGGGAAATGTGACGCAAGTCCTCGTTTCTTTTTCCAAAACAACGGATATCAACTTGGGTGTCGCTTAAAGCTTCGGAATGGAAAAAAATTCTTTTGAAATATTTTCACATTCGATTAAAAAATTTGGGACGGACCCTCCCAACGTAATAATTTTTCTGCGCTTTCAGATTCCACACGTTAAAAATTTAGCTATGCGCAATGTATGGAGTACAGGTACCCAAACTTTTGGGAATTAGGGAAAATGGATTTCGATCAGGAGTTGCCGTTTTTTGCTCATATGCCCTCTAAGCTGTGAGCAGTTTCGAAACAAGGTCAAGTCGCCTTAGTGGGGGTGTACGGTGTGATAAAAGTAAGAATAAAGCAGATGATCTTGTCTCAGCAGCTGCCATTCCATTTTGTGATTATTTTAGATGATAACTGTTGGAATATAGACGAAGTTAGTCATTTGTACCAAACTACAACTCGATGTATTTTTTATTTCGCAGAGTGACGCAAAAATGGTATTTGATGTCTGTCAGAGAATGCATGATACAGAGCCGTTTTC
Organism: Pseudolycoriella hygida; assembly: GCA_029228625.1. Classification (NCBI taxonomy): domain Eukaryota; kingdom Metazoa; phylum Arthropoda; class Insecta; order Diptera; family Sciaridae; genus Pseudolycoriella; species Pseudolycoriella hygida. The sequence goes on along the minus strand of CM055404.1, from coordinate 51,105,283 downwards.
TGAAGATCTTCTAGCTGCAATGAAACGACTCTGGCAAGACAACGGAGTTCAAGAATGTTTCTCAAGAAGCAACGAATATCAACTTAATGATTCCGCAAAATAGTAAGTACCCCACAGTGAACTTCTATGACTTCTATTTACTTCTTTTCACTTTTTATTTTCTATACAATATTTACATTACATTGGTCATCTTATCGGGAGAACCGTGCAATTTAGTTTCGTAAATGTTATTACGCTCGTTCGGTTAGTTTAAATTTGAGCGGCTGTTCTGGTATGTACGTTGGACTGACTTTGTACGTAAGTTTCCCATAATTGTACTCGATTTGGTATTTTCTAAAAAGCTACACAAATCTCAAGTAAGGTCATGAATCTTTATCAGAGACTTCAAGTTATTTACCTTTGCTATGATTATGTTCAGTTCATTCTCGGCGAAGCGACGTCCGATGCACATTCTCCTGCCATATCCAAATGGTAAGCTAACGAATGGATGAATCTTCTGGCCAGCATGTGGACAATTTGACGCATCAGCTGCACAATAAGACACAAAAATGGCTGACCTTCCCTTTCAATTCGAAATTGAATTTTCCTTACCAACTTCACCTCTCTTAATCCATCGCTCAGGCAAGAATTTTTCTGGCTCAGGGAAGTACTCTTCCAAATTCGACACAACTAAATGTGGGAAAATTACGTGCGTCTGAAATGAGAGGAAAATATGTTTGCATATTATCAACTGACGATAGTAACCGAATTCCTTACGCCTTTAGGAACCTGGTATCCGCTTATCACAGCATCAGATTGTAGGTTTCTTCCGTTTCCAATGACAACCGGATACATTCTAGAAAAGTAAATGATTTGTTTTAATCCATGTCATGATAAGCCAAGTCAATAAAGCAAGGGGTCGTTCACAAAGTGTCACGCAAGAGAAGGAGGGATGGGTGCGATGGTTCTAATAAAATTGGGTTACAATCGACCCTTTTTGCATGACAGAGGGATCTAAAAAATTCGATTTTTGCGTGACATATTTTATGAACGATTCCCAATATTTAACCAAGAAATCTACCTTAATGTTTCTTTGATGCAAGCTCTTAAGAATGGCATTTGCTCCAATATTTTTGTATCAATGGGCGCATTATGATCTGGTAAAATTGCCTGCAGTTCTTTGTATAACATCTCTTGCTTCTCAGGATTTTGACTCAGTTGGTAAATTGTTGAAGTAACCGCTACTGACGTCTGAAAAAACCATTTTCAAATTATACATCGCTTAGAGTATGCATCACTTTTCAGCATTACAGTGTCAACGCCAACTAAAAACAAGTCCAACGCCAAAACGGCAGCTATCTTGGGATTACCAGTCTTGTCCACAATTCGTTCAATGATTGAAATATGTTCCTCATCACGATACTTATCTTTGTCCCTTTTTATGTTCTCCATCGCAATGTCGATGTGTTTCATACAGAGTCTAATAAACGAAACAACAAAAATCGGTAAAAGCATTCAGTCAAAAAACACATAACGATTTACTCCCGAAAACTATCCAACGCTCCGATGTAATTGCGATAAGCTTTTGTTTTATAAAATCTCCATACCGGCATCCGCAATTCCACTTCAGCTACGGTCCAAAAAAATGTGTTGATTGCATCAATAATTCGCTTCGATTCATCATTTCCTTCACGGCTTACACAACCCAATCGTGTGTCCAACGCGACACGTCCAACAGCTTGGTCAATTAAATTCTACCATTAAATGAACGGCAACCAACAAACACAACAAAAAATGAAAAAAAAACTTACACTCCAACGCCCATTTGTACAGTTGGTGTAGAAAATCACCTGGTAACTCGTTGTTCTCATCTCGCATTTCATGTATTCTAAATTCGATTTAAATTCAATTAACATGTCAACCAATTCGTTTATGCATTTGACGCATTTGATGAAATAAGAATATGAATGTTTTACGGTACCTGTCCATAAAGTCGTTTGCAATTTCATTTAAGGGCCCGATATATTTTCTCGCTGTTGATGGCTGTAACATAACATGTTGAACTTGAGCTCGAAACATGTCCCATTTTTCGCCGTGTCTGTACGATTATAAAACAACTCTTTAATGGGAAGTGTTTGAGTCTGCAGTTTTTCTTCAAATTCAATATCAGTCAATTACATACAACTGTTCGTTTACTGTTTATTGTCTGTTTGTCCGTTTCACTTCTCATCGTTTGTATTACGTTTCATTTTCTTAAACGTTTTGGACAAGATTCAAGTTTTTCATTTTCTTTTCGTCTGAAGAAAGGGACAAAGAAAATTTTCGGCTTGAAATATTCGGCGTCTGTAATTTAATCGTTATACAGACACTCTTTTCGTAAGGTTACTCGAGAACAATGCCTGAACATCGATCGGTAAACATTTTAGATAGGAAGAGATGCGGGAAGCGATTTATCTAGAAAGAAGTTGTGATATCTCCTTTTTTCTAAAAAGTTATTGACGGTTCGCTCATACCCTGGTAACGTTAACGTAATTAAAAAATTATTATTTTGGTGCATCAATAACGTAACGCTATTTAACGTTATTTTGAGTAACGAAATTATTTTCGTTCCTGAATAACGTTATTCAAATAACGAAAATAGTTCGTTATTGAAATAACGTTATTCTTGTAACATTTCGTTATTTCGATAACGTTATTTATTGGATTTCGTTTCAAGGGCAAAACGTTAATCAATAACTTTGTTAAATTCGTTCCACGAATAACGTTATTGTTATAGCGTTATAACACTATTAGATTATCGTTATTAGAATAACGAAATAAATTTGTTACTAAAATAACGTTATTCTCGTAACGAAATTATTTCGTTCTTTACTTGAGAGTGATATCGCGAAATCTTCGGGTTTCCATACATGCCATTTCCGAATCAAGCGATCTATGGCTTATTCGATTCTCCTTCGAAAATGAGCAGACACGTGTGTTTCAGTTTTTTTAAAAAAATTTTCATTTTCGAGTATTATGTGGGGGGTCTGAAAACTGATTTTAATTATTTCTCAGAATGTCAAAGTAGTTGATGGAAAGTGCTGATATTGTGTGCAAATAGTGAGTAGTACAAGAAATTTTTTTGTGGGTTTGGTAATGAAGCCCTGAACATTTTCTATGAACATATGAAATACATCCGATCACAAGTTTGGGCAGAAGAAGTCTTTTTCATACATTCTCGCCACCGCTGTGGAACCTTTTAACATATAGAAACCATGTCAGTCGATCTGGATAACGCTAAAACCGGTTCTGTTGACTAAATCGAGCCGTTTTTTTCATTTCAAAGCAAAAAGAAGCCAGATCGACTGACATGGCTTCTATATCCTAAAAGGTTCCACGGGGGTGGCGAGAATGTATGAAAAAGACTTCTTCTGCCCAAACTTGTGATTGGATGTATTTCATATCACAACAAAAACCTTTTTTAAAAGGGAAACGTGACGCAAGTACTTGTCCCTTCTTCCAAAACAACTGATATCAATTGGGGTGACGCTTAGACCTTTGGAACGCAAAAAATTCTATTGGAATGTTTTCATTTTTGATTAAAAATGCGTCACAAATTCCGAACCCCCCAGTGTTATAGTTTTTCTGTTCTTTCAGCTTTCACAATGCATAAATTTGACTTTATGGGATGTATGGCGTATTTTTGCAGACGAAATCAAATTTTTGCGTATGAAAGCTGAAAGCGTAGAAAAACTATAACACTGGGGGTTCGGCATTTGTGACGCATTTTTTAATCAAATTCCAAAAGAATTTTTTGCGTTTCAAAGCTTTAAGCGTCACCTCAATTGATATCAGTTGTTTTGGAAGAAGGGACAAGTACTTGCGTCACGTTTCCCTTTTAAAAAAGGTTTTTGTTGTGATATCAGTAGTTTTGGATGAAAATAGGAAAAAAAATTTCGGCGAAAAATATTTTCGGCGGAAAAAATTTTGGGCGAAAGAGAGGTTTCGGCGAAAAAAAAATTCTATTTTTTTTGGCCACCGCCGCCGCCAAACCGAAGCGCGGCGGCTACTGCTTTCATGGCCGAAAATGACCCCTCAACTTTCTCTACAACATATAAGAAGGTTTTTTTTGAGCCGCCGCCGCCGCCAAGCAGAAGCGCGGCGGCTACTACTTCCATGGACGAAAATGATCCCCTCAACTTCCTCTACAACATATCAAAAGTTTTTTGTTGAGTCCCGGCTGTTTTCGGCCATTTTGGCGGTTACTCTGATACACTACACACCTAACCCATCAACTTTCCCTTTGACACTAAAAAAAATTTTCCTTATTTCTTGTTCGTGTGTGGACTTGCGTCACGGGCGCATTGCTACCGCGCGCCCATGGTGTTCACAGAAAATATTCAGGGCCTCGCTTGAATCGGAAATGGCATGTATGGAAAATATTTGAAATCACCTGAAGTTTTCGCGATATCACTCTTAACGTTATTTTACAAACAGAAATAATTTCGTTAATCTAATAACGTTAATCTGAGTAACGAAAATTAATTCGGCATAACGTTTTCTTTTTCGAAAAAAGTAGTCTTCGGTTTTGTGCTAATGAGATTATTGGAATCAAAAGTCGGTCTCCTCCAACTGTCAAAATAATGTTTCAAATGTCAAACAAAGCAAATGAGCAGTTAGGAGAAAGGTCCAAATTGGTTGTGTCGTGTCGTTAATGTTAATGTATTTGATAGAAAAACGAAGAAGAAAGAATAATTTATTTATTTTTCTGATTATTTGACGTTTAGGCCGACATTTCGACAGTTAATAGAAAATCCACTACTACTCCAGATTCTCAGAAAAATTTTCTGAAGCTTTATATTTACGGGAAATATTAAAAATTTGATTTTAAGGAGCTTCACGGCCTTTTCCAGAACTTAGCGGCCACCCATAAAGTACGTACTCTCTCAGGGGGAAGGAAGCTTCTACGAAAGGCTACGTTCCATAAATTTTAAACTTTTTTCCATAGATTTTTCGTCTTAATAAAGTAATTTTTTGAGTACCTGCTTGATGGATGGCCCCTTATTGGTTCATAAAGGATGCCCACATCGACAAGTTACACGACAAAATGATCAAAAAATGAATCTCGCCTTGCGGTGATTTGACTGTCACATTAGTGGGGCACAGGGACGTCTATGTCTGGTCGGGTGTAACGAAAGAAAGTGTCGAAAGTGTCTTGAGCTTACGTCTATAAATTTTGTTATGATATAAAGTTATAATTTTGCCAAACAGAGGAGGCTGCGGAAGAGTCAAAAAACCGTTAATTGTCTAGTGATATCTGTGATATAACATCAGACAATATAACACAGACGCTTTTGTCAGACAAGGTTTTACATTTCGTCGGTAAGACCTTGTCAGACCAAGGCAGTCTGGTGCTGAAATTCTCACAAAACCTATCTTTATGAAGGAGCGAGGTTATTAGTTAGTAACACGATCGAAGTCGGCACCAGGCTGCGTACTTGGGGCCCTAAAGCTGGGAATAAAGAAGGCAGCCTTGTTCTGGAAATCTGTTTTCGCCAGATTGTAGGCAATAGTGAGTTGTACACGTAACATAAGTTTCAATTCGGCACCAGGCTCCTGCTGTCCTCTGCATAAGAAAATCTTAGCTCAAGGACGCAGCCTAGTGCCGAGTTGAAACTTATATCACGTATAGATATCATTAATGTGTACACTTTGGTGAAGACAGATGCTTAGGACCAGGCTGCCATCTATATTCCCAGGTAAGGGACCAAAGTACGCAGCCAGGTGTCGAAATATAAACTTATACAACGTAATGTACTCGCTCCTTCATGAATTTTGGAATTTTTAAAATTTTCGGCACCAAGTGTCCTGACTGAAAGTGCAGACCTATCTTCTAACGAGGAGTTTGTTGAAAAAACTACTACATGAAAAAACAATGAGTCTATTTAGCTATTGAGATATTTTTTCAGAAATTAACATTTTTTTGAACAAAAGCTTCGCTGGAAAAACATCGCTTTTTTCAGGCGTCCGCTTAATGGACTGACTGTTTCCCGCACTTCCCATTTAATCTTCCATTTTAAGCATTAAGACAAACCTTAAACGAATATGTCTGTTGTGAGTGATGAATTTCTGTTTGCATGATTTTCACATCGCTAATAAAAAGGGAACTGATAGGCTCTTAAGTGCCCTGTAAAATGTAAATAATTTGAAACATTTAAAGAGATAAGACGCAATAAATTTCATATTTATCGTCGATAAAAAATATTGAAATTACCTTCGTGGAAATATTATAAAATTGCTTGACATCTCGCCAGAAAATGGTCTCTGTTCCTTTTTATGTAAAGAACATAAAAGCTCACATTTAAGCAAATGCGAAAGCACAACGCTTTTCAAAATATTTAGGAGGAACATTAAAAATAATGAAAAAATATTAAGTCTGGATATGAAAGTATATTGAAAATTGAGACATTGATCCACTTTGAAAATTATTTTCGTACGGAATGAACAGAAATTCAACTTGGAGCAAATAGAAAATTTAACCCAAAACAATTAAAGTTTCACAAAACATGTCAGTTCCGATAACTAAAACCTTTCAAAATATAAGAAATTAAAAATCGTTAGGTCATTGGTCTGTTTTGAAAATATTAGTTACTTTAAGAAATATTATTACACTCCAATGACGCCGGCTGTATCACCAAAAAATTCTTTACGAAGATGTGATTTGTAGTGATGTAATGACGGCATTGAAGGTCTATAAATATTAAATTGTAGATTGTTAAATATTGAACAAAAGCTGGTACTTTTATTATATTACCTATGTGGTAAGACTTCCTCGCGCTTAAATACCTTACGTATTTCGTCACCGTCGAACACAAACAACAAGTCCGGATGTCCCATAAGACCACCAACTTTGGCAATTTTTCCATATTGCTTTTGCAATGAGGTCATAACTTTGTCCAGATCTTGTATCCGATATTGTCCTTGCGAATACAAAAGAATAAAGAATTTTTATCATTAAAGAGTTCTTGTCTGATAAAGAAAAAAAAACATATGCAAGGGACCCGTACGTATCAGTTGATGAGTTGATGTTAAGAAAAGACTTGAACGTATTTGCCTTAACACTTAAGGCAGTGAAATTACGTCCACATTGAATTGCACTGGAATTGCCGAGAGGGCAATATTGAAAAACCCGTCCGAAGCAACGGTGTAAAATCCCCTTCCGAAAGCACCCTCCAAATGGACAGAAATATTCACCTCAATTTTCTTTACAACACTCACCTCAATTTTCTTTACAACATAGCAAACAACAATTTTTTTGTCTACGGCCGACCTTAGGACCGACCTAGGGCACTAAGCAGAGGCCTCGGACAAATATTTATTTATTTATTCTCGGCCAATGGCAAAAATGCTTACTGGCTGACGGCATTACTTTACATCGGTGACAAAATTAAAGTATTTAGGAATTACGTCGAAAAGCAGGAACCGGAGGCGATATGTCGGCCCAGTCGACCCGTCGGAGCTTACATACGCCTTCTGCTTCTATTGATGTTGTGCGTCATTATTTGGGTTCTACCAGCGATGCCAATTTTGTCGCGTTGTCAGTATCGACAGTAAAAAACATGTGAATTAAAGGAAATAATTATGACGGGGTTAGTGTTATGTCAAACTAAATTAAATTATATCACAAAACGATACAACAGAAACGATACAAGTAAGATCATTCGATCGGCAATTTAAACAAAAATTCGTGTCTGTGGAGAATCTCATTAGTGAGTGCAAACGATTTCACTAGCAACCTAAAGGTGTACCGACCCGTCGATGGTGAGGAAAGATGAGCGAACATATTAAACGTCCTAGACATGCTGTTCAAAGGCTCGAACAGACCAGATTTTACCCGGTGACTCGCGAGATTTAAATATCTGATACTCCTCAGTAATCTAACTGGAGCATTCACAAACACATTTCTGAGTAAACCGGGTGCATTTAGAAGATCAAAAACAAACATTGTCGATAAGTTGATGCGCCTACGCAACAAACTTTCGATACCAATAGACTGGCACCTGCTAACATACGACGGTAGGCGATACTGTGAGTCTCTCTTGACAAATCTTCTTAGCGCGTAGATTAGGAAGTTTTTCTGTATGGACTCAATGTCGTCGACATGACACTGGTAAAAAGGCGACCAAACAACCGACGCATATTCCAGTTGTGATCTGACATGTGCGAAGAAAACCCTCTTAAGAGCCTCAAGATTACGAAAATTTCGACAAACTCTCTTAACGAAACCAAGCATCGAGTACGCCTTCGCAACAATCGCTCCGATATGCCTGTTAAGGGGCGGATTCTGGGTAAACACGACACCGAGATCGCGAAACTCAGTTACGCGTTCAATAACAGCGTTACTGATCGAATACTGTAACTGTACCGGGCTCCGCCTCCTGTAGAAAGACATGGTCTTACACTTGTCCACATTCAGTGACAAGCAGTTGTCGACACACCAAGCGTGGAACGCAGTAATGTCGTGTTGTAAGGCCAGACTGTCTCTGAATGATCTGACGACACGGTAAACGTCGTTAAAAATATCAAAAATAGCAGTGGACCAAGATGACTGCCTTGAGGAACGCCGAACGTAACCTCAAACGGTTGAGATTTCCATCCCATGTGGTTTACATACTGACTGCGGCCACTAAGATAGGTCTTTATCCATTCCAACATCGACGAATGTACGCCAATTTCACTCAGCTTACAAATCAGCAGATCGTACTTCCATACATAACATTTTTTACGTCAATTTTCTCTGCAATCAGTTTCAACCATTTTAAATTGACAAAATCAAAAATAAATCATCATCATCACGATTTTTTTTTCGCGAAAAACGATTCTTATTTATTTCAACAACTTATGAAAGTATGGTTAAACTGATTTTTGTCGGTGAGGAAAGCCAAATAAATTATGTACCTATGCTTTCTTGTCATTAAAAATAATTCAAGACAACGTAGCAAAAAACAATTTTTTTTATCTTGGGCCGACCTTAGGACCGACCTAAAGCAAAAAGGAGAGGTCTCGGACAAATACTTCCATACATGAAAATGTTTCCCTCAATTTGCTCTGCAACATAGCAAAAAAATTTTTTCTTTGGTTACGGCCGACCTTAGGACCGACCTAGGCACAGGCACAAGGCCCAAATTTGTTTTTGAATATAATTCGATACTCGGTTGCCTCTCAAATGAAAAAAAAATCAGCAAAATCTATTATTATTTATCCGACACGTTGGACCCTAGTAGAAACTCAGTTTTGAGGTCCTGGCTGAGTCCATGGGTTTCTAATCAAAAAATTTTCTTCCAAAAAATTTGAGACATTCCTAGACCTTTCAATTTAAAAAAAATTGAAAATGGGAAGAGATTTACATGAGTTACGTAAGGAGAACATGTAAGGCGCTAGCAAAGACTCGTATTTAGCGCCCTAGGTAAGTCCAAAGACCCAATCTCAAAAAAGTTTCTTCTACAAATTGTTGGGCTTTCATAGACCTGTTGATTAAAACAATAATTTTGATAATCGGAAGAGATTTACTCCAGTTATGTACAAAAAACATGTAGCATTGACTCTTTTTTAGTGCCCTAGCTAAGTCCAAGGGCTCAAAATCAAGAAAGTTTCTTCCATAAATTGTCGGCCATGCCCAGACTTTTCAAACAAACAAAAATTTATGAAAAGCGGAAAAGATTTACTCGAGTAATGTACAAAAAACCAAAAACCACTTTAACGGCCCTAGCTCTAGCCCTTGAGCCGACAGTGTCCAGATTCAATCCCATTAAATATTTCTCAATTCCCTTTTAGAGAAAAAAGTTTCTGAAAATCGGTTGAGTTTTACTCGAGTTATCGTGTTGACGGACGGACGGACATTTTTGTATAGCTAATTCGTCGTCTAAGAATCATGATCGATGCTCCCCACCCCCACTCCCGGGTCGCAATTGGGCTGGTTACAAACGTCGTGGGAAAAGTGTAAGACCCCTAATCGAAGAACGTCGTTCTTCGTCAGGGTCTAAAAATTATTCTACGCGGATACGAATTCCTGTAAATCCTAAACGAACACTGTACTTTTTGGTCCTTATTAAGTTCATTTTAAATGACCAGTAAGTGGATATCACCTGATATCCCCCCCCCATCCCAACCCTAGTCAATCTAAAACAAAAAATCCTAAGGAAAGGCCTCAGCAATCTCCGACCTAGTTTCACTCTTAACCTTCTCTCAACTACACAAGTAACATCTACCTAACTTACGCGCTTATAGTCTTGACTTTGTTCTTTGATCGGCCTGCAACTTGCAAAATTGCCTAAAATAGCTGTGATACCAAGACTTATTGAAAAAATAGCGTCGCTATCTCTATCCAAAATGAATAGCTTACGATAGTTTTGCGCTATCTGATATATCTGAGCTAATCTATCTAAGATTTTTGTCCTGCGGAATGTGCTACTGCGTCCTCCACATTAACTGTTTCACGCAAAGAACAAAGACTTCCGTTTTCATGTTATCTAGCATCATTCCCAAAGTAAACTAACGAGCAAAGGGAAAATAGTAGCAGACAAACTTGCAGCTTCTTCACAAAAATCACGCACTGAAAGTTTATTTAATATTTAAAACAACAAAAACCTTTTAAAAGGTAAAGTGTGACGCAGTCCCTAATGTCTACTTCCAAAATTAATGATATCAGTGGAGGTGACGCTTGCGCTGAAAATACGCATACATTTCCTTGACGACAACGTTACCCTGTGTTC
>CM055404.1:51065259-51094053 GCA_029228625.1 Pseudolycoriella hygida | reverse complement strand
CGTGAAAAACCATGAAAATTGACCACTTTTCCACACTTTCCGACTTTTCCAGAGTTTTCCCGGAAAAGCGGCATATGAAATTTTTCATTTTGGACCGATTCTGACGTTCCCTGAAAATTTGATGCAAATCGGCTGTCTAGTTCGCGATATCGAAAATTATTAATAGAACATAGATAGATAGATATATAGATAGATAGATAGATAGATAGAAACCGACAGATCAGAAAAAAAGTTTTCATAATAATGAGATTTTGGTAAGATGTATGGAAAAGTACCATCTTCAAACCTCCACATCTCTGCCAATTTTCAACCGATTTTGATGAGTGAGGGCTTGTTGGAAAGCTGCTGCGACGTAGTTTTTTTAAAAAATAGTTTGAAGGGGAAGGGGCGAGGGGAAAAAACTCAAAACTTCGCCTATATATGGCTCCTTGTCCCAAAGGTTTTTGTATGGAGTTTTTTGGGTTTGTGGATGTTTTTTTTTTTTGGGGTGTGGGGACTGCGTCACGCTCTCCGCTACCGCTCCGAGCAAGATAGAACTCTCATGTCGATCTGTGGCTTGTTGACGTGCACGTGCACGTGCACGTATGGTTTTAGGGTGGAAGCATTTCCTCAATGTTGAAAAAAAAAACAACTTCAAAGACGCCCTGAAGAATTGTGTTTTGTAGGCCTCTTTAGTGAACTGTACCTCAAAAAATGAAGTTGTTGATAAATTTTTCTCTCCTACAGTTTTTCGAAAATGTTCAATTAAATTAGTGTTCGAATTATAGCATCTCGAATCTAAACTCTCGATTTTCGTTCAAGAACATAAAGCAAGAAAGCATTAAAGAACACATGAACTTTTCAATTTTCTTTATACGAAATTATTTCGAGCATGAAACGAGCTTTAAAATTACATTTTAAGTATGTCATAAAGATGAATAATGAAATTAAGATTCCCATAAATAGTTCGTTCTTCTTGCATGACATCGTGTATGTTGTGTTGCAATTTTCAACAGGTGACACCTCTGTTAGTGCAATTTACTTTCAATGAGCACCAACATCATTGATAATTTCAGTTATGTAATAAATAAAGTAAATAAATAAATATTTTTGTTGAGATGTTCAGCAATTTATCACCTAAAGCGCACACCTCCATTTATTCCACGATTTTATCTATCAATAGATTGTATGTAAATGTAAATTGAATCTGGCACAACGGAGTGTTATATCGCAAATAAAATTCTTTTCATAAAAAATTGATTGGCAATTTCTTTCGCAAATAAGATTAAGAACACTTTCATTAGTGACTTGGCGTTAAATGTTCAATTCACGTCGATTGGATTTTTCTGTTATGCAATTTTCGCCGCCCAAAAATAGTTAATGTTTACATGGTGCGTGACACTTGCTCTAATCGTTACATTTTAATTGGCCCATTTTACATTTACAACAAGCGAATTGACAATCATGGCATTAACATGACATAAGACGCACATAAAAACCAAAGTCTTAAACGCATGAGCAGCATTGTGTGCGAATAGAAATTGAAAAATTATATAATTTTTCTTTTAAATATTATTTACGTGTAGCATTAATGTTAGAATAACTAGGACAGTGTTACGTGCTTATGAAAAAGCAGTTACCCACTTATTTTGCGCCATAAAGCTCTCATGAAGCACAACTGTTTCAATCGTTCAGCATATTTGCGAAAAATATTTGTGAAATGTAATCGAAAAATCTGTTTTGAAATAATCAAAGTGCTCAAGTCGTACGATAACAAGATTTGACTTTAATTAATGTTGCAGTTCTTCGGTTTCAATTTTATGAAAAATTATTTTGTGATAAATTGAGCCGTGAAAATAATGAGGGGAGAAAATTGATGTTTTAAAGGCATGTTTGAGAAAGTGATATAACTGTAGGGAGAGAAGGTTATTTGTTATCGGAGGGGAGAAAATAGTGAATTCCAATAATAGCGAAAGTTTGCGGGTGGTGTTCTGTCGTGACTTTTAGTTTGTGTTTTCTTTTTGATAGCAACAATAAATTACTTTTGCCTTTTAGCACTTTGTACCTCGACACTACCCCCAATTCAAAGTAACTTTTCAACATTGCACCAACCTTCTTTCTAATTCAAATTTTCTATTGGATAGGGTAGAATAAGTATGGGGGAAAATAAGTGACTTTTCTCTCGGAATTTATTACGAAGATGGGGTAGGAGTTCCTTAGATGATTACTTATAAGGCTTTGGCGCTTGCATAACTAACAATGGTTTTGTCATAATCTGAGTCCAATTACAATTGCTGCGCAAGGCACGTCAGTTTATATACTTGAAAAGTACTTGGCATAAAATTATGTTTTTTTAAATACCAAGTGTTAATTCAATTATGAGCGCTTTTTCTATATGTGATCACAATCATGTTTTTGATTCAAAAAAGTAACTTTTGTATTTTAGTTACTATGACAAATTCATTAATGAATACAGTTCACGCCTTTACTAGTTTATGTTTCATTACGCAAGATAAATAGAAATGTTTAGCGTCTTTGTGTCTGCACATTAAAAATTTTTATGAATCCATTTTAACGTCTCTGGGACATTAAGTTAAGTTAATTAGCATCAACTTTTATATTTGATTTCATCTTTATTTTCAACTTTAAGAAAAATGGCACAGGATTCCATAACGTTTACTTGCGAAATTTATCAACCTTGTTAACAAGGAGTACAGAGCATTTTGTTCATTGTTTTTATTTAATTGTTTGTAAAAAACTGTGAAAAGTACGAGGTAATTCGAGGCATTGTTTCAACAAAGGCAATTGAATCATTTCGGTGCTGATATATTCTAAAATTCATAAGAACGTTTATCATGATCTCGAAGGTAAAATATGTATGAGAAGAGGTAAGGAAACCGTAATAAATGATGTCTGCGCTTGGGGGGAGAGGCGATCTAAGGATAAAAATCTTCATTTGCATTGCAGACAACGAGGTGGGAAGGGACCCAAAATCCCGGAAAAACTGCAGACGTAATATATGAAGCAAGTCGCCATGATAATTAAAAAAAACTGCCAAAGTTAAGTTTCAGGGCTCAGTACACTTCTGGAAATAGACATAGAACTGGACAAAGTATAAAAACCATAGACCTTCACTTACGTTGCTTAAAACAGGGTCAACAGGAAAAAATTAGTTGTAACAATATCTATTATTGTAGAATTCAAGCTCCATACATGGATCGCCATTTGCGTAAAAAGGCAAATGCTATTTGCAGCCCGGGGGAGGTGCAAATAGAAGATGTGTTTTATTATTTAAATATCATCTACAATAATACTGCCTCTATTTTTATTGAGAGTAGACACTTCGTGTAAAAAAATCCTTTCTATATTTTTATACCCGTACGAAGAGCGAGGTTCTTCGAAAAGGGGTTTCAAGGGTTTACCCCGACGTTTGTAACGAGTAACTTTTTTCGACGGAAATTTTTTATCGCCGGAAATTTTTTTCGCTGAAAAATTTTTTTTGCTGAAAAATTTTTTTTCGGCGAAGTTTTTTTCGCTGAAAATTCTTTTTCACCGGAATTTTTTCGCCGGAAATTTTTTCGCTGAAAATTTTTTTTCGCTGAAAAAATTTTTTTCGCCGGAACTTTTTGCATCGAAAACTTTTTTGCCGAAATTTTTTTCATCGAAAATTTTTTTCGCCGGAAATTTTTTCTTCAAAATTTGTTTTATTTTTTTCTTCCAAAACTGAGCAATTCCATGCTAAAAGTGGAAAATGTGTTACGTGCAAAGGCTTTACCGGGTAAAATGTTTAGAAATTGGAATTCCTTTGTGTGGAGAAGTTGAAGTTTGAACATTTGTAGAAACTTCTTTCATATAACACAAGCCTCGTATGTGCTTTGCTTAGCAAGAAAATAACATTTGCACATAACCTACCAATGGAATTGCCCAACTACTGATATTACAACAAAAACCCTTTTTAAAAAGGAAATGTGACGCAAGTCCTCGTCTCTTCTTCCAAAACAACTGATATTAATTTGGGTGACGCTTAACGCTTCGAAACGCAAAAAATAATTTTGAAATATTTTATAAAAGAAATGTGTCACAAATGCCGAACCCTCCCAACCTAAAGAAGAGACGAAGACTTGCGTCACATTTCCTTTTTAAAAAGGGTTTTTGTTGTTACACAACTGCCGTGCAAATCATAACAACCTTGAGATGAAAGGGAGAAAAGAGTTCGTATGAAAAAATCCATACAAAATCTTTTCTCTCTTTCATCGCAAGGTTTTTATGATTTGCACGGCAGACAATATTTGCGAGTTTGGATCTGTTGAAGTCATGTGAAGTTAAGTGTAGCGCCATCGTACGGCTTACCGGTGAAAGGTATTGTTGGGAACTTCCGGTATTCTACTCCTAGTACATCTCATAGATAGATATAGTAATTTTTGTCATAAAACATTGACTCTGGCATCATTTTAAAGATAACAAAGACAATAAAAAAAAAGTTTAGGAGAGCTGCCCCAAATTGGGTGACTTATGGAAGGAGAAAAAACCCCAAAGTGGCGGAAAAATGACTTTCTCGATTTTTCCCAGGAGAAGCTTTTCCCAGAAAAAATTTAAAAAAATGTTTTTGATGTTTTTGCATCAATACAATATTTTGTGTAAAAGAAGAAACAATTTCGTGAAAGTTTTTGAAAAACTAAATTACCTAACCCCCTGACCCTGGCTAAATCATATGGATTTGCTTAATCCCCATCTCAAAGTACATGGTATGTATACATTTTAAAAGTAAAATGGAGAGTGCGCCTGTCGGTGTTTTTCCGTCACGCTCGACCCTCGAGACGCTGCTCCTAGACTATATTTGTTGATGGTTCAAATCCCGCAAAGGCTAATATTTCCCCTTCTCTAATGTACATCGACTACGGATAAAATATAAAAACAGTGAGAAGATAAATGATTTAGTCAAATGTACATTCTTTACAGATAGAGTGGCTGAACGACTGATTCGTACAATGTACGTTTTAATAGTACTTTATTGGTGGGCGAGAGAAAATCCAGGATTTCTTCTAATGTAATTATTGTACATAAGAAGTGAGCGTAGCGAACAAGTGGAGTACAATATTTACATAAGAAGATATCCGAGATTTCTCACGCCCACCAATACAATATTTTATTTCATTAGGTGAGAGAATATTGTACGTTATTCATTCGAGCGCATGAATGTGATAGCTGCGAGAATTTATCACTGCTTCGAAGTGTCAGGGTCCTGTGTTCGAGACACGGCGGCTGCAGGTCTTTTTTTCAATTTTTTTTTCCAATATTTTTTTTTCAATACTTTTTTTTTTTAATTTTATTTATTTATGTTTTGGTCGTCACGTGAAATTACTATTTCCATATAGACATTTGAATTTTGCTCTGTGAGAAAATCACATTTATAACATAAATAAAAACTGATTCGAATACAAAACGAACAAAAATACAAATACAAAACGTAAAGAAAACCACTCAAAATACATAAGCCTATGTTGTATATCGAGAAAAACAACGCTAGTGTTTGTGAGAGACACATTTGTACACTCTAGGTTACTATATGCTTCTATTTGTCAACAAACAGTATCAACAAAATTTGTACATAGCAAATGAGCGAATTTGCGCAGTGGTTAGCGTCGATTCTTGCGGATCGGTGGGTCGTGAGTTCAAATCACGGCGGTGCCACTGTTTTTTTCAGTGAATTGGCAAAGAGAAAACGAATTTTCCCTAGTGATTTAATGTATGGTTTTTCCTTTTACAGTTAAAAAAACATACCCCGGCTGGTTTCGAACCCATGACCCCAAGATCTCCTGTCCTTGACTTATCCGCTGAGCCACTTGTATTCTTCCAACTTTATGTTTAACAATTATTACACTACTGTCAACATGTACGAACGAAATGTACGCCCTGCGTAATATAGATACATTGTCGTACGGAGAAAATGTAAAATCGGTGAGAAGACCAACGGTTTATTCAAATGTACTTTCTACGTTTAAAATGTACGTTGAACATTTCTGACGTACATTTTTTTAATGTATTTCCGAATGTTTTGGATGTATAATTTTTGTGCTAGGCCTTTAAAGAATAGTTTCAAACTAATTTAGGCAAGGCATTTCATTCATAAAAAATTTCACGATGTTACGCGAAAATCGTCTTCATGAAATACTCCCCTCCTTGAGCTTGGATCCCCTTCTCGGTATGTTTCGTCACATAATGAAACAACGATTGTAAATCACGCCAAGGGGGGTGTCTCTCGAATGATTTTGTGATGATCACAAAATATTTCACTCTTGTCGAGGATGTAGTAACGTAGTAATGCATTTCTCGTTTGACGATTTTAATTTTGTTTTGTATGTTGTAACAAAATGTGTCTTTCGAACCTCACCCCCCCCCCTTTCCCCCTCCCCGCGAAAAAATCCGGATGATACAAAATCCGAATGACTCAAAGTTCGGATACCTCAAAATACAGATGATTTAAAGTTGTATTTAAATAAAATTTTGTTAGAGTAGTTGGACATGACTTATGACTCCCGCAAAGTGTGGCCAAGGGGGAATATTTGCCCTTGCGGGGTCTAAAGTGTAGAGTCCCATACACGTAAGGCCGACTTTATGGCAGAATCAAAGCTCGCGAATGGGCAGATCCATCCATACAAAACACATGACAAGATCGGGATTGCTCAAAATCCGAACGATGCTTATAATGCGAAATCATCCGGATTTTGAATCTTCCGAATTTTTTGCCTTTGTATTCACTTCACTTTACAGAACAAACATAACCAAAGACCCGGAATTTCCGAACAAAAAAAGCATATTTAAAGAGTGCGGGTAATAATTCGTTAACAAAATTTTGCGAATCTCTGATCTTAGAGCTGCGTTGTCCATGTTCGAAACCCTTTGATGAAAAGCCACTGTGAAAAAAGTTTACAGACCCTTGAAAAACCACGTTTTTAGACACTTCTTCGACCTTATCTCCAGAACTATTTAACCTATTTTGTTCGTCTTTGAACCTAAATCATGAAGGGATGAATGTATCTTTCAGGGAAAAGAAATATGGTATGATTGGTGTAATCGATTGCTCGATTTTACAAAAAAAAGCAAAAATTCACAAAAGTTCACAAAAATTCACGAAATACGCAAAAATTCACAAAATTCGCAAAAATTCAACAAAAAATTCAACATAATAGGCGCTGCCGTGGAATGTACGGCTCAAACGTAGAATAATTCACGGGTGAAATGCAACCCTGTACAGTACAAAACCCATCCCTCAAGTTTGTTTTGGTCATGATAAATTACCGAATGGAAAGGTTAAAGAAACACATTACGCTCAAAATAGATCTAAATTGTGCGTATTGTGTAGCTCTATCATTCAATTAAAACTGGCTTCCTCACTACTCTTTCTTAATTGCTTGGATTTTAGTGGTGATTGGATGAGTGATTTCATTAATTAATTTATTAATTGATTAACGCTTTAAATGTATGATTGTAGAATGAAAAATTGTTTTAATTAATGTTCATGACCTGTTTTTCGTCCATTCGGATAATTATTGAGGTGTTGTTTCTAGCTGTCTGAATTTCCACTAATACTTCATGTTTTTGATCGATGGTTAAATAGATTAAAATGAAATTAATATAAAAGTACCATGCAATCGAAGTGAGGCATAACATAATTGTTAAGTATAACTATAACGTAACAGGTGTATTGAACCACAACAAAAAAATTAAGTAAAATAAAGCATTCTCATTCGTTCTGCCGATGATTCATTGAAACATTTCACTTCAATGTTTGAATGAACGAACACATGCGATAGCCATAAACGCAATGTCTACACTGGAATCGACAAAAATAACACTTTTTACGGCTGTATCGAATCGCTGTAATTCATCTCATGCAAAAATTTTTAATTCGAATATTAGACAATGAATGGCTAAACAAAATTCTGCTGTAGTGATTTAAAGGTGTGCATTGCAGACACAGACATGTCTCGATATTGGAGAAAGAGAAATGAAAGCTAATGACGGTTATATACACGGGTTTATTCGTATGTTGCGTACGGTTGGTATTTTAAGGTTACATTTTTTGTTCAATTGATGATCTTGAGAGAAACTATGTACAAAATGAAGCGCAATGTGAAGCTCTTTAACTTTTTTTTCTTTGAAAAACGCTTGTAAAGAATTATGGAAGTTATGTCACTCATATTTGTGATTGTTCGTCAATAATTATTTCAAACCGGGAGATCATCAGTTGAGGAAGTTTACTTTTTTATTTAATGTATTGTGCAATATCAATGTCTCGTATTTAACACTCCGTCATTGAACAGCTTTATGTACTTAAAATATTTGTATCTTGATGTTCGGTAAACTTTTTTTTTTTGGTTGTGCGCTAGTAATTTTATGCTAATCACAATGCAAATAGTTGATCGATTACATTATGAAATTGTGTATTTGTTAGAATGTTGTAATGATCTTATTTTATAAGCATATAGACTTTTCGTTTAGCATAAATTTTTTTTCCCAGTGCCAAGAATAGCACATTTTCCGCAAACGTTTTGCCTTTTAAATATTTACCCATTTATATCCGTTTTTCGTTGTATTTACTCAACGCCTTCGCTCGATGAAGTCGTTTAGAACATTAAACGGAACTTGTCAAAAAAAAGTAACAAAATCGATGATAATTTCTCTTCTGTTTGGATGGAATGTATACGCTTCGATATTTGGGTCATCTGATTGACTATATATTTTTAGGTTCTTAAAGCGAAAGGTGACGTTAATAATAACTTCCCACAAGACTATACTTCGATTATATTAACTAAATGTATTACAGTTTATAGGCCAGTCTCTGTTCAGAGTGATTTCGGGTTCAAACGAAAGGGCGTCGTCATATCAATGCAAAAATTGGCCTGCCGAATAGACGGTTGCGGATGTTCAGAAGTTTTTTCAGCTGGTGCATAATTTCCAGCAACCAACGGTTATCGGCCATTAAACTTTGAGCTTTTTCGGAAATATAAAAAACTAGCTTGGTTACCCGGGCTTTGCCCGTGATATGGTTTCACTAATTTATGAAAATTGGTTACCAGTAAACATGTTTTTGATTTCAAACCTTTACGTCCACAATCAGTTCTTTGCTGAAAGTTTCTAGAAACTGGACACTTTATATGATTCTCTCAGTCATTCAATGTTAGTGTGAAAATGACAAACATTAGTAGGTTGTTTAGTTTCATATGAATAGGTCCTGTATAAAATACATTAGTATGACCTGGCAAAAAGTTGAAAATTTGTTTCGTATCATGCGCACATGCGTATCGTTAGCCCCACGTCAACTACATAGACCCTCACAATTTGCGTGGTGCAATTCTTACCCACAAAGAAACACTTTTCTCATATAACTCCGGCCCGTCCGATCGGCAGATTTTGCTCGTCTTTGAAAGTCAAATCGCATAAAACAAACCCCTTCAAAATCGTGACTTTGCGATTGAAGTGAACAATAAGACAGATGAAAAAAGTAATTTTTGAAAGTACAGCCATTTTGTCTCTTTCCTTAAGTGAAGTTTTTTTTGTGCAAAGCTAAGCTATTTAGACCATTTGCGAAGCAAAATTCTCCTACAGTCATGAAAAAAAAAAAAAAACGAAATGGCGATACTCAAAGTGTCATGAAATTTACAAAACCAAAATCTGCTCAAAAGAGTCCTTTACCATCTTTCAAAAATCATTTTTAGGTCCTCGGGCGGCACTAGTATCTTAGTTGATTTCTGGGACCAATAGTTTCATGAGAAATTAAGTTCCCCTTGACGTCTACTGCAGCAAATCAAAAATTAAATTTTGGACCTCAACCAACTCTAGCATAGGCCCGGAGATTAAAGGTTATGATGGTTATTTTATATGAAGATTTACTGTGATGAGTTCTGGAACCAAGACTCCAATGGTTAGAAATGTTCCATTGGACATCATCTTAAACACTTCAATAATTGATTTTTCGGCCATCGGTTGACCCTAGGTTAGACTTGGACGACTCGGACGAATCACACTTCAATGAGCAAAAGTGTTTCGCCCTACGTCCTCTATACAACGATTCATCAGCCAACCGTTGCACCGACCTTGGGCCTCGGTTGAGCTGAGTGACTTATTGTACAGAGAGGCGTTCCAAGGTGCAGTCAGATGCACCAGGGGGCAGTAAGGTACAACAAGGTGCAGTAAGATGCACCAAGGTGCAGTCAGTTGCACCAAGGTGCAGCAAGATTTACCAAGGTGCAGTGAGATGCAGCGAGGTGCATCAAGATGCAGTGAGGTGCACCAAGGTGAAGTGAGGTGTAGCAAGGTGCAGTGAGGTGCACCAAGGTGCGGTGAGGTGCAGTGTATATTGGGTTTTATATTATCGACTAGCTTGGTTACCCGGGCTTCGCCCGGGATATGGTTTCAGTAATTTATGAAAATTGGTTACCAATAAACATGTTTTTGATTTCAAACGTTTACGTCTACAATCAGTTCTTTGCTGAAAGTTTCTAGGAAACCTCAAATTACATAAAATACTTTAGTATCCTACTTTGAGCTCTAATCCGGCAAAAAGTTGAAAATTTGCTTCGTATCATGCGTATCGTTAGGCCCACGTCAACTACATAGACCCTCCTACCGAAAACACTCAACAGATTTCCGAAAACTGAGACCTTCCTCACAATTAGCGTGGTGTACTTTTTACCCTCAAAGAAACACTTTTCTCATATAACTCCGCCCGTCCGATCGCCAGATTTTTCTCGTCTTTGAAAGTCAAATCGCCTAAAACAAACGTGACTTTGCGATTGAAGTGAATAAGAAGACAGATGAAAAAAGTAATTTTTCAAGGTACAGCCATTTTCTTTCTTTCCTTAAGTGAAGTTATTTTTGTGCAAGGATAAGTTATTCAGACATTTGTAAGGCAAAATTCTCCTACAGTTATAAATAAAATGAAATGGCGATACTCAAAATGTCATGAAATTTACAAAACCAAAAGCTGCGCAAAAGAGTCCTCTACCATCTATCAAAAATCATTTTTAGGTCCTCGGACGACCGTAGTATCTTAGTTGGTTTCTGGGACCAATAGTTTCATGAGAAATTGAGTTCCCCCTGACGTCTACTGCAGCAAATCAAAAATTAAATTTTGGACCTCAACCAACCAGCCTTTTCGTGATGCCCGTGAGCCCGTGTTCGCCGGATTGTCTAAACTTTGTTTACCTGTATTTTAAGGAATTAGCTTTTTATATGAAGATTTACTGTGATGAGTCCTGGAACCAAGACTCGTATGGGTAAAAATGTTCCATTTGACATCCTCTTAAACACTTCAATAATTGATTTTTCAGCCATCGGGTGACCCTGGGTTAGACCTGGACGATTGACAAAAATATTTCACTCGTAGTCCTCTACAAAACTTCAAAAATAATTTGTTGGTCCTTAGATGACGATGACGTCTGGGACATTTAAATAGACAAAAATGTTTCCTCGACATCCTCTACAATGATTTCAAAATTATTTTTCTTATACTTGAATGACTCTAGGATCAATCTGGATGCCCGAGTGAACCGGAACACATTGTTACATTGGTAAAATGCTCCCCTCGACTTCCTGTACAACAATTCGAAAATTAATTTTTTGGTCCTCGGCGGACGATAGCGTCGACCTGGAGGCCTGGGAATGACACTTCAATGGGCAAAAGTGTTTCGCCCTACGTCCCCTACAACACTTCAAAAATTAATTATTTGATCATCGGCCTCGCCATCAACCAACCGTTCCACCGACCTTGGGCCTCGGTTGTGCTGAGTGACTTATTGTACAGAGAGGCGTTCGAAGGTGCACCAAGGTGTAGTGAGGTGCACCAAGGTGCAGCGAGGTGCAGTAAGGTGCACCAAGGTGTAGTGAGGTGCACCAAGGTGCAGTAAGGTGCGCCAAGGTGTAGTGAGGTGCACCAAGGTGCGGTGAGGTGCAGTGTATTTTGGGTTTTATATTATAGATTTCTCATCATTAGCAGGCAAAGTTTTAACCAAGTACTATGAACGTTTACTGAAATAGATCGTTAAAACAACCTCTTACTGAAACCTTCTTTCGAAGTTCAATTGTCCGATCAACAGAATTATTTCGGTAAGAGGAAAAATTTTTACGATGAATGTAATGTCAATGAATGTAAGAAAATTTACTCAAAGTCTTCCATGGACTAATTCTTGCACCAATGTGATGGCTCGTGGTCCCCATTCATTGAAATCCAAGGGGCATAAACAAAAAGGATTCAAAGGACTCAAAAGAAAGTCATAAAAAATCCTTCGAATTCTCAGAAAACCCGTCCGAAGAAACGGCGTTAAAAAGGCCTTCCGAAAGTACAAAATTGACCCCCAAATAGACAAAAATGTTCATCTCAATTTTTTCTACAGCATAGCAAAAAATCATTTTTTTGTCTAGGACCGACCTAGGGTCCTCAGGAGAGACATCGGACAAATACTTACAAAGACAAAAATATTTCCATCCATTTTCTCTTCAACATAGTGAAAAGTCTTTTTTTTGTCTAGGGCAGACATTAGGAACCGACCTAGGGCCAGCCATATGGATATGCCTCGGACACATAATTCCATAGACAAAAATGATTCCCTCAATTTGCTATGCAACATACCAACAAAAATAAATTAGTTTGGTTATGGCCGACCTTAGGACAGACCTGAGACCTACTTCAGCCCTAAGCACAGGCACCGGGCCGAAATTTGTTCTCCAATATAATTCGGTACTCGATTACCTCTCAAATAGAAAAAGAATCAACAAAATCAGTCTGGATTAATCCAAATTATGCAAGCAAACACGTTGGGCCCTAGTAGAAACTCAGTTTTGGGGTCCTGACTGAGTCCAAGGGTTTCAAATCAAAAAATTTTCTTTGGGAGACAGTCCTAGACCTTTCGATCAAACAAAATTTGAAAATCGGAAGAGATTTACTCGAGTTATGTGCAAAATAACGTATGGCCGCACCTGGAAATAGTGTGTATCCTTGGTATCTAGCATACCGGGCAGTTTGGGGGTCGAAAAACCGGATACCGGGAAATCTTGTTCGGGAAATGTGGGAAATCGCTTCAAGATGGGAAATGACTAAAAATGGGAAATCACGTCAAAGTAGGAAAAGACTAAAAAAATGGGAAATCGCTTCAAGATGGGCAATGACTAAAAAATGGGAAGTCGCTTCAAAGTGGGAAATGACTAAAAATAAATTGCTGAAAACGGGAAATGAATAAAAAAAGGAAATTGCTGAAAAATGGGAAATGAATGAAAAATGGGAAATTACTGAAAAACGGGAAATAAATAAAAAATGGGAAATGGCTGAAAAATGGAAAGTGACAACTTAGTTGAAAAAAATTAAGAAAAATTTCGCTAGCTCCGCCTGCGCCTTTTATAAATTCTTAAAATATTTAATTGAGATTTTGATGACTTCGTTCAAAAAAATCTCGCTCGCTTCGCTCGCGATTTGTAAAATTTTTCTTTGTAAAATTTTGATTGACGTGTCAACGATTTTTTAAAAAGTATTCAAAAATATCTCGCTCGCTCCACTCGCAACATTCCACATTTCGGTCACCGGGAAATAACTTTTGGCCATCGGGAAATCGCATTTTAATCACCAGGAAATCGCATTTTGATCACCAGGAAATCTCAATTTTTCACCGAAAAATCTCGATTCCTCAATGGGAAATTTTATCGATTTTAGACGGATACCAGGAAAAAATGGGAAATCGGATTTGGATACCGGGAAAAAAACATTATTTCAAGCCGCGCGTATGGCCCTAACAGGGACTCGTTCTTAGCGCCCTGGCCAAGTCCAAGGACTCAAATCCAAAATAGTTTCTTCCAAAAATTGTCAGCCATGCCCATATCTTTGAAACAAAAAAATTTCGGTTTTAGTGCCCTAGCTAAGTCCAACGACTCAAATTAAAAAAAGTTTCTTCCATAAATTGTCGACCATGCCCAGTCAACAAATGAAACAAAATAAAATTTATGAAAATTGGAAAAAATTTGCTCGAGTTATGTACAAAAGACCAAAAACCACTTAAACGGCCCTAGCTCGGTGGCCCTTAGACCGACAAGGCCCAGATTCAATCCAATAAAAGATATTTCGATTGCCTTTCAGGGAAAAGAAGTTTTTGAAAATCGGTTGAGCTTTACTTAAGTTATCGCGGAGACAGACGGACGGACATTTTTTTTATTGCTGATTCGTCAGCTGAGGACCATGATCGATGCCCCCCTACTCCAAGGTCGAAATTGGGGTGGTTACAAACGTCGTTGTAAACGCATAAGACCCCTTTTCGAAGAACTTCGTTTCTCGTACGGGTCTAAAAAGCCTTGAAAATCTTTAAAACATGGTAAAGAAAAAGCTTATTTCCGCAATTTCTTATGTTTCACTGCGCCCATAGTATATAACAACATACAGAAATGATTAATCGAAAATCTATAACAATTATTTTATAACTTCGGTATATCGTGCAACTGTCTATGTAGTTACGACATTTCTTTTAAAGAATTCATTAAACCATGCGATTCACACAGAGTTATATTGATAAATCAATTATTCAATGAGAACTTGTCATTGTTCCATACACCGACATTGAAAGTGCGATATAATTATCTAAAGTCTGTGCTCGAACCTTCCTTTGACATTAAAGCACACGATGGGATTGCGCCGCTCATAACACCCTTCCGTGATATTTCATTCCACATGTTGAATATGGAAAGCTTTTGAAACTGTTGAAGTACTGGCAATTTAATTTATAGTTTGAATTGGTTCTATGTAAACTCGTGCGTCGACCAAAAATGGTCGGCGGCGGGTTAACTATTTTTAAAAACCGGCGGCGATTGGAGCACGTGTGAGAAGCCTATTTGGGGCGATAATAGTACATTCCGTATGTTGGAAGGTTGCTGCATGAGCCGAAGGCGAATGCTTTAATCCTACGAGTCAAAACAAAGCACTTACGTACAATATTTTATATGTTTCTGCTTGGTAAATGCGTTTTCGGAGTCGCTTGCGACGAGGTAATGACGCATTTACCGAGCAGAAACATGTAAAGACTTTTTCAAAAAATTACGACTTGGGAAGAACATTTTTCCCGTCCTACGGCGGTTTCGGATGAAATATTTTTAAAATACGTAAAAGGCGTGACGAAAGGCTATTGACCGCATTTTTTTCTGTCACTATCGGACACCTCACTGCGAAAGAGGTGGTGCCTAGCGGAAAAATATTTAAATGCTTTTTTGACGTAGAAAGTGGTGCCACGAACGAGATAATGGCGAAAATATTAACTAAATTGCAATTTCAGCAAAGAAAGTGCTTCCATCTCTTGAAGTAATTGATGTTGGATTGGTGCGACTGTCATGCCGTCGGCGCACCTGTCTAGTTCTATGCTGTGCATATGTATTGTTGTTAGGTGCAAATAAATTAAAATGCTTTTCATCAACAAGATTTATGTATCAAATGGATTATGTTTTTTTAGCAATTTTGCAAATAATAATCACTTTCACCTTCGATTGATTGGTGTGATTAACGACTTTTATTGCATAACATTTTTGGAGCTGTCATTCAAATGTTGATATTTCTTACCAATAATTGGTGCAAATCGCCAGGAATTCCCAATAATCGGCCATTCTTTCGGACCGGGAATGCTGCTATACGGTTTTGGTGGAATCGTGTTGATTGAAACATTCTCAACGTGTATTCTATTATTCAGCACATCGGGGTCAATTTCATTTATTTCGTGTTGTACAACATTAACGGCAGATGAAAATGATGTACGTTTGGCAAGGGCACTTGTTGCTCGAACTGCCATTGTTACACTGAAAGAAACGAAATCTTGTTGTAATTTATATGAATTTACGAACTGCAATCACACAGAAAACTTCAGAGAAACGTCTAGAAATGAAGTTTATTCGCTGTCCCATATGGAAAGATGTCAATACATGTATATTTCCCCCATGTAATGCGGTCTATTACACGTAGGGTTCTTTCGATATTTGTGTCCACATGTAATAACATTGTGTCCTATCCGCAAAACTCATTACATACAACTAATGTCATTATCACCGTTTTAGTACCAACATTATAGTCGAAGCTGTTGAAACCTTCGAATGTTCGAAAATATGACAGTCACATCCGCCTTTGGCTTGGATATGCAAACTATACTCTTGTCAAAAACAGTTTCCAAAGCCTGTTGCTCAAAAACACACTCGTGAGTTCCGCTCATATCACAAAATTGATCCCTCATGTAATGAATAATTTTCCCTGCATAGAACGTAATCTACTATTCCCTCAGTCTTATGTTTCCTCTAAAATATCCGGAACTGTCCGGGACTAAAAAAAAGTTTGTGAAAAGGTACTAGTGGAGTCTGCGAAAGTGGGATTTTATTCATCACTACCTCAAAGACCTAAAAGAAAAGTTATGTTGACGCTACGGATGAAACAAATGTTTACAGTAAAAATTAGTTCCACAAATGACAACAACAAACCAAAAACTCTTCAAAGTCAATATTTTCAAGTGATAATGACGTTACTTTAACTTTGAACATCAAATTAGCAGTTAATATCGACTAATTGGAAATACCTTGTCACTTGTCCGGAAACTAGCAGGGCCTTTGTATGGTTTCTTATTTGAATTTCGTTGCTTAGAACATTGATTTATGTGCTATGTTCTTCTACTCAAAAACCTATTTCAAACGTCAGAGTATTTAGCTTATATTAAGTGTAGCAATAGAACGATGGACCAAATAAACAAGCTCTGAAATGGCTTGAAACATAAAAATTCAATCAACCAACCAAACAAGAGCTCTCTTCAGGCCGATCAATTACAATTTGCGCTTACACTTTACCAGTGCAAATCCCGGCCGGCGTATCCATTGAACAAAAAACTAACTCAAAATACCGATAATTGTAAAAATAAGTTTGTTTTATATATTGAAACAGATGACACGTGAACGCCAATTTATTCTTTTTTCAGAGTCTGTTAAATATTTGCACAGCATATTCTATCGTTTTGTGTAGTGATTAGCTTCGCTGCTTTATATAAACACTTTAACGCTAACACAAGCTTTCAAATGTTATGACAACATCCGGCCTTCCACACAACTATTATAATTTAGATGTTTTTTTTTTTGACAAAGAGATCTAACGATAATTCCATGAGGAGTTCATTATTGTTCTTCGCACGTTGATTCCATTACGCGTGGCAATAGATCTGAAAAGCCGATATAACGAACATTAGTGGAGGTTTCACGTGAAAAATGATATAAGGAAGGATAAGGATGTATATAAAGCAACTTGGATTACACTCTTTCAAAGAGAAACTCACACATTCTGCGATCTGTGTCAGAATCCGCGGAACAATAGTACATTACATTGGACAAGGCGAAAGATATGATTTTGTGAAAAATTGCAACAAGTAGAGGTCTGCATATCAAGCTGGGCATGCTGGTGCCAAAAAAATTTCTATGGCAATGTTGGAGTGGGGAGTACATTACTATATTCCAACTCGGCACTTGGGAAGTTTAAGTAGCCATAAAGAATGCCGAAAATCTGTTAATGTCATCGTAACGACAGTAACAAATACTATACGTCATATAAATTTCAACACGGCACCAGGCTGCCTACTTAAGATATTCTACTGTGAATGCAGCGGGCAGCAACAGTCTGGTGCCGAGTTGAAATGTATGTGACGCATAGTATTCGTTGCTGCTGTTACAATGAGTTTAACTGATTTTCGGCACGAGGCAGCCTTCTTAACTTCATGGTTTTAAAATCAAGCCCTACTTTGTAACAATTTTTCTAGAACTGAGTAAAAGATCCCGAAATTATAGTTAGTTCAGGAACTAGATTGGTCTTTCTTCTAGTGGCTGAACTTATTGGATCTTGGATCTCAAGTACGCAGCCTTCATAAAATTGTAGCAAGTGGAAGTTTACATTTCAAGCTGGGCAGCCTGGTGCCAAAACACTTCCCATAACAATGTTGGATGGGTGAACTAGTACGTAGCCATGCATTCGGTTCCAACTCGGCACCAGGCTGCGTACTTGATTTGTACGAGTAGCCTTATAGATGGCAGCCTGGTGCCGAAAATATGTTAATGTCATCGTTACGGCAGTAACAAATACTGTACGTCATATGAATTTCAACTCGGCACCAGGCTGCGTACTCAAGATTTCTTAATGTTTATATAGAGGGCAGCAGCAGCTTGGTGCCAAGTTGAATTTTATGCGACGTATAGTATTCGTATCGGCCGTTTCTATGAAATTTACAGATTTTCGGCACCAGGCTGCCTTCTATCAGGCTATTCATATGTCTCAAGTACGCAGCCTGGTGCCGAATCAGAACCGAGTACATAGAAATGTACTCGGACCCCCATCCAACATTGTTATAGGAACTTTTTCGGCACCAGACTGCCTTCTGAAATTTGCCGGTGGGACCTGACGTTAAAGTCTACTTATACTTTTCAAGTACGCAGCCTGGTGCCGAGTCGGAGCCTAGTGCACATTAATGTACTCGTTTCGCCATCCAACATTACCGTAGGTACTTTTTCGGCTCCAAGCTGCCTTCTGAAATTGATCAGTACAACCCCACCATAAGAGCCAAACTCACACAAGTGTTTTTTTTTTGAGCGAAAACAGGGCGGCATGTGATTTTTTACGCTAAAATAGTGCAAAAGTGAGTGACTTTGCCGAAAATAGTTGATTTTTCAATTTCAATCACTATTTGGTCGCACCGAAGAAGTGACCAAATAGTGAGTAAAATTGAACGGTTGAAAAAATTACACGTCACATAACAGGCGGTCTAAAAAGAACCGGGTTTATACATCTTTGAAGGTTTTTCTTCAGTTTGGGTTTTCGTGTAAGGGATGTCACACACTAACTCCGAATGATTTCAATAATGAATAACTTTCTTCAGCTGAAATTTTAAACTTTTGAAGTCTAATATGCTACAATCAAGTGCTATAAATATTAACACATAAAACGTTTTACTCGCTGAAATGCTTTCGATGGAGTGAAACTAGTCAAAACACTGATTGGTTCGCTTTACGGCAGAGTTTAAATGAAACAAAATAACCACGTGATCTCTAGACATAAAACCGATAGAGGCTAATTCTTCTTTACTCTAGAGTAGAGATGAGCGGACGGGAGGGAATTTGAAGTTATGCCCGTGCCCGGGCCCGGGCCGGGCAGGGCACAAATTCAACGGGCACATTTTGGGGCGGGCAATTTGTTTAAATTTTAGGCTAGTGTAGGGCGGGCACGGGCACAAATTTAACGGGCGACATATGTCAAACTTAAAATTTAGTTAACCAATTTTACATAGAAAGAATAAATGAAAAATATCTTCATTTGAATATTTATGAGAGAGATTATCTTTGCAGTACCGCGTTTGTTTAGAACTATGGCTTAAAACATTTTCAACTCAATTTTTGAAGGTGTGCTAGGGAATAATTTGAGGAACGGGCAGATTCGGCCATGAAATTAACGGGCACATTTCGGGGCGAGCATTTTTTTTAATTTCGGGCAGGGACTGGGCGGGCTCGGGCACAAAATTCATGGGCACCATTTGGGGCGGGTATTTTTTTTTAATTTTGGGCTTGGGTAGGGCGGGCATGGGGAGCAAAAAAGTGGTGTCCGCTCATCTCTACTCTAGAGCGTAAAAAGCACATTTCTATTTTTGTGTCTCCAAAAGTGTTAGTAGGTCATAGTAATTTAGATGACAAGGGATGAAAGTAAGAAAATTCAAACCCGTGTGAAGTTTGCAGCCCGAACCGAAGGTGAGGTCGGCAATCACACGGTTTGAATTTTCTTACTTTTGTCCCGAGTTATCCATACTATTTTTTATCACAGAGACAGCGGAAGGTTTGTACTTTAGCCATGAAAAAACACTGATGCATTCTGAATATAGTATTTTTCACGAAAATGATTGGGGTTGAACGCACAAAAATGCAATATTCCCATTTACGAACAACATCACTGAATAACACTGTTGTCACTTGGCAAGGACTTAAATTATTTGAATTAAGTCAACACAACACAACATTATTCCCATCATTGTTTCCATTATAATATAAAAAAATATTTGCTTAACAGCCAATAAAATATATGAATCCGTCAATGAAAACACAGCAAACAATAACTTAACAAAATAACAACAAACTTACTTTGACGCCATATTTCATGGTTAACAATGATTCCCTTTACGACGTCGTGTTAAGTAAATCAGAAAAAATTTGTTAGGAAGTGATTATAAATGCTCTGATATATTAAACCAGAAACAAGCGCTGCTTAATATGTAGCGCTCAAAATCAAAACCACTTCTCTGATGGCAACCTTCTTTCTGTCAAGTGAACAAATTTTAGTAGTTCATTGACGCAAAGAGGGACGAAAGTTGTTCATTTGTAATATTTTCGTTCTCTTGGCTTCCTTCTTTTACTTTCGGCCCGTGTGATGCATTTTTCTACTTTCGTCCCTGATTTGAGGGGCGAAAGAACAAACTTTCGCTGCCTCTGTGATAAAAAATAAAAAAATTAATGGCTCCGTAAGCTCAACATGGAAAATCGCTTATTATTTTTCGTATTAGAAATGGATGAAAGAGAAACAATTGGTCGTCAGTTCCTGGCTCAATTATGTCACTATTTCTTTCCCCTAATGTTATAAATAAGGAAAATTCCATAAATCCCGTACCAAAAATTCCAAATCCATAAAAAAATTCCGCAAAAAGTCCATCGAAATTCCAAAAATTCCATCGAAATTCCAAAAATTCTAAAATTTCCGATGGTCAGAAGTTACGAAAATTCCATTGAAATTCCACAGTAATTCAAGAAATTCCACAAAAATTCAAGAAATTCCAAACATTCCACAGAAACTCTAAACTTTCAAAATTCCAAAATTTCAAAATTCCACCTAAATTCCAAAAATTCCACAGAAATTCTAACGAAATTCCAAAAATTTCATCGAAATTCCAATAATTGCAAAATTTCCATTCTAATTCCACAAATTCCATTTTAATTCCAAAAATTCCATCAGTCTGTACCAAAAAAAATGAAGTGGATAACCCCTCGATCCCTCCCCGTATTTCCTTTGCTCCTCATTTTCTCATATCCAGTCCCCCGCGGCCTCCAGCTGCCTCTGGTCAACAAAAACTTCAAATTATGAAAAACGGAAAACATTCATAATTTGGTTGGTGACACAAGCACTAGTGATTCAATTTTCTTTTGTTAAATATGCCCATGATACATCAGTTTTTATTTTGTTGAAACCTCCACCAATATTTCCTTCTGCCTCTTTTTCGACATACCCCTCATCACATTGGAAGCTGACAGGATTTTCCCCAAGTAGTGTGAAAGCTGTGAAGTCGCTTCTAGCTATATTACACTGCCCGAAATGTCATTTTTAATTTGAATTTTGAATCTGAACCATGTTACATGTTACAAGCCACCAAGTTACTTCCATTACTCTAAACTAAAAGTCGTGAATTATGAGGCTGTTGTTACACAATTTTGCGCCGCAGGCGAAATTTTTCACTTCAAAAATTATTTTATTCAAATATTTTGAATAAAAGTCACAAATTTTCAAGAGTTTCGTCGAAAATAGTGAGAAAAGTGAGTAAATGTCGAAAAAAGTAACTCACTCTGCTAGAGATGAGCGGGCCGAAGGGAATTTCAAATTATGCCTGCGCCCGATAGGGAATGAGCCTGGTAGGGCACAAATTCAACGGGCAAGCTTCAAGGTGGGGATTTTTTTTAAATTTTGGGCTAGGGTAGGGTGGTCACGAGCAGCAAAAAAGTGACGGGCAGCAAAAAAGTTATGCCCGCTCATCTCTACACTCAAGCTTCTTTCAAAAATAGTTGGAAAAAGTGAGAATAGTGAGTCCCATGCCGCCCTGGCGAAAAGCTTTATATCCGTGTATATCCGAGCCGAAGGCGAGGTATGTAACTACACGAGTCAAAATAACAGTTTCCAGAGCGAATTAGTGTCCAATGAATAATGTTTTTCTGCCTATCCATGCAAAAGTTGAATTTTACATAAAAATTTCCCAAAAATGTACCGAGAATGTTCCACCATGTAAGCAGGGGGCATATTGCTATGTGATGCTCAACTTTCGCATTGTGTAGGTAGTAAAATAATTTCTTGTTTACAGAACACCTAAGAACACTCAAGTTTTGTCTGCTCTATGGGCTCTCCACAATTAAGATCAACGTATATGTATAAGCAAAATCGTGCAGCTATACGCTCATATCTCAGACATGCGATCGGGTCTTGGTTCTTCTGGAATCTGGGACCTAGGGAAAATGGGAACAAACTTTCCCCCATTAACTATTTAAAACACACTGCTGTGTGATATATATTCTCACTTTTCGAATCATTCAGACCTCCTCTAATGTTTGTAAAACTCATTAGAACTTGTTTACTTTTAAAACATTTGGCTTTTAAGTTTATGCTAAAATACGTTTGCTCTTAGAATAATATTTTCCCCCCTCGAAAGTGTGTTCGATTCATGTTGATTTAGGTGAGAACTGGCATTTATTGCTTTTCGTTTTAAAAATGGGCAAATTGTGGTTTAAAATTTTAAGTAAAAGCAAATAGCTCCAAACCTTTAAGTTTCGCATGTCAAACATGTGCCATAAAAATATTTCTCTCTTTGTCGCTAGCAAAGAAAAATTTATTTGCTGCCGAAATATATCTACCAATTTCCCTTCCCATGAGTATACTTAAATTAAAAAAATGGTGTGTGTTCTATGTGAAAATATCCTCAATATTTGTAGTAATAGCAACACGTCAAAATAAACACGTGGGAGGGTATGTTTAATGTGACAGAATTCTTTTTGTATTATTACCCGAGCGTTTCGTACATTATCTTGTGCTTTATCTGTACAAAGTTATACGTTATACCATCTGATGAATTCACGCCATATTTGAATTAATTTAATTAAATGGAAAAAGTACAGTGCTACATGATTGTTTGGTAAAACAAATATGATTGTGCCACCGTGCAGCACATAGGGGAATGTCCCAAGAGTAATTTTAGTTGGTTTGTATTTATCTCACATGTTTCAATATAAAGTATCATCTACTCCATTCCGTTTGAATAACCAAAAGATACTAAGCTGCAGTTAGTTCATGTAAAATGTGTACTTTTTTATTTTGGTTTCGTTACACATAACTTGTTTCGGTTTTATAGAAAGCTGAAGATAATTAAACATTACATTGTATTATACCTTCAATCTTTTTTTCGTTCGTACTATGAAGAAGTAAACGAAACACGAAATTTTGTTCATTACGCTATATGCATGACATCAATGAACTAAATTTATTTCAGTACGGCTTATGTCATACATGTAAACGTTTTTTGTGCTTACATTTGGAAGGGTTATTCAAGTTTTACAAGAAGATATCACTTAGAGGTAAGCTTATAGGTTGAGGTCACAAGAATTGAGTGAAATACTTTAGTTTTTTTTTTGTTTATTCAAACATATGTACAATATTACGTGGTATAATGGAAATGCTAAAACTCAGGGGCATCGACTTAAAGTTGCGGGAGTTTAAAAAACAAGAGTTATGCCTGACCACTCTTAACAGTTACTGAATAATAGCACGTTACAATGTAGCCCATGTAAATGGCTTACTGACACACACTTCTCATATGATGTTTAGGTGTATAAGAAGGTGAATGTGTGTTGTTATGTAATTGTCGCATTCCAATACTTGTTCTTTCTCGTATACTACATTTTGTAGCATAATGCTCAAAACATAGTGGGATGTAAGACATGTAAGATGAAACAATTTTTTAATTTCTTTGAATCAGTGTAGTATTTGAAGCAACGGTATTGTTTGTAGTGCTTCATAACACTGGAATGGCCTCGTGGGTAATGGAATTGGTTAAATCTTTTTACAAACCACTGACGAATGCGCGATCTTTACAAGGTGTGTCATTATCATTTTCAGTAATTTATGTCTGTCTCCACTCTGTTACAATGTATTAGTTATTTGGATCACAAGCGATGAAAGTGTAAAAATTCAACCCTGTGCGAGAGTTGCTGCCCGCGCTGAGATCTGCATTTTTTATTATTTTATAAATTAACGAACCACGAAAATCGTAATTTTCACTTCCCAAATGGGAGTCGAAAATGAAAAAATGCAGACCTCATTAAGCCAAGAGATGCGAAAATATTTTCGGTTCTCTAAAGAGGGCCGAAAGTATTTTAGGTTCTTAAAAGAGAGCCGAAAGTAAGTGATGAAAACAACATGATGATTGTATCAGCAATTTCGTTGTGTTGAAAATTTGACTTTGGAAAGTGAAAAATTACGATTTGCGTGGCTCTCGTTATGAAAAATTACGTGAATCACAAGGGATGACGTATAAAAATTCAATCTGTGCAATACAGCCCTTGTCTTCGGTGCGGGCAGAAACTCTTGAGGGTTGAATTTTTATACTTTCATCGCTTGTGATCCAAATAAAACTATTACATGCTTCACTTTAGAGCCGAAAGTAAAAATGCCAATTGTGAGGGGTGAAAGCTTACTTGACATTTTTCTTCTTCCGACTCTAATAGGAAGCATGTAGAACTTATTACGTTACTCCGAAAATCATTTTCCTCTCTTTTCCTTGTGACGTAACTAGCTATTCGACCCCTCATTCAATAATACATCAGTTTTCCAAAAAATATTTTGAAATAACGTCAGAATTACTAACAAAAAGGCTAAGATTTGTACGAAAATTATTGTCTCATTGCTCTTTTTACGATAAGGAAATAAATATGGATATGGTAAACTCCCCATCTACTGCCCTATTATTAGTTGTTCCCTGATGACTTGGGTGCAATAAGGTTGTGGTATTATAAAGAGTCATGATTATGGGGTGGACATTGTCGGAGTTCATCCCTAAACCCATCTTACAGGCCACTGTCGCGACGCAAAAAAATTGTTTACGTGTCTGCTACTTTTTTCGTGTTAAGAGTGGCATTAATCAATTCTCACAAGCGTCATATTCCGTTGCAGGTGATAATTTTCTGCAAACGAGATGAAAGAAGTCTATAAAAATGTGATTAACGTATATGCAAATTTATTTCTTTTATTGATCGATACGAACACAAAAAATGGACTTAAATCTATTTTTTATTGGTGGAGCCAATTTTTTTTTGATTTTTTTGTGAAACTATGCAAAAATCTATTCGTTTCGAAACTGAACGTATAATTCAACTTAAAGAGATATTAAGAAATTTGACATTGTCCATTTATGCGTAGTTTCCTATCGGTAAATCCGCTACCGTCTGGGTTATTATTCAAACTATCAATTATATTAGGTTCTGATGGTTCTTATCTGTAAGTATCAATAAACGGTCTAGCCGTAGGCTATAAATAAACTAACAGTCGTACGTATAATATATCGTACCTATAAATAGTGTCACCAATTTACCTTGCAGACAATTTTATCTTTTTTTATTTCCCAAAAGGTATCTATTTTCGGTGCGATTTTTCTAGCATCTTATGTTACGGCATGGACTGCATCGTGTCAATCAAAACTATCTTTATAAACACTTTTTTCGTCATGTAATCAAGATGTAAAGCACTTTCAATTTCGATTCACAATTTACACAATTCGTTCATAAATATAAAAAAAAACCTTCTTCACTTCGACGATATTCACTGATTTGCGAAAAGAAAACGAATTTTATTTCATGTAATTTTATGATTGTGTTTACAATAAACATTCGGTTACGTTCATTGAAGAGTGTTCAGTTGCACATTGTTAATGTAATAATAAGCTGGTAAATATTTTATTTTTACAAAATTGTCCGCGCACGAAGCATAAACCGACTAAATAGCGACAGATCAATTCGTTTCCATTTATATTACCCCGCCACAGAAAACCGATTTTATAACAATTTACCATTTCCCACAGTTGGTAAATATTAGCACGTTTTAAATTTATTACATGTAAAAATTATTTCATTTTATGAATAAAAAGTATTAAGTGTAATTGTTAAAGTCGTTTGAAAACATTTCTGCCTAAGACTTGAATATTTTGTAAAGAACGATTTACAATTTTCGGCTCTAGGACCGATTATCCCAAGACAAAATATCCCCTGATAAATTATCCCCGGACAAAATATCCCACATAAAGCGGACAAAATATCCCCAGACATATTGTCTACTCAGAAGTGGTGGATATATATCAGATATTATATTGCGTATGGGGGGCTCTGCCCTCTCATCCCCAAGCCTGCGGCTGGTTTTTTTACGACCTGCAAGGGCTCTGTTCCTTAGATCCCGCAAGGGGATATATTTCCCTCTTGACCCCCTTATTGCGAGAGCTGCCGCACCTTGACCCCGCTTTTTTATTTTCCAGTTAAATTCACGGCCTGCGGCGCTGCTACTTCGCAATAAGTACTTTCTGGTGTGATTTGGAGGAGGTAATTTGGTTGGGGATATTTCATCCGGTTTTTTTCCTGGTAATAATTGTGGTTATTTTGTCTGGGGAGTTGTCCAAGAGGATATTTTGGTTGGGGAAATAATTTTTTTGGGACATTCCGTCCTAACCCCACAATTTTCTTATAGATGTTAAGGTTATCATCCCTCGCTTGGGTGGAAATCGGGCTATTGAGTTACATCTATGTACTTGTTTAAATAGTTAGGCTCACTCGTTCATGATCGATACACCGTTTCCTCTAAGAAAGTAAAGCTTAAGACTGAACGCCAGTCGCTGGCGATTAACTTGAAAGGCAGATAAACATAAAAAACCTTCAAATTCTCAAAAAATCAAAGACAACTCTGCAAAAATGTTAAAGAAAATCCTTGGAGATCCTATTAAGATTTCCTTTTAGAAAATCCCTATGCTGCCCTACGGACTAACTAACATGTATGAAAGTGACTATTCACGAGCACGTGTGCGAATACCAAAGAATATGATCCGGACCAAAGGCTAAGAGACAAATATTGTAGTGAAGAAAATTTATATCTCGTATCTAGATGAATAAAAGTGCCTGAGGGCTTCAGCACGAGGCGCTTTTACTCATCGTAATACTAGATATCAAATTATTTCCCGTGTGTAGTATACTATTTTTCTGTATACGTAAGAGTGTATTGGTTGTGACGGAAAATATTTTCCCATCACTTGGGACGAAAAGTTGCTTTCCGCGGTATGTGCATCAACCCAACACACTCTCACTATTACAGAAAAGTATCTTTTAAAATACCCCAATACATGCTCGATGTGTACTCCTCGCCCGCGCGTACGTACACATCACGTATGTATTGAGGTATGTTGAAATATACTATTACTTTACGAGCGAGGTGAAGGGAATGACTACATTACCTCACCAGTGAAGTAGTAAAGTAAAGTCCTTTTACGAAATGTGACAAATATTATGTTCGCTAATAGAAAGTTTGGGACATACAACAAAAAAAAAAAAACGTCAAGCTCATGCGTATAAAAATTTTTCGTAAAAACTCGATTTTCGATATTTCTGACACATTTTGGTGATTTTTACAAAACATTTTTATACGCATAAGTTTTACGTTATTTTCCATATATCTCCAGTCCAAACTCTCTAATATATCGTCAAATGAACGCAAAGTTTGGGAATATCGAAATGTCTTTAATTTCTCTCTCTCTCTCTCTCTCACTCATTTTTTATTCGCATGTTCATATAAAAAATATGAGTCAGTTCAGCGAGTACATGTACATGTACAGCGTAGTTGCAATGCAGATGAAAGTATGAACAATGTACAATGTACATACATATATACTGTAGGTGTTGCTCAGAGATAGAACGGTTGAGGCGAGTGTGTGCGGACGTAACGCGAATCTCTCGGTAATAGGGTGGGGTCCTTTCACCGATACAATGATGTATGGTGGTAGATTCTTTCATTCGGAATTTGAACAAGGAAGGTATCTACGCGCAAGGCTATTCGGACAATCTGACGATTCTAGCAAAAGGAAAAATCGAAATTACGCTAGGAGACCGAGTCATAGCCGCACTGAGGCACTGAGGGTCGTGGAGAAGACAGCAGCATGCGCAAAGCCTAACATGCTCAGATTGACAATGCAGAAGTGCCTCGACGACGGATATTTTCCTCAAATATGGAAGAAACAGAAGCTGGTCTTAATACCAAAACCAGGGAAACCGCCAGACAAGCCATCATCATATAGACCTATATGCTTGTTGGATGGATTGGGAAAAATGCTGGAACCGCGATCCTGAATAGACTAAGAAAACACACGGAGGGCGAGCACGGACTGTCGGACGAACAATTCGGATTTCGAAAAGGGAGATCGGCGATTGAGGCCATTAAAAAAGTCATAGAGACCACCGACAAGGCGCGGAAGCAAAAAATACGGGGTAACCGCTTCTGTGCGATAACGACGATAGACGTTAGAAATGCCTTTAATAGCGCAAGCTGGATAGAGATAGCCAAGGCGCTACATGTCATGAGAGTCCCCGATTACCTCTGTAGGATACTGAAAAGCTATTTCGAGCGACGAGTACTAACGTACGATACTAATGAAGGGAAAAAGACAGTCGACATCACAGCTGGAGTACCACAGGGATACATATTAGGACCAACGCTGTGGAATGTTATGTATGACACAGCGCTGAGGCTGAAACTGCCAAGATGTGCTAAGACGATTGCTTTTGCCGACGACTTGATCCTCACGGTATCCGGAACGTCGAAGATGGAGGTAGAGGTGGTTACGATGGAGACGCTAGAAACTGTCGAGAACTGGATGACAACGGCGTGGCTGAGGCTGGCCCACCAAAAAACTGAGATCATGCTAGTAAGTAACTGCAGAAAAACAGAACGAATCA
>CM055404.1:51052334-51064619 GCA_029228625.1 Pseudolycoriella hygida | reverse complement strand
TTGGTAGGTAATTGAAGAATGGAATCCAACACTACCTTGGTTCAGAAAGACCGGGTGTCTATGAAGATTTCCTCACCCTTATAAAAAAAAAAAAGGGTCGTGGAGAAGTGGTGCAATGAGACAATAACCCGACTAAGACTGATCTAGTGCTATTCAGCAGAAGGCTCTTGGGATCAGATTTGGTCGGTAAGATCAGGCTCTTTAACGAGACCAAAGAACTGACTCCACAGGCAAAATACCTGCGAGTAACGATTCACAGCAAGCTTAACTGGATTGCTCACGTTAAGGATGAAGCACAGAAGGCTCTAGTGGCTATTTGGCTAAGCAAGAGGAACTGTGGTGTGGTGGTGTTACGAGGCTGCGATTAGGCACATGCTTAGCCACGGTTGTGTAGTATAGTGGCCTAGGCTCGAAATTGAATGTGCGCGTGAGCTGGTAAGTGAAATTCAGAGGCTAGTTTGCATTAATTAATTGAAGCTATAAAATAATTTAAAATTCCTGGGAATTTAAATACAGACCGTTTGGCCTATACTAATGTCCGTTCATATAAGCATACAATATGAAGCTGTCTTGCGAATGTGAGCTTTTTATATTATTTAAGCTTTTAGCATACCCTCCTGAACCGTAGAACGCATACTGTCTGAAAAAACCAACACTTTTTAACGTCCCTGACGATGGCCCCGAAGAAGTTTGTTTCACTCTATTTTAACGAATAGAGATGAACTTCTTGGTTTTTCAGACTAGCGGGCCGAAACGGAAGTCTTTAGGCAATGTTTATGTTGCGAGTGGGTGTAATTGAGAGGGTAAGGGAAGAACATATAAGTTCTGTTTGTGTTTTTATGCTTGTAAAAAGTTTTCAATAATTAAATTTTCAGTCAATTGTGCATGACCTAATGGATTTGTGTCGTCAAATCATTAATGAGTTGATACTATCGCTGCGATATCCAAAAAAATAGCTCCACATGATCTCGTAAGTTTGTAAATTCCGTACCTATCATATCAATACAAATTTTGTATTGCTGGTGCTATGAAGACAGCGGCCATGAAAGCGCTGCTGGCACCTAGAGGTGGTAATCAGAGCTAAAACTTTTTCTGCCGCAGACAGGCTGGCGCAGAACGGTATATGGGATCTCAATTTTCGGACTGGACACGTGAAAATTATGAAGATGATCTCTGGCGCCTAGAATCAACTTCACAAGGCGTAAGAATTCCGTGTAGGCAGGAGTGGCTTGGCTGTGTGATAGAATTCATAGACGGATCAAAGACATCTGTAGGAAGGGGGGCTGGGTGTATACCCTGAATTCGGTGGAACGAAATCAGTTCCATTTGGGAGTCCTTGCGAGTGTTTTTCAGGCAGAAGTTTTCGCAGTACTTGTAAATAGATGAATAGAGTACTAGTTTCACCTGTAACCACTTCCAAACTTGTGAAGGAGTCAGGTCAGAGTAATCAGATCACTCTAATCTGGGTACCCGGACCCTCTGGAGTAGAGGGAAATGAGAGGGTGGACGAGCTAGCTACGGCGGGCTCGACGGCCCTAAACCGCATTTGCCGATTGCTCGATCAATCTGCTCGAAAGCATTGAGAAATTGGATGATAAAAAGGCATGCGGAGTCCTGGAATAGGTACGAAGGAGGCGTTTATACAAAACGCTTCTTCCAGAAACCAAGTTTGGAATGGGCGAAGGGTCTGCTAGGTATGGGCAGGAATCGCATTAGGAGAGTGGTCGGAGCGATAACTGGATGCTGCAGGCTGAGTGGGCACATGAGAAAGATTCGGTTTCGGCAACTTCTAGATGTCCTGCGGATCAGAAGAAGAAATGGGTATTCACGTGATATGCGAAACGATTGCGCTAAGTTCTTTCAACTGAGACGCAGGCTGCTGGGTGGGCTGTTGTCCACCTTGGACCTGATATTTTGGACAGGTTCTTAAAGTTATCGGAAGGTTTGCGTGATTTAAATGATGACTGGGC
This sequence comes from Pseudolycoriella hygida, assembly GCA_029228625.1. Taxonomy (NCBI): domain Eukaryota; kingdom Metazoa; phylum Arthropoda; class Insecta; order Diptera; family Sciaridae; genus Pseudolycoriella; species Pseudolycoriella hygida. The sequence continues at coordinate 51,062,649 of CM055404.1, read as the reverse complement.
GAGGAAAAAATGATCGCAAGATCAGGAAATGATCGCCCGAACTGTACGCTTAGTGCTAGTGTTGTTATCAATTAAAAGACATTTGGCACATTATCCTGGACCATTCATTTGTGAAAAAGTGTGTATATAATTCGAAATATTTCAGTGATGTCATTCGGAGAGCCTTCCAGAAAGGAAGATTTTAGTTTTCAAGCTCTTCAACAGGTGGCATTAAGAGCTGTATGATAAACTGCAGATTTTGTTCGGAGAAATTATCGACAATGCAAATAACTCACTGCAACAAAATACAAAACTAATTTATTTTGAAATAAAAATAAACGTTTTAAGTATTTTGTGTAAAAAAAATGTGTGGTAATAGTATTTGTCGCATTGGGACTCGGTAAGTGGTCAAAACTAGTAACATTTTTATTGATGTAAATCGGTCTTACATGGACGACTGCCGAGGTGTTCAGTTATTTTCATTACTGAACGGTTGGGTGTTCAATCATGAAAATTACTGAACGGTTGAGCAGTTTATCATGAAATGTGCGTAGCACCTTATAAAAATTTTTTCGAACACGGGGATCGAACTCGGGTCCTACGTATGATGAGCGAGCGCTCTACGTAGTAGCTGTTTAAGTCATACGTACCGTATCGTTGAAACTCTGTATTATTATCAACGATCTTATTTATTAAAAAAAAGTTCACACGCCGGGACTCGATACCCGGTCATCCGCACGACAGTCAAGCACTCTACCACTGTGCCACTTCGCTATTTCATGTGGGTACGCAAATGATACATATAATCATTGAACGGGTATCTGACTGTATGACGGTATGCAACATAAACATTTACAATGTAAAGAAGTAAAAAAGAAAATTGTTACAGACAAAACTCGATTTCATAACAAATAAAAAATCGTTACAGAATAAAACTCGATTTCAAAATAATAATAAAATTATTTTGTTTTGAACTTAAAGAAAATCTGCAACAATAACTGATGAACGCAATTTTATTGCCAACGCTCAAATGATCCCGTGGTTCAGTGGTACAGTACTCGTCTCATACGTGAGGAGTCCCCGGTTCGATCCCAGCTATTGACAAATTTTTTTTATAAAAAAAACCGACATGTATAAACTTTCCTCGTTCCCTATGCGATAAAATATACTGCAGAACATGCTATGTGAGTAAGCCATTACTGAACGCGCTGATGTTCGCACAAGGTGAAACACAAGTGCGAAGGTTTGAGGAACGAGCGAAGCGAGTGGATTAATCGCACAAGTGTTTCACCGTGTGCGAACATCAGCCCGTTCAGTAATGGCTTACTTACATAGCATGTTCTGTAATATACTATTAGATAACACATTAGTGAAAAATAAACACCGTCGGTAACTTCTCCATATTAAATCTGTATTTTATCATATAGTAATCTGCAATTTAGCTGGTAAAGAAGTGAGTTTTGAGCTTTGGAATCGACAATCTTTTAGGTTAAAATCACACCCTATTGAATGCAAAATTATACTTCCAAATCCGACTTCTTTTCGAATAAAAAATATTGATGGAGAAAATTTAGACCATGGAACATAAAATCGAAGGCACGTGCAACATTTTTTTAAATAATAGATTGAATCCACTACTGAAAATTTTATACTCTTGAGATAAAATTCCGGTCCGGGTAATGTTTTTCTGCTGCGTTAAAATATTTTGAGCACAAAAAAGGGTTTTATTTAAATCAAACTTTAAATAATAATTATTATGCGACATGGAAAGATAAAAGAAAATTGTTAGGACGTTCTTTTTACTTTTCACAGTAGAGTTCGCTGTGTGACTTACAGAGAAAAATATCTTTGTTGCCTTAGTTTAGAAAGGAAATTATTGGACCCGTGCGAAGTACAAAGGTCCTATACGTTTACTACAAACAATTTTATTGTATCATGGGGTAGATCGACGTGGGAGAGGGGGGATGCATCTATTATCGTCTAGAGATGACGAATCAGCAATAAAAAAAATGTCCGTCTGTCCGTCCGTCTCCACTTTTTTTTCCAAACGGCTCAACCGATCAGCCCAAACTTTTTTTTCCCTGAAAGGTACGTGCCATGATTCAAGTTCAAAGATGAGCAAAATCGATGAAGAGGTTCCGGAGATATGGTCGAGGAAGTGACCAAAAACATGGTTTTTCGAAGGTCGGTGAAGCTTTTTCGCAAATATCTCAGCAAGTATAGCACGGAAGTTCCTCATGTTGGTGTCAAATCAAAGCATTTGATGTCACAAAAGTGGGAAAAATTTTTTGTGGGAATCGGTACAGGGGTCTGGGCACTGTTACAAATGGAATGGACAAAATTGAGATTCTTGGCCATATACGAAAACAGTTTTTCGTCTATATTTCCTTAACAATATGGAGATTTACTGTCAAAGGCAAAGTTGTTGAGAATTATATTTAAGCGAACACGTGTTTCTGGGTTTTGGGGAAATATGACCCAATCCTGGTATATGGCCACTTCCATAATTGGGCAGGATGACCCGGATCTCCAGAACTGTGAGAGTTAGAAAGTTAGTTCCAAAGGCGTAGTTATAGAGAATTAAATTTAAGTGAACACGTTTTTCAGGATTTTGGGGAGATATGGTCCAATCCTGGTATATGGCCACCCAGATCTCCAGAACTATGAGAGTTAGAAAGTTGGTTTCAATGGCGAAGTTGTAGAGAATTAAATTAAGGTGAACACGTGTTTCAGGGTTTTGGGAAAATATGGCCCAATACTGGTATATGGCCTCTTCCATAATTGGGCAGGATGATTCAAATCTCCAGAACTATGAGAGGTAGAAAGTTGCTTCCAAAGACAAAGTTGTAAAGAATAAAATTTTAGAGAACACTTGTTTCAGGGTTTTAGTGGAAAATGACTTAGTCCTTGGATACGTACTTCGGTAGGGCCTTTGACATTACCTTGGGTAATTTCTGTGGATCTTTGAAATTCTTACAGTTATAAAAGAACAGAAAACGTTGGATTGTTTGCTTATTTGTATATTTAGATACGTTCGAGTCTCTTTGCCAGATGTATTCTGTTTGCCACATCTATTCTGATGCGTACGGGTCTTTGGTTATGTTTTGCATTAAAATTAATGAAATTCAAAGATATCCAGTTTTCCAGGCCGTTGGGTGTAATATCAGTTAATTCAAGTATAAAATTAAGTCAGACAGTAGTGTGTGCATATTAAATATATTGTTCAACGTAATTTAACATTAAATCGCTACGACCTAAATAATGTCCCACTCATCGACGTTAGTCGTTAGACAAATTTACGCGAAGTATAACTACGAGAAATTTCACAAACTAGATTACGTAAATAGTAAAATAAACTGATGATTCGTCAAACTTCCCTGTATCGAGACAAGACGTTTCGCGATTAGAAGGAAATGCGATTCATTACAATAGATAACACTTCAAAACCGCCACTCTATTATTTTCTCAACACTTTGCCCGCTGAAAATCAGCTGTAAGTAGTTGTTTTGAAATATTGCGCACTTTAGGAATAAGTTCTTTTACGTGTTTCAACCAGACTATGTGTGTGATTGCTTATATCCCCGGATGTGTACTGTACGTCGTTTTTAGTTCTGAATCAATATTATAGCAATACCCTTACATCAAATTTCCAGATTATCCGGTCGCGTTATACCCACACTAACAAACACCAATCGCATGATAAAGTTTATTACCTCGTTTATTGCTAAGATGATTCTCGATTCTTTCTTTTGAGGTTTTTTGAAAGAGACTTATAAAAAAAGACCCGTAATTTTACGGTTTCTCTCAAGGTGCTTCTATTCTATATAAAGGAGCATTTTGTAATGTTTTGCATCCGAAAGCCATTAATCGACTAAAAAATGCTTAAGTTCAAGATCACCAAAGACTATTGTTTAACCTTTGGCTGCATCTATTAGTTATCGATTTCAGTAAAAAATTGAATGACAATGGGCTTACAGTCAAGTTAATAATCGTTAGCAAATACCATACCACGGGATTAGTAAAGTTGTATTTTTCATTTATGGAAGCTGGTTGTAAAGACTCTTTCCCAAGCATTTATTAATTCAAATGGCTATTGCAAAACTTTTTGTACAAACAAGAAGTTAGATAGCGATAAAGATTGAAAAAAAAAAGAATAAAATTTGAAGAAGGTTAAATTTTTGCTACACTAAACATTGACTCTTTGAATATTTGTTTGGACGTGGAAACATGTATCACACAACGTTTTAATCATTAGGTAAATAATGTTAAATTTTTCATTATCAATGATATCGATGGGAACTTTTAGAGGTGCCCTCAAGTGACACATGAGCAAATACCATTGAAAAGTAAAAACTCGTGTCTTATGTCTATTCCACAAAGTACGACTAACGTACTTATATATTGCGTCAATCCATCAAATATTGATTTCTTGAGCGGATGTTAGGCTAGGTCTTGTGACTAGAATTATATACACTAGGATATACGTGACTGACACATTTGAATAAGAATGATTTATCAAGCTGGGATAGAGTCGTGCGCCGGCGTTTCGTCGGCTGGGTCTTCAAGACAGTCTCTAGTCTTAGGACTACATCGTACACTTGTTCAGTTTTCAGCAAAAATGTATAGGAGAGTTGTATTTAATCGGCTCTCAAAGACTATTTTGCTCGAAAATGTAGCTTAAAATCGAATATTCGGCCGCATTCGGCTGGCAATTGATTTTAAAAGTGCACACTGCTTACAAAAGAGCCATCTGTCGGAATCTTTTCAACTAATGATCATTTGTTCGCAATTTTCTGTAACGTTTTTCTTTTAAAGCCTTAAATGAAAACGAATGATTATGTCGTCATTAAATACTTAACCTATTCCCAAACAAAATAGCGGAAACACTTTTGGACAAAACATTTATATTTGCTAGAAATGTGAATTACATTATTTCACTGCAAAAGCCAGTCTTTCAACTTTTCCATTTAATAAACACTTCAAAACGCATAATTTTTTCGACCAATGTGTTTGCTCACTTAGTCTTTAACTGAATAATTAATTTAAATGACAGAAAACATTTTCTAAAAGTCAGAAATTGTTACAAAAAATTTTGAGTTGATGATAAAATGCCCGCTATCTTTGTTGGCCTTTGACGTTTACAAATATTTGCAAATGTATCAACTCAACAAGCAAACAAAATTAGTGATGCTCTTCAACGTGAAGACGAAAAAGAGGAGAAGAGCTCGTTTCGATAATTGCTTCAAATTTTGAGACTATAAAATAGAGAGGAAGCCTTTGGTCAATTTAATTGGTGTGTCTACGATTGGAGGTTTGCTCTTTGTGAGGATGCAAATAATAGACGATGTTCGATGCACGTTATAATTTATTGTCCGTGTTTCTTCTAACAAGTTCCAAGCGCGACTGAATTGAAACTAATTTGACCGCGTTCAATTGCCCTTTATGAACGTTCAGTTGAATGTTTATAGATGGCGATTGAATGCGGCTAGATTCTTGAAGCGTGTTGCGTATGAGGCGGAACATGGTGTGAGGACGAGTCGTTCACCACAGTCCAGTCGAGGCTTCAACGACTCTTTAAAATCTTGTCACAAATTTTAAAAAAATCTTTAAAAAAACACTAAGACTTTTTGAAGAAAAATCTCAATAGATCAAGTCTTGCCTCACGTCTGATCAGGCAATACTACATAAGTTTCAACTGCTTCGTCAGGGACAAAACATTACATTTGCATGGGGAAACATCGTTTTTTGCGAATTATTCATCATCTTCTGTATTTTATTAGGCGGACCAAATGAATGACGATGGAAGTTTAATGTTACTTTATAACTCACTTGGTCCGCTTTATATTATACAAAACACAAAAGAAAACATGTGCAAAGGACCAAAGAATAGATGTGACAAATGAGTTGATGTTACGAAAAGACTCGAACATATTTAAGTAAATGTTGCCTTAACTCTTAAGTGTATGAAATTAAGTCCACATTAAATTGTATTGGAAATTGCCGAGAGGGCAAACGAAGAAACGGTGTAAAAAAAAAGCCTTCCGAAAGTACAAAATTGACCCACAAATAGACAAAAATGTTCATCTCAATTTTTTCTACAACATAACAAAAAACAATTTTTTTTTGTCTAGGGCCGACCTGAGGACCAGCCTAGGGTCTTCAGGAGAGGCCTCGGACAAATACTTACATCGACAAAAATTTTTCCCTTCATTTTTTCTACAACATAGCGAAAAATCATTTTTTTTGTCTGGGGCAGACCTTAGGACCGACCTAGGGCCATAAGGAAATGCCTCGGACACATACTTCCATAGACAAAAATGTTTCCTTCAATTTGCTTTGCAACATAGCAAAAAAAAATTTTTTTGGTTAGAGCCGAACTTAGGACAGACCTGTGGCACACTTCAGCCCTAAGCACAAGCACAGGCACCGGATTCAAATTTGTTTTTGAATATAATCTGGTTACTCAAATAGAAACAGAATCAACAAAATCAGTTAGGACTTATTCAATTTATATAAGCAAACACGTTGGGCCCTAGTAGAAACTCAGTTTTAGGGTCCTGACTGAGTCCAAGAGTTTCTAATCAAAAAATTTTTCTTCATAAAACGGGCGACAGTCCTAGACCTTTCGATCAAAAAAACAATTTGAACATCGGAAGAGATTTAATCGTACAAAAAACATCTAGAGCGCTAGAGCTATATCCTAAGGCCTAATCTCAAAAAAGTTTCTTCTACTAATTGTTGGGCTTTCATAGACCTGTCGATTAAAAAAATAATTTTGAAAATTGGAAGAGATTTACTCGAGTTATGCCCAAAAAACACGTATGGCCCTAGCATAGACTCGGTTTTAGTGCCCTAGCTAAGTCCAAGGACTCAAATTTAAAAAAGTTTCTTCCATAAGTTATCGGTCATGCCCAGATCTTTAAAACAAAAAACACTTTAACTATGTTAAATCTAACGTAAAGATTAGTGAAAATCACAAAAAGATCATTAAAAAATCCGTAAAAATCTTTTTAAAATTTAAATCTTGTCAGGCAGTCGTCTACCCCTCGAGTCCAGTATTGAATTTTATGTTCGGCAATGAGCGAAAGTTTAAAACAATTTCGCCCGACATCTTGTGGCCTTGTACAAGTCACTCAGTTGTGCATACACATCTTCTAACTTGTTTCTTTGCCATTGTCACCATGGTCTGATGAAGTGACAATAACTTGTTTGACATTTATTTGGACAATTTACTGCTTCGGTATTAGCTAATTAAACCATTTCACACACATTTCCTAATTCGTTTGATTTTGTTGACTCTTAATTCTTTATATTTTAAATTTAGCCTCATGAATGGTATTAACACTTTCAATTCAAAATTTTGCGTAGCCTAAAAAATGGTAACAAACAGAAGAATTAAATCGAAAAAATTAAATGCTGATTTCGGGACGGTTGTATTTTACATTCATTTGTAATTGTAGGATCGTGAATTTTAAATACTCACTCAAGCGAAACGAGTCTGCAGCGAACACAAGAAATCATTAAATAGAAGAACCTCTCATTGCTAAATTCCTTTTCGTAATTCTTTTTAATTTGATTCCATGAGGAAATTACGGTTAAATCAATCGGTCGAAACCGATTAATCGATTATATAATTTGTTTGTACCTATTTTCTACTTGCATTTTGTTGCACATCAAAATGCAACTGTTTTTATTTCACAATTCGCTGTGTTACGAAAGATACTTTTCAATCAATTTTCGTATAACAAACTAATTTTCTTAATAAATTGCAAAAGGCATTTTCATTCGCAATCATAATACGAAAATATTATTCAGTTTTTATACCACAGAGTCATTTATTCTAACGCTTTATTGTTGAATTAAGTGAGATGACAGTTGCATTAAATTGCATCTCATATAATGGACCGTAGTATGTGTAGTTGTCTGATGGGATCTTTATTATGTTATTTATGGTTAACTTTTAAAAAAAAAAATTACCGAATCGCAGTGTGTATTTGGATGCATACGTGAAAATGGAGTTATTCATTTTTATTATTTTGCTAAAAGTACATCAGCTTTACTCCTTTTTTAATATACTTTTTACAAGAAAATTCTTTTACTATTTTTCCATTAAACTTTATATTTTGTTTAACCTCTTGGTAGATTTTCTGTTGTTACGTAATAGAATATTACAACATATAACACAGCAATAGGTTACAAATAGCAAAGTAACTTCGAAGAAAATCCTTAGCAGATTTGCAACAATTTTCGGATGATTCCCAAAGGTATTCAGCGGATTTCCTAGAATTATGTTTTTTGAAGGATTTTTAATAATTTTCTGAATATTATCTTTTGATAGGAAAATGATTTTCTTTATTTATCTGTCCCTCTGGATTCCAGAGTCTGGAAGTATTATTAATTTATTGATCGGTCCATTGATCGGTTTATGTAAACATATTGCAAAGACCCGTACGTCTCAGAATAGATGTGACAAACAGAATTGATGTTGCAATAAGACAATAGAACGTATCTAAATATAGAAATGAGCAAACAATCCAATGTTTCATGTTCTTTCGTAACTACAACAATTTCAAAAATCCATAAAAATTACCGAAGTAAGTCTGAGACCATTGATTTTGATGACGGAAATGTTCTCCCCTGCACCATATCACAAAGTGGACCAACGTAGTTTCTAGAAGAAATCCCGAAGAAGCAAATTTCTAACTGCCATAGTAGGGATGGGCGATAATAAAATTGATAATCAATTATCGATAATTATCGATTATCGATAAGGTTTTTTATATTTTTTATCATAATTTTTATCGATAATTGATAATTTTCAAGAATTGTCAAATTATTGATAAGTTTAACTATTAAGTGATGTTAATAATCAACATAAGTACATCAGAAATCGTTACTACAAATATTAATAACTATCAATTGAAAAAAAAATTAGAGGCTGTAATCCATCTGCTTAAAATTAAGTTCTCCATCGAATAAAAATGTAAAATTTTGATGCTCTCAATCAATTATCGATAATTTGATAATTATCGATAATTTGATAACTATCGATAAGTTTTTGACTATCGATAATTTGATAATTATCGAAAACTTTTTGACTATCGATAATTTGATAATTATCAAATTATCGATAATCATTTTGATAATCAACTATCGATAATTTCCTCTAATTATCGATACCGATAATTTTGAGAAGTTCCCATCCCTATGCCATAGTTCTAGAGATATGCGTCATCCCTCGCAATTCTAGAAGTTGCTTTATCCCGGGATTAACATGTGTACTCTAAAATTTTATTCTCTACAACTTTGTCTTTGGAAGCAACTTTTTAACTGCCATAGTTGTAGAGATATGAGTCATCCCTCCCAATTGTAGAAGTGGTCATATCCCAGAAATGAGTCAATTTTCCCTATAACCCTGAAACACGTGTTCTCTAAAATTTTATTCTTCACAACTTTGTCTTTGGAAGGAACTTTCTAACTCTCATAGTTCTACAGACATGGGTCATCCCTCTTAATTGTAGGTCTTTCTGAACCAAGGTAGTGTTGGATTCCATTCTTTAATGACCTACCAACTAAAACCTCCTTCCTTAGTCTTCGTGCTCTCTTCTCCCCGGAACCGCCTCACAGCATTACTTCGGGGAGGAGCTGTGCTTTCGCACCTACTCTCTTAGATCAACTGCCAGTCTTCTTTGCTCGTCTCTCCATGCAATTTGCAGCTTCGTCATTATTTTCGCAACTACATTATCCGCCACTATCCACACCTCCTCATCGCGGCACATCTCCGATATTATGTTTTCGGCACTTACATCTGGCCTACTCACAGTCAACAGCTCTCCTCGTTCTTTTTCGAAGCGGGCGCAGACGAATAACACGTGCTCCGCAGTCTCTTCCTGCCTATCGCATGTCGTGCAGAAAGGTGACTCCGTGAATCCAAACCTGTGCAGGTACTTCCTGAAGCATCCGTGACCAGACAGAAACTGTGTCAGGTGGAAATTAACCTCTCCATGTTTTCTCTGTACCCATGTCGTTATTTTTTGTATGAGTCTATGGGTCCACCTTCCCTTGTCCGAGGAGTCCCACTCTTGCTGCCACTGTCTCAGTGATTCGGCTCTTAATTTCGTCCTAACTGTTTTGGTAGTTTGATCCTCCATTCTCTTCTTTCTATGACATTCACTGTCTTCTGTCAGCGTTATGCATATGAGCATCGTCCCGGCTATAACACATACCGCTTCTAAGGATATTGTTCGATATGCGCTTGCTACTCTTATGCTTGTCAGCCTCTGGGCTCTATTAAGCCTTCTCCGATTCTTCTTCGTATCTAGCGCCTGTATCCACG
>CM055404.1:51038323-51051834 GCA_029228625.1 Pseudolycoriella hygida | reverse complement strand
CAAGGTATTTTAAGTGGCGAGTGGATGTGATTTCTTCCCCGTCAATGTTCAAAATGATTCGTTCGGTTTTTCTGCAGTTACTTACTAGCATGATCTCAGTTTTTTGGTGGGCCAGCCTCAGCCCCGCCGTTGTCATCCAGTTTTCGACAGTTTCTAGCGTCTCCATCGTAACCAACTCTACCTCCATCTTCGACGTTCCGGATACCGTGAGGATCAAGTCGTCGGCAAAAGCAATCGTCTTAGCACATCTTGGCAGTTTCAGCCTCAGCGCTGTGTCATACATAACATTCCACAGCGTTGGTCCTAATATGGATCCCTGTGGTACTCCAGCTGTGATGTCGACTGTCTTTTTCCCTTCATTAGTATCGTACGTTAGTACTCGTCGCTCGAAATAGCTTTTCAGTATCCTACAGAGGTAATCGGGGACTCTCATGACATGTAGCGCCTTGGCTATCTCTATCCAGCTTGCGCTATTAAAGGCATTTCTAACGTCTATCGTCGTTATAGCACAGAAGCGGTTACCCCGTATTTTTTGCTTCCGCGCCTTGTCGGTGGTCTCTGTGACTTTTTTAATGGCCTCAATCGCCGATCTCTCTTCCCGTGCTCGCCCTCCGTGTGTTTTCTTAGTCTATTCAGGATCGCGGTTTCCAGCATTTTTCCCAACCCATCCAACAAGCATATAGGTCTATATGATGATGGCTTGTCTGGCGGTTTCCCTGGTTTTGGTATTAAGACCAGCTTCTGTTTCTTCCATATTTGAGGAAAATATCCGTCGTCGAGGCACTTCTGCATTGTCAATCTGAGCATGTTAAGCTTTGCGCATGCTGCTGTCTTCAGAGCTATATTGGGGATTCCATCTGGTCCTGGCGCTTTGTTATTTTTTGGCTTTTGTGCAGCCATCTGGATCTCTTCTACAGTGATCGACCGTTCAAGTCTGTCTTCCGCTTCATCGTCATAAGGAGTTTGCGGCCATGTGATCTGTTCGTGCTGTGGGAAGAGGTCTCTCACTATGACACCTAGCCTATCCGGGCACTTTTCTTTTGGCCCCAATGTACCTTTCATCATCGTCATTACTGTTCTGAACACTTTGCCCCACGGGTTCGTGTCTGCCTCTTGGCACAGTTTCTTCCAACAATCCCTCTTACTCGCCCGGATTGCCCGCTTCAGTGCTAGTTTTGCTGACGTCACAGCTTAGACCATTTGGTACCGATTGCACCGATAGACAGGTGCAATTCTAAGTAACTTTTTGTCAAAGTACCCGGACGGAGCTATAGAAGTTTGTTTGAAAATAGCGTTAGATTTAGAGAGATCATTGTTTGATACCGAAACGTTTAACGCTCAGTATTGTTCGACGAAACGGCACTAACAATTTAAATTATGAAATCGTGGTCTCTCTAAACAGATCTAGTGAACTGAAGTGACTGACCGCCGATGGATTTATTTATTTAGATGATGAAAGATAGCTCGAAGAAAAATGGTTATTTGCATCGTTGCATCAGAGTTTGATGATGAATAGCTTCCAGCGGACTGCATCAACAAAAACCCTTACCAAGCAAAATTGACTACTTTCATTATCTTAAGAAATATTATTACAATCATTACAGCATGTTTGATCGGCATTCAGTTCGTAAACACCGTATTTTTCTTTCCTTAAGTATTTAATGTGTTTACAATAACATAATGCAAATAACAAATTACGATTAATTTAGTAGCTTACGTTTAAATAACAAAAGTTTAATGTCGTTTATGCTGACACGTTCTTGGATGTGTAAATGCTAATGTGACCATGTTAATGCACCATAAAGACGTAAAAACTAATCTATTCGGACTAGACTATTTGTCGTCGGTTATTGATGTTCTGGCAAACTTTCAATGGATATTAAATATTGTGGCGACTGTTATTATACAAATTAAATGTTGTTGTTGTTGTTGTTTCGAGTCTTTATGAACAAATGCAGTGTGCCATTAAACCACATTAAACAATGATATCGCCGTGGTCAATCATCTGTCGTTGCTAAGACCAGTTATTGATTTACTTCCCCAATTGAACTTTTTATTTTGGTATAATTTCAAGTTTTCATTCTCTTATATGAGTAACAAAATTGAAATTTTCCACTCGAAAACAAAATGAACGCAACATAAAACTGTAACTGTACGAAGGCATTCTTTGGTACTGTCTTCAACGTACAAAAATTCCGTTTTCCCACTGTAAGTTATTTCATTTAAATTACAGATGTCATATTCATCTGGCTTCTGTCAAAGTATAGCTAATTTCGTGATGCAATGGATAAACTGTCAAAAACTTTTATTTTACTGGTAAGGAGTTTATGCAGCTCATCATGAAATTTCGTATGCTTTGCGGCATCAGCTTCTGTCAAATTATAGCAAATTTCATAATGAAGTGCATGAACTACAAGAATGCCATTTTTTGTTTCTTCATATATTATAAAATTCGTAATGAAATTAAATAATTAAATAATTCATTTTTTTGTAAATGAGAGAGTTTTTAAACGTTGAAGTAATTTTGACTTGACAAAAATAAACTCGAAAAACGTGTGAATGAAATATAGATAGAAATAATGAAAGTTTAGAACTTTTGAGAGACACTAAGTATCAGAGGATCAGAGGTGCCGACTAAACCGGGCAATCCAACCGAAAATAATTTAAAAAATAAAAAATATGATAGTATGGAAATGAGACTTGAATCGTCAAAAATGTAAAAGAAAAATTTTCGTTCGCTCCGCTCGCACTTTTATCTTCAACTGAATACTCAGCGCCGCCACTAGGTTTCTAGCGCCCTAGGCATCCAGAAATTAAGCGCCCATCTGCAGAAAATTTCATTGTCCGAAGCTAGGAGGGAGTTTTTACTCGACTGTCAAATTTAAATTGAGTTTTTGGTTTTACTCAATTTTTCGGTCTTGATTGAAAAATTGAGTAAAACCAAAGACCTTGAGACCTTGATTGAAAAACCTTTCGTTTGCTTTTGCATCTATGTTTTAAAGAAACAGACGAGCAATCTTTGTAAAATCGATGTTTTTCTAGCGATAATTTTGTTATAAAAATTTGTCATTTTCAAAAAAGTAACTAAATGGCTGCTTACACTCAACTTTTATTAATCCAGTAGTTGAGCTACTTTTTTGTGATTGCTTTGTTTTCTTAACAAATCTTTCGCTAGTAAAAAGGTCTGCATTTCATACTGGGCAGCCTGGTGCCGAAAAAGTGTCTATAAAAATGTTGCATGGTGGAAGAAGTACGCAACTGTTCACTAGTTTCGAACTCGGCACCGGGCTGCGTACTTGATAAATTTGATTGACAATGTAGAAGGCGGCCTGATGCCGCAAATGGGTCGGTGTAATCGAAATGGCTGTCATGAATACTATACTTCATACAAATCTCAAGTCGGCAGTAGGTTGCGTGCTTAAACTTTCGTATTATGAATGTAGATGGCAGCAGCAGCCTGGTGCCAAATTGAAACTTATGCGACATTATATGATTCACTCCTGCTTACATTTTGGCATAAACAGATTTGCAGCACCAGGCTGCCATCTACATTCTCAGCTCTACCACTTAAGTACGCAGCCTGGTGCTGCAAATCTATCTTTGCCAAAACGTAGGCAGGAGAAAAGTATATATCGTCATATAGTATTCATATTACGATATATACTTTTCTCCTTGGAAATATCCATTCTCTCACTCTCACTACGATATGTCAAATAAGTTTCAGTTTGGCACCAGGCTGCTGCTGCCACCTACATTCATAAAACAAAAGGTTAGGCATGCAGCCTAGTGCCGATTAAAAATTTGTATGACGTATAGTGTTCATTATTTCCGTTACGATGACACTGATCGATTTTCGGCACCAGGATGCCTTCTACATTGTCAATCAAATTTATCAAGTACGCAGCCTGGTGCCGAGTTCGAAACTAGTGAACAGTTGCGTACTTTTTCCATCATGTAACATTGTTATAGACACTTTTTCAGCACCATGCTGCCCAGTCTGCAATACAGACCTATCTTCTAGCGAAAGATTTGTTAGGAAAACAAAGCAATCACAAAAAAGTAGGCTGATATAAAGAAGTCTTTTACAAAATCTGTAAGAAATTCATTTAGTTGGTAATTTGCAGCATCACGAACTTCCTCAAGGACACTTAATCACTCAAATCAAAATATTGGAATTCTATTTAGCATCTTGTAATACTTTATCTTTCTATTGTTTTTTATACTTTATAAGAGACTGATTTGTTATTGGGCTTCGGCCGGTTAATTGGTCTGAAAACGAATAAAAAAAACTACTAGATTAATAAAAGTTGAGTGTAAACAGCCATTGTTTTTGCAGAGGTCCCTCTTAACCGTTTTCTGGTGATACCCTTGAAAGATTGGAAGCTTTTATTTCCCCGTTTTTCATGGAAAACTAGTATTACTTGTTGAACTTCATTTATGATATGTAAGTGCGTATATTTCTACTTGTTGGTTCCATGCTATTTGCTCGTGTTTCCTGCCATAGCGAGCGAAATTTTTTAAATGAAAGTTTTGTTCGTTGCGCAATTTAATATTTCGCTCAAAAAAAATTGTTTTTTCTACTTCCCAAACCTATAAGAAAGATTCGATCTTCGCTCATTTAAAATTTCGCGCCCCCAGGTCACTACGCCCTAGGCCAATGTCCGTGTGAACTGGCGCGGCAGCTCTGTGAGTACCGGTATTTAGAAGAGACATTGGACCCTTCAGCTAGTGTTCTACAAAAGTATCCCCAAATACTATAGGCCGAGTTCGCCCATACAGCTAAATAATAAACTTCTACAGATGCGCCGATTTTTTTTACACTTCAACTTGAAAAAGATTGTGCAACGGTTAGAACATGAACAAGCTTTTGAGTGACTATCTGTTCAAAGCCAATACAAATTGTACCGTTCTAGCTAACTAATCCGAATATATCAGCTGAATCATATAATGGGCGTTTCAGCCACGAGAGGCAAACTCACAATTTATTTTGAAAGGCTAGACGCAAATAATTGAATACAATTTTGCAATAATGACGTAACCTCGACATGGACAGTTCACAATAGTAACATAACTCCTATTTAAATGCACTTTTTGCGTGGTGGGTTGACACTTTGAGTTTTTTAACTCCATTTACGATGCACTTTTGGAAACGCATCAAATTTTTCAAATTTCTTTAATTTCGCGCCTTTTTTCGCATACAGAAGTATATACACACGTACAGATGTGGTGAAGATATTATTGCAAAATTTTATTCATTTCCTTCTTGGTTTCCTCGATAGATTACTAATTTGTAATGCGTAATCGAAAATTCGTGTGAACAAAAGGTTTCAACTTACATCGGATATTGAGATGAAAAATCACAGCACATGGAGAGCGATAGCTTAACACGAATTGGCATAAACCGGTAGAATTGTATTAAATTTTTTGATAGGGTAATTAATAAATGTATGCCAATATTACACATTCAATATTGTCTGTAACTGTCATGGCTGGCGTCTCATCCAAACTCATGACTGTGCAACGCATTGTCGTTTATCTTATGAATGCGGATATTGTCGTTTTTACTTATATATTTGCGCAGATTATTTTATTATTTCTGTTTTATTTTCATAATAACATTTATAACTTGTTGTCTGCACTGTATGTTCATCGACAATAATTCTTTATTTTTAGTATTTAGCCAAACGTGTCGGACATGAGAACATTTTATTTGTTGGTCTATTTTCTTCAAGAATCAACTTGTGTTGCTAACGCCCCTAAAGAATGTCATTCATTCATTCATTCATATTGCGCGTATGTTATACGTATTGCACGTATTTCATACGCACGCATCTGGCGTGGAATACGGAAAGAAAAAACAAAGTGAATATTTTCCCTTAAGGGCGATTAGCCTGTCTATATGCTATTCGCCCTCAAGGGCGTTTAGTCTACCGATAACATATTTGCCCTTAAGGTGGTGTTGCAGTAGCCAAGTCGGGGAAGGCAGGCTGGTGCCAAAAAATTATAATGGGGAAGTTTGAATCTAGTATCCAGTACATTAGTAAAATTCTCGAAAAACTGATGCTGGCCAGACTAAAAACACATATTTCAACACATAATATTTTCATGAACGAACAATTTGGCTTTCGTGCAGGACACTCCACAAACCATCAGTTACTAAGAGTCTGTAAATACATCAAAATTTCCCTGCAAAAGAAATCCTCCACAGGGATGATGACATTCGATATCGAAAAAGCTTTCGATAGCGTATGGCATAAAGGGTTACTCCACAAGCTTTTTCTACTTAAATTCCCTCTTTATCTGATAAAAATCATTTATTCATTCTTAATAAACCGCTCATTCTTTGTGTCAATCAATGGACACAAATCCAGGACCTTCCGCATCTTGGCAGGGGTTCCTCAAGGAAGCGTTCTCAGCCCCACCCTTTATAACATTTACACCTCTGATCTGTCTATTACACACACTGAGAAAGCTTTTTTTGCCGACGACACCTGCCTATACGTATCGGCTAAATCCCCTCGTAAAGCCACCAGAAAGCTGAATGCCGTTAGTAAGGAACTCTCTGATTATGCAACAAAATGGAAGTTGAAGCTGAATGACTCCAAAACCAATGCCGCTTTTTTCAATAGAAGGACAGCTCAGAAATGGCTGCCTTCTGAGAAATTAACTGTTCTCAACTCAAAAATCCGTTGGAATAAGTCCATTAAATACCTAGGGATTACTCTGGACAAGACCCAAACCTGCAAAACCAACACCGACCTTACTTCCGACAAAGCAACCAAAGTTCTCGGAGTACTTTATCCTATTCTCAACCGAAAATCCAGGCTGAATAGAACTAACAAGTTACTCATTATACTTACTTACTTACTTAACCGGCCCTACAACCCATTAAGGGTCTTGGCCTTCTCCAACATGCTTCTCCAACCGGACCTATCCTCAGCTAACGTCTTCCAGCTGGTTACTCCCGCAGTTCTCAGGTTGGCAAAAGCTGCATCGCACCATCTGGATTTTGGTCTGCCTGCACTTCTTTTGCCTTCCGGTTTGGTGATAAAAAGTTTCTTCGGGATACGATTGTCGTCCATACGCTGTACATGACCAAGCCATCGTAGTCTGTTAATTTTTGTTGTTCTAACTATGTCCGGCTCTCCATAAAGCTGCATAAGCTCATGATTAAATCGTCTGCGCCATCTGTTCATATTTTCGTCATATACTGGTCCGAAGATTGTCCGCAGTACCTTTCTTTCGAACGTGAGCAGCGATTGTTCGTCTTTCTGAGTCATGCACCACGACTCCGACCCATACGTAACTATTGGTCTTATCACAGATTTGTACAGTGCGCATTTACAGTTTCTGCTTACTGATTTGGACTTTAAAATTTTTATCAGGCTGTAATAACTCCGGTTGCCAAGAGTTATCCGTCTTTTGATTTCGTCCATGATTACGTTGTCAGAATTAAGCAGAGATCCAAGATATACGAACTTGTCTACCACCTTAAATGTGTGTGTGTCAATTGTTACGCTTTGGTCGTGTTGTCGATTCGATGGGGAGACAATCATGTATTCGGTCTTTGTGTCATTAACCTTCAACCCGAGGTCGGTACCTTTTCTGTCCAAAGCCGTGAACTTTTCCTTAACAGCTTCCATGTTTCGGCCCAAGATATCCAAGTCATCAGCGAAGCCCAGCAATTGACTGGATTTGGTGAAAATGGTGCTGCTGGTGTCGATGTCCATGGTTCTCACTGCTGCTTCAAGGATCAAATTAAAAAGCAGCGTCGCGAGCGGATCACCTTGACGTAGTCCTTCCTCAATGTCGAAAGCGTCTGACAATTTGCTTCGGATTCTTACTCGGCTGTTAGCTCCATCCATTGTCAACTTTGTTAGCGAGATTAGTTTTTTGGGAACCCCTAATTCCTCCATCACTCTCCAAAACTTCCCCCTGTTGACACTGTCGTATGCCGCCTTGAAGTCTACGAACAAATGGTGTATTTCCACGTTGTACTCCTTACACTTCTCCAAGATCTGTCTAATGCTAAACAGCTGGTCCGTTGTTCAACGACCTACACGAAAACCACCTTGATATTCACCAACAGTAGATTCCATGTATGGAAGAAGGCGTTTGTATAGAATATTCGTAAATATCTTGTAGGCGATATTCAAAAGCGAAATTCCTCGATAGTTGCCACACTCCAATTTGTCGCCTTTCTTGTACAAAGGGCAGATGATGCTAGTCTTCCACTCTCCCGGCAACTCCTCGACATTCCAGATGCGCTTGATGAGCTCGTGCATCTCCATACATAATGCGTTACCACCGTGCTTGAAAAGTTCTCCAGGTATGTTGTCGGTTCCTGGGGCTTTGAAATTTTTGAGCTTTAAAATTTCATGCTCCACTTCCTGTAGCGTTGGTTCTGCAATATGTGGCTGCGCGGTCTGAAATGGTAAGTTGTTGTTGGTGTCGTTTCGGTTCGGTGGTCTGTTCGGGTTCAGCAGTTCCTTAAAGTACTCCGCCCATCGTCTGATGCACCTTTCCTCATCTGCTAAGACCAACCCATCCTTGTCCTTGCACAATAAAGGTTGTTGACTGTAACCTTTCCTCGATTCGTTTACTTTCCGGTAAAAATTCCGCGTCTCTTTTCGATTACCAAACCTTTCAATTTCGATTAAAACTTCCTTGTCATGTTGTCGCTTTTTTCTTCGGAATAGTTTTTTCTCGAAATTTCTCCTCGAACGGTACTCTGCCATGCCAGCTCGAGTGCATCTATTTAGATTTTCTGCATTCGTCATCGAACCAGTCATTTCTTTTCTTTCCCGTTCTCGTTCCTATCGTCTCTGCTGCGGCTTGCTCTACGTTTCGTCTAATTTGATTCCATGCATCGTCTACGTTTCGTTGTTTGCTTTCCATTCCGTCAATAATTTACTTCTCCAAACTATCCACATATTGTCGTTTAATATTTTCGTCCTGCAGTTTCTCGACGTTCCACTTTTCCAATGCCGGCTGTCGATTGTGTGAAATCGAAACTCGAGCCCTAACAACCACCTTTACCAAGTAGTGATCTGAATCGATGTTCGGTCCCCTACAACTTTTGACATCCAAAACATTTGAACAGTGACGCCCATCTATGAACACGTGGTCAATCTGGTTTTTGGTTCGTCCATCAGGTGATACCCATGTCGCTTTGTGGATGTCTTTATGTTCGAAATAGGTACTGCAGACAACCATGTTCCTTGACGCTGCGAAATCAATTGCCAACGTTCCATTTTCGCTTGTCTTTTCGTGGAGGCTATATTTACCAATAGTGGGACGGTAGTAGACTTCGCGACCTATCTTGGCATTCAAATCCCCAAGTATGATTTTGATGTCTCGATTCGGTGCTCCATCATACACTTTCACCAGAGTCTCGTAAAATAGCTCCTTCGCTTCATTATCTTTTTCCTCCGTTGGAGCGTTGACGTTAATAAGAAGCACAATTGAAAAATTTTCCTCTTATCCGTAGAGTGCATATTCGTTCGTTGACACGAGTGAAACCAATCATCGCGTTTCTGGCTCTACCGAAGACCATGAAGCTTGTTCCGTATCCTCTTGGGCTGTCGTTGCTCTTGCCGCTGTAATAAAACGTAAAGTCTCTACTGATCATAGAATCCTTCCCAGGCCATCTAGTTTCCTGTATTGCTGTAATGTCAAGTTTAGTCGCCCTTTCGTTGTCCTTTTTCCGTTGCCTAAGTCGTTGCCGTTTATCCTGTCCAATCCGAGGCTCTGTTGTTGAATTCATGGCCATATCGCTTTTTTGAGTGTGGTATGGTGGCTAGCCACACGCACTACCCACTAATCCGTTTCCCCGATGACCCTTGGGCAAGTCATCAGGTAGCACTCTTAAGTTTAGCACAAAACTCCGAAGAGAATTGAGATTCCGGGGACTACGACGTGGACGTAAAAAGAGCACTTGATAGTTAGACAGTTGCACGCCTGGCACATGACACGGACTACCACACTCCGCTCATATGCAATCAGGCGCTACCCTATCTAACTACCCAATCCAACCCAAGAATAATATCCCCAACCAAAATATTCCTTAGACAAAATATCCCTAGACAAAATAACCGGACATAATAACCACAATTTGTTCATTAAAAAAAAGGACAAAATATCCCCTCAGACAAAATATCCACACTCAAAAATTAAGAATATTCAATGTGAAGTGTACTTAGCGCCGCAGACCTGAAATAAACAACCAAAAACAAAAAAGCGGGGTCGAGGGGTGGCAGCCCCCGAAAAGGGGGGTCAGGGGGGGGAATATTCCCCCTTGCGGTGTCTAAGGGGCGGAGCCCCTAGCAGGGTTTGGGGCAGCGCCCCATTCACGTAAGGCCGCCTGCAAGGCTTACAAAAGCCTGCCGTAGGCGCGGGGATGAGGAGGCAGATCCCCCCAACACACAATATAATATCTAATTAATAATACCTACCTACATTCACTATTTCTGAGTAGACGTTAGATCTGGGGATATTTTGTCCGTTTCTTATGGGATATTTTGTCTAGGGACATTTTGTCCGGTGGTATTTTGATAATCGGTCCTAGAGCCCAAAAATGCAATTTTGCCGTTTCGAATGATTTTTCCTTCTACATAATGCTACGAAAACGCAAATTCATCGACTCGACTGATTTTTCCTTCTACGAAAATCTACGAACACGCAATTTCGTCGACTCGACTTATTTTTCCTTTTACAAAATGCTACGAAAACACAACTTCATCAAACTTGTGAACGTTCACACGTAATGAGCAAACACTGCAATAAAATTAAAAATTGCTATTCACCTTTGACTTGATGCGATTCCTTGGCTATATAGCTATACAAATCCCTCTAAGCACGCATAGCTTATAGGTACACTTATCTCCCTTAAGGGCAAATAACTTATAGATACACTAATCGCTCTTAAGGGCGAACAGCATTTGTGGAAAAAGATTTATTATCATAATGATCAAAGTTCTTGATGCGATTTTGTTGAAGTAAATATCTTATTTTGGATTTCTATTTTTACTATAAACTTTTAATAATTTAATTAACTTATTATACGACCTCGTTGTCTCTTTATGAGTCATATGCGTAAAATTCTTTCTTTAAAAAGTTATTGGCAAGGAGAAACACTAATTTATGTAATTCTTTCTCTTACAGTTTCCTTGACGATTTGGATAGATTAGGAGCTAAAGATTACCAACCAACAGAGCAAGACATTCTTCGAACTCGAGTGAAAACAACTGGTATAGTCGAAGTTCATTTCTCATTCAAAAACCTTAATTTTAAGTAAGTAAAAACAAACGGCAACGATTCGAGGTGATAAACATTATTTGATGAATGAATCGTATAATTTCTTTAGACTATTTGACGTTGGTGGTCAACGATCTGAGCGTAAGAAATGGATACATTGTTTCGAAGACGTTACCGCTATCATATTTTGCGTTGCAATGTCAGAATATGATCAAGTTCTGCACGAAGATGAAACTACTGTAAGTAAACAACATCCTTCTATATGTTCTATGTAATTGAAATTCTGATTTTGTATACATAAAATGTTATAAAAATGACGTTTTCATCACATTAATTGACTAGAGGTCATTTTCTTGACCCCATTGAAATTCCTCATCTTTCGTTGAGATAACAAGTCGATGTCATCCATCACAAACTGTTCCAATATTTGATATCGAATCTACACACAAAATATACAACAATTCCTGTCATTTGGCAATCGAATTAAAAGTGTTTGATGTCTAGCCCTTTCTAACATGTCATTTTCGTCGTTGGCAGACTACTCATATGTTAATGTACATATTTACCACTTCTATCGTTAAAGGTTTCTGGACAAATATAGACACGAATGAATCAATTTTCTTCGATTTTTATTTTTCCTATCAAATAAACGTTCCTTGGCTTCATTATAAGCACAAAAATACAAACCAAATTATATGAAAAGTCGAAGTTGTCTGAGCAGCAAATAAAATAAGGGAAAACCAGTTTCAATTTCAATCGTTTATTGAATTACAAAATAAATAATTTTATACTAAATATAGAACAAATTTTCAGACGTTTAACATATTCAATGGAAACTCACTACCCTAACGAAATTTTCAATTTTTTTTTTGCACCACATAATTTATGTAAATTGCCGTAAAGAATTTCTGTTGTGCCGGTTTGTACTCTGGTTTTCATTTTTTTACAATTTATTTCCACAGACCAATTTATGAAGCGAAATTTTATTAAAACTTCAATTTGTTTGGTTCATGAAAAAATAATCTCCCACGTAAGAGTCAGTAGTCCAAAGTCGTTGGCATCCCCGTAATTATGTACTTTGCTTTGTCTATATTTGTTTGTCTGAGTCTCGTGGTGTCTTTTGTCGACATAGTATCTTCTGACATCTGTTAAGCGAAAAATTGTTTTCGGGATTTGCTAGTTATACAGATGGCTCTAAATTCTTGGTAGCACTTCTTATGCAAATTAGTTATTTTCATTCCTAGGACGAAAAACTACTGTTTAAACAGAAAAGCAGTTTCCTGTGTTCGTTTTTCAGGATGATCGCAGCTTCCACATGTCAAAGAAATAATAATTTAGAGACAAACACGTTTAACCAAAAGTACAATTTAATTTAGAATGAATATGGGCAATTCCACGGTCCGCTTCGTTCCCACGCGTGAAATTCTCAGTAGTTGCAAAATGAAAGCAATAGAAAAGTTACTAACCTCTAGTTAAGGGATCAATACGTCTGATGCACCATTTTCTATTAATATTTTTTCGTAACAACTGAGCATTTCGAGCGTGGGAACGGAGTTTTCGTGGAATGGCCCATATTTTACATAGGTTGAACACTAGACTAGATCACAATGCGACCATATAATTGATAAGTTAAAACACCCTCTCAATTTGATATAGTGTACACCCCTCAAACGGTTCCCTATCAATTCGCCGAGGATCGTTTCGCCGCCGAACATTTCGCCGCGCACGTTTCGCCGCGTTATCATTTAGCCTCGCGATCATTTCGCCGTTAGGCCAACTCACCGCCCAATCTTTTCGCCGTGCAACATTTTGCCGTTGGAACTTTTCGCTGCCAAACAAATCGCCATCAGCGCCGCGGAGTGTTGGACAATCAATTAATGATGAATCACTCACTTTCGTGTCATTTTTTGAAGTATGGAACGAGAAATTGTGAAATTTTGTAAAAGGATGAATCACTCGCTTTCATGTCATTTTGTATAAGGATGAATCACTTGCTTTCGCGCCATTTTGTAAGAGAATGAATCACTCGCCTTTGTTACATTTTGTAAAAGGATAAATCGCTCGCTTTCGTACCATTTTGTAAAAGGATGAATCACTCGCTTTCGTGACATTTTGTAGAAGGATGAATCACTCGCTTTGGTTACATTAATCACATATAACCACATACACTGAGGAAATGTCTGCGGCCTAATGAATCTACGGCCAAACGAATCCGCGGCTAAACGTTCCCGGCGGCAATATGATCGGCGGCGAAA
>CM055404.1:50990823-51037823 GCA_029228625.1 Pseudolycoriella hygida | reverse complement strand
TATTTGCTCTTTCTGAGAGAACGTAAAATGGTTAGAAAGTTTCATTTTAAGTGAAACTTACAATAAAATCCTATACTTAGGCAATTTGGACTACAAAGTGTTTCACATTAACACACGACATCCACGACTTTAGTGCGTCAACAGCTTATGTCAAAGTATAGTGCTTTTCATGAAGTGAAGGAAGTGATTATTTTGAGAGCTCGTAGATCCTGGAAAATCGTTGACATCAGCCGTTGACGCAGTAAAGGCGTGGGTTGAGTATAAATTTTGACTATTGGGTTGACTATAGGTAATTAGACCGCGTCTCTACAATCGGCTTTGTTTTATTTATTCCCATCACCATGCCGGAGGTGCCAATGACTTTAACCTGCAGACATTACCGCAAAATGAATATTTACTTTCTCGTATATATACACGAGTCAATGAATTTTTCGCAACTTGTAAACAAATAATTAAATCAAATATTCAGATAGACGATGAGAGGGTCGAGGACGATGTTTTAAAAATCTGTTGAAAAAATTGAATTGCAAAAAAGTAAATCACACTGAAACGAAAGACACGTTATACAAAGTCTTCTGTCGAATATTTGATCGAACCGGTTGAGTGCGCATCTAGTTCGCCCTTTATATTATAATCAACGATCGTAATAATCACTGCAGGTTTATGTCAACGAGGAAGAAGGAAGAGCGACAAAAACCAATTTCAAGGTACACCGATTCGCTGGTCATTGATATACTTTTCATGTTTTAATGTTATACTTACATCATGTCTATCTGAAAGGTCTATCAACAACAGAAACCATTATATGATTCAAATTACTTTGCAAAATGTGCATTATAAATGTAGTACGACGTTAAATAATATCATCTGCTGTCTTCAAATGTTTTCGAGTTAAGTAATCAAACTTGAGCAACATTTCCATCTTTAACTCACAAAGAGTGCATTATTTTATGGTTATCTGCGAATGGTGGAGAATTAAACAACGAATCGGTAAATGTGAGAGTCGTTTGTTGCAAACTGATGCATTTGACTTTTGCGTCACTGCCATATTAAAATAATTGGACGCGGTGGATGCATAAAAACAATGTAGCTAATGATTATACCCTTCCCGCAATGTACATTTAACAAAAGTCATTTCGCATTTGTATGATCATTTGTTTAATGTTATTTTCCGACAGATTCGATATGTGAGGCACATGTACGGTCGTGTGCTTATAAATTTACTTGTTATCTTTCAGCTGTTTTCAAGGTCTGCCATAGAAAAAATACATTGAAAACAGAGATAATGTCGATAATGTTGAAAACAGCATAACATGTAAATTTTAAAGCACGTGTTTGTAGCTTTTACATTCAGAACCTTGTATGCAATACATCTGCGTTGCCATACACTTACTTTAGAGGTGTCCGGGTTGACCTTTTTTTCGAAATGAGACTCGAACCAAAATAAAAATTCAAATCCGTACTCAACCGAATCCGATCTAAAATGATAATTTCAAGCCCGACTCGATCCCAACCCTAACCGAACCCGAAACCCTGACTCGTACCCAAACTTTCTTTAAAAAGATTCATTTGGAATGTTTTTTAAACTCAATTTTAAGAAAAAAATTTAGTTTTTTTTTTGGGTCGGGTTTTGTTGGTTGAAGTCTTTGAACCCGACCCGACCCGACAAATTGATTCGGGTTTGTTTCGGGTTGGAATTTTAGTCGAGTGTCGGGCGACTCGCTTACCTTTAACTTACTTCAGTAAATTGTATTATTCAGTGACCTAATTCTATCGATTCCAGCAGCTACAATCATAATGTTAGTTAGTTAGTTAGTTTGAGTGGGTGAAGTAAAACCTCTGCACCTTAGCCTCTAATGGGCCTGTTGTGCGGTACCCACACTAGTTTAGATTATCTAAATCGCTAAATACTTTTGGTTCGATTTAGGTAATTCAATATGTTGCTGGACGGAAGACTCCAAATTATGTTGTATGGGAGTATGTAAGCGCCTAGGCTTGTCGCCCTTGCTGAGATGTAAGCAGGGCATTTGCAAAAGAAATGTTCGGCTGCTTCTATGTCGCCTCATTTCGGACATTTATCATTTACTGCTCGGCCGATGGTATGCATGTGCTTGTTTAAAGGGGAGTGACCGGTTAGTACCCCTGTTATTCTTCTAATATTCCTTCTACTAAGTGATAGGAAGTATCTTGTGTTTTTTACACTGATCGCAATACAATTCTTGGATTAACGTGCATGGTTCGTATTACTCCAGTGGTTTTTAAACTTTTTATCCTTCCAAGTGTCAATAAACCTTTTGTAGAACGAATGTGGAGCTTTGAGTACATGCTCAGTGCCGATAAACTGTTTTACAGCACCACTTTTTGCCAGCTTGTCCGCCGTTTCATTGCCTTGCACGTTACTGTGTCCGGGGACCCAAATCAAGATAACTGGATTGGTACTAGCTATAAGTTGTAGTAGCCGGAGTCATTTAGAGTTTTGAGAAGACTGTCTTTTACCATGATGTACAGAAGTGGTGGTAGGACGCCATCTTGCGGGCATCCTTTGCGGGTACGCCCTACAATCGTGGTGGTTCCAATATGTGCTGATACCGTTCTGCTGCTCAACATTGCATAGATCCAGCTTGTGGTAGTGCTGTCTATTTCGTGCTAATAGCACTGCTGAATGCGTTATATATATCGATAAGACGCGAACTGATTGTGGTCTATTGCGTTTTCCGTCCTAGCAACAAATTGGTGCAGTGCGGTCTCTGCTGATTTTTGAGACTGAAAGGCGTGTTGGTTAGTGTGTATTTTGTATCGTTGCAGCGCTCCATCTCGGAGGTACCGGTCGAAGAGCTAGCCTAACTTTGTTATGAAGACAACTCTCGCTCCTCTCCAGGCTGTAGGTATGTGTATTCGCCTGATACTGGCTATGAACAATTCGTGTATTGCGTCTATAGTCAGATGAAGACTTTTTTGCAGCATGATCGGTATGACGTTGTCCTCCCTGGTGATTAGATAGAGGGAAGAATGTTTCGATTGCCCATTTAATTCTGTCTTTGGTTACGACTCTCGATGCCACTTCCTCATCACCGATTATAATTATGCCTTGGGGTAATAGAAGTGGTGTATTATAATTATTGATAGAAGTATTGAGAGTATTGAGTATTGAGAAGTATTGAGAGAAGTGAAAATCTATTAGATGTTTTAGAGTCGACTCTTCGTCTCACTCGACGGGAGTTTCAAAGTTCCGATTGCACAGTGTGGGTCTTTGGCTAGAGATTTCACCAGCTGAGCTGTGGCTGCGGACGAGCTGACGGACGAGTATGCCTGTTTAAGTAACGATCTTTGGTTCTGCCTGATGGTTTTATTGTACTTCATTTGCGCTAATCTGCGAAGTGCAATGTATTCTCAGAGTCCCATCAAGTGTTCTAGCCACAAATCCAATGTGATAGTCGTATAATTGAGTGTTTTTAGTCTTTTTCCACGTTCGTCCACCCACAGTGAGTTGCATTTTTTCAGCTGTTTGGGGTCAAAAAAGTACAAATTTGATTGCTTAGTTGAGAGAAATTTTCATTTTTTTTGTATTATCGTTAAAATCCTCTTACTGTGGCAAACCCTCTTTTGGCATACTGAGTATTTAAAATGACTTCTTATGCGAGAGATTTTACAATTTTTCCGCCTTTCGTATTACGCATATCTCGGTTCAAGACCTCTCAGGGAGCTCAAACTTGTGCCATTCGAAAGCTTTAAGACTCTAGATTTGCCAGAGAGTCGGATAGAGGGACCAAAGAGGGTTTACCCCTATTACACATATCTAGGCTTCTAGACCACCTAGAGAGCTCAAACTTACGTCTTTAAATAGCTCTTTGACTATAGATTTGCACAAATAGCAGAGGGGTAGGGGTCTGATGGGCTCATAGACCACATAGTGAGCTTAAACTTGTGTCAGTGCTAGAGGTGTGCGTCAGGGTTTCGTCGGCTGGGCGTTAATGACAGTCTCTAGCCTTAGGGCTACATTCTAGACTATTCGAATGTTCAGCAAAAATGTAGAGGAGAGTTATCACTAATCGGCTCATAAAGACAATTGTGCTTGTAAATGTCACTGGAACACATTATTTGAGTTGCGCCGACTTTAAGTCGACATTCGGCTGAGAATCGGCTAAAATTCGGCGCAACTCAAATAATGTGTTCCAGTGACATTTACAAGCAAAATTGTCTGTGGGAGCCGATTAGATACAACTCTCCTCTACATTTTTGCTAAACGTTCGACAAGTCTAGAATGTAGCCCTAAGGCTAGAGACTGTCATGAGCATCCAGCCGAAAAACCCGGCGCACACCTCCAGTCAGTGCAATGGTCGTAAGATGAAGGGTGGGGCTGGAGGGGGAATAAAAATCTATAGAGGACTATAGAGGGGAGGGTTCGTTGGGGAGGGGATGAGTTGAAAGGGAAAGGGAGTGAAAAGTTTTCGAAATTTCTCAAAAGTTATTCACAGAAATTTCTTGAACTTTTTAGAAGTTTCTACAACTTTCTAGAACTTTTCAGATTTTTCTAGAAGTTTCTGGAACATTCTAGAACTTTAAAGAACCTTCCAGAAATTTCCAAAACTTTCTAGAACTTTATGGCGTTTTCTAGAACGTTCTGGTACTTTTTAGAACCCTCGATACCTTTCGATAACTTACTGTAACTTTTCAGAGCTTTCTAGAATTTTCTACCACTTTACACCACTCCCAGATCCACCACCCAAGAGTTGCTAAAAGTAACTGAGGAAAATTGCATTAACAAAGTTTCATGAACTTTCGAGACACTTACCGTGTGATGCAATTTTCTTCAGTTGCTTTTGGCAACTCTTGCGGGCAGGCTCTGCGTCAGGTATAGAGAGTGACACTCTGGAAAGTTCAAGAAACGTACATTCAGGTCAAAATGAATAGAAAATTTGTACTTCTGCGCAAGGTTCTGCGGTGTTAAAAACCTGCGTAGAAGAACAAAGTTTCTATTCATTTTGACCTAAATGTATAGAAACTTCTAGAAGGTTCTAAAAACTTTTAGAAAGTTCTAGAGCAATCTCAAGAACTTTAGAAATTATTGATTATTAACACGCGCTACTATGTAGGTTACGCTGAAATACCCATCATATATGGGTTTTCTTTCAACATTTTTATATATTTATTTTCTATCGAACTCCACATTCCACATGTGGAATTAATTGGATTGAAATAGGATAAAGCTTTGTCCTGTTCTGTAGGTACATATGAAAACTAAATTTATTTGAGAATTACCATCTGAATATCAGGTGCGGTGTGGTTCTCAAGATAGTTGGAAATTAAACAAATTTCATTGTTCCGTCTATTAACGCGCCACATGCATAAATTGATAAATGATAAAACATTGTGGCCTTACTCGACCTACATATGCTATAGGATTTTCTTCAATTTGTTTTTTAGATTAAGAAAGAAATACGCGTTTAAATTTAGCTATGTACACTGGGTTCATTGTGTGCAAATCAAATAAATTGTACGTGGGTAGGATTTAGTGGCGTTTTTGCAGCATTCTCGTTTTGGTTCCAATATAAGAAAAAATTCTTTCACGGGGTGTTGGTGTCATGTCAAATAATTTAACATTGTGTGCTGATAACATTTTAGAATCTAGTTTATAAATGGTACTTACCTTCTCATGGTAACGACATGAAAGTAGGTGGTCTCTGAAGAAAATTTCGAATTACGCAAATGAAATCTCGAATTGTATATCTGCTGTACGAAATATTATTCAAAACAGTAAACGATTTTATTTGCTTTATTGTCTCTGCGTAATTCAATTAAACTCTTGAGTTAACGAATGTCAAAGCAAATTAAAACATTTCAAATTAAATTCTATTTCAGAACCGAATGCAAGAGTCGCTGAAGCTATTCGATTCAATTTGTAACAACAAATGGTTTACAGACACATCCATAATTCTGTTCTTAAACAAAAAGGATTTGTTTGAAGAGAAGATTCGCAAAAGTCCACTGACAATATGTTTCCCTGAATACACAGGTAGGTAACACGTCACATACGAAGTCAATGAAATGGTGTCATTCGCTAGAAATCCATCTAAGTTCATACAGTGGGAAGTTCATAGGGTGGGTGGTAGATGAATTGAAAATGTTTATTGATTGTTATTAGGTGGGTAGACAGATAAATAAATAGATTAATTCAAGGATTTGTTTCGATGTCAGAAAGGAAACACAGATGATAGGCAAATGGAAATATTTCTGAGTTGACAGGCAAGTAATGTTCATTCGACGCAAGATAGAGGAATAAATGAGGAATCAAATCTTTGGTTTAAATGGAGATAGAAAAATGATTTTAGTGGAGGAGAAAAAACGGTTTGCGTAATGAATACAAATTGACCCACCTGATATTAAAATACCGCTCTGATATAACTCCGGTTTGGAGGGAAACGAAACTCTGCGAACAGTACAACGTAGATGTTGCAGATTAACGTGCGCACCTAGCAATGCTTTAACCATTGGCGAGGAATTGGGCACACCCAATTCGCGCGGGTCACCTGGGAAACGGATGTTTAGCGCAAACCTCCGAAGCCTAGATAAGGCCCGAGATACTATCATCTTTCTACGACGACCAGATCTCTGGTTGGCGTGTATCGCCACAGTGGACAGCCTCAGATCAAAAATGGCTGGAATTTAATCTAGTGTCTGACAAAGTTGATCCTAAGTTGTTTAGAGATCCGAGCAAGACTGACTGGGATAAATTTCTGGGAAGGCATGAGGAAAATCAGCAGCGAAAGTATTTTCAGCTTAGAACGTAAGAAAAAGTAGAAAAAGCGCTAAAAAAGCGCCTGTCCGTTGAGGAAGATATACTTGAAAAACAGCCCATTCTGGTCAAAGAAAAGCTGAGGAAAAAAGTACGTCCGTCGACTATTCAACAAGGCGAAGCACAAAAAATCCGATTTAGATTGGGAAAACCAACTCGTTATGAGTTTAAGAGTAAGCTGAGAGCCGCAAAGAGGAGGTCATGGCTCAAGTTTATCGACGAAGTCAAAGACTTGAAATCCACAGCCAAACTCAATAAAGCTTTGGCGAAAGAGGACGGGACGTATACTACATCTAACGATGAAGTGGTGGAAGTCCTTTTACAAACTCATTTTCCAGGAGTTAAGCCAGCTGAAATGATCGAACCGCAACCAGCCCGGACGCCAAGTGCGACCGATTGGAATCTAGCGGAAACGATCGTCACGAACAAGAGGCTTGAATGGGCAATCAACTCTTTCAAGCCGTATAAGTCGCCCGGGAGGGACGGTATCTAGCCGATAGTGATGCAGAAAGCTTCAAGTTTTATAATGAAGCCGATGAAAAAGATTTTGCAAGCAGCTCTGGCTATGGGCTACATACCAGAGACTCGGAAGGAGGTTTTAGTTAAGTTTATACCGAAGCCAGGTCGTGCTGCGTTGGATAAAGCGAGTTCGTATAGACCGATAAGCCTCACGTCTTTCGTGATGGAAACTCTTGAAAGAATGTGCGATAGATACGTGCGAGATGTCATTTTGAAGTCAAAGCCGTTACACAAGAACCAGCATGCCTATCAATCAGGCAAATCAGTAGACTCAGCTCTACATCAGCTGGTTTTCAATATAGAAAAATCAATGGAATTCCGTGAAAAAACTCTGGCAACATTTTTGGACCTAGAAGGAGCTTTTAACAAAGTTACTTTTGACGCCATTACCGATGCTATGAGATAGACTTATTTGGGGCGCATAGGACCGGTTTAGTTGACAGAGTATGTCCGCAGGGCGGAGTCTTACCGCCAATTCTCTGGTGGACAAATTGCTGACGAAGCTGAACGAATTAGGATATTTAGCAGTTGGCTTTGCCGACGATATCGCTATCCTAATATCGGGTGCTTTCGAGGAAGTTCTGTGTTCACTGATGAATAAAGCGTTTCGGGTAGTAGAAGAGTGGTATAGAACGTCAGGACTGTCGGTAAACCCAGACAAGACCGGACCTCATTCTCTTTACTAGGAAACGGAAGTTAATTCGAATGCGAATGCCAATACTTTTCGGAACTGTTCTCAAGCTGACAGACAAGGTCAAGTACCATGGAGTCGTTCTAGACAGTGAACTGGATTGGAATGAGCATGTGGAAGAGAGAGTCAGGAAAGCGCTGAGAATTTTCTGGACATGTGGCGCCACGTTTGGCAAAAAGTGGGGTCTCAGGCCATCCGTTCTGTATTGGATGTATAAAGCCATTGTAAGGCCTACACTAACTTACGGATGTATGGTATGGGCACCACGTGCTGAATTAGGCGCTACGAAAAAGAAAGTCGATAGTATACATAGGCTAGCATGCCTGAGCATAATTGGAGTTTTGACATCGACGCCGACAGCGGCGATAGACCTGTTTTTAAAACAAGAGGCCGGATAGTGTATAGACTGTACAAAGGTGGAAATTGGTTTGCACATGATCGAAATTTTGGTCATGCAAGTATTCTCTCGCAACTCAAAGAGGAGTTCAGCGAGGTAGATATGCCAGAAGACTCTATGAGAGCTCGTTTCTGCTTCGAAAAAAGTTTTGAAATGCACCTGCCAAAGAGGTCTGAATGGGATTTAGGGACACCTCCAGCAGAGGCGGATGGATCGAAGACAGATGAAGGAACGGGCGTGTGCACTCAGTGGACTTGGAATACAATGTATCCATGGCTCTGGGTTCATACACCACCGTTTTTCAGTCAGAGGTAGTCGCCATCTGTGAAAGTTCAGATATGATGCAGCGAGATGGCATCAAAAATAAGAGAATCTTGATCTGTTCAGACAGTGAATCGTCCATAGAGGCGCTGTCATCGGTCAAGATTTCGTCGAAACTGGTTCATCAGTGCTTCGAGACTCTGGAAACTCTGTCAAGAGACTATAAAGTCACGTTGACATGGGTACCGAGTCACTTAGGAGTGCAAAAGCTGATCAGTTGGGCAGAGAGGGAAGCAGTTCCACATTCATTGGGCCAGAACCTGCTGTCAGCAGACATGCAGGCTTAATTAAGTCCTTAGTGAAGACGAAAATGATCGGTGCCACCAGGATAGATGGGAAACGCTCCCAACCTTTAGGCAATCTAAAGAATTTTTGATCGGATGTAAAACACAAAATTTCTGTTGAGCCTCAACAGGAGTGAATTAAGCAAACTTGTAGGAATCTTAACAGGTCACAACAGTTTGAATTACCATCTCAGCAAGATGGGAATCATTGCAGATCCGACATGCAGTGGCTGCGGACTAGAACCAGAAACGGCGAGGCATTTCATATGCACTTGTCCGGCTTTAAAAGGTCTTAGAACGAAGCTCTTAGGAGATTTCTATCTGACTCCCGAAGAGCAGCTAAAACTGAAAATAGTCGACGTGCTCTCCTTTATCATAAGGAGCAGGAGACTGATGGAACCCGAAAGGGGAGTTAAAACTTAATAGAGAAGGAGATGCAGCACAATAGGGCCAACAAAGATGGCCTCAGTGCTTTAGTTCAGGACGTTAAACAGACGGAGGTACAATTAATTTAGCTTCATAGTATTTAAGTGTATTTTGTAAACTGTTGTAACGAACTGAATTATGTTTCCTAAATAACCTAACCAACTAGTCATCTTTCTACCGTATTTTTGCCAAATTGGTTCCCAGGAAGGACTAGGGGTGCAGTAGAGTGCAGCGTTTTAGAAAAAAAAAATTTATTTTCAAAAGCCTCCCCCCTACGAATGTCGGGCAACTCAGTCTGATCATTTTATGGAAGAACTTTTTT
Organism: Pseudolycoriella hygida; assembly: GCA_029228625.1. Lineage (NCBI taxonomy): Eukaryota > Metazoa > Arthropoda > Insecta > Diptera > Sciaridae > Pseudolycoriella > Pseudolycoriella hygida. Next base: position 51,028,070 of record CM055404.1, on the reverse strand, counting down.
TTTATATTGCGATCATCAATGGCCGCAGACCCAAAGTTTGGCTTCCCGATGGTCACTGACGAAAACAAATTGTTAAATGATAAAAAAAATAGTCTTAATGCGGAAAATGCAGCAAAAAAAGTTTCCCTCAAAGTTTTCGTACTTTTTTATTAAAAATTTGTTTTCGGCAGTGATCATCGAGAAGCCAAACTTTGGGTCTGCGGCCATTGAAGATCGCAATTTAAAAAAAAACATATGAAGGGACCCTTATGTATCAGAATAGATGCGACAAACAGAGTTGATGTTACGAAAAGGCTCAAACGTATTTAAGTAAATATTGCCGGAGTGCACACTGCTTACTAAAGAGCCATCTGTCGGAATCTTTTCAACTAATGAAAATTTGCATGGAAAAAGTCGCAATTTTCTGTAACGTTTTTCTCTTAAAGTGTTAAATGAAAACGAATGCTTATGTCGTCATTGCATACTTAACCTATTACCAAACAAAATTGCGGAAAGACTTTTGGAGAAAACATTTACATCTGCTAGAAATGTGAATCCCAAAATTTCACTGCAAAGTCAGTCTTTCAGGTTTTCCACTTAATAAACACTTCAAAACGCATAAATTTTTCGACCAATGTGCTTGCTCACTTAATCTTTAACTGAATAATCAATTTAAATGACAGAAAACATTTTCTACGAGTCAGAAATGGATAAAGACTTTTTGAGTTGATACATTTGCAAATATTTGTAAACGTCAAAAGCCAACAAAGATGACGGCCATTTTAATTTGCAATCATCAACTCAAAATTTTTGGTATCAATTTCTGACTATTAGAAAATGTTTTCTGTCATTTAAATTGATTATTCAGTTAAAGATGAAGTGAGCAAACACATTGGTCGAACAAATTAAGCGTTTTGAAGTGTTCGTTTTTAGTGCCCCAGCTATATCCTAGGGCCCAAATTCAAAAACTTTTTTTTACAAATTGTTGGGCTTTCATAGACCAGTCGACTAAAAAAACAATCATGAAAATCAGAAAAGATTTACTCGAGTTATGTACAAAAAACACATATGGCTCTAGCATAGAATCGGTTTTAGTGTCCTAAAGCTTAAGTTTCTTCCGTAAATTTTTGGCCATGCCCAGATCTTTCAACCAAAAAAAAATTATGAAGATCGGAAAAAATTTACTCGAGTTATGTACAAAAGACCAAAAACCACTTAAACGGCCCTAGATCGGCCGACAGTGCCCATATTCAATCCCATAAAAGATTTTTTGATTACCTTTCGGGGAAAAACAAGTTTTTGAAAATCGGTTGAGTGTTACTAAAGTTATCGCGGTGACGGACAGTTCGGACGGACATTTTTTTTATTGCTGATTCGTCATTTAAGGAGCATGATCGAAATTGGGGAGGTTACAAACGTCGTGGTAAACGCATAAGTCCCCTTTTCGAAGAACTTTGTTCTTCGTACGGGTCTAAAAAGTTCTTCCACAAAATGATCAGACTGAGTTGCCCGATATTCGTAGGGGGAGGCTTTTGAAAATAAAATAATTTTTCTAAAACACTGCACTCTAGGGTGCAGTCACCCAAATTCAACACGTAAACTGCTTGGACTCAGTTCACTATCTACCACAGCCCCCGCGTAGCAGCGCCACTAGGTACCTCAACCAAATGCGCTGGGGCCGGGTGTTGCCATATCGCATGGCCCCCAGCCCCGCGGTTCTGAATTTACCCTAGGTGAGGGCTTTCGCAGTAAGGCTCTTAATTAAACCACTCAGGAAACCATTGTGTCGCTACGCACCAGTGGACCAACGGGACGATGCAAGGAAAGTCCGTTGGCGACCACCCCTGTGGTGTCTGCGAACAGAACAAGTGGCGTATATCCAAATATTACAATATCCTAATCGAGTTGCCAGTGCGTTGGTTCGAAACTCAGCCGCAGACAGATTTGTTCCTATTGTTAGATTTGTAAACAAAACAAAGCTAATTGAATCGGTGAAAAGCATTGTTGGGAGGTGCCGGTATTCTACTCCTACTAGTTTCGTTCCTAGTACATCTCACAGATGGCACTGGGTTTGTCGCACAGCTTACCACTGGCACAGTAAAAACTTTCCGGTAATGAAAGGATCTATAGTAGAACCACAAAAAGTAGCGAAACTAGTAAATAATGATCTAGCCCCTAACCCTTCATGGGTTGTTAAGGCATCATCATCATCATCATCATCACACTTTATAGACCGTTTGTACCTTTCGGTGTGAGGTCTTTATTACTGATCATGGACCACCCTTCTCCATACCCCCCTATCCTGTGCCAAGGAGATGGTTTGTTCGCCTAGAGAAAGTCCCCTAACTTCTAAATCGGATTTAATTGAGTCTATAAACCTTCTCCTTGGCCTACCCCTGGGACGCACACCCGGGACTTGAGCATCCAATATCCTCTTTGGTAGCCTGCTATTACCCATCCTCTGAACGTGCCCGTACCACCGCAGACGACTAATCCTTGCCGCCTCTTCCACTGATGTAACCCCTAAGTTTTCCCTGATGTCGTCGTTCCTAATATGATTGTCCCACTGTTCCCTCCGATTTACTCTTGCTATGCTCCTAAGAACCCTCATATCAGAAACCTCCAGGTCATGCACAAGGTATCCGCAGTCCACCCAACTTTCACTACCGTATAAAATCGTTGGTCTGAAGATTGACCTGTGAATAGCTAGCTTTGTGCCACTACTTAACTCCTTTTTGTTGAACACATACGACCTCAACTGACTGGCCACTGCATTTCCCATTCTTCTCCTTTCTTCAAATTCCCTAACTAACTTGCCATTCTCCGAAAAAATGGCTCCTAAATATTTAAACTCAGAGACCTGTTCCAACTGCTCCCCATTTAAACTGCAAACTACATCCTTCCGGGATTTGCCAATATGCATAACTTTAGTTTTACTGACACTTATTTTCATGCCGTATTCCTCACATGCAGCATTCAGGCAGTCTAAATTCTCCTGCAAATCCTTGGCATTATCTGCTAATAGAGTTAAGTCATCCGCATAGGCCAGGATTTTCATGATTACTTCCCCCACCTTCACATTCCCTTGCAAATTCGCTTGCCTGATAATCTTGTCCATAAAAATTATGAACAGAAGAGGGGAGAGACAACAACCCTGACGAACTCCCTCATTAACTTCGAAAGCCTCACTAATTTCACCATCTATCCTTACCGCAGCCTTGCTCCCTGAGTAGATGCTTTTGATAGCGCCCAATAAACTTCCATTAACCCCGTATTCGCCAAGTACCTCGAACAGCTTTTGCCTCGGTACCCGATCGAATGCCTTTACTAGGTCGATGATGCACAAGTATAAATCAATATTTCTCTCAGAGAGCTTTTCTATAACCTGCCTGAGACAAAAGATCTGATCCTGACAACCTCTCAGAGGTCTGAAACCACTCTGAACCTCGTCAAGAACATCTTCCACTATAACCCTAACCCTGTCTACTAGCACACTTGTATAAACCTTCCGACCACGCTCAAGAGTGAAATCCCCCTGTAGTTGGTAAGGACTTTGCGGTTACCCTTCTTGAAGATCGGAGCAATAACACCGAAGCTCCAGTCAGCGGGTACTACTGAGGACTTCAATGCTAAATTGAAAATCCTACAAAGCCATTGTTAAGGCAGATTATTATTATTATAATCGTTGTGTCAGGAAGCACTATGAGGCTAGGTAAGACGGAGTTATGAAGAACGCTGGGAAGCTTTTGAGGGAGGCCTCACACGAAGTGCTTTTTCTTATAGCTTTACGTGAGATGGGAAAAGGATCTGACCCGGTTAGGCATTAAGAGGGTTGTGGGGCATTACGCGCTGAATCGGCACCTGAACAAGTTAAGGCTACAGGAAGAAACGAGCATACACATACTACGGGATTGTCCTAAATTTTTTCAGCTAAAACGTAAGATTCTTGGGGACTTCGAGGTGGGACCATCTGAGGTTGTTAGGCTTGGAACTGTCATCTTAGATAAGTTCTTGGAAGCAACAGGAAGGCTCACCTGAGGATTCAAATGATGATAGGGTGAGAAACAAAGGATTCTCGGATCTTTGTTTCAAGATCAATTAATTTGTCGTCCCAAACCGATAAATCTAATGAGACCTACCGGACGCGTCCTCATTGAAAAATTAAAAGAAAAATCTTTATTTAAATAAACTTTTTTACGAAATGTAGGAGGACAAGAGTATGGAGAAGCCGCCGCCTACATTCAAGCACAATTTGAAGCGAAAAATAAATCAACATCAAAGGAAATTTACTGTCATATGACGTGTGCCACAGACACGAATAATATTCAATTTGTGTTCGACGCTGTTACTGATGTTATCATAGCTAATAATCTGCGAGGCTGTGGTCTCTATTAAGCTTATCGTTTGATACAATAGGAATAAGCCATAAAATGAACACTAAAAATTCGCAATTTTTGTTTTTATTTTTCGAAAATTGTTTTTCACGATTTTTATTGCAAATTTAATACACAAAACGATGAAGAAGGAGAAAGAAGAAGAAAGAAGAAGAGAGAAGAAGAGAAGAAAAAACGCTAACCTGTTGATGTTCCCTGGAATTTATGATCAAAGCTCATACTTTTACTTCTCAACTCATTTCAGCACAAATATAAGAAAAACAATGAAAATTCTAAGAAATTTTTTGTTAAATGACGTGAGTTTATGAAAAAAAAGGGAAATATTGAAAATTGTTACTTTTAGGTAGATTGGAACACAGTGGACGAAACAAATGAATATTTTTATGCTTCTTGCACAATTTTTTATATACTTCAATGGTTAAGGACTTTATAGTAAATGGTTTTTGCTTTTAAAAATAAAATATTTTTTGAATTTTTTGCACGTAACATTCCTTTATTACTCAAAACAATAAATATTAATGTTATGTTTTTTTAGTCATTTAACACAAAATTTCAACTGAATCGTTATAGAATGGTGTATAGGAAAAAAATATTTTTCGATTTAATTAATTTGTTGAAACAAATTAAAAACGTGGCTTGCGATTCTTGTGATTTTTTCGGCTCACTCACACATATCATCGGCAGGAATTTTGATTTTTCGAAAATGTCTACTTGATTCAGGCAAATGGAAACTTGAGCCGAAATGATGCTCTAACTGTTGATCACTAAAATTTTATCGAAACACAGACGGCTGAAAGATCGCCGTTGTTTCTTTTTCTACAGATATGGGCCATGGGATGTGGAATGTGTGGAATGTGGATTCAACGTCACTTCCCCCGCCTTTGCTTACGGCTTATGTCAATGTATACAAAAATTCATTCCAAATGTGAAGCAACGAAAAATTTTGTGTTTGTCAGACAACATCATGAAATTTCTTATACTTTGACATAAGCCGACGTCGTACTAAACGCATGGATTACAATCGTTTGAACGAAAATTATTGCGCCACTAAAATGTTTCGCGAACGTCGATATTTGTGAAAGAGTGACGCAAAATTGATCAAAAGAATTGGCTTCATGTTCATTGATGATGCGCACAAAGGAAATCGACTAAGTTTTCTTGAAAATCCGAAATGGAAATCTCCTTTTCGAGAAGTGATCGGAAAAGAAAGACGGAAGCAAGTTCTCTCACTAAAGTCATAATTTGTTTAAGAAACTTTCCAAATAAAAGAAGGACTTCGTCTTCTTTTCAAAATTAAATCTGTTTTCGGCTTTCTGAGGAATCAAAGACAAATTCTCACTGATTTGAAAAATACATTTTTTTTTGTCAAGAAATTCCAATTTACTTTCTATGCGGATTAAGAATGTCTGAAGATTTTGAAATTTGAGGTTTTTTTGAGGTTTCATTTTCATAGAGAAAAAAGGTTTAAGCAAAACCGTCGAACGTGGACCAATCACGCTTACTACCTCAGTCTATTGTAACATTCATCCACAACTATAATATTTTCAACTGATTGATGATTGGTTAGTTGAGAGAAATTCTCCCATTTCCTTAGATTACAACCTGGTAACTGTGGTAAAGGCATCACAAAAAAAGTTTGAAAATTAATGGACAGTTCCTAATTAAAAATAGATGGCAGCACACTTGACTATCTTTTTTGAGAATTCTGACATTTTGTTTAATTCATCTGCCGTCATAAAAAAAAATTAGAGAAAATCAACGAAATTCGTCGATAAAGATCTAATTAGGATTCATCCATAAAGTAAACATTCCTTAGGGGGTAGGGGAGGTTGGACGAAAGCGTACGTTCCATACATTTCAACATTTTTGACCATACGAGGGGGAGGGGGTCCAAAAATAGTCATTTTTTGAGTACGCACTTTATGAATGACCCCTTAGCGACAAAATTAAACAAAAGATTCTCAGCGATTTTTTCGTTTAATTTTGTAGCTAATTTGATTTTTTTCGGCGAAATTCGTTGAAAATTTCGCTGATTTTCTCAAAGTTTTTTTTCGTTATGACGGTAGGCATGATATCAACGTTGCGAGAACAAAAGATGTCGTTGAGAAATTGCAGAAAAATAGCAATTTGCAGCGTTTTATTGCGACAACGACGTTAATGTAAAACTATAGCAAATTTCTTGATGAGTTGTACAAAGCACTTGTGTGAGTTTTTTGACAAATTATTCATTTCATCGCGAATTTCGCAATACTTTCATTGAAGGCGATGTCGCACAAAAGGGCTCATTATATTGGACGCGATGTGGATCGCATCGCGTAAGGTTTGTGTGTAAGTTCAACTTGATAAAAATAAATTTTGTTTTGACAAGTTGAGCTTTCACACAAACCTTACACGGTGCGATTCGCATCGCGCCCAATATAACGATTCCTTAAAGGAGTAATTATATTAGAATGAAATGCGAATGAATCGCGTAAAGTTTGTTTAAAAGCTCAACTTGAAAGAAATAATAATATTTTTGCTGAGTTGAGCTTTCAAACGAATAATTAACAACTCTTCATAAATACTTCCAAATTGTTCTGAAGGACAAATTAGAGGTGAGCGGGTCGGCCTTTTTTTGTAGTCCGACCCGACCCGACCCGTCTTGTTGGTAGCTCAACCCAAACCGACCCGAACCCGACTCGAAATTCAAACCCGAAACCCGGTCGCCCGAAAGAAGTTCGGGCCGAATTCGATTATTCGAAAAAAATTCGGGTCGAGTTCTGTTACCCGAAGAAATTTCGGGTCGAGTTCTATTACCCGAAAGAATTTTGGGTTGAATTGTTTCAATAAAGAAAGTCATTTAGCTATTTAAATTTTATTAGCGCTGCTAGCGCTACCGCTTCCACTAGCTTATAGCGCTAGCTCTAATAATTACTTCAGAAGAAATTAAAACAAAAGTAGATAGAAGAGTAAAAAATAGAAAAATACTGATCACAAATACAATAGAATGTATGCAGTGTGGTCTCGGCGGCAGCGCAACTCAATTTTATTTTCGGCGGCGGCGAACTTTTTTGAAACCTCGGCTGGCGGCGGCGTTTTTTTCACTTTTTTCAATTTTTTAATTTCATTTTTTGTATAAATATTGCCATAATCTTCCAACTTCCATAATTTCCTTATTGTTGAACTTTTCGGTTTGGATATGGGGCATCATTTTTAGATTTTTTTACAAATTGATTTCGGTTTTTTTATGTACTCGAACCTTCAACCCGACAAAAAGTACGCCCGAAACCCGCCCGCCCGGGATTTTCAAGTACCGAAAGCCCGAACGCGAAACCAGTGAAAATCGATTCGGGTTCAGGTCGGGTCAGGTCGGGTTCAGGTCGGGTCGGGTTTTTTCCAATTTTCGGGCAGCCCGCTCACCTCATGTGTATATCAGCACAACTGGTCAAAGAATAACACATAAACTAATAAGAGTTCACCTTAAAACTTACTCGATTTATTCGCATCGCAAGCTAAGAAGGAGTAGTTACCTTGAATGCTTCAATGATCTCGATTTCTAACTCAAAAATTGTATGAATCTAAACCCAAATTAGAGGTGTGCGGGCACGCGGGCACGGGCAGGCGAAAAGTGATGCCCGCACACTTACTAACTAGCTATATATGAAGTAGAGGTGTGCGGGCACGCCCGATTTTACGGCGGTTCCCAAGCCCGCCCGCTCTATACCGGGCACGGGTGGGCATCTTTATTTCGAGAACGGGCGGGCACGGGCTGCCCGTTTTCAAAATCGAACTGGCACGGGTAAGCACGGGCATGTTTTTTTCGAAAACGGATTGGAACGGGCTGCCCGTTTTTAAAATTCAACGGGAACGGGCGGGAACGGGCGGGAATGGGCATCTTTTTCCGAAAACGGGCAGGCGAAAAGTGATGACCGCACACTTACTAACTAGGGACGCCCGATTTTTCGGCCCGTTCCCAAGCCCGCCCGCTCCATACCGGGCACGGGTGGGCATCTTTATTTCGAGAATGGGCGGGCACGGGCTGCCCGTTTTCAAAACTGGCACGGGTGGGCACGGGCATCTTTTTTTCGAAAACGGGCGGGCACGGGCATCTTTTTTCGAAAACGGGCGGGTACGGGCTGCACGTTTTCCAAATTGAACGGGCGCAGGCGGGCTCGCACACCTCTAACTCAAATACGAAAAACGTTTTTCGCTACGGCGATTTTTCTCTTCAAATGTCATACATAGAAGAATTGCTGGATTTTTGCGCATAGATAGAACTTGTCTTATGTGGGATCCTAAACGTTTTCACTATGCGATGAAAATTTGTTTTCAAAATTGGATGCGATTTCCTCAAGTCATCAGTTGAGCGGACATTTAAAAGAACATTTTTTGAAATAATTAATTCAACCTTACTCCAATATCCGATTTAGCGTCTCCTCAAATGTTCAAAAGCTTCAAATTCAAATTGACAGAATTCTGAAATTCCGCGTAACTTGTTTAAAAAACCATTTATTTATTTTTTATTTTAAGTCAAACATTTTCATGAACCAAAGAATAAAGCCCAGAAACTATTGATTTCGATTAAAACTTAATAAATTATTTGATTAGGAAATTTAAATTATTCGATGAGCATTTCTTTAAAAATGTTTAAATCTAAAATTCTACAATGACAGTGATAAGTAAAAATAAATATTTAAGGTAACAATACCAAAAATCAATTGTTGTGCCAATGAAAAAATTAAATAAAATAACGAAAATGAGCTCATCTTTCTTAAAAAAAGTAAAATTGTAAAATTTTAGAAGAAAAATTAGTTTAGTTGAAATAGTAGTGACTTCATTTTTGAATCTTACTTTCTTTGATACTTTTTTTTTCGAATATTTTTTTTTTAAATTTACACTCAATATTTGCATAAATTTCAAACCAAATATAAATGGAAAGAAAATATTATATTTATATAAAAAAAAAGATTATTTAGGAATGCTTTATCAATAACGCCAATTGAAATTTTGCACAAAAATACAATCGAAATGTCATAGACGTCAATTACGTCCCAAGGAAGGAAATATTTTTTGTTCGATTGTTGCGTCTACAGCTCAAGCGCCCGATAAATACTTCCGCCGTGTTGCGTATCTGACTTTACGTCCCAAAAGCGAGGGGAACTACGTCCCCTGCTCAACAGCGGGAGATGACAAATAGCGTTTTCCCTCCCTAGGTACGTAAGAACATTATTTTTTAATTTTTTAAATATCAACATTACATGTCATCGTAATGTTACAAAAGTTCATCAAGATACCAAACAAAGTTTAAACCGAAACACAAATTGCACATAATTTTAAATCTACATAACTTTTATTCAAGGTACTACAAATATTTTTCACTAACCTAATATTGAACAAAAACAAAACTATACCACTTACCACTTCTTTTTCAACTAAAACAATAACAACAAAATTAAATTAAATGAATTAAAACATAAATAAAAATTATATAAAATTTAATAAAACAAAAAAGTGAGGTAAAAATAATGATAATAATAATGCTTCTCGCATAAATTATTATAAAGTAAGAAAAAATATTTATTGAAATTTATTAACACTTAATCAATTGTTGCAAATTTTTTGGGATGAGAATTTGATGGTTGACTATTGACGATCCCATTTTAGAGAAATATTCAAACTGATTCGAACGGTTTTACTGAAGCAACTTGAGAAATCTGTTTTTCATAATTTTACCATAGACTTCCATAACACCGATCTATATTCTTGGGGTCAATCGATTTGAGGGCATTTTCATATTCGTTCTGAAAATATGTCAAAATCCATGCTTTTCGTGCGTTGTCGGCTTATGTCAAAATATGCAGAATGTCATGAAAAAATTCATAACATATAAAGCGACGAAAATTGGGGTGCTTTTATGCACTACATAATGTATTTTCGTATACTTTTACGTAAGCCGACGTCGCATTTAACGTTTGAGCCTTAGGGATGTCAAAATCAAAAGGACTTGAGGTTTTCCTCCAGTTGAAATGAATTTGGTAGATAATTTCAGTGAATTTTTCAAGGAAAATTATTTTTACCTGTAATTTCGGACTTTGTATTTTTGCCCAGACCTGTGCGCCGCCGGTCGAACAATTTTTTCCTTAATCTCGGCGGCGGCATATTAGAGTCTTGGCGGCGGCATATTGGAGTCTTGGCGGCGGCATATTGGAGTCTTGGCGGCGACTCATTTCTGCGTATGTCAAATTAATTTTCGGCGGCGCCAGCGTGCTTTCCCGACTCTTTATTCGGCAACGAGCCGCCACTAGAGAATTTTCGAATGGAAAATACTATAATCTGAAGTTGTTCCATACCTACTTATCACACCGATGGAAAGTGTATAATCGGCGGGCGGCGGCACGGTGCTTTCTCAGTTCTCCATGGTGACGCATTTCGACATACGTTGAATAGTTTTGGGCAGAGCACCTTTGGACTCTAGAGAATTTTCGAATGGAAAATCTGATATTGTCTACTTGTTCATTTCCTAGTTATTGTGCCGATGGAAAATGACTAGCAGCGGCGGCGCATGTCATCGTACGTCAAAATAATTTTCGTCTGCGCATTTTTTTCGGTGGTGTTTGCGCCGGCTGGTGACGGTGAACGAGCGTTCTTTATCCCACCATTAAAGTAAATTTGAAAAAATATAAATAAAGACACTATTTCCCTTCCTATGTTTTTTGTTATTCATGGGTTTGGTTTGTCATCTACTTTCATGTTGAATGCAATTCAAACGTCTTGAAATCATACAAAAAGCGAAACGCACACGTGAAAAGAAACTGAAAATAGTGTCTTTATTTATATTTTTTCAACTTTATTCAAGAATAGCTGCAAACAAGCTCGCCACAGCTAAATAAAAACTAAAACATATGTTTCTATTTAACGAATATTTAAAAGAAAATTGAAAAAATCGTACCCAGAAAAGTTACTTTTTTCATTACTGTCTATGATTTGAATTTCGGGACTGTTCATAAATAACGTCCATCAAAAGGAAGCGGGGAAGAAGGCGGCGAAGTTGGGCGAAAGTGATGGGAAAATGTCTATCAAGAAAAAAAATGGAAAAATTGAAAAAAAAATTTCACCTTTTTGTCATTGGTAAAGGGAGGAGTGGGATGTTACAGAAGTGGACGTAATTAAAAGGGAGGGAGGAGTTGCCAGTGCGTTGGTTCGAAACTTAACCGGAGACGGATTTGTTTCGATTGAAGTTCAGTGTACCGCCATCGTACGGGTTTTTTTTAGATTTTTTCAGTTTGGAACGATCATTTTCGTGGTCTGGAACACAGATCTTGTGACCCTTTGTTCCTTTTCCCGTTCATCATTTAAAAATCATGAAAACCTTTGCTCGCCGACCAGGAACCTGTCTAATATAAGTTCCTAGTTCGCCCACTTTCGAAGGGTGCACGACATAGGCGCCTAGTGTTCTATGTCTTAGCTGATAGAATTTAGGGCATTCACATACGATGTGAAAGCCTGTTTCCTCTTCCAAGCCACAGGAACAGTCTGGGTCACCTGAAATTCTCATCATCGTCAGGTGCTTGTTGAGTCCGCAATGTTCCGTAGTCGCACTAGCCACCCTTCTTATGCAATCCCGGCCCATCGTCAGGAGTTCTTTAGTTCATCTCTCGTTCGGAGTGGGGAAGAAATGCTTGGTATGCATTCTTCCTTCGTACGCTGTCCAGCTTTTTATATGCTCGGCCCTGACGCAGTCCTTCACCGCTTTCGCACAAAGCGAATTCGGAATGGGGATGTGATTTTCGGGTCCGTATGTGATTGCCGTTGAGCCGGTTTTTGCCAGCTCATCAGCCTCCTCATTACCGAGTGCCCAGGCACCAAAACTTGTTTGACTCGATTTCTCAGCCCTATCTGGTTGAAGTAGCCTTTATATTCTTCTACTAATTTAGAAGTCACAATGGGTGTTATCAGCGCTTTGATTGCTGATTCACTATCAGTGCACACGATCACGTCTTCGCCATTCAGCCCTTCTGGCAGGTGAATCCAGGTGCCGGTATCCGTCTTCGGGTCATAAACCCCGGCTCCGGTCCCTTCACCTGTCTTCGACCCGTCTGTGAATCTGACCCATTCGCTGTCGGGTAGCGTAAGTGGCCACCCATTCGCCCACTCGTCCCTGTTTGGGAACAGTACTTCAAAGTTTCTTTCGAAACTCAGTTTATGTGTCATAGAATCCAGCGGCATGTCAAATTTTTGATGTTCCCATGCCCGGTCTTGAAACCTGGAGACCACCAGCCATTTTGTGTCAGCCTGTCTGTTGTTGCAAAAGCTCTCGCCTTCAGTACTACATTGATAGGTGGTACTGCCAGTAGCACTTCCAGGGCCGCCGTTGCCGTCGTATTCATGGCACCCGTGGCACACACACACACCAAACTCTGAACTTCTTTCATCCGTCTGCACGTTGAGTCTCGGCCCCCATACTACGCAGCCAGGACTTATCGCGGGCCTTACTACCGCTCGTACATCCACAGCATTGCTTTTGAGCATAGGCCCCAGCTCTTCCCGATAACACTTCTGCAAATCCAAAAGGCCGTCAGAGCTTTTTGAGCCTTGCCCTCTACATGGGCGATCCAGTTTAGCTTACGGTCGGGTGTAACTCCCATATATTTCACCTGGGGGCTAATTTCAACGTCCTTCCCGAAGATTCTCACTTTCCCAACAAGATCTGAACCTCTGAGCTTTCGGCTGAACAGCACTGTGTCCGTCTTATCTATGTTTACTTGCAGCACCCTTTCTCGGCACCACCGCTCCACTACTGTCAGAGCCATTCTCATGCAGTCACCCAGGGTGGTCTCAAACTTACCTTTGATCAAAATGGTCAGATCGTCTGAGTAGCCCTGAGTAAGGAAACCTCTCTCGTTTAGATCCCTCAGTAGGGAATCGACGGCTTACCGGTGAAAGTCATTATTGGGAGATGCCTGTATTCTACTCCTACTAGTTTCGCTCTTGGTACATCTCATAGATGGCACTGTGTTTGTCGCACAGAAAAAACATTCCGGTAATGAAAGTATCTCAAAAAGTAAAAGGCTAAATTCCACCTGGGTAACGAATTTCATCTCTTTTGCTCTTTCAATGCATTTATATTTACAGGAGACAAAACACATTCGTTCCCCAGGTAACATGGTGACGACAATGTATGGGTATGAAATTAGCCAGAATCACAAAGTAGCGAAACTAGCCCTTCAGGGACGGTTCATAATGGATGTCACGCAAAAATGACCATTTTTCTGATGATAGATCATTTCCTGTCACGCTGCTGTCACGCGAGCTCCAAAAACCCTTTCAACCTCTTTCCGTCACGTCACGCAAAAGAAAAAATTAAAAATTTTTACCAAAAAATGTTTGTATTAAAAAAAGTTACAAAATGTAGTAGCAAAAGTAAGGTCATGCCAAAAAAATATGAACTTTTTACTTCTGTGCAGGTTTTTGCGGTGTTAAATGCCTGCGCAGAAGTACAAAACTTACATTTATTTTGCCATGCATGCATAAGAAATGATTATTCTCGATCCCATGGATTCTTTATTGTTGTGTTTAAATCGTACGTTGGCGTCACGTCTTGGACGCTGTTTAAATGACGGTAAATCTAATGAGCTACGTCAATTTCATCGTCATGTTCGTCAAACTAGTGGACGTGTTCAGCATTAAGCCGCGACTTCCAAGCTACCATCTTTTGGCCCTGCCTTATTGTCTCCAATCTTATTGGTCGAATTCGTGGTTGTAGTATTGTTGTGGGCTCAGGTACTTTTTTCATAATTGGTCGTGGATTGGTTTTGGCTTCGGGTACATTTTTCTTCCGAAGGTTGCATAGCCGCTGTTGAACACCGACCTTCAATCAAAATTCTGAACGAATTCTGAACTCGCGATGCGAACTAAAAATCTGATCTAGTCCAATCGAACGAATTCGAAGAACGAATTCAGAACTTGCGTGAGACGTCAAACATAGAACAAAAACCGCGTACTTTGGCTTATTGGGCGACGTACGAAACTTGTCGTCACCTGTCATAATACTTCAGATCCACCCTCGACTCACGGGCAGTGAGCAAACTTTTTATTCCATTTTGGCGGAATTTTCGATTCAATTTTTTTTAAGAGTGACGTCACGCGACGCTTTGAAAATCGATTATTCCTGTCACAGACTGTTACGCTCGTCTAAGAAGACCAATCATCCTTTTTGCGTGACATCCTTTATGAACGGTCCCTTATTGATTGTTAAGGCAGATTATTATTATTATTATAAAAGGTAAGGCTCTGCAAAAATATGAAAAGCGACTGAGGAGGGAGGGAAATTAAAATTCTAGAAAAAGGTGGACGTTATTTATGAACAGGCATTTGGGAGGATTTTTCTTAAATTTAGGAGATTTGGTGGGCCCTGTACAGTAGTAGAAAAAGTAAAGTCCTATGAACCTACTAGACCTGTGCGCCGGCTTGCGCCGCGCCGAGCGCCGCCAAAAAAAGGGCCTAAAAAGTGCGCCGTCGCCAAAGAAAAAAAAGGTCGGCTAAGCCGTGCGCCGCCGCCAGCCGCCAACAAATCATTTCGGCGCAATATTTTTTTCGAATAAAAACGGAGTCAGTTTAATCACAATGTATTTTTACATATTTCTTTATTTAATCCATTTAATCTCAATCTCAGATTTCGACTTAAGAAATGATCACTAATTTCATTCTATACATTTCTTCATTTAATCCATTTAAAACTATCAAAACTCAACATAAATGTTAGATTTTGATTCACTAAATACATGGGTTAGCAAAAACAATTGTTTTAACTAGAGAATATTTATCGTGAAAATAACGATTTTTCTACAACGTTCGGTCCCAACAGGCCCGGACTGGCCATACTGGGCGATCGGGCGATGCCCGAAGCGCCCCTCTGTCTTGGCGCCTCTCACACGGTCAGGCGCCCTTCTGAAAAATATGTAATTTCTTCCTTACTTACACTTTTACGAAAATTATTATTTCATAACAGATAGCCCGTGAATGAAGGAAAAAGATGTTTCGATTCTTTTATTTTCAAAATTTTCGCCTGCGGCGCTAATGTCTTCATTTATTACCTCACAAATGTTACAAATTTTACGACAGCGACGATACTTTTTCAATGAATGAAGCGGAAAAATTGTTTCAATTTAACTTAATTCCATTGTGTAATGTTTGCTGGCGACTGGAAAAGCAATACAATAGTTTTGACTCACTCATAAAAGGCTAATGCATTTAATTCTTTTCAAAGGAAAAGTATTGTTTTCCCCTAAAATATTTCGCCTGCGGCGACGAAATGGGGTGTAAACATAAAAAAGGAGTGAAATTAAAAAGGGAAAGGAAAACAAATCAAAATCTAATAAAGTTCAAAAAAAATTTCGCTCGCTCCGCTCGCGTCTTTCTACAAATTATATTCAGCTTGCCCTACAACATTTGATAATAAAACACATGGACACCGGCTGAATATAGCGAAAAACTGGACATATTAATATGTTTTCTTTTCTATAGCTCGTTCGGGCATGTGCCAGGTAGTTTCGGCTTTTACCTCTTGGCGCCTTTTAGTCTGATCGCCCGATGCGCCTTTAGGTAGCCAGTCCGGCCCTGGGTCCCAAAGTACTGCGCCTCGCATTCACGACTAATTCTGCCGACGAGAATGCACGTTCGCTAGATGTGCTCGTAGCTGGAATACAAAGATATTTTTTTACTAGCTCTGTGAGATACGGCAGGGACTTGCTATGGTTCTTCCAAAATAATAAAATGTCAAATCGTTCAATATCGTCTTTCGGGATGACAGTCAAGAAATATTTCTGAATTTCTTTGAATTCTTTTCTAGCCTTACAGAACTTTACGAAGACGTTTTTTCGGGCGGATCAATTTTCAAACATTCTGATTTAAGAAATTCGAATTTAGAGAATTTTCTTTTCTGTAGCTCAAACAGCAATTTCGGTAAGTTTTGGAGCCGCGGATCTAGCAATGTTGCTCCAATATCTCGTGTGTGATTGGAAACCTGTAATCAAGGTTTGCTGCCATCCATTCACTATCTCTTTGGTCGGATTTCAATGAATTTTCAATCTCTATACGAAATAGCAATGCATTTGAAATTGTGGGCCTTTTCTCAAACGAAAACATTTTCACAGATTCTCGAAATTTTTTTAAAAACCTACCAGATTCCGGATTGTGTCCCACTCGTTGATGTGTATTGACATCGGTTCTTCAAGAAGACACAACAGTTTGTTCACAGCGACCCGTTGAGAACCGAGACTCTCTAACATTATCAGGATGCTGTGCCAACGAGTTTTCAAATGTCCTTTAACGGTATGATATTGTTTCCTGTCAATAGTTTCCAAAGCGTCATCCGGGTTATTTGATAGTACTACTACACTTAAAGGTAACCTCTCGGCAGCGGTAAATCTTTCGTCGTCGTCTTCAAGGATATTTTCGAATACGTCGTCGTAATTTACAAAAAAAAATATTTCGATCGCCGCCGAAAATATTGCTAAAAATTGCGCCGCCGCACGACTAAAATAAATATGTCGGCTAGCCGAGTGCGCCATCGCCGAGGTCCGGAAAAAAATTCCGCCGACGACGAAGAAAAAAAAATCTCGGCTAGCCGATTGGGCCGCCGCCGACGTTTCGAAAAACACACTTCCACCGCCGCCGATATTTTGCGTCCGGCGCACACATCTAGAACCTACTTAGGCTAGTAACCAGAAAACTGATGGTGGAAAAAACTTCACAAGCGACCAAGAAAAATATGAAAATAAGCCTCTAAATCGTTCAAATTCCATACATTTAAGTTTGTTATTGCTGCTCTATTTTAGAAAGATGTTGATGTTACTTCAAAAAAGCAAAATATTAAATGAACCTCAAACATTGTGTTGCTTCAGGTAAGAGATAGGTTAAGTTTAAATAGTTTACGCAAGTTTACCTTTTCTTTCGTTTTCATTTTATGTTTCGAATACATTTTAGAAAAGCACTGCCAGCTTATCCAACCAATTCTGCGAAATGCTTTTATAAACATAGCGATTAACAAAACCAATTTACTTAAAAAAGATAAAACCATCAAATGTCTCATCCGTACAACTAATTATATTTTGTAATTTATATTAAACAAGTAGCTTAGTATATAAAGTTTATATAAAAAACAAAAGAAATCATAAAAATGAAGACCAAAGAAAAAATCTAAAAATGAAACAAAAATAAAGAATTTGTATCAGAAAAATAACAAAAAAAAAAAAAAAACATTTAATAAAAACAAACATTTAAAGTAAAAGTTATCTAAACAAATTTAATGAATAAAAATCATATTTTTCAGCATTTAAAAAATGACATACACCTCTCAGCGCATTAGAAAAGTAATTTATATTAAAGAAATGAAGAAAATTAATATTTTCTTTGAAATTGTTTTTATTTTATTTTCTACTTTCCAAATGTTTTTTGTAGTTATTTAAATTAAAAAATAAAAATTTTTTAGCTAAAAAATATATTTTGCCATTATGGAGAAGAAGAGGTTCATTTTGAGAAATCTTCAAGTAAAGAAAAGAAGAATAGAGTTCTAGTCATCGCAAGCTAATATTTGTAATTAAAAAAAATATAAACAAAAACAAAAGAAAATTAGTAATTCAAAATGTGCAACTTTTGGACTTTCGTTTTTTAATTTTCATTGAGAAAAAGAAGCATAAATTAAGACATAAAATCTGAAGAAAAAAATTGTTATTCATGAAATAAAAAATTTAAAATTTAAGAAAAGAAAAATTAAAAAATACAAAATTTTGATGATTTAAGAAAACTCCTCTTTTTTGTACAAATGTAAGCGCATTGTTGTTATATTACTATTATTAACTTTATAATATAACAAAACTGAAACAAAAAAAATGAAAAAAAAACATTTAAAATCATTAACTATAACGAAGCGTCATGATAACAAATATTGATCTTGAATGTTTTATTAAGAAAAAAAAAAAAAAACATTTTCTTTGATAACAACAACAAAATCTCTTTCAATCTATTTAAATGTTTGAAGTTTTTAAATTCCTTCAACTCAAAACCTAGCAATCATTTTTTTTATTAAACCAAATACTTTTCTATTCTTAATATCACATTTAAATATCAATGATCCGATAAACATCCTAGTAAAAAGATTCACTCAAATTCATCGAGTCCTTCAACAAAACAAGAGAAGAAAAGCATCATAACAAAATTATATATTTATTGATAAAGTAAAAACTAAAGAAGAAAAGAAAATGTATAAATATATTAATCTAATCATATTATGTAATTAATACTAAATAAGATGCATTTAAAAACAAAATAATATAACAAAGAGGAATCATTAGTTAAGCAAAATAAAAAAGTACACAGAAAGAAACAAACAAAAAATTAATGATGAAAACAACAAGTTATAAGAAAAAAAATGATTAAAATTATATTAAAAATACAAAATGAAAATTGAGAAAAAAAAACACTAAAAATAATTTCAAAAATTATAAAAAATATATGAATAATGATATATCTAACTTAAATGTGTATGTCATTTTATGTGTGATGTAAAAAATCGGAAAATAAAAACGTTTTAGAAATTTAATTCTATTCTTTAATTTGACTGTCTTTCAATCGGAAGCTATGGCTATTGATAGCACCTGCCACACGCTGATGTCAGCTCGTCAAATTGCTTCTCCCCAACGGATGAGGACTGGTCATTGGCAAAGCGGATTGTCACCATGGGTAGGTTAAGGTGGGCCATTGCCAAATTCAAACCGTACAAGTCAGCTGAGAGCAGAGGTATCTTCCCTGCTCTACTAAAGGAAAGTAGAGGAATTCTATTGAGACGGCTGTGCGAAATGTTGCGTAGCTCCCTGGCTCTCGGTCACATTCCAGCAAGCTGGGAGAAGGTAAGAGTAACATTATTCCTAAGCCTGGGAAGCCGTCTCACCTCACAGCTAAGGACATCAGACCGATCAGTCTCACTTCTTTTATATTAAAGACGTTATAACGGCTGATTGATTTTTATATCCGGGACGAAGTTCTGGTTGTCTTTCCGCTTCACATGAACCAGCATGCTTACCAGTCAGGCAAATCTACGGATTTTGCTTTGCGCAAACTGGTATCGAAAGTGGAGAAGTCTTTTTCGGTTGGAGATGTGGCTCTGGGATGTTTCATGGACATCGAAGGGGCCTTTGATAACAAGAACTTTGACACCATCCAATATGCGCTGGTTGAGAGGGGACGTGTGATAGTGAGATGCATAAGTAGCATGCTCAGAGATAGAACCGTTTAGGCGAATCTCTGGGTGGCTAAAGGCTGTCCACAGGGTGGGATTCTCTCGCCAATACTATGGTGTATGGTGGCGCGTGTGGATTTTTCCCGGTATCCGCTAAAATCAGACTAAATTTCCCGTTTTTTGAAAGTAAAATTTCCTGAGTTTGGTAACCAAATTTCCCGATTTCGAAGGATGTACTTTCCTCGTTTAGTTACGGATTAAGGTATTCAGCACAAAGAACAACCGGTAGATAACTTAACCGTCCAGCATATGATTAATTACGCGAGCGTAGCGGGCGAAATTTTTTAAAGTGTTTCTTCCATTTTTTTTTTCCTTGATGCGGGAGAGTGCAACGCTCGCAACGCTTGTCTTTCGTTTTCTTAAATTTCCATAAATTTATTACAAAGATAGAACTATGTTTCTCAGAATATTAATATTAATTGCGTACATAAAAGTTAGCGCCGCAGCTGAAAATTTCATATTAATTTTTGAATTTCAATAGATTAAGCACGAACATCTGATTTTACAGATTCGGGCCTGGGATAAAGAAAATTATATTGAGATTAATTATTATGAAAACGCGAACGGAGCAAACGAATTTTTTTGAAACTTTCTTTATAAGTGTAATACTTTTCAAGCGCTCTCCGCAACAGATCGCCAGCCAAGTTGCATATGCCTATAAAATAATCCCAAACGCAGAGGAATAAAGTTAAATTGAAACATTTATCTGTCTCATTCGGAAATTAACATCGTCGCGTTGTCGGCAAAGTTCGGCTGGGCTTACTTTTTGAATTTGATGAGGTAGGTTATTATCGCCGCAGACGAAATTTTCTAACCAAGTGGCTTACATGTAAGATAGTTAATAAAGTATCCGAATGTTTGTAGCACGGCAGGCGAAAATTTTGAAAATTGTTTTTTACATTTCTGGGACCATAAAAACTCTCGGGACCCGAAAAAGATTCTGGGGTAGGGAAAAATGGTCCTCTTTTCCATGCTATATTCGGTCGTGTCTCGGGGCATATAGATTTTATTAGCGAACAAAACTCATTATATTTTGTAAAGTCGTTAATAAAAATTCGCGAGCGAAGCGACTAGACGAACTACTTCAACCTTCTAAATATCGGTAAAATTTTACTTTAGGAGGCTGGAGGCGGAAGGGGTAGGGGGAAATGTGGGTGTTAGGGGTCGACCTACCGAACAATAATATGTTGTTAATAGGTGGCGCTCAAACCAGGTTTAGTAGTGGGAGCCGTTTGAAGTTAAGAATTAGTGGTATTAGTACATGACAAAAAATGCATTATTGGGGGATTGAAGACCACAAATACATCCCTGCGATTGGTTAAAACTGGATTTTAGCGCTTCAACTGTTTAAATGTTAAGTAACAATGGAATTCCAAAATAAATTTTAGCGCTGTGATTGTATTGTGACGTTGACCCTTAACCCTAACACCCACACTTCCCCCCACCACTTCCGCCACCAACACCTTAAAGTAAAATTTTACCCCGATTTTTTTGTCAATTCCCGATTTTTAGTTATTTTCCGATTTTCAGTCATTTCCCGATTTTTACTTATTTCCCGATTTTAGTCATTTCCAGATTTTTGTTATTTCTCGATTTTTAGTCATTTCTCAATTTTAAGTCATTTCCCCGATTTTTAGTCATTTCCCGATTTTTAGTCATTTCCCGATTTTTAGTCATTTCCCGAATTTAAATTATTTCTGATTTTTAGTCATTTCCCGATTTTTAGCAATTTCCCGATTTTTAGCAATTTCCCGATTTCTTCGACGCGTCGTATGTTATTTTTTCGTCTGACTTCCCGGCTCCCAAACTTCCCGGTATCTAGGATACTAGGATACCGCACTTTTTCCACACGCGTATGGTGGTGGATTCTCTCATTTGGAAGCTGAATGATGAAGGGATCTATGCGCAAGGCTACTCGGACGATCTGACGATTCTAGTCAGAGGTAAACTCGCTAGGAGACCGAGTCAGAACTGCACTGAGGGTAGTGGAGAAATGGTGCGATGAGAAGGATCTGAGATGAGGTCCGGTATGGTGGCCTAGGCTCGAGGTTGAATGTGCGCGTAAGTTGCTTAGTGAAATTAAGAGGCTAGTTTGCATTTGAATAACTGGTACTATGAAGACAAGAGCAACCGCTGCCATGGAAGCGCTACTACCTCTGCCGCTGCTAGAAGTGATAATCAGACAGGCTGGCGCAAAACGGTGTATGGGATCTTATTTTCGAAGTAGACATGCGAATATTATCAGAATGATATCTAACCCGATTGTTGGCATGCCAAGAGACGAGATGACACCAAGAATCGACTTCACAAGACGATTCGGCGTAAGGATTCTGAGTAGGCAAGATTGGCAAGATAGCTGGCCTACTGGCCTACCCGGTGACTACGTTGTAGAATTTACTGATGGATCGAAAACATCTGTTGGAGCGGGTGCCCTGAACTCGGGGGAAGGAAATCAATTCCATCTGGGAGTCTTTGCGAGCGTCTTTCAGGCAGAAGTCTTCGCAGTGCTCGTAGGAGCTCACGAAGCACTGTCAGAGGGCGAGAAAGGAAAGCAGATCCTTATATGTTCAGAGAGTAAGGAGATGATCAGAGCACTGATTTCACCTGTTACAACTTCCAAACTTGTGAAAGAGTGTAAGGATTTACTGAACTTGATAGGTCAGAATATTCAGATCACTTTCATCTGGGTATCCGGACACTCGGGACTGGAAGGAAATGAGAGGGCAGATTGCTCGATCAGCCTGTTTGAAAGCACGGAGAGATTCGGTGATGCAAAGGCATAAGGAGTACTGGAACAGGTACGATGAGGCGTTCATACAAAACGCTTCTTCCCGAAATCCAATTTGGAATGGGCCAAGGGTCTGATAGAGATGGGCACGAATCGCATTAGGAGTGTGGTCGGAGCGATTACTGGACAATGCGGGCTAAACGGGCTCATGAAAAAGATGAAGAAGAAACGGATATTCACGTGATATGCGAATGCTCCAAGTTCTTTCAACTGAGACGCAGGCTGTTGGGAGACTACGTCGTGCAATGATCAGATGTTGTCCAACTTGGACCTGGTATTTTGGACAGGTTCTTGGAGTCAACAGGACGGTTTCCGTGATTTAAATGACGATTGGGTTGGGAACAAAGGATCGGAAGATCTATGTTCCAAGATCATTGACATGATCGCTCGAAGTGACAGGAAAAAGGATAGTTATCTGCTCTGATAGCGAATCGGTGTTACAAGCGATATCATCTCACAAATTGTCAGCGAAGTCAATTTTGGAGACAAGAGAAAACGTGGAATCCTTATCAGAGAACAATCATGTGTCCTGGTATGGGTTCCAAGCCACTCGGATATTCTGGGAAATGAAAGAGCGGATGAATTGACGAGAATTGGGGCTGAAACGAATTTTGTGGGGCCAGAGCCCCACCAAAAAGCTTGGAATAAGCTACAAAACTGTAGACAGTCCAAAGAGATTTTGGAGACGAACCAATAAATATCTTTTGAGCCAGAAAAGGAAATACCTGAGGTTGTTAGTAGAAGTGCTAACCGGACATATCAACCTTAGATATCATCTGAATAAGATGAGACTAAACGATGACCCCTGCTGTGACGGTGCGGTAACGTAACAGAAACAGCAAAACATTTCCTATGTCATGCCACTGCCTTGCATTATCTAGTCTCAGAACAAAACACCTCGGAGATTTTTATATCACACAGTAGTACCCAATATGCTATTTTTCATTACTGAAATCATGGCTAGAAGCGACCCTACACTAATGAAACTGATACGAAAACAAAATATACACACATTATCATCCACAAACACATCATCACCAAACATAAACCAACCATAGACCAAAGTAAAAACATATGTAGGGGACCCGTACGTATCAGAATAGATGTGGCAAATAGAGTTGATGTTACAAAAAGACTCAAACGCATTTAAGTAAATATTACCTTAACTCTTAAGTGTATGAAATTACGTCCACATTAAATTGTATTGGAAATTTTCGAGAGGGCAATATTGAAAAACCCGTCCGAAGAAACGATGTAAAAGCCTTCCGAAAGTACAAAATTGACCCCCAAATAGACAAAAATGTTCATCTCAATTTTTTCTACAAGATAGAAAAAAACCATTTTTTTTCGCTAGTTCCAACCTTAGAACAGACCTGAGGCCCACTTCAGCCCTAAGCACAGGCACCGGGCCCAAATATAATTCGGTACTCGATTACCTCTCAAATAGAAAAAGAATCAACAAAATCAGTTAGGATTCATCCAATTTATGTAAGCAAACACGTTGGGCCCTAGTAGAAACTCAGTTTTAGGGTCCTGACTGATTCCAAGGGTTTCTAATCAAAACCTTTTCTGCCATAAAACGGGAGACAGTCCTAGACCTTTCGATCAAACAAAATGTGAAAATCGCAAGAGATTTACGCGAGTTATGTACACAAAATACGTAGGGCCATAGCATAGACTCGTTCTTAGTGCCCTAGCTAAGTCCAAAGACTCAAATTTCAAAAAATTCGGCCATGCCTAGATCTTTCAAACAAAAAAAAAATTATGAAAATCGGAAAAGATTTACTCGAGTTATGTACAAAAAACACGTACGGCCTAAGCAGAGACTCGTTTTTAATGCTCTAGCTAAGTCCAAGGACTCAAATCCAAAAAAGTTTCTTCCATAAATTGTCGGCCATGCCTAGATCTTTCAAACAAAAAAAATGTATGAAAATCGGGAAAGAAAGTTCGCCATATATAGATAGTATAAATCTGGAAGGCAATGTAATATACACCGACAACCGACATCTACTGCGAGAACCCTGTTATTGAGAAATTAATCCCACTAGGAAAGTACTCATCCATCTTTTTGGCGGAAATTTGGGCAATTATTGAAAGCTGTCGCACTGCCAAGGACAAAGGACTACTAGATCGCAAGTTGTCAATTTGCCCGGCTAACCTGATCTGGGTGTCAAAGGAAACGAAAGGGCGGATGAACTAGCCAGACTGGGGGGGGGGGCGGAACCAGCAATGAGGACGCCTCACACACATTTGAAAAATATCACTAAAACGATGAGAGATAGGGAATTCAGGGATTACTGGCACAAAATCCCCACGTTTTCTCATTAACATAAGGGAGTGTTCATAAATGACGTCTGCGTTTGAGGGTGGGAGGGGTGTCATTAAAAACAGACGAAAACAGACAGGGGGAGGGGGGTGCATGACGAAAACAGACGTCATATTTTGTGATGTCGCTCAATTTGAAACTTTCATCGTTTTCATGATGTAAGCTCACTTTCGAGCACACCAAAGTTGTCCCATGCCATTTTCGAAATCGGCCATCAAATGCCGAAATATTGGAAACAGTTATTTACGTCACAAGGACAATAGACCGAAAGTGCTTTGCCGAGTGACGTATCAAGTTTTTCATGCTTAATAGCAGTCAAAAATGTCAATCTGAAGGGCGAAAGTAATTGATTGAAATTTTCTACTTTCTGCCCTGCTATGAAGCATGAAAATGATATTTGAAAAATAGTTATGCCTGTTGCACAGTCACTCCGTTTACAATTAAACAATGACAACTTTTAGTGTTCATTCGTAAACGGAGTGACTACGCGACAGGCCTTATTCGGACTGCAAGGAACAGCACAAAAACACTTCAATCAAACGCAAGGGCTGCAATCGCACTATTCTCACACTTTTTCATTACAAGAACTACGATCTCGCATTATGCATGTCCACTTTTCGCATCATGTGTTTTGTGCATTACTTTCGCTTATTTGTATATTCGGTTCTCGAAGGTCAAATAATAATAGTAATAATAATCCACCTTACCAACCCTCCATGGAGTGATAGAGGCTAGATAATTATTTGCTAAATTCGCTGCTTGTAGTTCCACTTTGTTGGAGATCCTTTTTCATTACCGGAAAATATTTTTACTGCGCCAGTGGTAAGCTGTGCGACAAACCTAGTGCCATCTATGCGATGTATTAGGAGCGAAAGTAGTAGTAGTACCGGCACCTCCCAACAATGCCTTTCACCGGTAAGCCGTACGATCGCGCTACACCCAACTTCACTTGACTTGTATCGATTCAATCAGCTTTGTTTTGTTTACAAATCTAACAATCGGAACAAATCTGTCTGCGATTGAGTTTTGAACCAGCACTGGCTAGTGAGTTGTTTCTCGAACGTCAAATAGATGATGAAAATATGACGTCTGTTTGGGGGGGGGGGGAATTGGAAAACAGACGAAAACAGACATGGGGGTGGGGGGCCAAAAAAATGCAGACGTCATTTATGAACGCTCCCTAAGACGTACCAGACTAAAAATCTTTACAGGTGTGACTACTGGGCACTACGGCTTTAATAGACACCTAAGTACAATGGGGAAGCGATCGGACCTAGTGTGCACCACTCAGACGCAGCCGAACACACTCTGTATCACAAATAGGCGAATACATCTAGGAGGGTACATGTTATGGTTTGACACGATGAAACACTTAGTACCCAAGAGCATCCTGAACTACATAAGTAGCACGGGCAGGTTTGAAATAACAGCCAATGTCTAACATCTCTCAGCTAGCACAATGGGCCCAATCGGTGGCCCCCGTGCATGTTTTACCGCAGGGTAAAACGACTGTTTTTTAATAAAAAAAAAGTTTGCAGCAAAAGAATTATCTTTGTACTTACCATGTCATGTTTATTACAAACATCTGTACTTAGCTGAAAACATATACGAAATCTGTCGAAAACCCTTTCACTGAATGCTAAAATCAATACACGAGCCATCGATCTTAGTGGGTAATTACGTAACTTTTTCGTTAGGATGTTGTGTTTCAGAAACTGAAACACATTACCGATAAACAAACTAAGATTGACGTGCCTTGTGATTAGCAGATTTATTGATCGGCCTTTGTCGATTCTTGTAAACTCTACGTGTAGTAAACTGTTCAAGGCTCGTAAAATCGAATCACAAATTCTATTGAATCGTCGAAAGGTGAAGTGACTAGAAATGAACAGAGTGGAAGTGCACCCATTTATAAAGCAATTAATTTCTTTTCTTCATCGAGTGAGATTTTGGAGTTATGAAGATGAAGCAACAGTCTGGACACAAAGGTTGCAAGTGTTTTATTCGATTTATTATTCACTCTTTCCCCTATCTTTGATAGCAGGAATGTTTGCGAATGAAAACAGTGATGAGATAATTTTTTTGTTCGAAGTTGTATTGCAAACTTCCGTTTTGTTCGTTAGGCTTTTGTATTTAATTTGGAGGAAAACGGAAATTCTCGAATTGTTGAATTCGGTTTGCGTTTATTTCGTTGAAGATCAGAGTACATTCTCCTTCATTGAGAACAAACTTCGTATTTTCGTAAAATTCGTTAAATTTTTTATCGGATTCATTACTTTTGGAGGAGCCTGTGCATCGACTGTCCTGCCCTTTATTGAAAGTGAAGAAAAGTTGTTCCTTAAAATTGGATTTCCGTTGGATTGGAAAAATGACGAGTTCGCATATTGGGTGGCTTCTATTTTTATTTTCAGCCAAATGATTATTGGTATCACTGCACTCCTGTTTTCCATTTTCATTTGGTATTTATTGGTTCATTGTGGCCTTCGGTACGTTGTGCTGCGAGAAAAAATTAAAACTATGGGAGCCATAAAGTTAGACGACGAACTGTTAAGAGACACCGAAATAAAAGTGTCAGACATAGAAAAAGAAAACGTTTTTCGACGAGACTTGCATGAAGTGATATCGGAACATCAACATTTGACCGAGTGAGAGTGACAGAAGCTAGTGATATTTTGATTTAAATTGCAATTCTGCTTTGTTTTTTGCCAGGAAAACGCACCAAGTGAATGAATTCTCAACGAAAATGTTTGTTATTCAACTGGCCTTTAGTGGTGTGTGTATTTGTTGCTCTATTTATTGTGTCGTCTTCGTAAGTGAATCTTCTTTCTGCAGTCAACATTCGTCGAGTGAATGAAATTCAAACTTTTACAGAACATAGGAGACAACTTACTGGAGACCACAGTACATTTGATCATTTTCTTTTATAACATTTTCGATATTTTCATCATCATGTATCTCGGCAACGAAATTAAATTGGGAAATGACAGACTCTCCTACAGTCTATTCGAGTCGAATTGGACGTATCGATCGGAATCGCTCAAGAAAGAAATGATAATTTTCGGAGAGTTTCTCATGAAGCCGGTGGAATTGGTTCTATTAAAGTTATACTCACTCACGCTGGAGACTTTTATGAGGGTTAGTTGCATGTCAACATTTCTTCGACGGAGTTACTAATCGAGCATGACTTCGTTTCAGATATTGAACTCAGCTTACAGCATGTTCAACATATTGAAGAATTTCACATAAATCACGAAATGATTTCACTTCAAATTAGTTCTAAGAGTTGCAAATTAAAAAAAAAATTAGTACACGTAACACTTTATGTTGTAGTAAAACTTCCACTACTTTACCTATGAACGTTAAGTTAGATCTTGAATTATTTTGTCATTGACATGACACTCAGCCATTAACACATCTAGAACAGTTGCGTTATTGAGATTATTAGAAGGGATCGACATTTCGCATTCCATATTACAATAAGGTGGCGTAGACCACGAAATGGCTGCATAGCTCTGATGAACGTGATGAGCTCAAGAGTTAAGTTTGGTGGCAATACCATCGGAGTTAAAGTAAAAAATAGTTGGCGACTGTTCACATCACTGTTACGATTCGCAAGACCCGAAAGAGCGCCATGTCAATGACAAAATAATTCAAGAGCTTATCTCTTACATATTTCATATGTAAAGTAATGGGAATGAGTTGAAAAAAGAATGGATTCCAAGTTTGGGGGCTTTAATCCGTAGAGATTCGAAAGGTATCGTTGCAGTTGTAATTTACGTAACTATGATGGCATTAACTTTTCTCATGTGAGTAAGTTGCAGCAACGGATTCACTTTATTGAGAAACATTCATTCTTCTTAATGAAACATAAAATGTTACTAACTTTCGTTTTTCCACATCCACAAAAACATTTTACATGAAAAGTCGAGAGAAATGATAACAGGTGGTGTACAAGAATGAGAGCTGAATCAGTGCCCTTAAAGGGTTATTAATCTCGTACAACTTCAGTCATTAAGTTCAAGGAACGACGAAAACAGACCGTCTTTTCAGCAAAGCAAGAGCTAATAGTAATGGGCTCGTAATAAACTGGAGATATTACATTCGAAAACGCAGATAAAAAATTTAAAAACGCAGATAAAAAATTATAAAACGCAGATAAAACAAAAATGTTTTGGAAACAAAATGATTAAAAGTGAAGATAAAGTATTCAGAAATGGAGATAAAATATTTCAAAACGAAGATATTTTGATTAAATTCGGAGTTATAGTATCTCCATTTCTTAATTATTTATCTCCGATAGCAATTTAATTTATCTCCGTTTTAATAGAATTGGTATCTCCAATTTCGAATATTTTAACTATTTAACTAAATTTTATTATCTGCACTTTTTGAATTTGTTATCTTCATTTCTATTTTTCCTTCCTATTTCCTTAATCAATTTATTTATCTCCAAAATAACTTTAATTATCGCTTTAAAATAAGTTTTTATCTGAGCTTATTAATATATTTTATCTTCATTTTTCAGAAATTTATCTGCCAAATTATCTCCGCTCTCGAATTTTCAAATTTTTTGTTCTGAAAAGTCTGTCATCACTGATAGTAATATTCCATTCTGCCATCTATGAACAATGTTAACGATTTGATATTTTACATATCATGCTTCGAATATGAATGTTCAACGTTCTTCAACCAATTGATAAAACTTTTGTGACCAATGGGTCTTGGATCGTATTAAACTTGAGATATAAAATTAGAAAACGGAGATAACAAATTAGAAAACGGAGATATAAAATTTGAAAACGGAGATATTTTGTAAACGGAGATATAAAATACGAAAACGGAGATAACAAATTAGAATACGGAGATATAAAATTAGAAAACGGAGATATAAAATTGGAAAACGGAGATATAAAATTGGAAAACGGAGATAACAAATTAAAAAACGGAGATAACAAATTAAAAAACGGAGATAAAAAATTAGAAAACGGAGATATAAAATTAGAGAACGGAGATAAAATGTGCAGAAATGTAGATGAATGAAAAATGGTTGTCTCCGTTTTCAATTTTCCATTTTTCAATTTTTTTATCTGCGTTTCAATTTTATTTTATTTCCGTTTCCATTAACTTCATGTCTCCTTTTTCTAATTTTTAATTTCTCTTTCGATTTTCTATTACTTTCCATAATTGAATTATTTATCTGCGTTTTAATTTTTTATTATCTCCTCTCGGATGATTTTTTATTTCCTTAATTAATTTAGTTATTTCAAAAACAAATTTTTCCATCTCCAAAAATGATTTTTTTATCTCAACTTTTTGGTCATTTTTATCTCCGTTTTAATTTAATTTATCTCCACTCTTCAAAATTTATCTGCCAAGTTATCTCCGGTTTCGAATTTTTTTTTCCGGTTTTAATATAATCCATAGCAATGAGGAAAATTGGCAAAGGTACAGAGAGGAATTGAAGAGATGTAAAAGTCTCTTAAGAGCAGCTAAGAGGAAGTCGTGGCTACAGTTCTGCGAAGAAGTCAAGGACCTAACAGCCGGAGCGAAACTCAGCAAAGCTCTCGCCAAAGACCCTCTGTACCCGGAAATGCTGAAGAAAGAGGATGGGACATACACAAAAACCAGTGAAGAAGTGGTAGACCTTCTCATGAATAATTACTTTACGGGTACAAAGGCAGAACCGGTGCCAACGAAAGAAGGAAGAGTTAGAACTCCAAACTCGATTGACTGGATGTTGGCAGATAAGATAGTAACTAACAATAGGCTAAAATGGGCAATTAATTCATTTAAGCCATACAAATCGCCAGGAAGCGACGGTATATATCCGATAGTGCTTCAAAAAGCGGCTCAAATTATTTTGAGACCCCTTAAATATAAATTAAGAGCAATCCTTGCGCTTGGCTATATCCCCAAGACTTGGAGAGAGGTTATTGTTATGTTTATCCCGAAACCCGGACGTGTGGCTTACGACCAGGCCGGATCATACAGACCCATTAGTCTCACGTCTTTTGTGTTGAAAACACTAGAAAGGCTTTGCGATAGATATATTAGAGATGTAAACCTGAAGCTCAGACCGTTACATAAGAACCAGCACGCTTATCAATCTGGTAAATCAGTTGACACAGCTCTCCACCAAGTTATTCATAACTTGGAGAAGGGCATAAACCGTGAAGAGCTAACTGCGGCAGTGTTCTTGGACTTGGAGGGGGCTAAGGTAACCTTTGAGGCTATTAACGCAGCTTTAAGGAAGTTCGGACTGGACAGAACGCTAATAAGATGGATTATGGTGATGCTGGCTGTTAATCTGATGGGAGTTATTAGAAAGGGATTAGTAGACAGAGGATGCCCACAAGGAGGTGTATTACCGCCTATCCTGTGGAATATGACAGTCGATGATCTCCTGACTAAATTGAATAACGCAGGTTGCATTGCAGTAGGCTATGCAGACAACATTGCAATACTGATTCCGGGGGCATTCGAAGAAGTGATTAGCGAACTCATGCAAAGAATATTTAGAATCGTCGAAAAATGGTGTGGAGAAACGGGACTTTCTGTGAATGCAGGAGAAACCGGACTCGTACTATTCGAGCCTAAGAACAAGAAAGTAGCCTTGTCTATGAGAATGCCAAAGCTTTTCGGAACTCAGCTAGTAATGACAGACAAGGTAAAATATCTTGGAGTCATATTCGATGAGAAGTTAACATGGAATCCTCATAGAAGAGAGGATCAATAAAGCGGTTAGAGTCTTCTGGCAGTGCAGGAAAGCATTCGGGAAGAGCTGGGGGCTAAAGCCTTCAGTTCTATACTGGATGTATAGAGCAATTGTGAGACCAATCTTAAGCTACGGCTGTATGTTTTGGTCACACAGCGCAGAGACTTGTCTCAGTGTGACAGGAGTAATGACGTCGACCCCGACGACGGCGGCGTTGGAGATTTTAATATCGCTGTGTCCCATTGGTTTGTTCGTCAAACAGCAAGCCAGGATGACAGTAGCGAGATTGTACAGGAGTGTACACTGGATAGCGGCAGGTAGAAATGAGGGACATGCGAGCATTTTAGTTGACCTGATCGGAAGATTTAGGGAAATGGAAATGTCGAATGACCACATGGAAATCACCTTCCGGTTTGACAAAGGTTTTGACACGGTGATACCCGAGAGGATTGAGTGGGAAAATGGAGCTCCACCGACAAGGGGGACATTGCCACACGCTGATAGATCGGCAAGTGACAGGAAAAATGATAGTTATCTGCGCAGATAGCGAATCGACGATAAAAGCGATATCATCTCACGAATTCTCAGCAAAATCAATCCTAGAGACAAGAGAAGGCATGGAAACCTTATCAGAGAACCATCAGGTGTCCCTGGTATGGGTTCCGGGCCACTCAGGCATTCTGGGAAATGAAAGAGCGGATGAATTGGCGAGAATTGGGAGCGGAACGGGTTTTGTGGGGCCAGAGCCAGTATTGGGCGTTCATGCCGAGACAATGGTGAGACTTCTGAAGCAGGAAGCAGAAGAGGGACACCAAAAAACTTGGATTTAACTACAAAACTGTAGACAATCCAAAAAGATGTTGGAGGGATGCAACTGGCGAACCACCAAATATCTTGAAAAGGAAATGCTTGAGACTGTTAGTCCGAGTGCTAACCGGACAAATTAACCTGAGATATCATCTGAATAAGATGGGACTCAACGATGACCCCTACTGCAGAAGGTGCGGTAACGAAACAGCAAAACATTTTCTAGTCTCAGAACAAAACATCTAGGAGATTTCTATATCACACTAGATGAATTTAAAGCAGTACCCAATGTGCTATCTTTTATTACAGAGAGCAAATGGCTAGAAACGACGCTATAGTAACGAAATACACACATATATACCACACGACAATAGACCAGATACCATCACCATTAACAAACACATCATCACCAAACATAAACCAACCATAGACCAATCAACCATGGGTAGAGCACAATTGGCCCAACAAGGATGGCCTCGGCGCTAGGCCTCTCGCAGTAGTAACTACATTTGTACTATTATTATTAATTTTATGTCTTTTGTATTTGCGCGGGGGCAACCCAAATAATAAATCAATCAATCAATCAATCAAGTTAAAGGAAACTCACTTCCCTTAGTTAGAAAGAGCAACACATGCTTTTATTAGATCAATGAATAAACGGAATTGTATACTTTGTAATAAATTGGTTTTATTCAGTAAATGACCCCAAACATTCTTTATAATTCCTCTGAAAAAGAGTCAGTTTCTCTCTTGACCCTCACTATGTTCGATAAGCAAGAACGCGTGGCTCACTTTTACCTTACGTTTTGTTTCTCGCGTGAGAATTTATATTGCTTGTGTTGGAGCACCGGTGAGAGAACATCGCATGACTTCTCGCTAGGGCAACTGGTTGCCGAGACGACAATACAAAAAAATTACTTCGTCAGTTGTCTCAAACTTTCTCAAACGTAAAAATATCTTGAAAGCTTGACAGTATAACATATGAAGCATTTAAGAGCTTGTAATAGGGTCCAAGCAGAAACAGAAAACAAATAATCCTTGAAGGGATGGCTAGAATTCATTCTTGAGAAAGTTGAAACTAATTCGTCCGGTCGACGCTTTAGTTCTCATTTTCGAATTTGTAAAGATACGGGAGAGAAGGGGAATTGATGCCACGGTATGCAGTAACGAATCTCATCGAAAATTGAAAAGCTTGATGTCAGCCTTCCTAGTAACAACTTGGAGAAATCGTTCAAAAAAATGATTGAATGCTTTTTCCAAGTTGCCATGAGGACGAACGGACAACAGATTTACACGACAGTATCTTCATGCATAAGAATACACACTTTCTTCATTAAAATTGCACGAATGTTACTTGTACGAAAACGCAAATCCACACACCATCACAAACAATCGTTGATTGATATGCCTTGTATTTAGCAGATTTATTGATTGGCGTTTGTTCATTCTATTAAATGCCACGTGTAGTAAAATGTTCGAGGCTCGTAAAATCTAATGAGAAATTCTATTGAATCGTCGGAAGGTGAAGTGACTAGAAATGAACAGAGTAAAAGTGCACCCATTTGTGAAAAAAATTATTTCTGTTATTCATCGAGTGAGATTTTGGAGTTGTGAAGACGAAGAAACCCGTTGGACATGGAGGCTGAAAGTGTTTTATTCGATTTATTATTCACTATTTCCTGTATCTTTGATGGCAGGAATGTTTTCGAATGAAAACAATGATGAAATAGTTTTTTTGTCCGAAGTTGCATTGCAAGTTATCGTTACGTTGGTTAGACTTTTGTATATAATTTGGAGGAAAATGGAAATTCTCGAATTGTTGAATTCGATTTGTGTTTATTTTGTTGAAGATCAGAGTACATTCGCCCTCGTTGAGAACAAACTTAGCATTTTCGTGAAATTCGTTAAGTGTTTTCTCGTATGCGGTGTTTTTGCAGCATCTTGTATAGCGCTTATCCTGCCGTTTATCGGAAGTGAAAAAACACTTTTCCTGAAAATTGGATTTCCGTTGGATTGGAAAAATTATGATTTCGCATATTGGGTGGCTTTTGTTTTTATTTTGACCCAAGCCATTATTACCATCATTTCAGTCTTGTTTTCCGTTTTCATTTGGTATTTGTTGTTTCATTGTGGCCTTCGGTACGTTGTGCTCGGAGAAAAGATTAAAACTATGGGCGCCATTGAGTTAGACGACAAAACATTAAAACGTACAGAAGGAAAAGTTGCAAACACAGAAAGAGAAAACGTTTTTCGTCGAGATTTGCATGAAGCGATATCGGACCACCAGCATTTGATCGAGTGAGAGTGACAGAAGCTGAAGATATTTTGATTTAGATTTCATTCTGCTTTGTTTTCTTGCTAGGATAACGCATCAAGTGAATGAATTCTCGACGAAAATATTTGTAATTCAACTGGCCACTAGTGGTGTGTGTATTTGTTGCTCTATTTACTGTCTTGTTTTCGTGAGTGAATCTTCTTACTGTAGTCAATATTCGTTGAATATTCATTCGAAACTGAAACTTTTGCAGAACATAGGAGACAACTTACTTGAGATCGCAATTCATTGGATCGTTTTCTTTTACAACACTTTCGATAGTTTCATCATCATGTATCTCGGCAACGAGATTAAAGCGGGAAATGACAGACTCTCCTACAGTCTATTCGAGTCGAATTGGACGGATCGATCGGAATCGCTGAAGACAGAAATGATAATTTTCGGAGAGTTTCTCATGAAGCCGGTGGAATTGGTTCTATTAAAGTTATACTCACTCACGCTGGGGACTTTTATGAGGGTAAGTTGCATGTGAACATTTCTTAGACGGAGTGTCTAATCGAGCATGACTTCCTTTCAGATATTGAACTCTGCTTACAGCATGTTCAACATATTGAAGAATTTCACATAAATCATAAAAGGATTTCACTTCACACTAGTTCTTAGAGTTAGTTTTAAAAGTAATTTAGCACACCGAACACTTTATGTGTAGTAGGAATTTACGTCACTACGAGGGAAATAACTTGTCACATTAGAGTAACTTCGAGCTAGGGAATGCAATTACCGTACATCAAAGGGGTCATTCATAAAGGATGTCACGTTTGCTATAAAAAATGAGTATCCATAAAAAGGTAATAACTCAGTCAGGACAGTAAATTCTGTTTATAGAACTTTGCCTATAGGGGGGGGGCGTGTTGGGGGGCGGTGGGGGGCGTGTTTGGGGGGGGCGTGTTTGGGGGGGCGTGTTTGGGGGGGCGTGTTTGGGGGGGGGGGAGCCGGAGTGCTATAAACAAAATCTCTGACCAGTTAGGAGATATGGACTTTGTGGAGTTTATAGCAAGCGTGACATCCTTTATGAATGACCCCAAACGGTAAAAACCGGTAAATTTTCAAAAAAAAATCCTAAATATTTCTTTGTCGGGAAAAGTAGAAAAATGTATTTTTACATTAGAATGTAATGATTAGATTATGCTTCAGGATCATTGAGTGTTTGAAAATATGCCCATAATAAACTTCAACTGTCTAATCTCCTACTGGCCACTATACGTCGCACGAAAAAAATGCCCGTTCGGATTCACTCCTAGGAGATAATTCTATCTTTGTGGTAGAGGGTCCCGAGTGGAAATGGCAGTCTTTGTGAGTACTAAAATTGAGTGTACTCACAGCCTCAAATCAGTCTCAATTTCTAAAAAAAAACTCAGAAGTGCTCAATTTCGCTTTTTTTTATAAAATCATCATCAATGAGACCAGTACTCATGGCTGTTGAGCATGCTCAATTGTGAAAAATATTTTTTTTAGCCAATGAGACTGTTGAGTGTACTCATTTTCGACAAAAATATTTTTCACAATCTTATTGAGGCTTTTGAGACTGTTGTGTGTTGAGTGTCGATGTTAATCGCAGAGCGACCTCGGACAATTTCTGAGTCAGGTCGAATCTGTTTGGAGTTATTCACGCCATTTACTAGAGTTGAATTTTTTCGTTTCATGTTCTGTCTTTTTTTGTTAATTTTGTCTACTCCACTTTTGTCCACTTTGAGTATACTCTATAAATTCAATGATGAAAGTTATTAAGATGTAGCATCGAAAACTGAAACGAAACAAACTCACTCGTAATGAAAGCGAAAATTTACAAAAGAACATAATCGAAGACCCGTACGTATCAGAACAGACGTGGCAAAAAGAATAAATGTTACAAAAAGACTCGAACGTATCTAAATATACCGAAGTACATCTGAGACCAGTCACTTTGATGGCCTAAATGTTCTCCCCTGCACCATATCAAAAAGAGAACCAACGTACTTTCTTCAAGAAATCTTGAAACTATTTTCTCTAGATTGTAATTCTCACCAAGCAAATTATAAGTAATTATATTGATATGTGTCATCACTCCCAATTCTTGAAGTGGCTATATCCCAAGGACTTAGACATATTTCCCCAAAACTCGATTTCTACTAAAATCATTTTTCCAGTTTTGTTAAATCAAATGCTTTCATTTGACACTAAAATGATCAATTTCGGTGCGTTACTTGCTGAGATATTCGCGAAAAAGTTTGATCGACTCTCGAAAATGAATGTCCGGCCTTCACTTCTTCGAATCATGGGAAAAAAAGTTTAGGCTGATCGGTTGAGTCTTTTGGAAAAAAGTGCAGACGGACGAACAGACAGACAGACGGACGAACAGACAGACACACGAACTAACAGACAGACAGACGGACATTTTTTTATTGCTGATTCGTCATTTCTAGACGATAATAGATGCATCGCCCCAACTCCCACCTCGATCTACCCCATGTTACAATAAAATTGTTTGTAGTAAACGTATAGGACCTTTGTACTTCGCACGGGTCCTTACCATCACTTAAGGTCGCTCGTTTTTCATTTATTTTTAATTTGCTCACACTCGTTCTCTTCAGATGTAACGATTGATACCTCGGACTTCTTTTGATTGAAAGTCGAAATAACGACTTTTGCG
>CM055404.1:50953333-50982936 GCA_029228625.1 Pseudolycoriella hygida | reverse complement strand
AAAGCGCTCTAATTTTTTCAGGAAATCAAAACTTTGAACACAAGGTTCCATTCAAACGAACTCCTGCGTATTTTCTGCGATAGCGTCACCTCAAGCGATATCATTAATTTTGGAAGCGGACTTACGGACTGCGTCACACTCTACCTTTAAAAAGGTTTTTGTTGTGATACGATGAAGGAAGAGATGCTGAACAGTACTCACTAATTCAGCCCACATGAATATCTGGAACCGAAGCAGATACGAGGGCTGATTTCGCAATTAAAAAACAAGTAAATGTCTGCATTATTTGGATTCAGTTCAATTTTTGACGCTACTGAAGATGAAGAAGTAGGCAGTGGCACTAAAGAAAGAAGTTACATTGATCTTTTTTTTGTAAAAAAATTTAACGTGTACGCACTCGGTACGCTGAGTATACGTTACAGGTTCATTACTATGTAGATGAAATTTAACGTGCTAGACAGTAATGATGCGACATACGTAATGATCCATTATGGTCCAGTTCATCCAGAATGAACTCTTCTAGCGTATAGGCCTTATTTTTATAAAGAAAAAAAACTATGTCCAAACCGCGATTTGCACCCGTTACATCCACACCAGCGTCTTATACGCTAACCATTATCCCACGGATTCATGCAACGAACAACGATTAGAAATCAAACACTTAGTTGTAAGGGGAGTAAGGCTAATAATTATGAACTTTTCATCTCGCAAATTTCAAACATTTGACATATTTCAAACAAATCTCACATTACCACATTTTGCAATTTGCCAATATTTTGAAATATTACGACGTTTCCTACATTTCAAACATTCCCCAAATTTCAAACAATTCCCACATTTTTCACTTTTCAAACATTTCACGCATCTCGCAGATTTATATTTCACACATTTCAAACAAATCTCACATTTCCCAACATTTTGAAATTTTCTGATTTTTTTTTCACTTTTGAAACTTGTTCATTTTTCAAACCTTTCTCAGTATTCGCACATTTAGCTCTTTTCAATCATTTCATTAATTATTAGAAGAATAAACAAATTCACTTGAAAATTCATCTAACTGACATAGTAAACGTACGGGTATGTCGAACTAAATGAACGTATTTGAATTGTTTCGCTGAAAAGTGAGCAGTTTTAAAAAAAGCCTCTGTAATTTTGTCTAAAAAATTTTTTTGGGCATCGAAGCTCAATGCGTCACCCCCTCTGATTTCAGAACTTTTGTAACTGGAAGAAAACTGTTTTACCTTAGATGCTTAACGCGTCACACTTTTCTGATTTTGTATGCAGACATAAAGACTTGCGTCACACCTCCTCTGTAAGAGGTTTTTTTGGCGGATATCAGTACTTTTGTAAGTTCATTTCCAGTCAAAAACCTAATGGAAGTTGAAAAGTCCTAGAGAAATCAACGTAAACCACGAAAATAATTTTTCAACCCTTTAAGTTTCCACAAGCAAAATTTAAATTTGCACAGTGGGATTATGGAAGTGACCATATAGCTGGATTGGACCATATTTCCCCAAAACCCTGAAAGACGTGTTCGCTTAAATCCACAACTTCATCTTTGGAACCAACTTTCCAACTCTCATAGTTCTGGAGATTCGAGTCATCCTGTCCAATTATGAAAGTGGCCATATACCTGGATTGGGCCATATTTCACCAAAACCCTGAAACAAGTGTTCGCTTAAATTTAATTCTCTATAACTTTGCCTTTGGAACCAACTTTCTAACTCTTATAGTTCTAGAGATTTGGGTCATCCTGCCTAATTATGGAAGTGGCCATATACCAGGATTGGGCCATATTTCGCCAAAACCCTGAAACACGTGTTCGCTTAAATTTGATTCTCTACAACTTCACCTTTGGAAGTAACTTTCTAACTGCTATAGTTCTAGAGGTACGGACTACATCTCATGAAACCTTATGGGCCATTCCAAATGTATGTAATCGAAGGAACGAAAATTTCTCCTGAGTCGCACAATTGTCCAATTTTAGTGTTTCTGCCGAACGTATGATCTCGTTATTTCCTACGGTTAAGGCAGTATTTCCGTTCCATACATTACAGGCGTCGAAGTTTGCATAGAATGGGCCTTATATGAACTTACAAAACCTTACAAAGTTGAAACAAATTGCCACAAACAAAGAAAGAAAGGTTTACCAAATTGACTAGTTAAAAATATTCGATTTCAGTCCATTTCCATTCAAAAAGCATTTCGGTCTAAAATTTGGCGTAGAGTCCGGGAAAAGTATTTTCCAGGGGGTACGACGCGTCGCACGGGGGGGGGGGGAAGTCAAAAAGCTCCTGTATATATGTTTCTTAGTCTACGAAAAAATTTCTTGTGAATTTTTTGGCGTGTATGACTTGCATCACGGCCCCTTAGTACCGTGGGGCCATGATATATTTATCGAGGGTTCGATCCTTGGATCGGACACGAACCTAGGTCATTGTTCCTAACCCCCTTAAATTCGAATTGAAGATGAATTTCACAAAACTGATATAGGGTTTTCTCTCCACGGTCCAACGAATCAAATGAGCCAATCGTCTAAAACCGTGATATTATGTGCCACACCTGTGCGAAGATTTTGCGATATGACTCTTAAGACAGCAAAGCTAATATTTACTTAGATACGTTCCAGTCTTTTTGCAACGTCTAATCTGTTTGTCACATCTGTCACATCTGATATAATATATCCATGATTTTTGGATTCAAAATTGATTTTGTTTACATAAATATTTAACGTAAAATTTATTACAAAAGTTTCTTTTGGTGGTTTCAACGACCCTTCTACAACATGACAAAATAGCATTCATGCTTACTAAGAAAACTCGTTCATTACCTTGTTACGAATTGCATCGACTTGTTACGAATTGCATCGACTCGCCTGACGGCTCGTCGTGCAACTGTTCGTAACACGGTAATGACTCGTTTTCTTAGCAAGCATGAAATCTACTATTGTAAATTGTAATTCTGAATTAAAAACAGTTGTGTTGCAGCAAAGCAGAAATAACGCTATTTTAAATGTGAGTGACTGTAAATAACAAAAAATAAAAAAAAACTTGCGTTCGCATAGTGAAAAATAGAAAATTTTGCGAGATTAGTTTCAATGATTTATTAGAAAATGGTGCGAGCGTTTCACCAGATGGAACTTTTCATAATTCTGTTATTATAACAATAAGTAATGTGACATCGTGAAATAAATTTTGGTAGGGCACAGCAAAATTTGGTTGAGTTGTAAAAATACGTAAAGTGGAAATAGCTGAATGGAGCATTCGAACGGAGTAACGAGACGAGCGAAAATAATATTGATTTGTTTGTATATTTTTCTTGATTTACTCTAAAAAGATAAGGTTACAATGTAGCACAGCATACAATAACTTCACCGAGAATCGATTCGTGTTTCATGTCAATAAAGTTGAAACGAAAGACATGATTTATTACAGAGTAACAACGTGAACATGAACTACAATTGCCTCGACAATTTAACTCATGTTTTTTATAGATAAAGCGACTCAACATCGGCTTAACCATACGGAGTAAGCAATGGATCACGGGAAGAGTTTTTTTTTTGAGGAAATGACGACAATCGCTGGAATGAGTGTATGAAGCACTTTATTGTCGTGAGTCAAATTTTTCAAGTCCTGAGGCGCATAGTAACAAAGTCATAATTAAATGTCTATAAGTAGAAGATAGTCTACACTTCAGAGTTATAACTATAATTTAGGTGAAGTTGAAACAACTGTAAACTTTAAATAGTCTAAATTTCACCACAATCTTATGTATACGCTATTGTTCAGCGTATCCTGTGGTTATAGTATTTATAATTCGTGATTCATGAACATTACATTAACAACAATCAGGAGTCCGCTTAACACTGAGAGCATTAAGCCGCTCTAGTTTAAACATACGTACAGTTGTTGTGAAAAAAATACAACTAAAACCACAAAACCTAATCAAATTTTAATTGTAAAATTACTGTTTGTGATGCAAATAAATAAAATTTAATTGAACCAATTGTGTTAGTTGAATCAATATTTAGATAAATGAAAAATTCAAAACGAAAATTTCATACACAACTGTCAAGATAGTTGTATTTGTATGTACCAAACACCCCGCAATATACTAACCCGAACACTTTATTTATTAAACGACAGATTCTTTTAATTCTTTTATTCAGTTCACTGTGCACTTACATTTCTTTAAAAAAAGACTACTTTTGACTGATGTATGTTAAAAATTGTTGTAAGTTCTATAAAAATTAGTAATTTTCACTAAACCCGCCTTGAAAAATTCAATAGCACTACCAAAGGCGCTACCTGTTAAAATGTCATTGCCACAAAGTTTTCCGCCCGGAGATGCCGTTTATGTTTTTGATAGTATGGGCAGAATGCTACTGCCTGTTTATCATACGCATAAGGTTGTAAGCCACAATTGTCACGTTTCTTCACACAAATGTCAAATTTAAAACTGAGATAATTCTTTGAATTTTCGCGAAATTTGTGAATTTTTGCAAATTTTTTGTGTACAATCGATTGCATCAATCATCCCAAACTTCTTTTCCCTGAAAGGAACATGCATCCCTCTATGATTCAAGTTCAAATATGAACAAAAGGTGAAATTTTACTTTACGTAAGTTTCACGAATTTTTTTTCTTACATTCTAAGATATTTAACTAGTTTTACTGAGTCGTTATCAAGTGTCAAAAGGAGGGACCAAACATCGAATGCACATTTTACTAGCCGCCTAGTTCGCTGTGACATTTTGTATAAGGAAAATTTCCTAGTTTCGTTAGCCACGTAGTTCTCCGTGACATTTTGTATTAGGAAAAATTCCCTAGCTTTGTTAGCCACCTAGTTCTCCGTGACATTTCGTATAAGGAAAACTTTAGTTTCGTTAGCCACATAGTTCTCTGTGACATTTTGTATAAGGAAAAATTCCCTAGCTTTGTTAGCCACCTAGTTCTCTGTGACATTTCGTATAAGGAAAAATTCCCTAGCCTCGTTAGCCACCTAGTTCTCTGTGACATTTTATATAAGGAAAATTCCCTTGTTTCGTTAGCCACCTAGTTCTCCGTGACATTTTGTATAAGGAAATATTCCCTAGCTTTGTTAGCCACCTAGTTCTCTGTGACATTTCGTATAAGGAAAAATTCCCTAGCCTCGTTAGCCACCTAGTTCTCTGTGACATTTTGTATGAGGTAAAATTCTCTAGCTTCTCTCTAGCTTCTAAGAAAACAAAAATTCCCATAAGTTATGCTATGATAGTAATATTGGATCAACAAGCGACATCAGGTGTTGAATATTAATAATAAACAACACCAGCCAGCAAGAAATGCACTTTACAGCGGCAATTAAATACCACTCCGCACCATGGCACGAAGTACGAAGATACTTGCGCAGTATACTTGCAGGTGTTATAAAACAGAGAGAATGGTATGCACTGATAAAGAAGCAAAAATAACATTGGGACCCGGTCATTGGATCGTCAACCCCGCACAAGTCTAGCTAATTCCTCTAACTACTAAGGTTAAAAGTAAATTAGCTCAATTCAACAATAGTAATAAATTAACTAAACATGTTAAGATTGTACTAAATGCATACCAATAAAGGTGTCTAAATCAACCAAAAATACGGTTGATTTAAAAAAAAAATGTTTTGCCCCTTGGACCCAGAAAGGGGAATATTCTCCCTTGACCATCCTTTGCGGGGCTGCCGCCCCTACCCCGCTTTTTTATTTTTCTTTTACGTTTCTGGCCTGTTGCGTTGCTTTTCCAACGAACAATTTTTTGTTTAACCTAAATCTTAATTTGAACACTCATCACATGTCAGCGACATCTACTCTAACAAAATTTTATTCATCTAATATAAATTTTTATTTCATCCGGAT
Organism: Pseudolycoriella hygida; assembly: GCA_029228625.1. Lineage (NCBI taxonomy): Eukaryota > Metazoa > Arthropoda > Insecta > Diptera > Sciaridae > Pseudolycoriella > Pseudolycoriella hygida. The sequence continues at coordinate 50,977,059 of CM055404.1, read as the reverse complement.
TTCATTCGGAATCATCTGTTATTTTGAGGCTTCCGGATTTTGATCATGCAGATTTTTTCGTGCGAATTTTTCGTGTCCGGATTTGGAACGATCACCAATGGGTCACCCAGGGGAGATTCGAATGCCATGTTTTGTTACAGCATCGAGAAAAATTTAAAAAGGTCAAATGATAAATGCGTTACTACACCCTCGACAAGAATGAAATATTTTATGACCATCACAAGATCACTTGGGAGACACGAGACACCCATCTTGGCGAGACTTACAGTCGTTGTTTCTTTTTGAGACGTATCATACCGAGAAGGAGATCCGAACTCATGAAGCGGAGAGTTAGAAGACGACAATTTTCGTGTGACATTTTTTATGAATGAAAGCTTTACATTAAAGGCTTTGCCTAAATCAGTTTGAAACCATAATTTAAATGCCTACCACAAGAATTAAACATCCAAAACATTCGAAAATACATTAAAAAGCATTATGAAGGGACCCGTACGTATCAGAATATATGCCGCAAACAGAGTTGATGTTATGAAAAGACTCGAACGTATTTAAGTAAATATCGCCTTACGTCCACATTAAATTGTATTGGAATTTTTTTGTAATAATTTTTTTTAATAATTGTAAGTAGTCAGGAGGCTTCGGCCATTGATAAAGTAAATAAATAAATAAAAAAAAAAAAAGAAATTGTCGATAGGGCAATATTGAAAAACGCGTCCGAATCAAGGGTGTAACGGATGTAACCCTTCTGAAATCACAAAATCCATCCCAAAATAGACGAAAATGTTTACCACAATTTTCTCCACAACGTCGGAAAACCCGTTTTTTGGGCTAGTGTCGACCTTAGTCCGTCTCAGGGCCCTCAGGAGAGGCCTCGTACCAATACTTCCATAGGCAAAAATATTTCTCTTATTGTTCATATTATACCATTTTTTGTCTAGGGCCGACCTGAGGACTGACCTAGGGCCCTAAGTAGGTGCCTCAGACACATACGTTCGTCCATAGACAAAAATGCAACATGGCAAAAAAATTTGTTTGGTTAGGGCCGACCTTAGGACCGACATGCGGCCCACTTGAGCCCTAAGCACAGACAAAAGTTTCTTTAAAAAATTTTCTTCCATGCCCAGATCTTTCAAACAAAAATAAATTTATGAAAATCGGAAAAGATTTACTCGAGTTATGTACAAAAACCACGTAGAGCCCTAGCAAAGACTCGTTTTTAGTACCCTAGCTAAGTAAAAGGACTCAAATTCAAAAATTGTCAGCAATGCCCAGATCTTTCAAACAAAAAAAAAAATATTTGAAAATCGAAAAGATTTTATCGAATCGATGAAAGAGTTAAATAGGACTAGCTGCAACAAAAAAAAGTAAATAACGAAGCGAAGTCGATGGGCAGAAGCTACCGCATAACTGTGCCAAGTAGCAAAATGTTGCTCCGTCAGGTGTCTTGCTTAGTGGGCTCATTCGGTGACCCATCATTTCGCCGCGTATGTTTCGCCGCCGAGCATTTCGCCGCTGATCATTTCGCCGCCGATCATATTGCCGCCGGGAACGTTTAGCCGCGGACTCGTTTGACCGTAGATTCATTAGGCCGCAGACATTTCCTCAGTGTATGTGGTTATATGTGATTAATGTAACCAAAGCGAGTGATTCATCCTTCTACAAAATGTCACGAAAGCGAGTGATTCATCCTTTTACAAAATGGTACGAAAGCGAGTGATTTATCCTTTTACAAAATGTAACAAAGGCGAGTGATTCATTCTCTTACAAAATGGCGCGAAAGTAAGTGATTCATCCTTTTACAAAATGTCACGAAAGCAAGTGATTCATCCTTTTACAAAATGTCACAAAAGCGAGTGATTCATCCTTTTACAAAATGGTACGAAAGCGAGTGATTTATCCTTTTACAAAATGTAACAAAGGCGAGTGATTCATTCTCTTACAAAATGACGCGAAAGCTAGTGATGCATCCTTTTACAAAATGACATGAAAGCGAGTGATTCATCCTTTTACAAAATTTCACAAAAGAGAATAGTTCCCCACTTCAAAAAATGACACGAAAGTGAGTGAACGGCGAAATGATCACGAGGCTAAATGATAACGCGGCGAAACGTGCGCGGCGAAACGATCCTCGGCGAATTTATAGGGAACCGGCTCATTCCACGAACCATTCTACCGTTGCAAACAATGCAAATGCTATTAGAAACTGAGTGCACACAAATGTATTTTCGTTCACCTCTATAAAAAAGTTACCAGTTTATATGGAAAACAATGGTGAACGCAAGCAAATTCACAAAGTTTACAAAGTAGATCTGTTGTAATGTAAGGAACGATCATGTTCCTTATGTTCCTTACATTGCATACCGTTGGAATGAGCCAAATACGGTATATGATCGGTTTCATGGGTATTTCTACTTTGTAAATTATGTAAACGCTCCATAAAGTGTAAACCAAATTGTTTTTAGTTTAGTTTGTATGAAAGAAACAACTGTCAACAATGACAATAACTAAATAAATAAATCTTTAACTCTTCACTCTGGCTAAAATTACATAAGTGCGTCCCGTTTCCTCGAACGATGATCGAAGGGAACGATGTTTTTGTCTCAATAATTTATATGAATCAATCATGTCATCTTTCAGCCAGTAAGCCTCGTATGCCGCTCAATGCTCATAATCATCACTGAATATATGCACCGTTTCGCTTGCACTGTTTACAGTGAAATATTCAAAAAGATGAATGTGTCAAACAGGTCAATATTCATTTAGCTTAAAAGATACATAGACGTCGGTGTAATTCAAGTATAATTTTCGATTTCACACTTTTTTCCCTTGGTTTATGTGTTAACATGAGTGCAAGAAACTCAGCATTAGCATCACTTACCGCTACATATACCGACAGTGAAAATGAGGACGAACGCGACTCTCATTCAGCTAGCCAGAGCTCTTCGGATACTGAATCTCCACCACCATCAACAACCACCTCACCGAAGCACAAACCAGACAAATCACCAACGGTAGCTGCGGCAGCGGTTGTTTCATCATCGAAATCAGCACGGCGCCTAGTCAGTTATAACGACGACAATGTTATATCGGACGATGAAAATGAAACTGTCTCACCAAATACGGAAACAGTGAACATGGAAATATCGGAAGAGGACGAAACGTCACAGGAGAAGGCTGACAGAAACAAAGTGAAAATTGACCAATTCGCTGAATATGGGTTTAGTCTGCCTGCAGAGCCAAAGGGTAAATGTCCTCAAGATTTACAAGATAAAATAACAAATATGTACGAGAAAATGAAGAGCGGAATGGACATGAACAAATTAATTCAAGAGCGAAAAGAGTTCCGTAATCCAAGTATTTACGAGAAATTAATTCAATATTGTGACATTGACGAGCTAGGAACAAATTATCAACCGGAAATCTACGATCCGCTGCAATGGGGTAATTGAGCTTCCACATCTCTTATTGTTTCTAGTAATTTAATAATAGCAGTAGTAACAAAAAATAGAGTTGAAATATTTGCCTTAAAGTTGATGATGAGTTTCGTAGATTTAACATTCCAACTTGTTGCAGGAAAAGAATCGTTCTTTGAAGAGTTGGCTAAAGTACAAAAGACTGAAATGGAAAAGCGAGAAAAAGAAAAACGAGAAAACATTAAACAGGAGTTAGTACTTGCTGCTGCTAAGAAAGCTGAAGAAGAGGCTAAGAAAAGGTAACGCTTGAATCTCTCTATTTGCCTCTAAGAACGTTAAAAGAGCGACAGCAAAAGTAGTTTCTGAAAAGTCCTAAAGATTTTCAGTAAATTTTCTGAGAATTTGAAGGATTTGTTGTCGATTTTTCTTAAATTTAAGGATTTTCTTTTGAGTGCCCCTTCTATGTTTATTTGTCTCTCCATATACACCAGACATATACAACGTAATTTGCGTCCCATCCGAATAATGTACATGTCTCTAGTATGCATACAATGCGCGCCACTTTTAGCGTAGAAAGTGAATGATTTTTTGCTAATTCCAGAAAATCGAAATGGGATCAACCAGCACCAAGTGCAACATTAGGACAAACGGCGCCGCTAGGTAAACCAACGTCAATCCCAGCCACTATTCAGCCATCAATTACGACAAATGCAACAGGTACGAAAGGCACTGTTATATCTGCATTTGGATCTCTGCCTAAGAAACCGAAAGTGTAGCTACTACAGTAACAATAAACGATGTGTACAGTAAATTATTCTTTTTCGATCTCCAATAAACGTTTCACAATTCAGTCCTGCACGTGTAGTTGTTCCATAGATCGATTTAATTGTAAGAATTCGGAAAAGTTTGAACAAAGAGTGCGGTTTTCGAATGTCAGTACCATTGTTCTTCTATTGTTCAGTCTGTACGAAAAGATATTCGAAAATTTCGGAAACTGTTCGAAATTCTCTCCGGTCTTTATGTATTCAACCACCAGGTACATTTGAAAAATTGCAAAGAAAAGGTAAGTTATAAAACTCCAGAGTAAAGATGATCATAAACATAACCAAAGACCCGTACGTATCAGAATAGATGTGGCAAAGAGACTCGAACGTATCTACTACATGGGGTGAAAAGTCCGCGGCCTCATATAGAGATGGCGTCATTACTTCAGAATTTTTGTTAACATTCAGTAGTACCACCCTTTAGTTGTCTACAGCCAAAATTTCCTGACATTTGGTGTCATAGTTTTCGAATTACTGTCAATAGAGTGACGCAGGTTTTTGTTGTTCGTAAAAAATGGAAAATAATGAATTCCGTGTGTTGATTAAACATTGTTTCTTAATGGGAAAAAATACGGTGCAACGTATACGTATACAACGGTCAAGAAGTGGCATGCTGAATTTAAACGAGGTAATACAAGCACCGATGATGCCCCACGTTCGGGACGTCCAAGTGAAGCAGTTACTGAAGAAAACATCAAAAGAATCCATCGTATTGTTTTGGCTGATCGGAGAGTTAAAGTTAGTGAAACAGCTGACATCCTCAAAATATCAACAGAACGGGTGCGACACATTTTACACGAGTATTTTGACATGAAAAAGCTTTCTGCGCGATGGGTGCCGCGTTTTCTAACAATTGATCAAAAGCAGCACCGTCTTGACGATTCAGAGCGTAATTTAGCTTTGTTCGAGCGTAATCCAACGGAGTTTTTGCGTAGATTTGTCACGACTGATGAAACGTGGATTCATTACTATACACCAGAGTCCAATAGACAGTCTGCAGAGTGGTTAGAATTTGGTCAAAGCCGACCGAAGCGCCCAAAGGCACAGCGATCTGCAGGCAAGGTTATGGCCACGATTTTATGGGATACGCATGGCATAATATTTATCGACTATTTGGAGAAAGGAAAAACAATAACTGGCGAGTACTATGTCACATTATTGGAACAGCTCGACAACGAGATCAAGAGAAAATGACCGCATATGCAGAAGAAAAGATCCAGTTTCATCATGACAATGCACCAGCGCATTCATCCATAAAAGCAACTGTGAAACTGGACTCTTTGGGCTATGAATTACTCCACCACCCACCTTACTCTCCAGATCTGGCCCCCAGCGACTACTATTTGTTCCCAAACTTAAAAAGATGGCTACAGGGAAAAAGATTTTACTCTAATGATGAGGTGATATCCGAAACAGAGGCCTATTTTGCAGGGTTGGAGAAATCCTATTCTACCAAAGGTATCCAAATGTTGCAGGACCGTTGGACTAAGTGCATTTCCCTTCAGGGAGACTACGTTGAAGAATAAAATTAATTTCATATGTAAAAGTTAGTTCTTTCATTGCAAGGCCGCGGACTTTTCACCCCATGTAGTAAATGTAGAAATGAGCAAAAAATCCAATGGTTTGTGCTCTTTCATAACGTTAAGAATTTCAAAGATCCATAAAAATTACCCAAGGTAATGTCAAAGTCCTTACCGAAGTACGTCTGAGACCATTGATTTTGATGACCAGGGGAGACAATATCAAAAGGAGGACCAACGTAGTTTCTTCAGAAATCCTGAAACTATTTTCTCTAATGTAATTCTCACCAGCTTTTCCTTAAGAGGCGAACTTTTAAGAGACCGTAATTTTTTAGATATGTGTCATCGAGGGGTGGCGCACTTCATTTATTCCATTTATTCTTTTATTCCATTTATTCCATTTATTCCATTTATTCCCATTTATTCCATAAACCGCAGAAGTGCGTCACCCCTCGTGTGTCATCCTTCCCAATTCTAGAAGTGATCTAGAAGGGGTCATTTTTTCTTAAAACCCTGAAACACAAGTTCTCTAAAATTTTATTCTCTACAACTTTGCCTCTGAAAGCAACTTCCTAACTTCTAGAGATATGGGTCATTCCAACCAATTCTAGAAGTGGCGCCAATAGCGATATAAGGACTATTCGCACATCGACGAAAAGTACTTGCTGAATTTGTTTATAATGAAGAACATGCTGTCGTAATGTTTAATGAGAAGAAAATTTAAACTAACAAAGTCAGCATTTTGCGCTTTAATGAAATGCCACAAAAACCTGGGTATCTAACAAAACTAGGGAGATTTTCCTTTTACAAAATGTCACATAAACTAGGTGGCTGCCGACGCTAAGTAACTTTTCCTTTTACAAAATGTCACAAAAACTAGATGGCTGAAGACGACGCTTAGGTATTTTTCCTTTTACTAAATGTCACGAAGACTAGGTTAGTAACGAAACACATACCATTTTGACCTTAGTTGATTTAACTACTACTGAGAGAATAATATGAGGGTGAATAGCCATAGTCACTATAAAGAGACTATTCGCACTGCGCTGTGACTATTCTTTCTGCGTGCAAATTGCATTTACTTTTATTGTCTGTGTAATATTGTGCAAGTAGCTCTCACATGACTACTCGTACAATGTGCGAATAGGACTTATATGGCACAATGTGCGAATAGTGTCTACCAAAAAAAATTTCCCAGTTTTGTGAGATCAAATGCTTTAATATAACACCAAAATGAACAATTTTCGTGCTATACTTACTTTAACTTTTTCGGCGGTACAGCCTTGTGGGCCTTGGCCTTCTCGACGCTTCTTCGCTTCTGATCCAATTTCGTCTGTTCCTCGCTGCGTATTGCCAATTTCTTATACCGAGCGTCCGAAGATCTTGTTCGACACCATCGATCCATCTAATTTTTGGGCGACCAAGGGGACTCTTTGCCCTTCTGGATCGTTACGGAATAACTTTGGGGGGCTCTGTTTTCATCCATGTGTGCTAAATGTCCCGCCTACTTCATCCTTTGGACTTTCACCACCGCCAAAATTACGTTCCAATTCAAAGTTTTATCGCCGTCGCCACCTTTCACCCTCGCGCATCGCTCCAAATATGGTGCGAAGTAGCTTGCGCCCTAACTTTAGGAGCAACTGTTCATAACTTTCCTTCATCGTCCAAGATTCGCATCTGCAGATCAATACTGGACGAATAGCATCTGCTTGCCGCCATGATACGTCCGGACTTGAAGCTCTCTCTCCTTTCGAAGAATCAGACGAAGTGTGAATATTTGGTCAGTTGTTGAGCGATCTCGTCTGAATCCGCCTTGATAATCCCCAATGACACTCTCAGCCCGTGGATTTAGTCTTTCGAATAGCACTCGAGTAAAAACTTTGTGAGCCGTGTTCAGCAAGGCAATTCCACGGTAGTTTTTGCATTCGCTTTTATCGCCTTTCTTGTGTAGAGGTAAAATAACACCCTCCAACCACTCGTCAGGCAACTTTTCCGTGATCGATATTCGTTTTACTAAATCATACATTACTTTAGGCAATTCACCACCCATTTTCAGCAGTTCTGCTGGTATATTATCCGGACCGGAAGCTTTGTTGTTCTTGAGTGAGATTATTGCTGCTGAGACTTCCTCCATTGTTGGCGCTGGTCGTATCGTAGACAGTCGTCGTCAAGAAAGGAAACATCGCTATCATCAGTCACATCATCATCCCCGTTGTACAATACATCAAAATGCTCCTTGAATCTCTCCAAGACATCATGTTTTGCAGTAAGCCTTTCCTTTCCTTTGATTGTTTATACATTTATAGTCTTTTGCGCTACACAATCTCTCTAGCTGAAGTAGCGTCCTATCTTCGAGCTCTCTCTTCTTGCGCCGGTGCAAAAGTTTTTCCTCCTTCCTCAGTTTTTGCATCTCACACCTTCAGTCACTTTCTGTTCTCTCGTTCTTGCAGCTTCCTTTCTTAATCGCGCAGCGTTTTTACGTTCACTCCGCATCAAACCAGGTATTGATGTCATTAGAGCTCTGATATCCTAATGTGTTGGTCGCTTCTTGTTTGATTACTTCACTCACCGATTGCCAGTCGAGAGGAGTATCATCTGGTTGAGCTTGTTGTAGTTGTTGAAGCTTTGTGCTAATGTTTTCAGCATATGTCGCTGCTATCTGTGGATCTCTTAGTTTGTCCACTGCAAAACGCCTCACAGTTTCTCCTTGGCTATTATGAAGCCGGGAAGATGTGATCGCAGTGTTGACACCACAAGTGATCAGAGTCGACATTTGCTCTCCAATTAGGTGACAAGTTGTCATTGGGGCGCTTCCAGGTAGCTAGATGTCTTGGTGAAAGGTACTTCTCACTACGAGGTTCCTTTCAGCCGCGAAATAAATCATGCGCTGTCCGTTTTCATTCGTTTCATCATGCAGACTGTATCTTCCAATTGTTGGTCTGAACACTTCATCTTTACCCACTTTGGCGTTGAAATCTCCCAAAACGATTTTGATGTCGTGTGCCGGTAGTTCATCGTAGATATTTGCGAGCAATTCATAATATTCGTCCCTGACTATCGAGTATGTCTGACGATTCATTATGTGGAGCGTGTACATTAACTAGGGAGTAGTTCTTAAAACGGCCTTTAATTCGTAGCACACATAATCGCTCGTTGACCTTCCGGAAGTTCAGAGCCAAGTGTTCAAATTGTCTATCTACTAGGAAGGCAGTACCAAGTACATGGTCTCGACTTTTGCTGCTGTGAAAGGTGATGTAGCCATTATAGCGGAAAATTTGTGAGTCTTTATTATATCCGCTCTCTTGAATAGCTGCAAAGTCGATTTTGGCCTTCTTCAGTTCATTTGTCAGTTTCGTTAATCCTCCAATTCTGTGAGTCGGACATCTCACATTCCATGTTCCAATTCTCATATCCTTTATCCGTTTCCGAGCCGTTGCCGAAGGCCTCCCAGCATCCGAATGAGATCGCATATTGTCTCTTTCTTCTCCAGCTTTCGTTGCAACGATTTTCCACAATCGCTCGCAGTCTTGTGTCCCAAAGCCAGGTCGCTAGCCTCAACTATTCATCGGAGGACCAATTTTGTTTTGTGATGGTAGCCCAACTGACTAGACGTGTGTATGCTGCCATTGTCTCTTGCCGATGAGATCATCAGCCACCATACTAAGTCGCCACGCCATTTAGATAGGGTGTAGCTGCCTTCGGTTGTTCCCATACGTGACGTTAAGGTACTACCCGAAGACAGCCCTCCTCATCCTTATGCTGAGTGACCCACACTACTACACCAGGGCTGGTTACCTGATCGTTCATGCGGGTTACTCACTCTATAAGAGGTGTAACCACGGGTAGGATAGGATGTAGGAGTAGGTGGACAGAGGCTAGGGTACATAAGGACCTGTTAGAATATCAATTTGATATTATCATAGTAATCCACAATGTTCTACAATCTAGTGTTTGTATGAACTCATTCCAAATTAAATTGTTCTTTCGTAATGACGTGTTTGTCTTTAAATTATTTCCTTCGGCACTTTGGAAGCTTCCCAAATCCTGGTAAACCAACAGGACCGTCCTCACTTGATGAGATATTTCCGTAAAAGTTGCACCGACCCTCGAAAAACCATGTTTTTGGTCACTTCTTCGACCATATCTCTGGAACCACTTACTGATTTTGCTCATCTTTGAACTTGAATCATGACGGGAATTACAAAGGGACATTTTTTTCTGATTCGTCATCTCTAGACGATATTAAATGCATCCCCCTCACTTCCGCCTCGGTCTACCCCATGTGACAATCAAATTGTTTGTAGTAAACGTTTATGACCTTTGTTACTTCGTACGGGCCCGATAAAGCCAAGCGAGTCTAGTAAAGACCGTTTCAGATTCTACTAAACTCACCTTACGAAAAACTATTTTTGCGAGAAACGTCATTGTGGCCCCTAATTAGTTGGACAAAAACTTTCAAACAAGGAAGAGTGCCGATAACTTTAAGTACATAAATCGAAGTCAGCTTCTTTGAGTTCAAGAATTTATTAGGAACATGGAGGAAAATCTGACATCAAAAATCCTTTAGTGGCGAGTACAACCAGTGAGATCATTCGTAATTTTGTAAACCACCATGGAAGTGAGCTGGCGGCAAGATTCGAAGATGTTGATCGTGAATGTAGAAGAATATTTCAGATTTCACGCATAAGTTGCTCATTTTGAGGAGAAAATGGAAACTGACAATTTCTCCTCCACCAAAAATCAATTTAGTAAATTGAAAATTGCCTCTAGATGGCGCGGCGCTTATTTAGATCTAAAAATCGTTTCTCGCATAAAATCAGCGAATGTCAAATTGACATTGACACTCGTAAGAGTTCTCATATTTTCGTAGTCGAAAATATACCATCGGAAAAAACATCTCAGAACGTAAAGTTTTACTTGAACTGAAATAAATAATGGGCAACGTTGCATATAGACAAGTAAATGTCCCCGATCCTGCTGACATCAAAGGACCCCATTGTATGAATGAACCATCATTTGATCCGAATTTTGGCTTTCCAAATGGTCGAAAGGAGCGAGGTTTGTCGATCTATCAATTTTATGACAAAAATTATTGGTTTGATGATAGAAAAGGTCATTTAATTTGATTGAACTCTCGCAAAGAAATTGCTTTCCATTCAGAGCTGTCTAGAATGGATGGAAGTTGCTACGAAAAGCGGATAATTGTTGAGGTCAACTTACGTAACAAAACAGTTCACTAGAAGTTAACACTACAACCAAAACAAAATTATCGTCACTTAGTTTCCCCGAATGCGAAACGCTTCATTCGAATTTGTTTTTTATTTCTTGGAACTACTCAACTACTGTCATTTACGCAAAAGGTGTTGTTATGTGTCCTCGCATCGTTAGTCAATAAAACAAACGTCGATCAAGATATTCTAGAGAGTTGAAAGTTGTCCCGGGTTCATTCCAGACAACTTCAAAAGTGGGTTGCTGTCGATGTTGTGTTTATAAAGATTATTTTTCACGCTGGTTTGACGAAATAAATCGTCAAACAGAGTGCGACAACTTTTAATTTTAATGACAACAGTGATTTACAACCTTTTAAAAGGGTAAAAAAGTACTTTTTTAGCACGGTTTAAAGTCTGTAGCTCGAATCAGCTGTTTCACGATTAAATATTAAATGTTGTGAACTCGAACAATGATTTTTTCATCACGAATTTGTGTTTAAACTTCACCGTCCCATATTGTCTAGTGGCTAGGATATCTGGCTTTCACCCAGAAGGCCCGGGTTCGATTCCCGGTATGGGAATTTTTTTTTTCATCCTGTAAGGTCTTTTTTCATCGGGTAACTTTTTTTTGTGAAGCTGTGACTTCATTTATAACTATCCAACCCTAACTTGGCACATCTGGCTTCATAAGGCGGGAGTCTGAACGGTGCTACTCTATTAGTGTCACCAAGTGCGTAAATAACAAATTGTTTTTGAACTAGATTCAATATCGTCACTATATGTCGTTTGGTGAGGGTCCCATATTACTGATCCGAATTCAAGCTTCGATCGTAAATACGACGTGTAAAGCACTTTTAGGATCCTGGGATTGAAATGGCCTTTCGAAATCGCTTTTATGAAACCCATTGACTGTCTCGCCCTCTCAATGTGTGCATCAAATGTGTAACGAGCATTTATTGATATACCAAGATCACGAACTTCCTGCTTCCTTTCAACGATGTGCTCACCCATAACATACGTAGCATTGTACTGATCGTTACTCCTCGATATCGTTAAAATCTCGCATCGACTTCACTGTCATTGCCAGCTTAATGTCGTCTGCAAAGAGGAGAACGAGTGAATGTACAACACATTTGACAATGTCGTTAATGCCAACAACGAACAGTAACGGTCCCAATAATCAGCTGTTTCACGATTAAACTTTAAATGTTGTGAACTCGAATAATGATTTTTTCATCACGTGTTCTAACTTCACCGTCCCATATTGTCTAGTGGCTAGGATATCTGGCTTTCACCCAGAAGGCCCGGGTTCGATTCCCGGTATGGGAATTTTTTTTTTTTTTTTTCATCCGGTAAGGTTTTTTTTTCATCCGGCAAAGTTTTCTTTGATCCGGTAATATTTTTTTCATCCGGTAACTTTTTTTTGTGAAGCTGTGACTTCATTTATAGGTTTATTTCGCCACACATTTAACTTCTAAAATCATCAATTTGGGTTTCGACAGAAACATTCAACTATAGAACAAGTCCATCGGCTCATTGACATCATAGAAAAAGCACTAGAAGGTGAAGAAGTGTGCTCAACAATTTTCCTGGACGTATCACAAGCATTTGATAAAGTTTGGCACGAAGGACTACTCTACAAGCTTAAACAACACTTACCAGTTCAATACGTTAACCTGCTAAAATCGTACTTAACTGACAGAATGTTTCGTGTAAACCATGGAGTAGACTTCAAGGTTATTAAGGCTGGGGTACCCCAAGGCAGTGTGTTGGGACCGATCCTATACCTCTTATTCACCAGCGATCTACCACAAACACCAAACGTCATGACGGCAACTTTTGCAGATGACACAGCGAATTCAGCCAGAGCTAAAACTGATGTTCAAGCAACAACCCTGCTGCAAATATCCAACGACAAGGTTGAAAACTGGACCAAAAAGTGGCGCATAAAGCTCAACGACCAAAAAGCTGTTCACGTGAATTTTACGAACAAACGGATTCCAAACCCGGAGCGACTAAAGATGAATGGAAACCTCATCCCCCACAAAAACTCGGCGACATACCTTGGGATGCACGTCGATGCCAAAAATAAGTGGATCGAACACATAAACGCCAAAATCACCGAACTGAACCTTCGCTTTAGAGAATTATATTGGATTCTAAATCGCAAATCAAGATCCTCAATATATAACAAGCTCCTGATCTACAATCAAATCCTGAAACCAATTTGGATGTATGGAATTCAATTGTGGGGATGCGCCAGTAACTGTCATATTATGAAAGTGCAAAGATTCCAGAATAAAGTTTTAAGAACTATCACTAATGCCCCCTGGTACATACGCGTTACAAATATTCATCGTGACCTTGGCGTTCCTATGGTTGCTGAAGTCATCAAAATGATTGCTACGAAACACGAAAAGAGGCTCATTCAGCATGAAAATCCAGAGGCACACCGCTTATTGGACACGAAAGACGGCTCAAAAGGACCAAGCCACATGAATCAGGAGTAGTTACCCACTATCCCACAACACTCAACCAACAGACAAAGTGCAAAGATTATCAATGGACTCTTTGTGAAACTATAAAACAAAAACTAATTCAGGTGTAAATTAATGGTTGGCCATTTATGACCAGTTTTAATAAAATAGTCAAGAAGAAAAAAAAAAAAATTAACTTTTAAAACAATTTTTTCTTACATTCCAGTGATGATTGCTACTGAAGAAGAAATGATATCAGCCAAGATACCGCTTGAAGAACGAGACTATTGTGCTCATAAGCTACTTGACTATCGCGCGTGTCGTGCCGATGTATTCCCTTTCGTTTATAAATGCCATCATGCGAAACACGATTATTTAACATGCCAATACGAAGAGTAAGTCGATAATAGTTTTATTTGAAATGAATGGGCTCATAAAATTTGTCAATTTGCAGCTACGTTATTCGCATGAAAGAATTGGAACGCGAGCGAAGATTGTACGAACGTCAGAACCGAATCGAGAAGCGAAATTTTGCATAGGATGTGCATTTGATTTGTTGTTGATTTGAAATCGTCGAATTGGTAGTGACGTTTTTTAAAAAATAAAATTTTCTTCAAAATTATGGTTTTGTATGGAATATCTAGCAAAACTTGAACTGTAAATAGTGGCATAAGTCAAATACATTATGGCGAGGCCATTAGAAAACAAAAAATAAAATACTTTACGGAGTTAATTTCATCGATGTTATGGGAAGAATTTGTTTCGTAAAAGGTAAGAGAAATTCTTTTTTATCATTCTCGACCAGCCGATGTAAATTTAGAAAACAGAGTAACATAGGACTGGGGAATGCAAAACCAGATCGGTTCTCAAGGATATTAATGTCTATTTTATGTCAAAATTTGAATTAGAACTCTTTACCATTGTCAAATTGAATTCGACTATTATGGATTTATTAGTCGAGGTTATTGTGAATAACGAAAATAATGTCCTGCGTCACCGTGAATGAAATCATCGTGGACACAGGAATGAAAGCCATTCAAATGTTTGTTTTGATTATCACTCATGGTCTCATATGTAACCGAGAATGATTAAAAAATGCTGTAACATACACAGTAAATGGATGAGAATGACTTTTTTAAAGTTTTTTTAGTGCACGATTTGTCTAATTTAACAAAAATTTATTTTCAAACAAAACATTTTGACAGCATACTTATCAATGCATTGTACTTCACTTGAGTGTTTTTTTGAATTTTTTTCCCTTAAATTCTTTTGTTTTTCCATATTTAGTCGAGAATGATAAAAAATTATAAATCCATGTATTTGCTACTATGTGAAATATAATGCTCGGCTGAAGAAAAGTCAACGGGCTGCCGCCCATTTGTGGGGAAAATGATGCTTTAATTGATGTTAAGAACCTCTGACACTTATGCTAGTATTTCACACATATTGGAGATGGGAGCCGTGCGAATATGTCGAGTAGTCGCACCTGTAAGCGTTGTTGCGAAGGGATCTGGTTCCATCGTACATGTTGATTCTGTCTCGTAGTAGGCTGATTCCGTCGGTACCGTAAATTGGGAACGGTCTTTCATCTTTTTCATTCTTTCAAAGTGATTCATTATAAAATGAGGCAAAAAATGCCGTTCCCAATTTACAGGTCCATCCACTTTGTAAACTTTGTGAATTTGCTTGCGTTCACCATTGTTTTCCATACAAGGCTCATTCCACGAACCATTATACCGTTGTAAACAATGTAAATGCTATAGAAACTGAGTGTACACAAATATATTTTCGTTCACTTTTACAAAAAAGTTACCAGTTTGTATGGAAAACAATGGTTGCGTTAACCAAATTCACAAAGTTTACAAAGTAGATGTCTTGTAACCAGGGCTGTGTTGTAATGTATGGAACGGTGTGTTTTGTCCCTATTTTAAAAGACGTCGTACTAACGACTGCAGATTCAGTTCAGTGTAACGGACGACCAAACGAAACGAACGCTTTCGAGTGTCGGAGCAAGGCTGCCGCGCTATAGCGAAATAGCGCAAAATTTCGCTATCGCTATTCGCTATAGCGATAGCGATAGCGTTTTCATTTGTCGAATAGCGACAGCGATAGCGACTTTTTCGTTAGTTTCACGCTATCGCTATCGCTATTTTTCATATGTTTGAATATTACAAATTTCTTCGTTCTGCTATTGAAAAATCATATCATTAGGAAACATTCCCGGAAGACACTACCTGCGTGTTTATAAGCAAAGGTATATTGCTTATATCAAAATGAGACCTTTCGAAGGTCCTCATCTGTCTCATTAATTGATTTCCACAGTGAGCATTCTCTATTTTAAGTGAACACTTAATCACCAAAGAACTTGAAATGAGACCATTCAACAGTCCTCATCTGTCTCAGTAATAGTTTTCTAAATTAAAATCTAGAAATATGAGAAGAAAAGAGGTGAGTTCAAAAGTGTCAACACTTTCAATGCATCGAAATTATCTAAAATAAGAAGTCCTCAACGTGTACTTTAACTGAAATTAATTTTTTAATGGATCAAAATAAGGATTTTTTTAGACCAAGTAATACTTAAACTTGAGACCAATGCGAGGTCTTTTTTTAGTTTCATTTGAGACTTTTTTTTTACTTGGGTGGTAATAAGCTTAATTATTCTAAAATATGTAGTTGGTTTATACGAACCTCGACACGTTTTTTTTATTTCTATATTTCAACTTATTATATTATTTAAACCAAACATCCATCTTAACAAAGTGTAACATCGAGTTCTAAGTCAATAAAATGAAGTATTTTTATTCAGATACCTTGACTCAACATACAATAGCGAAATAGCGCAAATTTCGCTATCGCTATCGCTATTTCGCTATAGCGATAGCGACGCTATCGCTATTGAATTTTGAATAGCGATAGCGACAGCGACGCTATTTTTTTTTTCAATAGCGCGGCAGCCTTGTGTCGGAGTGTCTAAATATGAGAGTGGTGGTGAGGTGAAGAAACCGGGCCAGCGAACAGTGCTGCTCCCGACTAATCAGTGCCATTCTGACTATTATTTACTTTTAAATAATAGTCAGAATGGCACTGATTAGTCGGGAGCAGCACTGTTAAGTGTCTGGTTCGACTGCTGGGGTGATGCACTGAGTAACTGCCAGCTAGTGTGGATTAACCACGCTAGGGACCACATGCTTAACTCTTCGAAACCCAAAAAAAACTTTCAAAATATTTTCACATTTGATTAAAAAAATGTGTCACAAATGCCGGACCCACCAGTGTTGTAGTTCTTCTGTTCTTTCAGTTTTATACGCGAAAATTTGGCTTCCTGTACAAAAATACTACATACATTCCTACATCCAAGTCAAATTTTTGCGGTGTGAAAGCTGAGAGAACAGAAAAACTACAACACTGGTAGGTCCGGCATTTGTGACGCATTTTTTTAACCAAATGTGAAAATATTTTGAATGTTTTTTTTTGCGTTTCGAAGCGTTAAGCGTCACCCAAATTGATATCGGTTGTTTTGGAAGAAGGGACAAGGACTTGCGTCACATTTCCATTTTAAAAGGGTTTTTGTTGTGATGTCAGTAGTTTTGGAAGAAATTGAAACCGATCCCAAAAATAACAAAAAAACCTGATGGAAGTTGAAAAGTGCTAGAGAAATCCACATAAGTCCACAAGAATCCCATAAACCTATTAAGCCCCATTGGACCTCACTCATGTCGAGAATAACCGAAAAATATCAAAAACTCTAATGGAAGTTGAATACCTCACTTACCCAACCGTGACACACACCACACACATTATTTTATATGGGATTTGTATGGGAGCTTCCAGGAGCCCTAGCGCCCAAACGAGGCCGGTGACCCCATTTTTTTAAATCTTAGATGGCGTAGAATGTCCATCCAAAGGTCCCTGCAAAATTTAAAGAAGATCTGACCGCCAGTTTTCGAGAAATCGCCAAAAAAGTCGTTTTTCATACTAACTTACTAACTAACTAACTAACTAACTAACGTAGGATATAATTCATTTTCTTTGGCTTCTATGAAGCAGCGCATTTAGTATGGAAAATGACGATTTTCTAAAGGTCATATCTTCGGATCCACTAGACCGATTGTTTGGTATTCACTTATACATTCAAATCGTATCGATAAATTATCGTATTTTAACGAAACGAGTCAGTTCTTATCGAGCGATCAAACAAGTAACATTACTCTAGGAGTAATCAACATATAATTGTTGTCTAGGACAAAATAAACTTTTGTAGTTTGTAGAAAAGACAAATTCTTTTATTTCGATACACAACACCGATTTTAATGAGTAAAATGTCGATTTCAATCAAAATTTTACGTAGAATCCGATAAACGAGGTCTCATGGGGGTACGTCGCAAGGGGGGGGGGGTGGGAAGTCAAAACTTAGCTGTATATATGGTTCCGCAGTCTACGAAAAAACATTTCTGATTTTTTTGATCGTATGGGGACTTGCGTCACGGGCGCAATGCTACCGCGCGGCCATGATCCTTTTCTGTAATTCCCTTCACTGAAAGTCAGGGTTTTACACCGGAAAATGTCTGTTACCACACCACTATGTGTATGAATTCAATCAATCATAGGATACAACTCATTGCGTATTACTTTTACAATGAACGTGTAAGCTCTTATAAATTTGAATTATTTTGTCATTGACATGACGCTCAGACATTAACACATCTAGAACAGTTGCGTTATGGAGATAATTCGAGGAGATCAACATTTCGGCATCTAGTGCCAATCTTCAGTCAAGTCATGCACATTGATGAAAAATATTCTGAATTATGAATTAAATGTTATGAAAAACGTTAAATGTCTGTTATCATTTTTGATTGTGTACACGATATCTTGAGTTATTCTTGGTAGATTTTCAAAACTATTTTTTTAATCGACGAGAATCAAATTCTTGAGGCTAAGTTCGAAGATGGGATATGCGGGACCGACGATCTGGAAGTTATTCATCAAAAACACTAATTTGGGTTGGATTAGTTGAAAAGTAGTAAAACGAAAAAATCACAAATTAGAAAAGTATAATAGAATAAAACAACTTTATTTTTAGATGGTTGTTCAGTGTGTGACGTCTTCGTAAGCATTTTGGGAAGACGACCTTTGAATATTGAAATGTTACTGTAGCTATCGTGGCGATAGTTGAACTATCGTTGCGATCGTCGAACTATCGTGGCGATAGTTGAACTCTCGTAACTATCTTGGGATAGTTGATTTATCGCAACTATTGTGAGCTATCGTAACTATCGTACAATAGTTGAACTATCGTGGCGGTAGTTTAGCTACAGTAGCGGCAGCTAGCTAAACTATCGTGTCGTTAGTTAGATGAATTATCGTGGCGATGATTGAACTATAGGGGAGATAGTTAGACTATTGTAACTGTAGCTGAACCACTAATAGCAATTAATAGCTCAATTACAGAAGTATTACGAGTGCGAAGTTTGCGTGACAAGTGAAGCAAGGGCCTTTATCGCACGATTTAGAATTATTATTTGCGGAAAGAATTTGGGCGAATAGAACGTATGGAAGACAACTTATTAATTTGGTATAGTCAATTATCAAGGTAGATTTTTAAAAATCAAGACTAACTTACTAACCCTTCCGGAGTAACGTTGTAAAAAATTAATTTTGGAAAGACGTGGATGCACTTTAGTAACACACTTCAACTATCTAGTACTCGAGCAGCGCGAGTTAGGCCCAATGTATAGACCCTATACTCCGACCCACTTGAATTCAGTTTCTCGATTATCTTTAAGGGAAAGAAGATTTTGAAAATCGGATTATCGAGACCTTAAAAATTAAGCTGACGTTTGGTTGTGATCTAACTAAATATTAATATGTAAATAATAAGTCAAGTGACCCGACCCACCCAAAAGGAGGGACCTAGTTTGATTTTACACACGAAATCGAGTATTTTTCATTTTTTCGCTTAGTAAAAAAAGGAAAGACACTCGATAAAAAAAGGGATGCATTTTATTTTTCACATGATAGAAGTAATTATTAGTCAGAATAACAATCGCTTTGGAAATAAAATTAGTGCTGAATGGCCAATTGGAACTATATATCCACTTGAAGGGCATCGAGTCAATCAATCGTCCAAAAAAGATGCACTATTTTCTGAAGTTAATTAATTGGTTGATAAGATTGTTGAACGCCTGACAAGGACATCGTCTATCAAGCGTATATATCAACTCATTAACTAAACATAGCCAAAGACCCGTCCGTATCAGAATAGATGTGGCAAACAGAATAGATGTGGCACAGAGACTCGAACGTATTTAAATATACAAATAAGCAAACGATCCAACGTTTTCTGTTCTCTTACGACTGTAAGAATTTTAAAGATCCATAGAAATTACCCAAGGTAATGTCAAAGGCCCTACCGAAGTACGTCTCAGACAATTCAAATCTAGAAAATCTTATATCCAAGGACTAAGTCTTTTTCCCTAAAACCCTGAAACACGTGTTATCTAAAATTTTATTGTCTACAACTTTGTCCTTGGAAGCAACTTTCTACCTCTCATAGTTCTGGACATCCGGGTCATCCTGCCCAATTATGGAAGTGGCCATATACCAGGATTGGGCCATATTTCCCCAAAACCCTGAAACACGTGTTCGCTTAAATTTAATTCGCTACATCTTCGTCTTTGGAAACAACTTTCTAACTCTCACAGCTCTGGAGATTTGGGTCATCCAGCCTAATAATGGAAGTGGCCATATACCAGGATTGAGCCATATTTCTCCAAAAGCCTGAAACACGCGTTCGCTTAAATTTAATTCTCTACAACTTTGCCTTTGACAGTAAATCTCCATATTGCATAGTTAAGGAAATATAGACGAAAAACTGTTTTCGTATATGGTCAAGAATCTCCATTTCGTCCATTCCATTGGTCCCAGTGCCCAGACCCCTGACCCGATTCCCACAAAAGTTTCTCCCAGTTTCGTGACATCAAATGCTTTCATTTGACACCATGGGAGACATGTACCTTTCAGGGAAAAACAAGTTTAGGCTGATCGGATGAGCCGTTTGGAAAAAAAGTGGCGGCGGACAGACGGACATTTTTTTACTACTGATTCGTCATCTCTAGACGATAATAGATTGATCCCCCCCCTCCCAGCTCGATCTACCCCATGTTACAATAAAATTGTTTGTAGGACCTTTGCACTTCGTACGGGTCCAATAAAGCATAATTAGCAATAAAGCGGGATTCTATCGCCTTTGTTGTGGTGTATAGTGATAGACTCTCTCATCAGAAAGCTGAACGACGAAGGAATCTATGCGCAGGGCTATTCGGATGACCTGACGATTTTAGTTAGGGGAAAATTCGAGAGCACGCTGGGTGACAGAGTCAGAACAGCTTTGAGAGTGGTCATGAGATGGTGCCGTGAGAACGGTCTGAAAATCAATCCGGCCAAAACAGATCTTATGCTATTCAGCAGAAGGCGCTCAGGATCAAATTTGGTCGGTGAAATCAGGCTCTTCGATAAGGTGCTGGATTTAGCTCCGCAGGTGAAATACTTAGGAGTGACGCTTGATAGCAAACTAAATTGGATCGCTCATGTCAAAGATAAGGCGCAGAAGGCGGTAGCGGCTTTTTGGCTTTGCAGGAACTCCTTCGGGAGAAACTGGGGCCTACCGTCAAAGGCAATTCTGTTGATTTATGAGGCTGTGATAAGGCCGATGATTAGCCACGGTTGCGTGGCGTGGTGGCCAAGGCTAGATGTGGAATGCGCTAGGAAACTGTCAAGTGAGATTCAAAGGCTAGTGTGTATTTGTACCACGGGCGCTATGAAAACCAGCTCAACCCTAGCGATGGAGACGCTGTTGGCTCTGCCTCCTATCGATATTGTGGTTAAAGCGAAAGCTTTTGCCACGGCTGATAGGCTGATGCAGAATGGCATGTGGACTCCGAATTTTCACATTGGGCATGGTAAGATTGCAACGATAATATCGATCCCGGTGTTTGAAATGCCGAGAGACGACATGGCTGTGGTAACCTGTTTCGACAGGAATTTTGAAGCGAAAGTTTCCAGTAGGCAAGAATGGCTTAGTGGATGGCCAGCGAGTCTTCCCGGGAGCTGCGTGATTAGATTTACAGATGGATCGAAATCTCGTGAAGGAGTAGGTGCTGGTGTATACGGCATGGGCTCTGGAGAGGGAAATTGCTTCTATCTGGGGGCTCTTGCTAGTGTGCTCCAAGCGGAGATCTTCGCGGTGCTGTCAGCAGCTCGTGAGACTCTGCCTGTTGGAACACACGGCAAGACTGTGCTTATCTGTTCGGACAGTAAGGAAATGATCAAGGTGCTGATGTCGCCTAGAGTGACCTCCAAGCTAGTGAAAGAGTGCAGAGATTACCTGAACGAAATGGGTCTGATGAATCAGATCACTTTAGTTTGGGTACCTGGGCACTCTGACGTGGAGGGGAATGAAAAAGCTGATGAGCTAGCCAAGGCGGGTGCCGAAGCTCTCGGTCACGGCCCTGAGCCGTTTTTCCCGATTACTCGACCTGCGCGTGTAGAAGCGCTGGGGAGCTGGGTGATGAGGAAGCATGTGGAGCGCTGGGAAGGATACTATGGTGGTATCCATACCAAGCGCTTTTTCCCGAAACCTAATGTGAAATGGGCCAAATCTCTGCTAGGGATGGACAGGAGTCGCATCAGGAGAGTGGTGGGTGCGATCACTGGACATTGCGGGCTGAATGGGCACATGAAAAAGCTTAGGCTCTCGGCGACCTCTATGTGTGCGTGCGGCTTAGAGGAAGAAACGGGATTTCACGTATTATGTGAATGTCCCAGTTTCTTCCAACTGAGGCGCAGGCTGCTGGGAGGGTATGTTGTAAGACCGTCCGAAGTTGCTAACCTATAACCAGCTACTTTGAGCAAGTTCTTGGAGGCGACCGGGAGGTTTAACTAACTTGAGTAGGGAAGCTGATTTAAATGATGAACGGGAAAGGAACAAAGGATCGTCAGATCTGTGTTTCAAGATTGGTAAAACGATCGTCCCAAGCTGATAAATCTAAAAAAAATGTTTGTAGGACCTTTGCACTTCGTACGGGTCCAATAAAGCATAATAATTAATCTCAACCGTCTGCACCTTCAAAATTGAAAAAATCGTTTGCGAATGTTTTTAAAAAGCCCTAAAACGTTGTTAAATACGGATGCTGAACTCATCTCGTTCCGTAATGCCACTTTAAGCACATTGTAATCAAATTTGATTTATCGTCTAGTAATGTAACTCTTATCTGGATATTGATACTGTCCATTAGTTCAAGCAACCTGAATTTGTTTTAAAGCGAGTTGTTGCTGTGCGTACAACACCGAAATTAAAGCGACTAGATGAATTAGTCGAACCTTGTCCTGAAATTTTGAATTCTTTCGAATTCTCCATTCTTCAGGTAATTTTTAACGTTGATCAACAGATCATCGTCATAACAAAGTGGTGATAACTTATCATTTCTGCGAAAGCGTTTCACTAGAATCACTTTTTTCACCACTTTCTCTTTGAAAGCTCTTGATCGAATTTCGCTCGTTTTCGAGTTCGACTTCACTTTTAGGGGAAAAAAAGAATATGAAAATCGGACAAATTCCGTGGATGCATAAGCCCCGCATGCTTCGTACGAGTTGAAGCATTAAAATCTGCGGAGAGAAACATAGAGAGAGAACAACCGCATTGAGCACGATTAAAGCATTGAACATTGAACTTTAATTTATAGTTCGGTGAAAAAGCTTCTTAATTACTGCGTCGAGGTTTTTTCTGATGTGCATAACAAGTTAATGTATCGCTTAATTTTGAATCGTTTCTACGACTGATCTACGATGATTATCAATTTTATGATGTCATGCTAAGGTATAAGATATTGTTCTGTTGCTGTGAAATCGCTACTAAAAAATATTTTTGCTCTTAGTTTAGTTTTTGACGGTCACCATGAGAGTTCGAATTGCGGAAATATTTTTGGTTTTGTTGGTAGGACATTACCAATGTGAGAGCGCGAATATTTTAGTGCTTGAGGAACTCTTATCACCTAGTCATTTCTTGTGGTAAGCTTTTTTCTCTTGCTATCTTTGATTTCTCAAAAAAAATCGAGTTCTACCATCGCTAGGCTTAAAAAAGTAACCGCGGGACTTGTTGCTGCTGGTCATAATGTAACTGTAGTGACTCCCGGTACTGACGTATCGTCAGAAAACCTTCACTACATATACATGGAAAAGGTCTACGACATGGTGTACAAACCACTAGACGAAAGCGGCACCG
>CM055404.1:50935845-50952833 GCA_029228625.1 Pseudolycoriella hygida | reverse complement strand
AGTAGGTCATTAAAGAATGGAATCCAGCACTACCTTGGTTCAGAAAGACCGGGTGTCTATGAAGATTTCCTCACCCTTATAAAAAAAAAGCAATTAGAGCTTAATGACTTCAGACATGCTTGGCTGTCCGTGTATATGTTGACGTTCCTTGCCTCATATTCCGTCTCATTTAGCTCAACACAAGTCTTAATTATCCCGAAGGTCTCAGCTTGGGTCATCGATGCATACTTACCAAGCGAGTACAACTCCCGTCCTAAGGGATTGCTGGAAAAAATTCCTGCGCCTGTCCCATTGTTTATCTTCGATCCGTCCGTGAATATATTCACGTCATTCGGATCTAAAGTTTTTGTTCCATTTTCCCACTCTTCTCTGCTTGGGATCATGACTTGAAAGTTCTTATCGAAGAAATATTGTGGAGTACATTGATCTGTGTCCATCAAGATCTCTGGAATTTCCTTCGATTTCTCCAGCAAGGTGTTAGCGTGACCCGCAATCGTGTCTTGCCAGCAATTGCTTTTCCTCAACCGAATTGATGTCATTACAGCTTCTCGCTAAACAAGTCTATCGGAAGAACTGACAGCAACATCTCAAGAGCTCTCGTTGGAGTGGATTTCATCACTCCTGTAATTCCCATTAAAGCCATTCTTTGAACGTGCTCTAATTCGTCCTTTACTGCTTTGATTCTTACTCTGTGATGCCACACATGACATCCGTAACTTAGTATAGGCCTGATTATGGCTTCATACAACCAATGTATGACGTTCGGTTTCAGACCCCAGTTTTTTCCGAATGCACTTCTGCATTGCCAGAAAATTCTCGTTGCCTTAGCAACTCTCTCTTGCAAATGTTTTTTCCACTTTAGTTTTTTATCTAGGTAAAAACCTAGAAACTACGCATGATCCTTCAAAACCAGTCTTGTTCCGCTCAACTTGGGAAGAGTTAATTTTCTTAACTTATTCTTATTTGTGAACAGAACTAGGCTAGTCTTCTGCGGATTCACTGAAAGACCGTTTTCAGCGCACCATGCGTCAACAATCGCTAACGCTGAATTCATTAACGAACACAGCGTTTCTTCGAATTTACCTATTAATAAAGTAACCACATCGTCTGCAAAGCCTTCTGTATTATATCCAGCTTCATTCAACTTAGTTAACAGGCTGTCAATCACCATATTCCATATTATTGGTGACAGGACCCCTCCTTGTGGACAGCCTTTGCTTACTTCACCTTCAACGCAGGCATTACCGTACTTCGCAGTTACGATCCTACTACGTAACATTACGTCAATCCATTCTGTGACTGCTTAATCTACGCCGAAACGCATGAGTGCCCTTCGAATGGATTCATAGCAAATCATAATTAACGCACCGACAATGTCTATGAAGCATCCCAGCGCTTGCTGTTTAGCATTTACAGCTGTTTCAATCCTCCGAATTGTACTGTGAATTGCGGAGTCCATAGATCTTCCTGCTATGTACGCGTGCTGCTTCGCGTGAAGAGGATTCTTCTTCAAGGGATTATCCCTTATGTATCTATCTAAAATTCTTTCCATAATTTTTAATAGGAAAGATGTTAAACTTATCGGTCTGAAAGCGTCCGCTTTGGCATACGACTCTTTCTTGCCAAGATCGCGGTACAAACGATAACGCTAAACTGGCTTGAAGTAAGTTTATCAAGTATGGCATTACTATATCTACGGATTCTTGTATGAATACTGGTAGAATTTGGTCTAGCCCTGGCGATTTAAATGGCTTAAACGTCATTACAGCCTATTTAATTCTATCTGATGTTATGATTTTTCCCGCTTTTTCCCACGCTGATGTAGCAGGTTTTGCGGTTTTCTTGATTCTTGACATTCTAGGGGACTTTTCATCACTTAATCTCCTCGCTTTTATTCCTCGGATATGTTTTCTCAGTAAAATATTTAACGCCCTTCGTTCGAGGCTGATGGTATATTACTATCATCACATATAACTTCTGGTTGGAAAGGATCTTTGGCTAAAGCCCGTTTGAGCTTAGCCATTGGCTTGAATGCTCTAACTTCAGACGTAAAATCCTTCCAAGATTTCCTATCTCTATTACGTAGAGCTTTCTTGAGCCTGCGCTTAGCCTCATAATAAGCTTCCCAAGCTTCTGAGCATTAAGAACCTGCTACACATCCGGAAGATACCCTATCTATTTATTCAGCTTAACGTATAAGATAATCTTTGGTCAAAGACGACCCCTAGGTACTTAACTATCGCTCTCAAAGTGATGTCCTCTCCAAAGAGACTGAAACTACCTTACTGCAGTTCGCTTGCTTTATACTTCCTTTTGAACTGTATCAGCTTCGTCTATTTCTAGATTAACTCTGAGCCTTCTTTCTGTACACCATCCTTTGGGTGAAACAATCAGATTGAAAGAGTGGAACTTGTGAATGATTTTTACCTTGGTTCTGTTGGTCAACGTCTCTGCGAATTTCCAGTCACTTCTGGATAGTTTTCTGGATAACCAAGCGAACTGGACCTAGCTCAATATTCCACTACGTACTACCTGGGAAATGAATTTCTTCGATATGTAGAGCTGTTTATCTGCCGTTTGCGGTGTTATTTCCATCCAGTTTCAGAAGTGCACACCTGAACATCGTGGTCCTTTGCTAGCTTCCTCGAAGAATTTGCCGTTGCATTTTTCTTTGAGTTCCACTAGGTCGTCGTTAAGGAGACCTCTATAGACAACTTTATTTTTATCATTACCCGGCGAGTGATAGCCACTAAGCATTGTCAATGTCAACCTTTTGTTCGCTTCTTCCAGCCCTTCCATTGTCGTGCAGCGCTCCTGCAAGATCATCCGGTTAAGCTCCTTTCTGAGGGTGTTTCTATATGCATTCCAACTCGTTCTCCTCGGGTTCTTGTACGACTCCGAGGCAGAACTTAATCAGTTTGTCATCTGAATAGGTTACCGTATCGGCAACTTCCCACAAGTTTCCCAAATCTTTCAAACAAAAAAAAAGTTATGAAAATCGGAAAAGTATTACTCGAGTTATGTACAAAAGACCAAAAACAACTTAAACGGCCTTAGCTCATTGGCGCTTGGGCCGACAGTGCCCAGATTCAATCCCATAAAAGATGTTTTGATTACCTTTCAGAGAACAAAAAGTTTTTTGAAAATCGGTTCAGTTTTCCTCAAGTTATCGTGTTGACAGACAGACGGACGGACATTTTTTTATTGCTTATTCGTCATCTAAGCACCATGATCGATGCTCCCCCCACTCCCGGGTCGAAATTGGGGTGGTTACAAACGTCATGGTAAACGCATATCACCCCTTTTCGAAGAACTTCGTTGTTCATACGGGTCTAGAGAGGAAACGAGACTTACTGATTTGTGCTGTACACAGTACGTGGCAGGTCCTATTGACTCTTGTTGAATATGTGCAGCTGATCGTTTGCAAACAGAATTCCGCCAGATTGCCACTTGGACCAGAAAAACACTGAAAGATATTTCGGGTTCCCAACATGAGAAAATTTTGCAATTTGTTGTCTGCCAGGGTCATCGCTCTCGGAACAGCGATTTACGAAGTCCAAAGATTGCTTGGTGGGGGATTGGGTAGTTAGATAGGGTAGCACCTGATTGCATATGAGCGGAGTGTGGTAGTCCGTGTCATGTGCCAGGTGTGCAACTGTCTAACTATCAAGTGCTCTTTTTACGTCCACGTCGTAGTCCCTGGGACCTCAATTCTCTTCGGAGTTTTGTGCTAAACTTAAGAGTGCTACCTGATGACTTGCCCACGGGTCAGAGGGGAATCGAATTAGTGGGTTGTGCGTGTGGCTAGCCACCATACCACACTCAAAAAAAGCGATATGGTTATGAATTCAACAACAGAGCCTCGGATTGGACAGGATAAACGGCAATGACTCAGGCAACGGAAAAAGCACAACGATTTACAATTAGGAACATGGAATGTTAGATCTCTGTTACGGCCAGGAGCGTTGAGATCACTCACTAGTGCGCTAAGGGCGACTAAACTTGACATTACAGCAGTACAGGAAACTTGATGGCCTGGGAAGGATTCTATGATCAGTAGAGACTTTACGTTTTATTACAGCGGCAAGAGCAACGACAGCCCAAGAGGATACGGAACAGGCTTCATGGTCTTCGGTAGAGCCAGAAACGCGGTGATTGGTTTCACTCCTGTCAACGAACGAATATGCACTCTACGGATAAGAGGAAAATTTTTCAATTATACTCTTATTAACGTCTACGCTCCAATGGAGGAAAAAGATAATGAAGCGAAGGAGCTATTTTACGAGAAACTGGTGAAAGTGTATGATGGAGCACCGAATCGAGACATGGAACGTTGGCAATTGATTTCGCAGCGTCAAGGAACATGGTTGTCTGCAGTACCTATTTCGAACATAAAGACATCCACAAAGCGACATGGGTATCACCTGATGGACGAACCAAAAACCAGATTGACCGAACATCGATTCAGATCACTACCCAAGTGGTTGTTAGGGCTCGAGTTTCGATTTCACACAATCGACAGCCGGTATTGGAAAAGTGGAACGTCGAGAAACTGCAGGACGAAAATATTAAACGACAATATGTGGATAGTTTGGAGAAGAAAATTATTGACGGAATGGAAAGCGAACAACGAAACGTAGACGATGCATGGAATCAAATTGGACGACACGTAGAGCAAGCCGCAGCAGAGACGATAGGAACGAGAACGGGAAAGAAAAGAAATGACTGGTTCGATGACGAATGCAGAAAAGCACTGGATGACAAAATGCGGCTCGAGCGAGAAATCTAAATAGATGCACTCGAGCTGGCATGGCAGAGTACCGTTCGAAGAGAAATTTCGAGAAAAAACTATTCCGAAGAAAAAAGCGACAACATAACAGGGAAGTTTTAATCGAAATTGAAAGGTTTGGTAATCGAAAAGAGACGCGGAATTTTTACCGGAAAGTAAACGAATCGAGGAAAGGTTACAGTCAACAACCTTTATTGTGCAAGGACAAGGATGGGTTGGTCTTAGCAGATGAGGAAAGGTGCATCAGACGATGGGCGGAGTACTTTAAGGAACTGCTGAACCCGAACAGACCACCGAACCGAAACGACACCAACAACATCAAAATCATAACAGAATCAAATCAGAACAGAGCCTTTGTCTTCAATATTATCAATGATGACGGCCAACTATTGTCTGATCCAGCTCCGATTGCCAACGCGTTCAACGACTTCTTCCTCTCTATTGGCAATGAGTTTATTGGAGCTCCGATTATTGACAACATTCAACAAGGCCATTTCGAGAGCCCGCCCTTCCACTTTACTACTATTGACCCAGGTTCTGGTTCTGCCTATTTGAAAACCATAAAGAATAATAATACAGTTGACGCCTATAACATCTCAGGCAAACTGATACACGAATGACATACCCTACTCAGTGACAGCATCCTCTCCCTGACCAACTCCGTGATCAGTAACGGACATTACCCCAGCTATCTAAAATCTGTGCGTACGATTCCTATTTATAAAAGCAAATCAAAAACTGCAGTCGGTAACTACCGGCCTATCTCAATTCTGCCAACGCCGTCCAAAATAGTCGAAAGGGTACTTTATGAACAACTGGTATCTCACCTAGAACGAATTGATTTCTTTGACCAATTTCAATTCGGTTTCATGAAAAATTCATACCCACTTGCTGCAGCAGCTAATCTTATGGACTTCATATTCCGTCATAAAGACAAGGGAATGAAAGTAAGCTGTCTCTTTATAGATCCTAAGAAAGCTTTCGACTATGTATGTCACAAGAGGCTCATCATGAAAGTGAGAGCCCTTACAAACCTCTCGCCATTCGCCGCCTCCCTACTTGAAAGCTATCTTGAAGGAAGAAAGCAATACGTTGAAATTGGAAAAGTAAAAAGCCAAACGGGTGAAGTCAAATGTGGGGTCCCGCAAGGTTCTAGACTAGGGCCTTTGTTATTTTTGATTTACATCAACGACATCTTCTCGCTTCCTTTAATTGGTAAGCTTCAGCTGTTTGCGGACGACGCTGCAGTAAAGTACGCAAAATCCAGTTTAGAAGTTTTAAAAACTTCAATGGAGTATGACTTAACTCTGATACTAAACTACCTCCGATCAAACTTGTAATGAACTTCGGAAAAACGGAAACCTCACTCTATCATATAATGGACAGATTATTAAACAAGTGAACAAATACACCTATCTGGGCCTCATAATTGACTCTAAGCTCTCCTGGAGTTACCATGTTCAATTTGTCAAAACTAAATTGAGGCAGTTATGTGGTGTCATGAGGAGAATCAGGAACTTAGTCAGTGAAAAAACGCTCATCAACCTTTATTTCGCCTTTGGTCACTCACATATTTCCTACATGAATCCCATATGGAGTAACGCACCCCAATACCTGCTTAATGAGATAACCGTTATAACCAATCGAATACTCAGGCTAATATTTAGAAAAAGTTACCGTACGCATACCTCGAACCTTTACCAAGGCAACATTTTACCCTTACGGCTCGTCATTAATTTCAACCTCATATTGTTCATCTACAAAATCAAACACGGTTTGATCAAGAATTCCTTCAAACTAACCCATGGTTCTGACGTGCACGATTACCCCACAAGTAGTCGAAACCTGATTAGGCAACCGATCACCTCAACGAACTTTGGAATCAGAAACATGATGTTCAAGGGCACCTCCCTATTCAATGAACTTCCACCAGATATAAAATACATGAACAACTTTATTAGATTCAAGGCGGCTCTGAAAAAAAAAAAAATTAAGAGCAGACGTTTGGAGTTCTGAATAAACACAGTTAAACGCACGGCTCGGAGTGACACAAATTCCACAGGCGTTTCCGAAGTCTGAAGTTTGTGTTATTCAAAGTCCGCATAATCTAAGGCACACTAACAAATATTGTATCATTTTAAGTTTCCATCTTACATTTCTGTACAACTTTAGCTTGAGTTCTCAACAAACATTATTTAAATACATGGCTTGAATATTGCAAGTTTTCCTTTGAAGCGTGTATTATTCGAAGTCCGAATATTCTAAGGCCACAAAAAAAAAGCAATTGTAACATTTTTCATTTTCTTTACATATTTTATTATTTCCTTGTTTGTATTATTGATTATTGATGAGGCAATGAGAGATTTTTGTATAGGCCTAGTTGCCTTAAATAAGATCATAATTAAATAAACAAACAAACAAACAACTTACCATTTCTGACCGCGGAGCCACATATTGCAGAACCAACGCTACAGGAAGTGGAGCATGAAATTTTAAAGCTCAAAAATTTCAAAGCCCCAGGAACCGACAACATACCTGGAGAACTTTTCAAGCACGGTGGTAACGCATTATGTATGGAGATGCACGAGCTCATCAAGCGCATCTGGAATGTCGAGGAGTTGCCGGGAGAGTTGAAGACTAGCATCATCTGCCCTTTGTACAAGAAAGGCGACAAATTGGAGTGTGGCAACTATCGAGGAATTTCGCTTTTGAATATCGCCTACAAGATATTTGCGAATATTCTATACAAACGCCTTCTTCCATACATGGAATCTACTGTTGGTGAATATCAAGGTGGTTTTCGTGTAGGTCGTTCAACAACGGACCAGCTGTTTAGCATTAGACAGATCTTGGAGAAGTGTAAGGAGTACAACGTGGAAATACACCAATTGTTCGTAGACTTCAAGGCAGCATACGACAGTGTCAACAGGAGGAAGTTATGGAGAGTCATGGAGGAATTAGGGGTTCCCAAAAAACTAATCTCGCTAACAATGTTGACAATGGATGGAGCTAACAGCCGAGTAAGAATCCGAAGCAAATTGTCGGACGCTTTCGACATTGAGGAAGGACTACGTCAAGGTGATCCGCTCGCGACGCTGCTTTTTAATTTGACCCTTGAAGCAGCAGTGAGAACCATGGACATCGACACCAGCAGCACCATTTTCACCAAATCCAGTCAATTGCTGGGCTTCGCTGATGACTTGGATATGTTGGGCCGAAACATGGAAGCTTTTAAGGAAAAGTTCACGGCTTTGGACAGAAAAGGTACCGACCTCGGGTTAAAGGTTAATGACACAAAGACCGAATACATGATTGTCTCCCCATCGAATCGACAACACGACCAAAGCGTAACAATTGACACACACACATTTAAGGTGGTAGACAAGTTCGTATATCTTGGATCTCTGCTTAATTCTGACAACGTAATCATGGACGAAATCAAAAGACGGATAACTCTTGCCAACCGGAGTTATTACAGCCTGGTAAAAATTTTAAAGTCCAAATCAGTAAGCAGAAACTCTAAATGCGCACTGTACAAATCTGTGATAAGACCAATAGTTACGTATGGGTCGGAGTCGTGGTGCATGACTCAGAAAGACGAACAATCGCTGCTCACGTTCGAAAGAAAGTTACTGCGGACAATTTTCGGACCAGTATATGACGAAAATATGAACAGATGGCGCAGACGATTTAATCATGAGCTTATGCAGCTTTATGGAGAGCCGGACATAGTTAGAACAACAAAAATTAACAGACTACGATGGCTTGGTCATGTACAGCGTATGGACGACAATCGTATCCCGAAGAAACTTTTTATCACCAAACCGGAAAGCAAAAGAAGTGCAGGCAGACCAAAATCCAGATGGTGCGATGCAGCTTTTGCCAACCTGAGAACTGCGGGAGTAACCAGCTGGAAGACGTTAGCTGAGGATAGGTCCGGTTGGAGAAGCATGTTGGAGAAGGCCAAGACCCTTAATGGGTTGTAGGGCCAGTTAAGTAAGTAAGTAAAGATTGCTTGGTGATAAAACGGTCTATACTAACTATGTCGACTGTTAATCCTTTGGCTGCTCAGGAGATTTTTCAGTTTCCATTGAACGATGTTTGATTTTTTGGTAGCTTTGTCTATGGAGATTTCATTGTAGCATTTTCGTTGAGCCACAGTCCTACATATCGCATTGAATTGACGTGCTCAATAGGCTTGTTGTTAATTTTAATATCCAATTTCTTGGTAGCGGCGCGAGCGTCCAACAATATTCAGAAGTTTATTCTTCTCTTCGCAAATTGTCATTTTCCATTTCTTGAAACACTCAACACCTCCCTTGTTTGGGGGTTGAACACTTTGAGAGATAGACATTGATCAGCGATACACATCAAGAGGGACTTCGTTGACGCAATCATCATAGACGACATGGAGGGAGACATAGGAAAGGAGAGAGTATCTGGTAGGTGGCTCCGGGGTTGATGAAAAGGTAAAATACTCAATATGCTGAGAGTAATATTTCTATTATTCATTGTAATAGATACATTTAATTATTTTTTGAGATTTGACACATATGCAGTTATTATTAGTTCTTGAATAAACAGTATGTTCTTTGTGAATGTCAAAAATATGTAAAATATTGAAGCGCTACTAGAAATAGTTCGACAATAATAAACGTAAACTAATAAAATCTAACGAACCGGGTATTCAGTTCAATTTATTTAGAACAACTTTTCTTCTATTTTATTAATACTTCCATTTGATCGATACCTTAATTCAAAACAACGAAATAAATAATTAGAAAAAAAGAAAACATTTTCGTTAACATTAGCATATCTACAAAAAAAATGCAATTATATTGCTTACAATGAAAACAAAACACTTATAATGCATTCATTTAGTTTCTCTTCTCCATTTTTGTTTACTAAAGTGTTTCATAGCTTTATCAAAATTGCATTCACCCACAATCATCGTGTTATAATTAATTCATCCTTTTCCTGAGTCGGAAAATCATTTGCTTTAACTCCTAATATTCAATACTTTATTTAGTACACGCTTATGACTAAATTTCTCTGTATTTACGTATTTTATTTTACATGTTTTGTTGTTTGAACGCTGGGAACCTCTCCTAATCAATTTTATTTAAATTTAAGTGTTCTAAGTGTTTGGTACATAACTCTATGCTCTTTATGTAATTGAAATATCATTAAACTTCCACATACAATTCTACAGCGAATTATAAAAATTATGTCAAAAATTTGTTTTCTTTCTTTTCTTAAAAACTTTGATTCGAAAAGAAGAAAGAACCTCTAATTATATTCAGATCTTACTTTGATATTTATACGAATGTGAAACTTTTATATATTCAAATTTACACTAAAATCATTTTTCACTTTCTTTGCGACTAACATTTTATCGAAATCGAACGATTTTTTTAGGGTTTCGTTCATTTCCGTTAATAATTTTTTGTTTGAGTTTATTTAAAACACAAACTTTGTGTGCCACAAAAATATCGTACCTACGGTGTGGTAGGAGTAAAGAAAAAAAAATCAACAATTTTTCGTAAAGGTTTTTGGACTCAGTGTGAAAGGCATTCGGTCCAAGGCAAAGGCAATTTTCTACGTCTCAACTGAAGCCTACACTCCGTAATACAATAAGCTGGCATCTGTCACGAAAAACGACCGCACAGGCTTTGATGAACGTGATAAGCACTTGAATTAACTTTCTCCATACAACACTTTAGAGATGAGCGGGTTGCCCGAAACTTCGAAAAACCCGACCCGAATCCGAACCCGAATTGTTTTTTTTTGGGTTAATGGGTTTCGGGTTTCGAAAATTTTAACTTTCGGGTGTTACATTATGAAATTTTTAGTACAAATTTCAACAGTTGGTAGCAGTAGAACGAGAACCGGAAATAAAAGAAATAACTGGTTTGACAGTGAATACCTACGAGCTCTGGAGGCCAAAAACGAAGCTCGACTAAAAACTGTAAGTCGATACACTTGAGCAGGCCAGGCAGAGTACCGTTCGAAGAGAAATTTCGCTCGAAAACTGTTCCACAAAAAAAAAGCGGCTGCAGGGTAGAAACATTTTGATCGAAATTGAAAAGTTTGTGAAAAGGAGGGAGACTCGGAACTTCTATTTGAAAGCAAACGAATCCAAAAATGCTTACAGTCCCCTTGCTGTGTAAGGACAAGAATGGATTGGTCTTATGAGCAAAGGTGCATTGCGAGATGGGCTGAGTACTTTAAGGAACTGCTCAATTTGAACACACCGCTTAACCGAAACGAAGAAAATAACGAATTGCCGTTTCATACTGCGCAACCATACTTAGAAGATCCAACGAAGCAAGAAGTTGAAGCTGAAATTTCGAGGCTCAGAAATTCGGAAGACCCGGTGCACCCGGTGACAGACAATCTTTCCGGTGAATTTATTAAGAACGACGGCAACGCGCTATGTATCCAAATGCATGAGCTCATCACTCGTATATGGAATGTCGGACAGCCAAGGAGTCATAAAGGCACTATCAGCACAAACTTTTAAGTCGACATTAGTACTAGAATGCTGGGAAGCGCTGAACAAACTCGCTCTATCAAACCACGTAAACCTCATATGGGTCCCTGGACACTCAGGTATAGCGGGTAACGAAAAAGCCGATGAACTAGCAAAGATCGGGGCACAGTCCGGATGGATAGGCCCAGAGCCCGGCTAATGGTACTCAGCATAATTACTTAAGAACGAAAATACGATCAGAAGGAATACGTGAGTTTGTACTTTACTGGAGCTGCCGCCAAGCTAAAAGTTGCATCACAATTAACAAGAATTACTCCGAGTACTTGATTAACGTTAGCAGAACGAGACTCAAAACCATCATCGGAGTACTGACGGGACACTTTGATTTCAATTAACACCTCACAACCATTGGGAAACGCACGGATCCAAGCTGTGATCTATGTAGAGACCATATGGACACAGCTGAGCATTTCTTATGTTACTGTCCTGCTTTCATTAACGCAAGAAGAAAGCATTTGGGTAGTTACACCATTAGGTACAGCCTAATCAAATCTCTACATCCACAACACATACTGAGCTACATTACCAGCTCAGGTAGATTTGACAAAACAATGAATGTGTAGGGCACATAACATAGTGAGCACAATGGGCCCACACAGAGGCCTCCGTGCGAGTTCTATCATAGATAGAACAACTATTTTAATAAAAAAAAAAAAATGGAATGTCGAGGAGTTACCGGAAGAGTGGAAGACCAGCATACTTAAAAAGGACACAAATTGGAGTGTGGCAATTTTCGAGGAGTCGCTCTACTGAATATTGCTTACAAGATATTTCCAAATGTTCTTTACCAGCGCCTTCATCCATGCATAGAAAACTCTGTAGGTGAATACCAAGGTGGTTTTGGTGTAGGTCGTTCAACATCGGACCAGCTGTTTAATATCAGGCAGATCTTGGAGAAGTGCAAAGAGTACAACATTGAAACACACCATTTGTTCGTTGACTTCAAGACAGTGACAGTGATGACAGTGTTAGAAGAAGTAAGCTACGAAGAGTCATGGAATCCATAAACTGATCTGGCTAACGAAGCTAAAACTGAACGGAACTAATAGCCGAGTAAGGATCCGTAACCAACTGTCAGAGATTTTTGACATAAAGGAAGGCCTTCGTCAGGGAGATCCTGTTGAGACACTTATTGTTAATCTGACACTTGAAGCAGCTGTGCGCACCGTGGACATAGACTCCACCATTTTCATCAAGTCCAGTCAGTTGCTAGATGACCTGGACATACTTGGACGAAATATGGAAGTTTTTAAAGACAAGTTTATGGCCTTGGAGAGGAAAGGGACCGACCTTGCGTTGAAGGTCAATGACGCAAAAAATAAATGTATGATCATCGCGCCTTCGAATGCTTCACTTTGGATCGGAGCTGAACACTAACAACGACATCGCGAACGAAATTAAGAGACGAGTAGTTCTGAGCAACCGAAGTTATTACAACTTTCAGGAACATAATAACAAATCCCTACTCTTCGAAGGTACACCCAACGCAGATCTAATATATAGGATCATAACTGTGGATAGAATAAAATGGGCAGTGAATTCTTTTAGTGCATTAAAGTCACCGGGACCAGACAAAATTTTCACAGCAATGTTACAAAA
The DNA here is from genome assembly GCA_029228625.1 of Pseudolycoriella hygida. Taxonomy (NCBI): domain Eukaryota; kingdom Metazoa; phylum Arthropoda; class Insecta; order Diptera; family Sciaridae; genus Pseudolycoriella; species Pseudolycoriella hygida. The sequence continues at coordinate 50,939,892 of CM055404.1, read as the reverse complement.
TGCTACTAGTGACGCACTAAAAATTATGGAGATAAGTGATTTTCATATTTAAACCGGGTAAAACGGACTACTCACTGGCAGAAAACTACAGGCCCATCAGCTTAACTTCTTTCATGCTAAAAACACTAGAAAAACTAATCGATAGATACCTACCTACCTAAGAGTCGAACCTCTGAAACATATAAAACTACACCCCAAGCAACATGCCTACCAAAACGGAAAATCAACGGAAAATGCATTACAGAACATTGGCCCTATCACATGAAGAGTTTGCTCTAGGCTGCTTCATGGACATATCAGGGGCGTTTAATAACCTTACATACACAGCAATAAAGAATGTGTGTCACAAGCACAGGGTAGACCTGGGAATAACAGGGCGGATTCAGGCAATGCTGCACAGCAGGCTAGTATAGTTGTTCATTGCGGGACAAATATCCTAAATATCTCAGTCTCAAGGGGTTGCCCCCAAGGAGGCGTCCTACCACCTCTATTATGGTGCCTAATCATAAACGAAATAATCATGGCCCTAAACGACAGACATTTTCAAACAGAGGGCTTCTCAGACGACCTGACCACTTTACTTAGAGGTAAATTCGTCAGCACTCTATGTGATCTTCTACCAACGGTTCTGAACATGGTCAGTGAATGGTGCGACATAAACGAACTCTCAATCAACGGTCACAAGACAAAGATGAAGGGAAGAAGAAAGTAGCAGGTATAAAAATACCAATACTTTTGGTACATAAACTCAAGTATCTGGGTATCATCCTGGATAACATGTTGTACTGGACTGATAACCTTGACGAACGGCTTTACAAGGCTACTATCGATCGTGGTAATGTAGAAAAGCATATGGGAAATCATGGGGGCTATCTACACATCCATAATACGAAAAATCCTGACCTACGGCAGCTTCCTCTGGAACCATATCTGCAAAAATAAACATATTCAGACGAAACTAAACAAATTGCAACGCATGGCATGCAAGGCTATAACAGGATGCTGGAACTCGGCGCCTTCAGCGGCTCTAGAGGCAATGCTCAATCTGACACCGATACACATCTACATAGAAACAGAGGCCATCAACACTCTTAGCAGACTAATCAATAAGGAACATGTTAGGAAAACGAACCACTCTAGTACTTGGTTCTCGGCGCTAAAGCACGAACCTTCGCTAGCTAAAAAGCTGATGAACTAGCTAGATCTTGTGCGCTAAAAAGATTTAAAGGACCTGAACCATCGACAGGAACTCCCCACCTACACTCAAAAAGCATCATCAAAATGATGAGGGAACGAAAGTTCATAAGTCATTGGCAAAGTATCCCAACGTGCCGCCAGGCGAAGAATTGTATCAGAATATGCAAAAATAACTCCAAATTTCTCCTAAACATAAGCCGTACGAAATTTAAAATCTTCACTGGAGTGATGACAGGACATCAAGGCTTTAACAAACATCTACCTACAATCGGAAAACGATCTGACCTAGGTTGCGATCTATGCGGACACCACACAGACACAGCCGAACACTATCTGTGCAACTGTCCGGCATTCATCACGATAAGAAGAGTTCATTTTATTCAGCTTTACGGAGAGCCGGACATAGTCAAAACTACCAAAATAAACCGACTACGTTGGCTGGGTCATAAACAGCGAATGGAAGATCGTCGTATTTCGAAAATATTCCTCAAGATCAGACCGGAAAGGCAGAGAGGTGCAGGGCGTTCAAAATCTAGATAGTACGATGCAGTTCTAAACGACTTGGGAACTGTGGAAGACGTTAGCTGCGGCTAGGCCCAGTTGAAGAAGACCAAGACCCTTAAAGGGTCGTAGCGCTATTTAAGTAAGTAAGTAGGTAGCAGTAATCATTTCCGTTACGACTCGCTAGACCCGTCAATGCCTCTAACCGAGACAAATAGCAGTTTGTCCATCAGGATATCAAGTTACATGACTTGACTGACAATTGCACTAGATGCCGAAATGTTGATCTCTAATAATTTGAGTTGATAACGATGTCCGTCAGGTTTTGCCCTAAAGGCTGAGACAACTTTCTATCTGCGATCAGAATTTCTTACACGGTAAATTGTTTTACACTTTTCAATTGAATGCCCAAAATCACTGCACCAAAAACCTTTAGCTTTTCTCAAATCATTTCTTTTCAACAGTTAAACGACTTATTTCTCTAGTAAAGTATTTGTCTCGAACTGGAAATCGAACGATCGATAGAACCCAAAACTAAATAACATTTTAACAACATTGGCTCACACTAACATAATTATTGCACGTTTCTCCTTCTTGTTATTAATTGATTTATAGTTACACTTGTGCCGAGGCTGAAAAATCACATTTTCTACCGATGTACAAACAACGTTTTATGCAACAACGTACCGAAATAAGACAGAAAAACAAAATTTATATTTTGAAAATGTTTGAAGAGTTAAGTCAAGCCCTAGAATGTGCGAGATTGATCCGCAATAAAAGTGGAAAATATTTCTGATAAGTAAAAACAATGCGGAAAAATTTCCGTGTCGTCTGGAAGAGCGTAACACGTCGTATTTCGTACGCCGTTGTTGCAGAAGTAACATTTTCGTTTAAATTTTCGTAATTTTTTTCTATGGAGTAATTTTTAGACTGCAATTATGTAAACGTCGATTTGTATCGAGAAAGAATTGAATTGAAAAGTTTTCGTTTATTAAATATACAATGCGAAAAACAAAAGTTCTTTTCGCAAATAGCGTCACTAATTCGAAAAATAGTATATAACGAGATGTGTACGAAGACAAGCCTTTGTGCACGTTCATACGTTGTACTAGTTACTATACACGCGAAAGGCTTGGTACTTGACACCAACACAGTCTCGCACATATAGTAAACATTGTTCCTAAAACACTTCGCCATATGGATTAAGGTTTAAGAATCAATAATGTCAAGCCAAGTAATGGTTTTTTGAAACGTCCTACGCACAGTTACAGTCTAACTAAACGTCTTACTTGCCAGCGGAAACTTGAATACAAAAGTCAATTGGAAATTCAACTCACTTCAGTAGTTTTATCACTTCACTGCCACTGACCTTGATGAGCGTTGTTATATGGAGTGTAGTTGTAACTGTTCGGATATCCTCCGTATTGCTGTTGTTCGTTTCCTACAGGCGATTGTTGTGGTGGATGCTGAGGCGGATATTGTTGCGAATATTGATTGGATACTCCTTGTTGATTGGCTGGCATGTGTGCTGGATTATGTTGGGGCGGTGCCTGATTACCGTGTGGTGGCATTGATGGTGGTGGGAGTGGATGACCTTGTGGTGGATATCCTGGGTATGGCGTTTGATAATTATTGTATCCCGTTGGAGGAGGTGGATATGAAGAAGAAGGTGGTGGTTGATAATAGGGCTGCTGATATGGCGGTTGTTGTTGCTGTTGTTGCGGGTTATGATGGTGCTGCGGTTGGTAACCTTGATTGCTATTTTGTGGATATGGAGAACTTTGCGGCGGTTGGGATTGCGTTGGATTGTATTGATGTTGAGGTTGTTGCATGTTTGTTGTGTGTTGTGTGTTTGGTTGTTGTGGGTTGGATAACGGATGCTGGGAACTGTACGGTTGAACGTTATCATCAGGTTTGTGGTAATTGTTCGGCGGTTGAACGGAAGGCGGTTGCACATAGTTCGGATCATAGGGTGGTTGGGATGGGTACGATGAAGGTGGAGGTACGTTCTGTGTTGGAGGTGGTTGATACGGTGGATAACCTAAACAAAAAAAACTTTAAAAATCAATCTCAAAACATACACTGACTACAAGCGACGTAGGAATTGTGTTTATAATATACGTCACAGACGTATTGTATCCACCATGTGCGTATTACGAACGCCGTGTACGTATTACAAACGCCGTGTACGTATTACAAACGCCGTGTACATATTACAAACGCCGTGTACTTATTACAAACGCCGTGTACGTAATACGAACGCCGTGTACGTATTTCGAACGCCGTGTACGTATTACAAACGCCGTGTACGTATTACAAACGCCGTGTACGTATTACAAACGCCGTGTA
>CM055404.1:50919301-50935345 GCA_029228625.1 Pseudolycoriella hygida | reverse complement strand
ATTACAAACGCCGTGTACTTATTACAAACGCCGTGTACGTAATACGAACGCCGTGTACGTATTTCGAACGCCGTGTACGTATTACAAACGCCGTGTACGTATTACAAACGCCGTGTACGTATTACAAACGCCGTGTACTTATTACAAACGCCGTGTACGTAGTACGAACGCCGTGTACGTATTTCGAACGCCGTGTACATATTACAAACGCCGTGTACGTATTACAAACGCCGTGTACGTATTACAAACGCCGTGTACGTATTACGAACGCCATGTACGTATTACAAACGCCGTGTACGTATTACAAACGCCGTGTACGTATTACAAACGCCGTGTACTTATTACAAACGCCGTGTACGTAATACGAACGCCATGTACGTATTTCGAACGCCGTGTACGTATTACAAACGCCGTGTACGTATTACAAACGCCGTGTACGTATTACAAACGCCGTGTACGTATTACAAACGCCGTGTACGTATTACGAACGCCGTGTACGTATTTCGAACGCCGTGTACGTATTCCGAACGCCGTGTACGTATTACGAACGCCGTGTACGTATTTCGAACGCCGTGTACGTATTTCGAACGCCGTGTACGTATTACGAACGCCGTGTACGTATTACGAACGCCGTGTACGTACTACGAACGCCGTGTACGTACTACGAACGCCGTGTACGTATTACGAACGCCGTGTACGTATTACGAACGCCGTGTACGTATTTCGAACGCCGTGTACACATTACGACCGCCGTGTACGTATATCGAACGCCGTGTACATATTATGAACGCCGTGTACGTATTACGAACGCCGTGCACGTATTATGTGAGCTCATAACACGTTCGTTACATATGGCATACTAAGCAATACTTATATGAGGTTGATAATACATTTACCGCGTATATGATACGTCGGCGGCGGCGTTTATTATTAACACACTTCCTTAGTCGCTTGTAGATATATTCCTCAGTGTAGAAACATTCGCTTACCCATGTTGTAAGGTGGATACGGTGTGTAACCTGGCGGTTGTTCACTCGGAGGTTGAGAATTTAACGTAGGAACATGCGAAGGCGGAGGCGGATAATTTCCGTATGGCTGATGTTGTTGCGAATAGTTAACGTATCCACCGTGTGGAACTTGTGTTTGTTGCATCGTAGGTTGTGTATGATGTTGAGTCTGTTGTGCTGAGGACGACGGTGGTAAATTAGGATTTGGTTGTTGCTGTTGTTGTTGTTGCTGCTGCTGCTGCTGCATCGAGCCTGTCTGCTCGGGGCCTTGATAGGACGATGACGATGAATTGCTGTTATGCTCATGTGGAACGGTAACTGGTAACGCTGCTGGAGCTGGTACATTTGCGGCTTTAGACTTTCTTGTTGTCTTTCCTTTTTCTTTGGGTACTTTCGGTTCTGCTGGTGGTTTCGGCGCTTTCGGAGGCTTTTTCGGTGTAGCTTTTGAACGAGGCTTGGCTTTTGATTTAGCTGGTGGAACGACTGCCGGCGACACCATTTGTGGAGGTTTCGTGATATCACTCAACGAAGCGTTAAACGCACTTTGATTTTCATTAATTGATGAAGCTGTTCGTTCCAAAAAGCTCAACGAAGTCTCGCTGTCTTGGATGTTTGCGTTATCATTTAAATGAAACTCTTCCGAGTTCGGTGAGTGTTTGCTGACTTTGTGCCGATAGTTCTTTAGTGAGTTATTTGTTGGTGATGGCATTGGTGGATGATATTGGGAATGTTGTTGGTTTTGTTGCTGATGGAGTGATTGCGGAAAATGAGATTGCGTGTTCACAGCTTGTTGCTGGTAAGATTCGTTAAATTTGTCCGCATTTTTCTTCGTTGATTTCGGTTTCCGTTCGACCAGATTCGGTTTGTACACAACTTTTTCTCTCAAAGGCTGATCGTCGTCGATAGTTATCATAGCCGTTGGTGGAAGCGATGTCGGCGACTGTATCGTTGATGGACTGGGTGAAGAGTACGAATGAGATACCGACGGCGACGGTGCTGTACTACTTAGCGTTGACATTGGTGACGGGTAATCGTAGTTTTGATGCGTGGATGACAGCGCATGTGATTGATGACTCGAATGATGCTGCGGTTGTAATTGTTGCGATGGTGGATATTGATTATAATAAGGATGTTGTTGTGGCAGTGACTGTTGTTGTTGGTGTTGTTGTTGATTGTAATGTGGATACGGAGACCTTTGCTGATAGCCGTGGGTATTGTAGTAAGGTACATTATTTCCGTAGTTGTAGTATGGATCATCCATTGATGCTTTCGGCATAACAGGCTTATCATCCGCACTAATCATTATCACATCATCGTTGCTGTTACCACTAGTCGTTTCATCTCTTTCAACGACGTCAGCTTTCCGTATCACTTCTTGGCTAATCACTTCCACCTTGTTAGATGGATCAATCGGTTTCTTGATCTCAATGTCTTGCTTCATGTCGTGTCTATCAAAATACTTAGCTTCATTCGAACTTTCCCCTTCAAACGAACTATTCGAATTACTCGATGTTGGCATCGGCATTTGCGATGAACGAACATTTTTCATTGGCAGTCTGGGACCTTGCTTCAAATTGTAAGGTCTTGCAGTGCCTAACTGTACGTTTTTACTGCCAACGTTCTGAGGCATTCGATTTTTCATCATTCCAGTGTTGGAGCGAGGTTTTTGCAACAACGAAACTGGCCTTGTGGGGCTGGTGGAGTGACTACTTCCATGTGTTGGTCCATGACTGGGAACATGACTTGTAGGATGATGACTTGTGTGCTGAGTAACAGGAACATTTGGTCCATGAATCGGATGTCCAGATGCATGGGTAGCGTAAGGATGTGGTGGTCCCCGTGGTCCATACGGTGAGGATCCTCCAGGCGGTCTACCGGGTTTGTTCGAAGGAACAAAATTCGCGTTACCTTTCATGTTTGGTGGCATTTTTTCTGGTATTGGACCAAGGGGTCGCATCAAATTTGGCCTCTTTTCATTGAATTCTCGACCAATCAAACCAGATGGCGATTTATCCTTTCCTTGGCCCACTTTGAATGAAGTTCTAATGGCAATAATTTTTCCGGTTTCCAGCTGCATGTAAATACCTTTTGGTGATTTGAGAACCATCACTTTCTGGCCTTCTTTTAGGACAATGTTTGATTTTTCCGCGGAACTGGTGGGTATAACAACATCTGAGTAGAAAAATGGAAAAAAGTAGAAATGAGTTTCTAGGAAAAAAAAGAAAATTTAGATAGAAATTACCTCCAGGGAGAGTCAAAACCTGAGCGGTCATTCCCTGGCGCTGCCAGACTTCCGCAGGGATCCATCTTGTAGGTCGAGCGGCACCAGTACGCATTCTATCCCCACCTAATTCAGCTTGCATTGGACGCACCTACAAAATTCCACTAGTTAATTTTCGAATTTATTTAAGGTTTTACCATCAAACGTACCGAGGCAACCGGACGGTGAACGATTGCACCATCTGGAGTTCTCATCGTTCGGTAATGCATTCCAGATCCGGGCTTATCATAATTTGGTTTAATAGCTGCTTGTTTCTCCAACTCATAACCTCTTTGAGCTAATCGTTTCTCTGCCATCGAAAGTTTCTTTTCCTTTCGATCAATCAGCAGACTCTCGTGTTGAAAAGGTTCTTTTGACATTTGTTCGGAAAAGTTTTCAATTACTTTCTGCATCACAATGTCCAGGTACTTTTCCTTCCTGTCACTAAAATCCCGAATCTCCGTTTCTTTTTCATCATCCCAACATAAACTAGTTACTTCTTTCAACGACAAATGAGCGTCTGGATTGCATTCATCCACAACTCGGTCAGACATTCCCTGCTTGTTCACTTGACGATCATAAATTTTCTTTTCCAAACACGAGTCCATCACCAATCGATAAACGAAACACGGTTTCTTTTGTCCATAACGATATACCCGGCATACAGCTTGTGTGTCATGACATGGATTCCAGCTCGCATCAAACACAACAACACGATTTGCACCAACAAGATTTATTCCCAGAGAGCCAGCTCTTGTTGAAACGAGAAACAGGTGAATGTTTGGATTGGAATTGAATTCATTAATAAGTTTCTCCCGTTCTTGTGCTACAGTTGAACCATCAAGTCCTAAAAAAACAAGTTACACGGTGAGTTTATTTCCTTTTTGGACCCGTACGAAGTACAAAGGTCCTATAATTTTACTACAAAAATTTTTTATTGTAACATGGGGTAGGGGGATGCATTTAATATCGTCTAAAGATGACGAATCCGCATAAAAAATTCAATTCAATTTATTAATTCATTCATGCATAAGGCTAAAACACTTTGTGCGGACGAAATAACGTGGTGGCAGCACATTTCTCCGCCGCAAATAACGCCCGGGGCCTTAATAACACCCGGGCGCTAATAACGCCCGGGGTGTTATTAACGCCCGCAAAACAATACAAAACGAGATCTGTACATTGAAATGTCCTAGGATTCTGAATTTAAATAATTTCCAATTTATTCTTGAAGGTCAATGGTGACCGTGTACCGAATTATATGGCTGGGCGTTAATAACACCCGGCGTGCGGGCGTTTATAACACCCCGGGCGTTATTTGCGGCGGAGAAATGTCACGTCACCCATCCCAGCCGATACAAACTCACACATAATATATCACCAGATTACACGAGCTTAGAGTAGGCTTCGGTAAGCAATCTCCTGAGCTCCTCATGCTCAACCACCCGTCTAAAACGAACGGGCAGTGATTTATATTTATGAATTTCCTTTGAATAAAAGTGAGTTGTGTGTGTTAGCCACCGTAGTTCTCGCCGGTGTAACAGTCAGTACCCTCCTCGAACGTCCCAAGCGAAATTTTTCAAAAAGAGACGATGACGATCCCGTCCTAACCACTTTGTTGATGAACAGCAGAGCACGATATAGGTACTCAAGTATGTCACATCCCAAGATCCTGCATATATAAACCGAAAATACATCCCTACTGCGCAACCCAAAAGCATATCTCAAGAAGGCATTGAAGGCTACCTCTAACGTCCTCTTACTCTGGTCGTCTAGCCCGAAAATAAAGACTTCGCAACAGTAAGTGAAGTGGGGTAACAGCAAAGTTTTCACCAAATTCAACCGCATCCTACGCGATGTGACATTTCCGTGAACCCACAAGGTTCTTAGACCCTAGCAGAGACACGATTGCATTGCGGCCGCCAAAACAGATTCCGGTTCATTAACAGACCCAAATTTTCCACCCACTCACTCCACTCAATAACCTCGTCCCCAACACTGTACTCTGATATAGAAGTTGACCCTTCTGAATTGCTGAAGCAGATAACCTTGGTTTTACTTTGATTCAGCACCAGGTGATTATCCTCACACCATCCGCCAATTTTGTCGAAGTCTGACTTCAGTAGGTATGAGGGTAATCAGTCATCACCCTACTTGCGCTCACGTATCCTTGCGCGTCATCCGCGTAAATGTACGTCGTAGAGTGCTCCAGGAACTCCGGAAGGTCATCGAGAAAGTGTGAAAACAGTAGCGGGGTAGTAACAACTGGCAGAAACTGAGAAGTGAAACCACCAACCTGAACACAGTTCATGCAAAAACCTACTGATGAGATTCAGTGCAGACGTTTCAAAAAAAAACTTATCACGCAGCTTGCGCCTCAGCAATTCATGTTCTACTGTGTCGAAAGCTTTCGAATAATCTAGTAACATGAGACACGTAACTTAACTTCTTCCAAAACCCCTCAGCACATCATCTACTATTTTCAATAATGCTCCGGTTGTGCTGTGACCTCGCCGAAGTCCGGAAACATTTTTTTGCAGCAAATTGAAAGACGACACAAAGGAGGCCACAGAATGTTTTCTAGTGACTTAGACAGTATTGGAATTAAGTGTATCGCCTGAAAGTCTGAAAGATTAAACGTTCTGGATTTTTTGTGATTAGGGAAAACTTTCGACAGCTTCCATTTCTTGGGGTAAGTGGAGCGCATGATGATCTGGTTGAAGAGGTGAGTCACTTGTGGCAGAATAAATGGTAGAACTATCTTAATAAACTTGAGGGGGAGACCACCATCCACACCAGCCGAGAGAGAGAAAGGCATCCTCTTCCGTGGCATTCGTGAAGGCAAATTGCGCATAATCATAGCCAACATGCTCATCGACCACTTGTTCCACCGTTCTCATCCCCTTTGGGCCACCCTTTCCCGAGATGTATTCATTAATCTCCTCAGCAGTAAAGTTCAGGATAACTTCGTCTCTAGATTTCGCGGTTCGCAGTTTCGAGTTTATTTCCTTATTGGACCCGTAAGAAGTACAAAGGTCCTACACATTTACTACAAACAATTTCATTGTAACGTGGGGTAGATCGAGGCGGGAGTGAGGGGGATGCATTTAATATCGTCCAAAGATGACGAATCAGCAAAAAAAAAATGTCCGTCTGTTTGTCCTGTCATTTTTTCTAAACGGCTGCACCTTAAACTTTTTTTCCCTGAAAGGTACATATGTCCCATGATTCAAGTTCAAAGATAAGTAAAATCGGTCAAGTGGTTCCGGAGATATGGTCCAAAAAGAGACCGAAATCGTGGGATTTCGAGGTTCGGGGAAACTTCTTCGTAAATATCTCAGCAAGTACTGCTCGGAAATTGTTCATTTTGGTGTCAAATGAAAGCATTTCATCTCACAAAACTGGGAATATTTGGAAATTGGGTCAGTGGTCTGGGCACTGGGATCAGTGGAATGGACGAAATTGAGTTTTTTGACCATAGACGAAAACGAAAGCAGATGGTTTTTCTTCTATATTTGCTCAACTATGCAATATGGAGATTTACTGTCGTAGGCAAAGTTGTAGAGAATAATGAGCCAATCCTGAGAAATGAACTAGAACTATGAAAATTAGGAAGTTGCTTCCTAAGGTAAAGTTGTAGAGAATTAAATTTCGGAAAACACGTGTTTCAGGGTTTCAGGGAAAAATGGCCCATTATTGGGATATAGCCACTTTTGCAACTGTGAGGGATGACTCATGTCTCTAGAACTATGACGGTGGCAGCACATTTCTCCGCCGCAAAAAACGCCCGGGGTGTTAATAACACCCGCACCCAGGCGCTAATAACGCCCGGGTGTTAATAACGCCCGGGGTGTTATTAACGCTTGCACTCCGGGCACTAATAATGCCCGGGGTGTTATTAACGCCCGCAATCCGGGCGCTAATAACGCCCGGGGTGTTCACTGTCATGACATTTGTACAGTGATTTCTAACAGCTTCAAAAAAAAACATCATGCAGTTTCAAAGGCCGAAAATTTCAACTAGAAAATGGTGACTGTTGGCGACTTTCCAAAAAGTAAAAAATAAACCTTGGCCGCACTTTATTTATACAGAATGTCACTAGAAAGAGTTGACTAAGGGGAGAATTTTCCTTACACATCCCACATCGAAGGCCGACCACACTCCAAATATACCGCTGGAAATTAGCAGAGACGGTAAGGTACACTCTTAAAAACCGAAACCCCCACATTTACACAAATTACACAAAGTCCCACCCGGCAGATTTCATCTAACATTGACGCCCCGTGTGAACGTATAGCTAAATGCCTATTGACTGAATTTAGCAAATTCACTCCACCAGAAAGTTTTTCTGTAAGAAACGCGGCTGAATTCGTTGAGAAACTGAAAGAAGTGAAGATCCGTAGAAATGAGATGATGGTTTCATATGACGTGGAGTCGCTTTATCCAGCATTCCTGTGGATGAATCAATGATTCTACTCGAGCGATGGTTGAGGGATTGTAACGTAGCAGAACCATACAACAAAATGTACGTAGAACTAACAAGAATGGGCATGGAACAAAACTATTTCCTGTTCAGAAACAGGATATACAAACAACAGTACGGCTATGGGTAATTCGTTGTCTAGTTTCATGGCTGAAATATTTATGGCAAATGTCGAAACTTCAGCCAGTAAAGATCAACGCTTCCCCCGAGTGTGGGTCAGATTCGTAGACGACGCTCTTACGATCATAAACAAGAGAAAAGTAGACTTAACAATGTTGTGGCTAAATTCGATTAAGAAAACGATAAAATTCACCAAAGAAGAAGAAGTGGACAACAAAATTGCTTTCCTCGATGTTATTATAATAAGGAACGAATCAAAGATTGAATTCGACATCTACCGCAAGTCAACGTTCACGAGTAGAATAATCACGAGTGACTCACATCACAATTATAAACACAAAATGGCAACGTTCCATGCTATGGCCCACCGCATGTTAACCATTCCTTTGAACCAAGAGAGATATGAGGCAGAGCGTGAACGGATCATCGAGATTGGCAGAATTAATGGATATCCGAAACGAACCGTCGAAAAAGTAATCGAAAAGCAACGGATGGAATGCTCCATCTTATTCACAACGACAATAGAAGAAGAGACGCAACGAATCGTCTTACCTTACCTACATGATATGAACACACAATTCGCACGTATGTATTATCAGGTGGTAAACAGAAATGTTTTCAGCGTTCAAAAGATGATTAGTGGCGCCAAAGACAAAATACCTCAGGACTTGCAGTCAGGAATGTATGAGATTGGTTGCCAGGACGAGTGCGACTTCACATACTACGGGAAAACTGAACGCAACCCTACGTTTCGATACGATGAACACGATTACTATGTCGAAAAAGGAGATCTTAAGAGCGCGGTGGCGAGACACACGATTGAATACGGTCACGAAATCGACATTAGCAAAGTAAAGTTAGTGCAACCTGTCAGTGGTAGAAACACATGCGTATTCGAATGTTATGAAAAAATCCACATAATCAAGAATAGACGCAAAAAACAACTCATTAATGTGAACGACGATAATGTAAATTTCGGCCCTGTTCGATTTGATATAAACTTTGTAAGCTAACAGAAATCGATACAGCAGCCGGAAATAGTGTGTATCCTTGGTATCTAGAATACCGGGCAGTTTGGGGGCCGAAAAACCGGATACCGGGAGCGAAGCTCGAGTGGTTTTTGTTCGGAAAATGTGCTCGAGCGAAGCTTGAACGATTTACGTTATGGGAAATCGATTTAAGATGGGAAATGACTAAAAAATGGGAAATCGCTTCAAAGTAGGAAATGACTAAGAAATGGGAAATCGCTTCAAAGTGGGAAATGACTAAAAAATGGGAAATCACGGGATATCGCTTCAAAGTGGGAAATTACTAAAAATGGGAAATCGCTTCAGGATGGGAAATGACTAATGGGAAATCGCTTCAAAGTGGGAAATGACTAAAAATGGGAAATCGCTTCAGGATGGGAAATGACTGAAAAATAGGAAATCGCTTCAAGATGGGAAATGACTAAGTAATGGGATATCGCTTCAAAGTGGGAAATTACTAAAAATGGGAAATCGCTTCAAAGTGGGAAATTACTAAAAATGGGAAATCGCTTCAAAGTGGGAAATGACTAAAAAATGGGAAATCGCTTCAAAGTAGGAAAAGACTAAAAAATGGGAAACTTCAGGATGGGAAATAACTAAAAAATAGGAAATCGCTTCAAAGTGGGAAATGACTGAAAACGGGAAATGAATAAAAAATGGAAATTGCTGAAAAATGGGAAATTACTGAAAAACGGGAAATAAATAAAAAATGGGAAATAACTGAAAAATGGAAAGTGAGTAAACAATTTAGTTGAAAAAAATTATGAAAAATTTCGCTAGCTCCGCCTGCGCCTTTTATAAACTCTTAAAATATTCGATGAGATTTTGATGACTTCGTTCAAAAAAATCTCGCTCGTTTCGCTCGCGATTTGTAAAATTTTGATTGACGTGTCAACGATTTTGTAAAAAGTATTCAAAAAAATCTCGCTTGCTCCGCTCGCGATTCATAAATTTTTCTTTGTGAAATGTTGGTTGATATGTCAACGAAATCGCACCAGGAAATCTCAATTTTTCACCGGGAAATCTCGATTCCTCAGTGGGAAATCTTATCGATTTTAGACGGATACCAGGAAAAAATGGGAAATCGGATTTGGATCGATACTACAACGTTTAGTTTGATATACGTAAAATGCAAGACGTCAATAATATTTTCAAATCGATTTTGGCTTGACTCAAATGTTTTCCATAGTCAAAAATAGTCGTTTTTTTGTGTTTTGAAATTTACGAAATTCAAAGGTGGAATTCCGTTTTTGTATTGAATTTGGCACGTTCCTCGCGACTTTTCAACCGCACTGCGGTGATAACATCTTGTTTCGCTTCACCTACAGCTGCAGTTGATGTCTCCGTAACCATTTTTACAAAGCGTTCCGTCGCTTGTGAATGGCAGGGAAATGGTTCCGCTTTTTTTGTCATAAACCAAAAGTTCCGCGGGATCAAATTCGAATGTTAACTGATGACAGAGTTCAAGTGGGAACTCTTGCAGTGTCACGGATACGTGAAGCTCGACAGATACAATCTATTGGTGTACGACGCTTCGATATTCTTGAACTTAATTTCGATGCTGCCGATTATACGGAACTCATCGAATGGAATGCCGTTGCGATCAGCGAACCTCCGATCACGACCGAATTCGATCTCGCGGAGCTTTTGATTTATGACAAAAAAAATGGAACCATTTCCCTGCCATTTACAAGCGACGCTTTAGAAAAATGGTTACGGAGTCATCAACTGCAGCAGTAGGTGAAGCGAAACAAGATGCTATCAACGTGCCAAATTCAATACAAAAACGGAATTCCACATTTGAATTTCGTAAATTTCAAAACCGAGGGGTCACGCACTTCATTTATTCCATTTATTCTTTTATTCCATTTATTCCCAAATTTTTTTTTTGTTGTTTTTGCGAAATATCTGAACCAAACACATCATAAGTTAGATAAATAAGTTCAAAAAAAAGTTCAATTTCAGCACCCTGAGTCGAGGGGAGCGCACTTCATTTATTCCATTTATTCTTTTATTCCATTTATTCCATTTATTCCCAAATTTTTTTTTGTTGTTTTTGCGAAATATCTGAACCAAACGCATCATAAGTTAGACGAATAAGTTCAAAAAAAGGTTCAATTTCAGCACCCTGAGTCGAGGGGAGCGCACTTCATTTATTCCATTTATTCTTTTATTCCATTTATTCCCAAATTTTTTTTTGTTGTTTTTGCGAAATATCTGAACCAAACACATCAAAAGTTAGACGAATAAGTTCAAAAAAAGGTTCAATTTCAGCACCCTGAGTCGAGGGGAGCGCACTTCATTTATTCCATTTATTTCCAAATTTTTTGTTGTGGTTTTTGCGAAATATCTGAACCAAACACATCATAAGTTAGACGAATAAGTTCAAAAAAACGTTCAATTTCAGCACCCTGAGTCGAGGGGAGCGCACTTCATTTATTCCATTTATTCCATATATTCTTTTATTCCATTTATTCCCAAATTTTTTTTTTTGTTATTTTTGCGAAATATCTGAACCAAACGCATCATAAGTTAGACGAATAAGTTCAAAAAAAGGTTCAATTTCAGCACCCTGAGTCGAGGGGAGCGCACTTCATTTATTCCATTTATTCTTTTATTCCATTTATTCCCAAATTTTTTTTTGTTGCTTTTGTGAAATATCTGAACCAAACACATCACAAGTTAGACAAATAAGTTCAAAAAAAGGTTTGCACAAATTATAAAGCATTTAAACTATCTTGAGATTAAATTTTATTTTTTTGGGAATAAATGGAATAAATTAATTTATTTTTCCATTTTTCAACAAAAATTCATTTAATTTTTCAAAAGTGGGTTTTTTCACTTTTCGATACATTAGTATGGTTTGTTGTGTGCGTTGCCATCAAAATCGAGTCTATTTGAGGTTTTGACGAACTTGAAAAAATTATCATTGATTCCAATATTTATTCCATTTATTCCCATTTATTCCCATTTATTCCATTTATTCCAATATTTACTCCATTTATTCCCATTTATTCCCATTTATTCCATTTATTCCAATATTTATTCCATTTATTCCCATTTATTCCATTTATTCCAATATTTATTCCATTTATTTCCATTTATTCCATTTATTCCCATTTATTCCCATTTATTCCATTTATTCCCATTTATTCCATTTATTCCATTTATTCCCATTTATTCCATTTATTCCCATTTATTCCATTTATTCCCATTTATTCCATTTATTCCATAAACCACAGAAGTGCGTCAGCCCTCGTTCAAAACACAAAAGAACGACTATTTTTGACTATGGAAAACGTTTGAGTCAAGGCAAAATCGATTTGAAAATATTATTGCCAGAGAGAATAGAAACTGAATTTTGGTTCAGAATAAAAGGCAATGACAAAAAACTGATTTTTATGAAGTTTTAGTCAAATTTCATCGAATTTTTTGTTTAAAAACTCATAGTTGGGAACACTTTTTGGTTTTAATTTTTGGCAAATCGTTATTTTTGAAATCTAAAAGTTAGTCCAGGTTGTTGCCTGAGTCCTTAAGAAAATTTTGAGTGGTCACTCAACAGTAGGACGTTCAACGATCGGGTGAAAAGTGGTCATATATGACCCGAACGAGACGAAACTCTTCAGAGCGATGGCGGGGGGTCCAAATTTGAGTTTCAAAAATTTTGAAAGATATTTTCGGAATCGTGGGGACCCCTAGATCTTATTTCTTGCAGGGGAGATGAAAAAAAAATAAATAAAAGGTCAAAAACGCTCCACCCTACGCACACCTCTACTCCAAATCTCCTCTGCTTCAAATTTTTTCTCTCAGTCCTTCAATTACCTCTCAAATAGAAAAAGAATCAAGAAAATCGGATGGAATTTGCGCGACTTATTTAGAAAAAACTACTCGCTCATTTTGAAAGCCTTGGCTAAGTCTAAGTGCCCGAACTCAAAATATTTACTTCCATAAATTGTAAAACTTTGTTGTGTATCCAAGAGCCAAAACCACTTAGGGTGGAACAAGCTCAGCAGTCCTTGGCAGAAAATGCCCAATTTAGCATAACTTTTCAAGAAAAATTTCAAGAATATTTTGTAAAACGGTGTTGACCGACAGATTGATTTTTTTTGCAGATTCGACATTCCCTACTTCCGTGTCCACATTATTAATCGAAACCATACTTACGATAATAATTCAAATTTTTCGCCCACTTCACTTCGGTATTGTTTACGGTATTTGCCTGTAGAAATTTTTCTATCAAATTGAGCGTCAGCAAACTTTGACTGAACACCAGTATTCGATCTCCAAGTCTTAAGCTCTCTCTTAAAATGCAAAAGAATATTTCCATTTTTGGTGCATTTTCTATTAAATCTGGCACATAGTTTTTCATTAGCTCCACCGCCCAATCGTACGGTATTCCATCATCTTTAGGCTTAACATCCTTTTCAACAATCTCCTCCTTTATCTCGTCCACTTTCACTTTGATCTCATCTTTGACATCCATATTAAGCGATGCTTCCAATTTGATTTCTTTTGTGTCCAGATCAACAATTTGCGATGGTTTGATTTCGCTTTTGATGGGATCGTTGGTTGTGTTGTTTGTGTTATTCCAGTCATTTTGCGGAAACGTTGACGCGGTCGATGTTGGATACATTGGAGGTGCTTGTTGGGATGGATATGTATTCGGATTGTTGTACTCGTTGTTTCCATAGTTTGGGTACATTTGGCCTTGATTGTATTCACCTTGATTCGGATAATAGTTTTGATTGTTTTGCCAGTAGTTTTGTTGCGGTGGTGGAGGCAAATTTTGGTTGTAAGCGTTGTGCTGATAATTCGAATCGTAGTTTTGATTCGGATAGTAGTTCTGATTGGGTGGTTGAGATTGCATGGGAGAATTGTTTTGCGCTGGATTGTAGTTGCCATTTCCATAATAATTATTTGAATCGTAATTGTCGTACGGGAAATTGTTGTAATTAAAGTTGTAAGGTTGAGACGGAAACTGTTCGTTGTGTACGGGATTAGTATAGGGTGACTCAAATGTTTCCTTTTTAATTTCGTTTGGTGGCTCTATTTTCGGTTCGATTTTCGGTTGCGTTACGTCCGGTTTGGAATCCATTGCTTTAACATCCTCCAGTTTGATTTCACTGGTTGATGTTGGAGGAACCGTTGCCTCCGGTTTGGCTTTAGCCTTTCGGTTCCTTGGCTTGCTGCCTTCCGGTCGGGCATTTTTTCGGGGTTTCTTTTCCTTCGGTATTGCCGGTTGTTTCTTCTTCGATACTTTCGTCGTTTTCGAATTTGATGAATTGGAAGATTCGTTGAGCGAGCCGAACGGAGGTTCGTACGTTGGATCGTTAGCAGCAGCTTCAGCTTCTTCTAAATCTAAATCAGCCTCTCGTTTCTTTAGGAAATTGTATAGAACGTCCGGATGATTCCAAATTTTACAACAAACAGCAAACGCTTTTAGTGGATTAGGAACTGCTTTGACACGAACGATTTCATTCATGAACGTTTCGTACAGCTTTCTTTGGAATCGTGTCATTCGAACTAGTAGAACATACTCCTCCTTTTGAGGTAAAGAATTTTGTAGCACAACATGAGACCGACGTTGAACGAAACCCAATAACAATGAATGCAAAACATGCGCTCGATATCGCATCAATTTAATATCCTGAGGTGTAGAGTCAATGCATTGGCCATTTTGAATGGGTCGTTCAAACATGTTTGAAAATTCAGTCTTAGTACCCAGGTAATTCGGTCGAACGAAGTCCACCATGCACCAGTATTCGAGTAAATTATTTTGCAGAGGATATCCCGTTAACACAATTCGACGCTTCGACCGAATCTGCTTCAATGCAACCGATATGCCAGCGTGGGAATTCTTTATCCGATGTCCTTCATCGCAAACAATCAGATCGGGACCCGGTTTCACTAAAGCCGCATGCATTTCATCCAACAGTTTTTTATGTTCTTCAGCTTCTTCCTTTTCAACTTCCGGATCGCGATAGACTTTTCGGCCACGCTTTTTGGTCACTTTTTTCATACTCAACAATCTATACAATTCGTAACCCATCAGCAACACTCCCCCTTTTTCCGCCCACTCCAGTACCACTTTGGCTCGTGCGTGTAACGTTTTGTGCATATCATTTAGTACGTATAAATTAAAATTTCTAGGCCGCACTTCACCGGACGACTTCAGTGGAGATTTCTCCGGATCTTCAGGCAACCACATGTTAAACTCAGCCATCCAATTTTGAAGCGTGTTGATTGGCATAATACAGAGAATCCTCTTTGAATCGGTATGCCTTAAAAATATATCACAGAAACAGACTAGCTGCAGTGTCTTTCCAAGTCCTGTGAAGCAAGGAATGTTAGTTAGACATTTTGAAAATATTTCGACGGCCTTCCGTCAGATTTGATTAGAGCCCCATAAGGTTGCCAACAAGAAAATTCAACGCCACAGTTTGATCTCCTTACCTCACACAAAAGATTGTAGGCGTACAAAACACCCATAAAAATTGTTTTTTACTTTTTGAAGTGAATTTTCCAAATTTGAAACGCTCGTAGCGCCATCGTATCGCATAATATAAAACATATGCAGGGGACCCGTACGTATCAGAATAGATGTGGCAAACAGAGATGATGTTACGAAAAGACTCGAACGTATCTAAGTAAATATTACCTTAACTCTTAAGTGTATGAAATTACGTCGACATTAAATTGTATTGGAAATTGTCCAGAGGGCAATTTCAAAAACCCGTCCGAAGCAACGGTGTAAAAAACCCTTCCGAAAGTACAAAATTCACGCCCAAATTAACAAAAATATTTCGCTCAATTTTGTCTACAACATAGGAAAAACCCATATTAATGTTTAGGGCCGACCTTGGGACCGACCTAAAGCAGTAAGGAGAGCGAGGGGTGACGCACTTCTGCGGTTTATGGAATAAATGGAATAAATGGGAACAAATGGAATAAATGGGAATAAATGGAATAAATGGAATAAATGGGAATAAATGGAATAAATATTGGAATAAATGGAATAAATGGGAATAAATGGAATAGATATTGGAATAAATGGAATAAATGGGAATAAATGGAATAAATGGGAATAAATGGAATAAATGGGAATAAATGGAATAAATGGGAATAAATGGAATAAATGGGAATAAA
>CM055404.1:50887045-50898561 GCA_029228625.1 Pseudolycoriella hygida | reverse complement strand
TCAACTATCCCACGATAGTTCAACTATCCCACGATAGTTCAACTATCCCACGATAGTTCAACTATCCCACGATAGTTCAACTATCCCACGGTAGTTCAACTATCCCACGGTAGTTCAACTATCACACGACAGTTCAACTATCTCACGATAGTTCAACTATCGCACGATAGTTCAACTATCGCACGATAGTTCAACTATCGCACGATAGTTCAACTATCGCACGTTAGTTCAACTATCCCACGATAGTTCAACTATCCCACGATAGTTCAACTATCCCACGATAGTTCAACTATCACACGACAGTTCAACTATCTCACGATAGTTCAACTATCGCACGATAGTTCAACTACCGTACGTTAGTTCAACTTTCGCACGTTAGTTCAACTATCCCACGATAGTTCAACTATACCACGTCAGTTCAACTTTCGCATGTTAGTTCAACTTTCGCACGATAGTTCAACTAACGCACGATAGTTCGACTATCAGAAGGATAGTTTGGCGATAGTTCAACTGTCGCCACGATAGTTACAGTAACATCTCGATAGTCAAAGGCCGTCTTCCCGCAATGCTTACGAAGACGTTACACACTGAGCAAATTATTTTATTCTATTACACTTTATGATTATATCGTTCGAATACTTTTCAACTACTATAGCCCAAAATAGTGTTTTTGATGAATAACTTCTAGATCCTTGGTCTCGCATAGCCCACCTTCGAACCTAGCCTCAGGAATTTGATTCTGCGTCGATTAAAAAATTAATTTTGAAAATCGATTGAGAATTACTCAAGTTATCTTGCTCACAACGAAAAATGGACATTTAACTTTTTACATAACATTACATAGTGATGTGATAACAGATATTTTTGGGTGTTTTCTGGTGTAAGACCCTGACTTTTAGTTAAGGGAATAACAGTACTAGCACTCGTCGTTAAAAAAAGCCATCTTGTAGATCCCCCTGATCCCTGAAGTGAAGAAGGATTTTATATTATAGTAAAATGTAGGATCCCGAACAGCGTTGTAATTATATATCGCGATTACGTAATTAATGGTCACGTGAGGAAAGCGATATGACTAAAACGTCCCTTTCAAAACCTAATGCAAGAAAAGTCATCGTACCCGTGCTTGATTGCGAATGATTGTGCGTCCTCTAGATAATATTTAGCAAAATGATCCATTAAATGCTGAAACATTCGCCGTAAATTGTTATATGTAAAATTCAACTTTCACATGGCCCGGCAATAAAACATTATGCATTGGGCGCTGCTTCATGATTCAATCTTTCGGAAACAATTGTGTGATCGCAAACTCACTCGGCTCGGATATGCAAAGTCTACACTCGTCAAGACAACAGTTTCTGAAGCTTGTTGCTCAAAAAAAAAAAACACTAGTGAGTTTGGCTCTTATCACAAAACTCTGTCCTCAAGTCCTCATGTGATGAATTACTTTCGAAGGTCCAAACAACTTCAAACAAAATGCTCAAAGCTCGGGGGGAGATTGTGAAAAAGAGAGAAAGCTTACTGAAGATTAGGGTTTTTCATACATATTCGAGATAGGTCGGAAAATGAAAAAAGCAAAGTGTGGTCTGCAATTGCCAAAATCCTATAAATTGTAACAAAAGTCCAAATTCAAAGGAAACTGTAACGTTTGGGACTTTTAAGATAAAGTTGTAACGACATTCATCTAATTTTAATTTAAGTAAAAATATTGATTAACATAACTATAGCTAGCGACTAGCGGAATTTTCTCGCTAATTGGATTTTAGCAAGCGCTGGCGCTGCGCTGGTGGCTACTGGGGCACAATTCCAAATTTTATTGTTGCTATTAGAGGCGGGCGCTAGGATTGAATTTGAAGTTTTACTACTTCTTATGGAAACAGTGAAAGTATTTGTGAGTATTCTTCAAGTCATAGATTTTCCAGGAATGAACAAATGAAACGCTATTCTAAATTGTATTTATTCAAAATTTTTCAAATAGTCAGAGATATTTTTAAATTAACAATTTACACACAGATCTTAGAATATGACCCTTCTTCAAATATTGATGACAATCACCTTGCATGACTTTTATTCTTGCTGAATTATCTTTCGAAATTACCATCGATTTTTATGACTTTCGGAAAGTTATTTTCAACCCAATCACTTTGCTATCATCATCGTAAAACTTATCATTTTTCACACTTTTAACTCATCAGCAGCATTGTAAAATTTAGTAGTAATTTCACGACACTTCACTGAGTTGGATGTAATAAAATGTTTTCTTATAAAATATGGCTATTTGTGGCATCTCTGGCTACGATTACATATTGTAATGTTATATATGATCCGGAGTTGCTACCACACGCGTGTGCTGAGGTATTTTTTTAGCAATAAAACAGTGGGACACTTTGAATGGACTTTACGAAATTCTCTATAGAAAACAATAACCTTATGTTTAAACAGTTTTCACATAAACTTTCGTTTTTTAAGAACAAGGCAGTAGAAGGCGATTATATTCCTCGTGGGCGAGTTATTAATATTGGAAATCTCCCCGTATATGAAGCACCCGACAATGTCAACAGAAGGCGAATGCTCATTGGTGTCTATGACATATTTGGATTCGCTAATTCCAACATGAAACAAATAACCGATCACATGGCTCTTCAGGCGGGAGGCTTTAGGGCCGTGCTGCCTGATTTCTTCCGTGGGGATAATTGGGACCTAAACACTCCTATAGAGTAAGTGGATCCGTTCAAGATCAAAAGATATTCCGATAAAACAATTCCTTTGCCCTACTTTCTCACACCATTGCAATGGTTTTCAATATTGAATCCTATTTGTTATAGTCCAGTTCAACTGGCAGCCTGGTTACAACGCGTTGGTGATTGGAATTCTATAATTCGACCAGATTTGATTAACATCGTACAATATTATCGAAGTCAAGGAGTAGAAGAGTTCGCTATATTTGGAATGTGTTGGGGAGGACAAATTGGTGCCCTTTCTGCTATTGAGCTGTCTGATTACTTTAAAGCAAGTGCCATAGTTCATCCTTCATTTGTTACTAATGATCAAGCGCCATCTGTACGAATCCCAATGTATTTAATGCCATCGCGTGATGAACCAGATATGGTAAAATTTACTTAACTTCTTTGAAACGATTCCATCAATTAAGTTGTTTCTATTGTAGCTGCCGTTCTACCAAGTGCTTCGAATTAATTTTGGTGACAACAGTGGTCACAGGCGATTTGATGATATGTTTCATGGATTTGCAGCTGCTCGTGGTAATTTCAGTGATCCACTTAACCAGATGCATGTCAATGAAGTCATTGCGACTCTAGGAGTTTTCTATGAAAGAATTCTGTACAACTCTGCCTAAGCTCTGAGCCATCAGATTGATGTTTGAGACGAAAATTGTTAATAAATACAATTTCTAAATCCTTTTCGAATTTTTCTTCAGGGGTCCAAAATGCTTTTCAAAATGTTAGACAAGTGTGAAGGGAGTCAAAAAATCATCGAACACGGGAATAGTTTTTTGAACGAAATGTAAAATAGTAGTACGAAGAGCGAAGTCTATCACGACGTTTGTAACCAGTCGAATTTCAACCCGGGAGTAGGGGAGGCTCATCGGTCATCGCTCATGGTTCTTAGATGGCGAATCAGCAATAACAAAAATCTACGTCCGTGTGTCAAAACGATAACTCGGGTAAAACTCAACCAATTTTCAAAAACGTTTTTTCCCTGAAAGGTAATAGAAAAGTCTTTTATAAGATTGAATCTGGGCACTGTCGACCCAAGGGGCGCGCCGCCGAGCTAGGTTTTGGTATTTTGCTTTTTTGGTCTTTTGTACATGATAATAATAATAATCTGCCTTAACAACCCATGAAGGGTTAGGCGGCTCGATCATTAGAGAGTTTGGGCAAAGCCACTTATAGCCAAATTTATAACATATACATATAGCTATATGTTTTGAGTTATATGTTTACGTTATAAGTTACAAGTTTACGTTATAAGTTAACATTATAAGTTTATAGCCAAGATCAGTATTGTAACTGATCAATACCAGTACTGATTAGTTCCAAAACTAATCCGCATCAGAACTGATCAGTTTCAAAACTGATTTGGATTAGGGCTTTTTGAAACTGATCAGTACTGATCCGTATCAATTTTAAAACTGACCATTACTTATCCGGATCAGCTTTAGAACTGATCAGTACTGATTGATATCAGTTTTCAGACTGATTAGTACTGATCTGAATCACTTTTAAAACTGGTCAGTTTTGAAACTGATCAATTTTGAAACTGATCAGTAGTGATTCGGGTCAGTTTTAAAAATGATCAGTACTGATTCGGATCAGTTTTAAAACTGATCAGTACTGATCTGGGTCAGCTACAATACTGATTATTTACTAGTTTCGCTATTTTTCGGTTCTACTTTTTGAGATCCTTTCATTACCGGAAAGTTTTTACTGTGCCAATGATAAGCTGTGCGACGAACCCAGTGCCATCTATTAGATGTAGTTAGGGCGAAACTAGTAGGAGTAGAATACCGACACCTTCCAACAATGCCCTTACCGGAAGCTGTACGATAACGCTACATTCAACGTCACATGACTTGAACCGATTCAATCAGCTTTGTTTTGTTTACAAATCAAACTATCGGAACAAATCCGTCTGCGGTTGAGTTTCGAACCAACGCATTGGCAACTCGATCTCATAGCAGCAAGCAGGCGTGTTAACCACGACGCTATCGAGTATACGAGGTCTTTTGTACATAACTAGAGTAAATCTTTTCCGATTTTCATAAGCTTTCTTTGTTTGAAAGTTCTGGACATGGCCGATAATTTATGGAAGACACTTTTTTGATTTCAAGCCCTTGAACTTAGCTAGGGCACTAAAAAGGAGTCTCTGCTAGGACCCTACGTGTTTTTGTACATAACTCGAGTAAATCTTTTCCGACTTTCATAACTGTTTTTTAATCGACAGGTCTATGAAAGCTTAACGATATGTAGAAGAGACTTTTTTGAGATTAGGCACTTGGACTTAGTTAAGGCACTAAAAACGAGTCTCTGTTAGGGCCCTACATGTTTTTTGCACAAAACTCGAGTAAATCTCTCCGATTTACAAAAAAAAAAAAAAAAAATAATCGAAAGGTCTAGGAAAGTCTTACATTTTATAGAAGAAAAATTTTGATTAGAAGCCCTTTTGAGCCCATCCAGGACACAAAAACTAAAAACTAAGTTTCTACTAGGGTCCAACGTGTTTATTTACATAAATTTGGTAAATCCTAACCGATTTTCTCGATTCTTTTTCTATGAGAGGTAAGCGAGTACCTAATTATATTCAAAAACAAATTTGGGCCCTGTACCCGTGCTTAGGGCTCAAGTGGGCCTCAGGTCGGTCCTAGGGTCGCTCTAGCAAAAAAAAATTTTGTTATGAAAGTATGTGTCTGAGGCCCCGCTTAGGGTCCTCGGTGGGCCCTTGAGAAATTTTTTTTAAAATTTGTCGCAGAGAAAATTGAGGGGACATTTTTCTCTATGGAAGTATGTGTCCAAGGCCTCTCTTGAGGGCCCTAGGTCGGTATACTAAGGTCAGCTCTAGCCCAAAAAATGGTATTTTGCCATGTTGCAGAGAAAATTGAGGTGAAAATTTGTGCCACTTGGGGGGTGAATTTTGTGCTTTCGAAGGGTTTTTTACACCGATCGTTGCTTCGGACGGGTGCTCCAATACAATTTAATCTGAACATGTAACTTGATACATCTACTTAAATACGTTCGGTTCTTTTCGCAACATGAACTCTGTTTGTCACATCTATTCTGATACGTAGGGGTCCCTTGCATATGTTTTATCTGAAATTCTGGATTTTTCAACTGAAATTTTTTCAAGCAGACAATGTGCGACCAATTTAAGTAAACGTTTGATTATTTTATTGTGTACAGACAATTGCAAATATATAGCAGCAATTTATTTGTTTTATTTCGTAACTGGCAAGTCGTATCAGATTAAGATCAAGGGCACTGGTGAAGATCTCTTAAATGATACTTCCACCAATTGCCAATTCATGATTTTTTCCATTTTAACTGATTCATATACACTTTGAACATAAATAACAAAGATTGAAAAGGTTGGAAAGATTATTAGCCTGTGTTTTTAAACGCAGCATTTATGTTAGAAGATGTGTATGTACAAACATATGTGAACGTACGATGTATGTACGGACATTTGAACATAATGAATCAGATAAATGCTTTTTTTTTTGTTTCCCAATGCATTTTTATTCAGAGTAGATTGATTGATGATCACCGATCATCAATAAAGACTTCAAAAGAGTTGATGTAACGAGGTTGACCAGACATTTCTTTATTATTAGTTTTTATCTACTGGAATAACTTCATTGTAAAATACTATACAAAGTAACCAGCACATTTGAATTGGTAATATTTCTGCTTTTGAAATTATTTTTTTTAATTCTTCATAAAACGAAACAAATTTGTTTTGATTGCTGTCATCTGCTGTTGATTTTAATCCATTGCTTCGGATAGCCATGAATTTTATTTCAAACTTATGGTTGACCACTTGTCATCAAATGCTTATCTTCTCTTAAACTGTGATATAGAATTAGCTTTGTTTAATGTTTGCGACAGCTGAGATGATTAATAGTATGTCAACTATGTATCACAAAATAATAAATTAAATAAAAAAAAAAATGGAGGGTAAAATTGCGACAATTCCATGAAGACATTCTTTTGTCGCAAAGTTTTCCCTTAGAGTTGCGAGAAATTGGACTAAGAGGTGCGGGAAATGATAGATTCTCCACAATTGTTTTAGTAATCTTGCAATTTCATTGTAATTGTATGTCAAGATAAAGTACCTGTAAAGTGGTTTTAAAGCAATTTTAATGGTTATTTCTCTCCCACTTTTTTCGAAGCAACTCGATAGGGTATTGGTTAACACGTCCGCTTGCTACTTTGAGGTTGAGTTGCCAGTGCGTTGGTTCAAAACTCAACCGTAGACGGATTTTATCCAGTTGTTAGATTTGTAAAGAAAACAAATTGAATCGGTTCAAGTAATGTGAAGTTGAGTGTAGTGCCATCGTACGGCTTTCCGGCGAGAGACATTGTTGGGAGATGCCTGTATAGATGGCGCTAGGCCCTAATGAAAGCATCTCAAACAGTAGAAACAGAAACAGCGAAACTAGTAAGTAATGATCTAGCCTCTAGCCCTCTATGGGTTTTTAAAGCAAATTATTATTATCATATTCGAAGCAAATAAAATTGGATGGTAATAAACGACCGATAAAACAATTCAACTTTACCGATAATAAATAATAAATTACCGATAAATTTTTAAACACATATTTAAAGTAGGATTAAAGCGCGAATATTTTGGATAGTGCCCAAAAGATTTCGTGACATTTTGTAAAAGGAAAAATTCCCTACATAAGTGGCTGAAATGAAGGTATTGGTAAAAAGTTATCGATCATTTATTACTTTTTATCGGTAAGGTTGAATTGTTTTATCAGTCAAATATAATATCCCAATAAAATTCTGGTCGAATATTAAGGATATTAGGCGCGGTGGAGAAAAGGAGGGCTGCGGGAGCATTTCGGGTAAAGATGGCCAGTTAATTACAGGTAAGGTCGAAGTTCTGCAAACTTGAAGGAATTGCTTTCGGGATCCATCTGTTAGGAAAACCTGATTGCGAAGCAGATCTTAGCTAGGAGGAAATCACATTAGAGGAGGTGTCACGAAAGGTCAGCAAACTGAAGATAGGAAAATCCGCAGGTGTAGAGGAAATTAGGAGAGAATTTATTAAGCATAGCGGGCCAGATGGGATTCAGTGGCTTTATAGGATTTTTTATTTAGTCATGAAGTCCTTAGTCGTGCTTGCTGACCTTCGGTGTAATTTTTCCAATTTTTAAGAAAGGCAACCGTAAAGTTTGCAGCAACTAAAAGGGAATTTCGCATTGAGCGTGGTGGTAAAGGTTTATGCGAGTGTTCTACTAGATCGGGTTAGGGCTATAGTGGAAGAGTTTCTTGACGAGGCTCAGAGTGGTTTCAGACCTCTGAGAGGTTGTCAGGATCAAATCTTTGTCTCAGGCAAGCTATAGAAACGCTCTTTGAGAGGAATATTGATCAATATTTCTGCATCATCTACTTAGAAATAGAATTTGATCGGGTACCGAAACAAATGCTGTTTGAGGTGCTAAGCGAGTACGTAATTCATCTAATTTTATTGGACGCTATACAGAGAGCACGGCTGCGGTAAAAATAGGTGGTGAAATTAGTGAGGCTTTCGAGGTTAATGAGAGCGTTCGTCAGGGTTGTTGTCTCTCTCCTCTTCTCTTCATAATTTTCATGGACAAAATCATCAAGCAGGCCAATTTGCAGGGGAAAGTGGAAGTGAGAATCCTGTCCTATGTGGATGACTTAACTCTGTTAGCGGATAATGCCAATAATTTGCAGAAGGAGATTGACTGTCGGAAGGATGTAGTTTGTGGTTTAAATGGAAGCAGCTAGAACAGGTTTCTGAGTGTAAATATTTAGGCTGAGTTTTCTCAGCGGATGGAAAGCTAGTTACGGAATTTGAAGTGGAATAGGCGGCAAGGTTTAGTCTTCTGCGATGGTACGAGCACGTTCAGAGGATGGGTAGTAATAGGCTGCCAAACAGGATATTGAATGCTCAGGTTGCGGGTGTGCGCCCTAGGAGTAGGTTTATAGACTCAATTAAAACAGATTTAGAATTAAGGGGACTTTCTCTGGGCGAACAACCTATCTCCTTGGAACAGGATAGGAGGGTATGAAGGAGGGTGGTCCATTATCACCGGGCGTAAAGACCTCACACCGAAAGGTATATTCTTTAAAGTTCAAGTAACTTTGCTTTGCTTTGACAAAGGGCTGATTTGTACTCAATTCTTTCATTATTTCTACTGTTTGTTAGATCTTGATCAGACCTCATTGGACCAGTTTTAGATGAAAATTGAAGAAATTTTCGCTGATTTTTACAGTTTCAACGGTTTTTCGTGAAAATTTTTTAGAAGGAATTCCTAAAAAGAATTCGTCTGAGCAAAGTAAAATATGTGAATTCTTTAGATTAAAAAAACTCAATTTTTGCCTTTTAATAATTTCATGTTAAACATTCGCTGTTTTCCCGGTTTTCGAGCATTCAATGGCTTCACAACTTAAGATAAGATGAAAAAAATTTCAACGGAACCAAGGCTCACGCGACTGATACCCAAATCGCACTCAGAAATTGTCTGCACTGCATCGCTTCGAATTAATGTAACATTGGCGCTGAAACAATTGTGTTTGCGATGAGCGGCCGTCATATTTTTAAAATATCAAAAGTCTTTATAGCCTCAAAAGTATTACACATTGTCTGCAACGTTTTTTTTATCAATTTGCAAAACCGAAACATACTTATTCGAATTACACAATTTCAATACTTCAAAATGCAGGCAAGAAATCACGGAGACTCCGTTTTATATTCGAGGAAAAATCCATGGCGTTTGCAATATACAAACAGAGCCCCAAGTGTTACCGATTTCTGTCGGGTCTATTGACAATGCCTTGCAAGCAAACGTTGATGACACAATCGGCTCATGTTTGCTTCGAAGCATTTTTGAACAACGTCGTTAAGGACATGAAAGAAACTGACAGACTTTAAGATTTTAATATGGACGAACCTAGCTCCAATGTGAAAAATCGTATGACTAGAATGTGAAGAATCGCTACATTTAAGACAGAACATATTTTTCGGTCAAAAATATGATATTCATTGTAACCATAGAAAATATTGATCAAAAAATTTATTCAAAAACTCTTCTTCTGAAACGGCACCTCGATCCTAAAGTAAATGTTCTAATAAGAAAAAAAAAGTTAACAACAATTTAAAGAAGGTGCTTTCCCTAAATTACGTAACGCTAGAGAAATTGTTACGGTTTGTTACACGGGGGGGGGGGGGGGCCATATTGGCAATTCAAACTATCTTTGAGCTATTACGATTGCAACTCTGAAATTCGTATCAAAAGCTATTCAAGTCGATTCCTCTCCAAATAGTTTTGTGAGAACGTTTTCTAGTTTACGCACTTTCACCTGAGTGACGTTTTTGACATTATGAATGTACTTCAAAGTGTTTTTTAAAAATACTTTTGATCTTTGTTACGTAACATACCCCTCAAGAGATTGTTATACGATGTGACACCGAGGGAGGGGGTTTAAGCCCGAAAATCCTGTTACGTATTTTATGGACAGCCCCGAAGAGAACGAGTATATAAAAATGACACTAAATTTTTACACTGATTTGATTATCGGCCTTTGTCAAATTAACATCAATCGCGAAAAAACGTAACGAAAAAGCTTATGCGTTCACGGAGAATGTGCTTTTTCGGTCATGAGTCATTTTTTCTGGAAACCCCACATTGATTAACTTTCTAATGACGCTCTACATAATATATTTGATAAAAAATTCGATTTTTGGAGATTAGAGTTTGCTGCTTTTGCTACTTTTCAGCCACAATGTGGTTAATGAACTCCAAACTTTACAAGCTAACTGGAAACTTCGAAATTCAGTTTTTACTGGAAAGTCATGTCCGTAACCATTCTAGCGACACCCGATATGAGATATTTAGTGATGAATTGGATTTTTGCCGACTGTTAGAGTTTGAGTACTTTTGGCGTCTTTATACCGCCAACTTTTAGGTTTTTCGACCTTTAAACTTTACGAGGAAGCATTTAATGTCTTAAAGGAATTATTCCTGGAA
Organism: Pseudolycoriella hygida; assembly: GCA_029228625.1. Lineage (NCBI taxonomy): Eukaryota > Metazoa > Arthropoda > Insecta > Diptera > Sciaridae > Pseudolycoriella > Pseudolycoriella hygida. The sequence continues at coordinate 50,887,826 of CM055404.1, read as the reverse complement.
AGCCAACCATTTGAGTGAGTACAGGGGCGCCGACTTTGATTTGACTCGTGGGGGGCGAACAAAATTTTAAGAAAAATCTAGTGTGGGACAATCAAAATGTATCCTAAGTAACATGCATGTTGAATGTTGTAGAGGAATGCTATCTGAGCCTTACGAAGACTCGTCACCCATTTACATTTGTTCAGACAGTCGGAGCAAGATTAGAAATATAGAGGCATACAGATTCTTCTCTTCGATAGTCTTAGAATGCAGAGATACATTACAAAAGTTATCCCAAAGTCGGGGGACATCTTTAGTCTGGGTGTCCGGGCACTCAGACATCCACAGGAATGACAAAGCAGACGAACTAGCCAGATTACCTTAATTACACCGCTTCAATGGCCCCGAACCTGCCCTAGCTGTATCCAATACCACACTTCAGCGAATGATAAAGTGCTGGAAGGATAAGCGTTTCAAAGACCACTGGAACTCGGTAAGCTTTGCGAGACAACACAAAAACTATATTCGCATAAACAGCCGGAATTCTAAGTAACTTCATCTCGTTAAACCGGTCAAACCTTAAAAGAATGGCGAGTGTTCTAAACAGACACAATTGTCTTAACAAGCACCTCGGTATGATAAGTATTTCTGATGAACCCAGACTGCGACGAGTGTGGGGAGTGAGGATATAGAAAGTAGTGAACACTTCTTATGCCACTGCCCGGCTTATGTTAAAGTGAGAATGCAGCATTTAGACTCCTTAACATTGAATTACTCATCGATCTGGAGCATAGCTCCTATA
>CM055404.1:50667108-50883290 GCA_029228625.1 Pseudolycoriella hygida | reverse complement strand
TTTATCTGAAAATTTGTATTTTTTATCTGAAATTTTAAACTTTTCATTTGAAATTTTTCTATTTTTTATCTGACGTTTAAAAAGCCCAAAGTTTGGAAAAAATATAAACTTTTTTTTTCTACTATGGCCGATTTTTTAATCGACCCAGAGCACTAATTTCGAAGAGATATAAGTCGAAAAGTTTCACCAACCTTCAAAAATCCACGTTTTTGACCACTTTCTCGACAAAAACTTCGAAAGTTCTGAACGGATTTTGCCTAAATTCAAATTCGTTATCTTTTATTCAATTATCTGTCAGGAAAATAAATGAATTTGAAAATCGGATCAGATTTACACGATTTATGTAGAAAAAAACGTTTGGCCCTCATAGAGACTCAGTTTTGTTGGGCAAAAGACAGAAATCCACTTAGGTGGCCCTAACTCAGCGGCCCTTCGTCCAAAAATATACCCATCTACAATATACCAAGGGTGGTAATAAACTGATAGAACAATTATTCATTTTTACCGAACGAATTAATATTTACCAGAACAAAGTGATTGAAATAAAATTCGAAACGACCTGCTGCTAAACTAAATGATCGACCAAAAATTCAATTTATAGACTAAAAATGATAAATTACCGACTACTAAATGTTATTGATCGACCAAAATTGATCGGAAAATAATTTGTTTTGACCGAACGAAAGTGAAAGAACCATTTTTGTTATCCACCTAGATTTTCACTACATTTTGTAAAAGGGAATACCCCAAAGTTTTGCTTTCCATCTAGGTTTTCGTGACATTTTGTAAAAAGGAGAATTCCCTAGTTTCGTTATCCACCTAGGTGTACGTGACATTTCGTAAAAAGTAAAATTCCCTAGTTTCGTTATCCACCTGGGTTTACGTGACATTTAGTAAAAGGGTGAATTCCCTAGTTTCGTTATCCACCTAGGTTTTCGTGACATTCCGTAAAGAGGAACATTCCCTAGTTTCGTTATCCACCTAGTTTTACGTGACATTTCGTAAAAGGGAAAATCCCTAGTTTTGTTATCCACCTAGGTTTACGTGACATTTCGTAAAAGGGAGAATTCCCAACTTTCGCTATCCACCTAAGTTTTCGGGACATTTCGTAAAGAGGAAAATTCCCTAGTTTTGTTATCCACCTAGGTTTACGTGACATTTCGTAAAAGGGAAAATTCCCTAGTTTTGTTATCCACCTAGGTTTACGTGACATTTCGTAAAAGGGAGAATTCCCAACTTTCGCTATCCACCTAAGTTTTCGGGACATTTCGTAAAGAGGAAAATTCCCTAGTTTTGTTATCCACCTAGGTTTACGTGACATTTCGTAAAAGGGAAAATTCCCTAGTTTTGTTATCCACCTAGGTTTACGTGACATTTCGTAAAAGGGAGAATTCCCAACTTTCGCTATCCACCTAAGTTTTCGGGACATTTCGTAAAGAGGAAAATTCCCTAGTTTTGTTATCCACCTAGGTTTACGTGACATTTCGTAAAAGGGAAAATTCCCTAGTTTTGTTATCCACCTAGGTTTACGTGACATTTCGTAAAAGGGAGAATTCCCAACTTTCGCTATCCACCTAAGTTTTCGGGACATTTCGTAAAGAGGAAAATTCCCTAGTTTTGTTATCCACCTAGGTTTACGTGACATTTCGTAAAAGGGATAATTCTCTAATTTCGTTATCCACCTTGACTTTCGTGGTATTTCGTCAAAGGGAGAATTCCCTAGTATGGATATCCACCTCGGTTTCCGGGATATTTTGTAAAAGGAAAAATGTAATTTAATTTCGGTAATTTTTTTTTTTTGCTGATTTGACTTCTAAAGACAATGATCGATGCTCCCGGGGAGCAACTTCCCCCAACTCCTCCCCTCGAATCGACTGGTTACAATCGTAGTGGTAAACGCATGGGACTCTTACTTCGTACGGGTCCAAAAATGAAGCAAGTCACTAATCAAGCAGCGGTCAAGTTGCTTTTATACAATGAAACACATGCAAAGGTATGCAAAGGATCCGTACGTATCAGAATAGATGTGGCAAACAGAATAGATGCTACAAAAAGGCTCGAACGTATCTATTGCAATTGAGTCCTCACTAAATTGGACGGGAAATTGCCGAAAGGCTGAAAGCTTCCCGAATCCTTTAAAATAAGCCCAGAATTTAGAAAAGACCTAGAGCGCTTTGGAGGGGGCATCTGACCCATGCTTCCATAGACAAAAAATTCTCTTCTTTTTCTCTACAACACTTCCCGAAAAACTTAACCATTAAAGGAATATTTACGAAAGGCCACCAAATATCGTGTAGGGTCGCGTAGCGTGAGTTTGGCACACACTAAGGACACTAGAGTTCGTCAACAGATTTCCACTAATTTCATTTTTGTGATTTTCTGATGCATCTTTCATTCGAAACCTTGAAGAGCGGAAATCCCGTTCTAATGTCGCAGAGATATAAGTGAAAAAGTTCCGCGAACACTCACAAAACCTCGTTTTTGACCACTTTTTCAACCGTAGCTTCGAAAGTTTTCAACCGATTTTGCCCAAATTCAATCTCGTAATCAATTTTTTCTGATTTTCTTTGAGGTTCTTAAAAAGTTCTTAAAAATCGGATAAAATTTACCTGATTTGTGTGGAAAAGACACGTTTGGATCTAGCAGAGACTTAGTTTAGGGCTCTAGCTGAGTCCAAAAGCTTAAAATCAAGTTTCTTCCGTAAATTCACAAGTCTTTCAAACAAAACAGAAATTATCAAAAAAAGATCAAAAAATCACTCAAGCCCTAGCTCGGCGGCCTTTTCAGAGAAAAAAAAGTTTTTGAAAATCTGTCAAGTTTTACTCAAGTTATCGCGGTGACAGACAGACGGACGGACAGGCATTTTTTTATTGCTGATTCCATCCCTACTCCCGGGTCCAAATTAGGGTGGTTACAAACGTCGTGGTAAACACATAAAGACCCCTTTTCGAAGAACGAAATTCCTCGTACGGGTCTAAAAATGCGCCCAGGAAAGTTATCAAATGAAAGAAATCAAGTTATTTATTTTTGTAGCTATTAGAGTCATCAGCTAAAAACTTACTTTCAACTTGAATTCAAATATTTTTTGGTTGCATAATCTTAGCTTAAAAACTTGATTTTGTTCTTTGGTACATACTTTTGCTTGAAATCTATTTTTGTGTTAATTGGTATGCAACAAAAACTTATCAAATGACTTACACGAAGCTCTATAACTGGAAAAACAAAATAAAAACAAAGTCTATAAAGATGGTATGTCGTCAGTTCAGTTTTTGCTCGAAATTACACACTGAATCGGTTTAAACGACCGTGACCTCAGCCTAAATTAGCCTCCCGCTATAAATACAGCTTTTCTTTAATCGATGAAGGTTCAATAAACGATAAAATTGTGATTTTCGCCTCGTTTCTACTGTTGCACAACAACACATTTACTAATAATTTTGAGCCATAGCCAGTTGGACATACACTACATTACAAAAAGAAATTTTTGAGTAGCGTTTTCGTAAAAGGTTTAATACTTCGAAAATAGTAGTTTTTGATACAAGTTACGTATGAAGGTAGTCTAGTAGTCCATTATTATATTAGTATTATACCAGCATACGTAACGTGTATCAAACAACGTTTCTTGCAATTCACCGACAAAAAACGAGCTTTTCCCTGCGTGTTTCCACTTGCGAAAATTTGTAGAAATTTAAATTATTCTTTCGCACTAGTGCTTCTAAAAACGTTTTGCCGCACTAGTGAGAAAAGTGACTTCATGCGACACCGAAATGACGCACGAAAAAGTGGGTTTTTTGCCGGTGAATTTCAAAAATTCTTTTTTTTTGAAAATTTCTGTTTTTTTTTTTGAAAAATTCAAATATCTACTTCACATACTTTGTAGCATATATATATATATATATATATATATATATATATATATATATATCTTAAAAAACGATGGTAGAAGAACTGCACAACGATAAATTAAACCAAATTTGAAGCGTTTTAAAAAATCAAAAATTAACAATTTTTTCGGAATTTCAAAAACGCAACCGAACGTACAATCGAAAATCTGAGCAGCACCGCTTTTGTATGGAGAAATTCATTTTTGGACGATTTTTTTGCGGTTCATTTCTGATATTTCCATGCATAAAATGCCGAAAATTGTTGAACTTACGAAAAAATAATAATTTTCAAACCAATTTTTGCAATTATCAAAAAATTTTGAATTTTTACAAAAACTTATCGGTTAAAATTTGAGTTTTTCACTTTTTTTTAAGAAAAAAATAAATAACTCCAGATCTTGACTTTCACTTTCTGTGTTAAAAAATAATAGGTAGATGCTATTTGCCCGCGCGGGCAAATAGCCATTCCTAGCAGTGACGATTATTTACCCGCGCGGGCAAATGGCCATTTCTAGTACTTACGACTATTTACCAGCACGGGCAAATAGCCAGTTCTATGAGTATAGACTATTTGACCGTGCGGGCAAATAGCCAATCCTATTAGTATAGACTATTTGAACGGATTGAACAGGATTGGCTCTTTTATCACATATTGACACTATATAGCTTTCATTAACTGACACATTTGAAATGCTCATTGAAGAAAATTGAACTGGCGCGCATATAAAAAACTCTTCGTTGTAAACACTACCGCACAGACAACAACAGCTAACTTTACTTAAGTGGTCCTCGTGTGTAAAGTTGGAGAAAAGTTCGTTTTTGTTTTCGTCAACTATGGATTTTTTCTATTTAAACAAAGAATTCAATGCTTTCGAGGAAGTTTCATCCGCTAAAAGTAGCTATGAAAAAGCTGACAATATCGTGCTGGATGGTAATAAACGACCGATAAATTAATTCAATAGTACCGATAAAAAGTAATAAATTACAGATAAAAATTGTGCCGATAGAAATGAGATACATGTCACTGGCACCTCCACCATTTAGCGTTGTGCATTTCCAATTTCTATTTATTACAAAGGATAAGGTATCTCGCTGGGGGGCTCTGCCCCCTCACTCTTGCGCCTGCGGCTGGCTAGATTACACTCTGCAGGCGGCCGTACGTGTATGGGGCTCTACCACAAACCCCGCTAGGGGCTCTGCCCCTATTCCCCCCTTGACGCCCCTTTGCGGGGGATTGGGAAGTTAGATAGGGTAGCGCCTGATTGCATATGAGCGGAGTGTGGTAGTTCGTGTCATGTGTCAGGCGTGCAACTGTCTAACTATCAAATGCTCTTTTTACGTCCACGTCGAAGTCCCCGGGACCTCAATTCTCTTCGGAGTTTTGTGCCCCTTTCCGGAGCTGCCGCCCCTCGACCCTGCTTTTATCTTTTTCCAATATGTTCACGGCCTATTTCCAACGAGAAAAATAAAAACCCGAATACATAATTTTTATACAAAACACTTTTCCCTAAAGGCTCAGAGTAAGGGCTGGTTTAAGGTTGACGATTTAAATAAAACTGAGCCTACATTGACTAAATTCTTCCCGTCGAAATTTGTACAAGGAACATAAATCTGTTAATGACATAAAACTGTTCTCGTTGCAATTTGTGATGAAGTGCATAAGCAGTGCTCCACATAATATTGTGAATTTTATCATAAAATTTTGTATACTTTGACACAAGCCGACACCGCACAAAAAATTGCTTATGGGTCACTGAAGTCTGGGTCTTCAATTTTTATTTTAGTTAGTCTATGAATTATGATCAGTAATACTTACTTGTCCAACATGACGCTTAAGGTCATCGGTTTTTGCATCTCTCATTGGATTATCAAAGCCACTAAGCCCAATTCTGAAAATACAAGGAGATAATTTATCAGTCAATTTGTGATGAAACAGAAAAATTCTTATTTGAAAATTATCTTTTAGGGAACAGAACACATATTTATCGAAAGTGTAAGTCATCGCTATCATTTTCTTAGCGTTCGTTGTGTTAATTGAAAACATAATTTGTCTAGATAAACGTGACGCTCTACGAAAAAATGTGTGCGATGGAAACATTTGATTCGATGAAATGCAAAATCGTAATCCAAACAGAAGCTGTAATAAATTAACATTGGAAATTGTTTTATGTCTTGCAATAAAACAATTCTCGTAAAATAATGATAAATCATTATCAAGCTCACGACCCACAGAGAGTGAAAATCGATTCCACAAGTGTTTCGCTTTGTTCTTTGTTATATTTTTTTTAGAATTAAATATTACTTTCAGTTTTCTTTTTCACTCAAGATTTATGATTCTTTTGAACAGAAATTGTTAAATAATGTTATTGTTATGTCAGTTAAAGGTTTTGAAAATTGATTTCATCTGATATCTTGCTGATTTTTGTTTAAATGAAATGCATGGTCAAATCGAACCAAAGTAGATACGGAGTTGATTTTGAACAGGGGAATCCTCGCACATCTCCGGTTGTAAAATACAAAGTTGCTGTGAAGATTTTTCTTTCCATCCATTGTTAGATGAAGATCATAGATAAATTTTGAGTTAAAGAAGTCGCTTAATCATTCTGAACGATAAAGACTTTGTTTATGAGAATTATTTTCCATTTGCGAGCAATCCAAATATTTTAAATTCCCTATTGGGACTGAAAGTATTGATACAATCAATAGAAGGAAATATCGATAATTGGATAATTGAAATGGCTATCGAAGTCAATGGTAATTGAAATGCTTCCCCAAGTCCATATGGCCATAGAGTGTTATATTGATCGCATGAAGAGCAGGGGTCCCCGCATAGTAAACAAGTCACAATTTACTTTCATTGTTCTTTGGCTTCACTTAACGGATTGTGGATAGCCCTAGAGACGACGACGACGGGGGTATATGCACATGTGTGCAAATATTCGTCAATACACTCATACAATGCACCCGGCTTCATATTGATTTTCCGCAAATGTATGTGTTATCAAATGAAGAAAGTTGTATTCATTGAAAGCAAAAATATTGTAACAAAGAAAAATATGGAGTATTACAGTGAGCAAATCGTAAGTTTGTGCAACTTTTCGTCTTAACTCTTTTCGTCAAAAATTCGTTTTTACATGAGAAAATGGAAGCAAATACGTGAAAAGAGGGATAAAAGGTAAAAATAAGAGCTGCACAATCTTATGATTGTGTCACTGTAGTCCGATACGTATAATTTCGTAGCATAAGTCGATTACGTAATATTTTATAAAAGGAAGCACAATTCGGTTACGCAATATTTCGTAAAGCGCAGCACCATTAGGATACATAACATTTCGTAAAAGGAAGCATCAGATACTTGAAAAGCATTTTGTGAGAGGAAACATAACTCGGTTACATAACATTTTGCAGAAGGAAGTATTAGACAGATGCTACTCGCACAATGTACGAGTAGTCAAATAAAGGTCATTCGTACAAAGTGCCAACGCGGGAGAATACTAGTTGCTATCTACCGGTAGTTTTTGTGACATTTCGTAGAGTCAAAAGCTCCCTAGTTTTTTTAGGCCCCATGATTTTCGGTTAATTTCGTAAAAGGAAAAGCTTCCTAGTGGATGAGTTCAACTTCTAATGACCTCAAATTAATATATCGACGAAAAATCGAGTAATCATCAAAATCCAGAAAACAAAAGTATGGAAAATTGTAGGCATTTGGGTCGTCCACTTAGCCACTTAGAGGTTTCTTTCTTTCAGACTGCCAGCAGCACAGTATTCCGCATTTATGACTTTCTGAATCATTCAGGTAGCGATAGCTACTTTATTAGTATTACTCATAGGTGAATTGCCATTGATGGTTTGTCATCGGTGAATTATCATTGATGATTTGTCATCGGTCAATTGTCATCGGTGATTTGTCGTCGATGATTTATCATCGGTGAATTGTCATCGATGATTTGTCATATGTGACTTGTCATCGTTGATTTGTCATCGATGATTTGTCATCGATGATTTGTCATCGATGATTTGTCATCGATGATTTGTCATCGATGATTTGTCATCGATGATTTGTCATCGGTGATTTGTCATCGGTTACTTGTCATCGGTGAATTATCATCGACGATTTGTCGTTGATGATTTGTCATCGATAATTTGTCATCGGTGAATTGTTATCGGTGTTTTGTTATCGTTGATTTGTCATCGTTGATTTGTCATCGATGATTTGTCATCGTTGATTTGTCATCGATGATTTGTCATCGATGATTTGTCATCGATGATTTGTCATCGATGATTTGTCATCGGAGAAATGTCATCGATGATTTTTCATCAGTTATTTGTCATCGTTGACTTGTCATCGATGATTTGTCATCTGTGAATTGTCATCGTTTATTTGTCATCGGTGAGGAATGGGTTAGCTCAGTGGTAACTTACTGGCTTTCCACCAAGAATATCAGGGTTCAATCCTGGTGGGGACAAATTCTGTATAGGATTTTTCTTCAATGTATAGCATAAAAGTAACGTTCATAGGCACACCCAAGCTTCATAATTTGGGTCGTTGTGAATTTGGTGCCGCAACGAATCGTACATAGAAGAATGACAAATATAACGTCACCCTTATTCGATGAATACTGTGTACAAATTTCTGAGTCTGACTTTGGACGGAGATATAATTAGCACCAGAAGAAATCCTTGGGAAAATGCTAGCTACCGTTAGGCGTGGTTCGGAATTCACGTTAAGCATGTGGTCCAGAAAATGCCTGCCGGTGAAACACATTGAAGGGGCGAACCGGCATTCTAAGCCCTACTAGTTTCCGCCCTAGTTAGATGGCACTAGGTTTGTGTGCAATTTACCATTGACACAGTAAAAACGTGGGTAACGAAAGGATCTCTAAGAGAATCCATGTGAGGGAAAAGCTCAAAAAAAAATTGCGGAACTAGTAAATAAAATGATCTAGCCTCTGATCCGGACGGGCTGTAACGGCGATATGATTATGGTTATTTGTCATCGATAATTTGTTATAGTTGATTTGTCATCGATGATTTGTCATCGATGATTTGTCATCGATGATTTGTCATCGATGATTTGTCATCGGTGAATTGTCATCGGTGATTTGTCATCGGTGAATTGTCATCGATGATTTGTCATCTGTGAATTGTCATCGGTGATTTGTCATCGGTGAAATTGTCCTCGATGATTTGTAATTGGAGAATATAGACATAGGGCTCGAAACAGATCAGATCAATCTGATCAGATTTCAGATTGATCTGAAATTTTTCAGATCATAATCTGATCTGAAAAATGTGGATCTGATCTGAAGATGATCTGAACATTTTCAATCTGATCTAAATCTGAATCAAATCTGAAAAATTTGCAACACTGAATTAAAGTAAAATTCCAGTGCTTTTCAAGAAGCTCAACACTGTAAGGAAATTGTGACGAATGTAAATAATTAAGCTTCATGTGTGTATGAGTCTGCCAAAGGTTTATAAGCTAATTTCGGAGAGCAAAATACGTACTTAGAGATGAAGGGTGGCGATGAATGAACATTTTCTTATAATTAGGCCTGATATAGATAAAGGCAAAAATTGAGAAAATTCTCGTTTTGGTACAATTGCACCCATAGAAGTAATATTTTACTATGGCTGCTGTACCTTCGGCAGATTAAAGTCCACCCGCTTGAATCAACATTTAAAAGCCACTCACAATTCTCCATCCTACTTCCAATTGTTTAACGAAAATCGAAAAACTAAAAGTGCTGATTTCGTCGTTTACGACTCATCAGTACACCTTGTCTTAAGACCATGTGTATATCAGCAACGATGGCCATAGAATGATACCCAGACTATGCCAACTCGCCTTTTATACAATCCAGATCCTACGATTGGATGCATGTCATTTCGATGAACAATTTGGAAGTAAAAGAATTGTGAGTTTGTTTTGGTTAATTTTTTAATTTGGATTATTCTGCTAAGCAGATTACCACAATTCAACGACTATCGAAGATATAGATATAGATAAAAAACCCAGATTTGCCTAGCTCACATTAACTGTACATAAATTTAAACGGTAAAATAAAAGGGTCATCACAAAATTTTGAAAATATGCTTACTTGAATCCAATCTGAAAACAAATCTGATCTGATCTGAATCTGAAAATTTAGAATCTGAAACTTTCAGATTCAGATCAGATTGAATTTAAAGAAATCTGATCTGAATCTGAAAGTTTCAGATTGTAAATTTTCAGATTCAGATCAGTCCAGAATACTCTGTTTCGAGCCCTAATAGACAATGACATATTAAAGTAACTTCTTTGACTACACTCTACCGCTACTTACCCATTACAATGGTTTATTGGATACATTCATTAGGAAATAGAAGTTCGTAAAGACCTGGGTAAATCTCTGCTCTAGGAGCAGCATAACCCAATCCTTTCATGTGCAAACGTTTCTTTCATTAAAAAATTTTCCGTTAAGCTCCACGCGTTTACACATCGATTTTACTTCTTATGCTCCAATATTTCGAGATGATGATACTTTCCATTGTACTAACAAGAAATACGTGACTAATTAAAACACATGTAACATCACGCAAACATCGACAGCATAATATGTTGACAATCTGCGACATTATATTGCCATTTAAATATTGATTAAGCGCGCGCTTACAATGAAAATCGTAATGTATTTAATCCATTAATTCATTTGCATTTATTAAGCACATTATGCAGTATTTTTTCAAATATAAATTCATAAAGAGGCTGTGGTATGTACACCTCTGTGTAAAGTAATTACAGCATTGAACATAATCCGGAAAGTGGACGGCCTTGTCTCGCGTACAACAGATTTTGTGTAATGTGGAACATTCATTCGAAATATTTTCTTATACTTTAAATAAAAAATGAAACTAAATTGAAAGTCCAATTGAAAACAAAAACAAATAGCAAAAAAAAAAAACAACACACGGTAAGTAGAGCATATAAAAATATTTACATTGATGTAATAACTGTGTTTCTTGCTATTGAACTACCACTTAAGACAATATTCTGGTGCATTTGAGGTTGGTTTTATGTTCAATCAAAGTAAATTCTTGCGTTTTGTTGATGTTGAGTGAATAAATAATTAGATAGAAGCTTTTAATCCGCTCAACTGCTAAAGTATTTGGCGAATATAAAAAACAATTTTTCATTAGCTAATTACATACTGTGAAATTCAAAAAAAAGCGCGCACACTTCAGCCCAATGTTCTACTCATAAATTTTAATTGGTTGTATAACACTAAATTTTAATCACATCATAGATATGGCTAGTGATGAGGTCAATAACAATCGAATTATGATTTATTTAAGCCAATAAATGAGAGTTAAATTAGCAAAAACGCCGTAAATAAACAAATATAATTTGTGACTAAGCATATCGATAAGACGTAGTATTCAATTCTATTATTTAATGATGACAGCATCTTTAGCGATTCGCCTATAACATTTTATAAAGTTCAATTCAAATTTATGACATTTTGAAAAAAGTTTTATTTTTCATAAAAAAAAATCCAGTTATATGTTCGCCTATTTAATCATTTATAAAAATAAATTTATGTAATTACTTTAACACGAGTCTACCATATCAGAAGTGATCAAATCATACTACAAGACACAAAAAGAATTATTGTTCGAAAATTATGTAAAATAATTTTAAAGGCAACATCTCGAAAATATTTTTTAATTATCAGATATGATTTGTTAAAATAACAGAATGTGTTTGGCTCGGACTTGATTTTGAAATTGTTGTTGCTTCTCTAAGACAGTGGTTTTGTTAAAAAAAAATTAATTTACTGCTAGACTACACTAAATGGTCAAAAATTTAATCTACCATCTGCCCAAATAATAATAAAAAAAAACGTTACGATGTTTTTTTTTAAATGAAAGTCAAAGGTTAAGGTTTTCTTCACGAAACATATCACTATTTCTACATGTTTGATAAAATCATCACTTGACTTTTATATTTGCTACTCTTGTCTTACGGCAGACCATAAATTTAACGATTTGCCGAACCTTATGCATAACAAGTATGACCCCCACTATTCGATGCGATAAGACAAGTTGCGAAAAGCATCGAAAGACATTATGTTACTTTTTTACCTCCCCCATCTAAAAATTCATCGTTACTATCGAAATCCCCTGTAAGAAAATTTGATTTCCCTCAGGGGATTTTTCTCATCTAATTGATCCTCAAGTAATAGTTCTTACTTCCCAGAGGTAATGGCCATTACTTGAGGACCCATTACTTGCGAACCATATGATGCGTATGAATTGTTTTCATTGATACAAAAACTAATTGTATCTTTCTTGTTGTTGAATTCACTAAAAACTTTGTTGTAATATTGCTTGAAGTGGCAAAGAAACTAAAAAATCAGCCGAAAAAAATTAATGTCTACTTAATGTTGAATTTACAGGAACTTTTATCGACCATTTTTGTTTTCATTGATCATGACATTTTTTACGCAAAAACACAATTTTGACTCGGCCGATAAATATCAATGATCACTGTTATATTTATTATTATATATTATTATTATATTATTATCACTTCAAGCAACATTTAACACAAATTTTTCTTCACATTATTTAACTGAAACAAAGAAGGACATCGCCACAACAAGTGAGTTCGAATTGTCAAAAAGGTAAACAAAATTTTGGTGCGACGATTGTCTGTGGTATGGCCACAAAATTGTTATTCCTATGATCCAGCATTGAAAACGAAAAAAAAAAAATATTTTCTTTCTGGGTCCAGACCAGTTGCACATTTCATAACGGCATAACGTCTTAGAATTTTGCGCTATAATATTGAATAATTTATCTCATTGAGAAGTTAGATTACATTCATTACGTTGTTACGTTATGTTAAAATAAATAAGAAAAACAAAAGTAATTCAAACTGCACTGGCCTTAATTATAACAAATAATATTTAATTGATTTATTTACTGTAAACACAAATTCCTCGCAAAATTCAATATAAAATTACAAAACAAAAATATCACATCGTCGCACCAAATTTACTTTTTTTGTTTACTTCTTTGACAGCACCATATTCTTTCGAATCTTCGAAATTCGACATAAAAATGTCAGAGGACGGGATATTTTTTTGAAGGGAATGAGCCGACGCTTATAAGGTGAAACCACATGTTTCCTATTACATTCTTCTACGACTACAACCGAAAGTCTAAACCTCAACAAAAAGATAAATTTATTTCGATTAGGCCAAATTCAATAAAACAAAATGTTAAAAAGATGTCAGCGATCCCAGGATTGAAATAAAGTTATTATTTTTTACAACCAAAACAATATCTGCCGCTACAACGGCGTTTGGATCATTTGATCATTTTCCTAAACTAACACTTCTTTGTAATCAGTCCGATTGGAAAAATAATAACTTGACGGTAATCCTAGCATAACTTGTTACGTATTTCGGCCTTTTTGTTTCACTCAAACAAGAAAATCTACATAACGGACAATCCACGGAATAAAAAATGATTTTGTAAATTTTTCGTTAACACTTTTCGTCGACTTAAAAGTGAAATTGTGTCGATTTATAGTTCGTTTGTTCCAATTTTATTATTAGAAGTGACAATCGATAGATGACGGCTGCTGATGTCAATTCACAACTTCACGAAAAAAAATTTATGAAAAAATACACCAAAAAAAGTGACAGAAACCAAAAATGCTGGTTCAATATTGTTGGGAGAATTTTTCATGCGTCATTTTGTCACCTTTCGATTGTATTCCATGAGAATGGCACGATCTTTTTTTTAAATAAATGTAAACGCAACACCATTTCATCCACCGTAAATTAGCACAACTTCACGTTTAAGTTGACGAAAAGTCTGAATGAAAAAATTACAAGAAAATTGTTAAGCTGAGGTAATGTTTTCTCCGTGAAATCAAATTTTCTTAGAGGGGTTCGATAGTAACGATGAATTTTCAGATGGGCAGGTAAAAAAATAACTCACATTGGATGCTGTGAAAATAATTCATTACATGAGGGACCAATTTTGTGAACTCGGGAACTTACGAATGTGTTCTGAAGCAACAAGCTTTGGAAACTGTTTTTTGACTCGCGTAGTTGTATACCTCGCCTTCGGCTCGGATATACAAACTCTACCCTCGTCAAAAACAGTTTCCAAAGCTTGTTGCTTCAGAACACATTCGTAAGTTCCGCTCATATCACAAAATTGATCTCTCATGTAATGAATTATTTTCACAGCATCGAATGTAATCTACTATTTCCATGCTCTTGGATTAGTTGATACGATTAGGTGCTTATTGCAAATATGTATTCATTCACGCAATGGGGTGTTCGGGTGTACATTACGTAAATCTCAGAGAGTGTATGAGTGATCTATTCAGCGTTTATTGTAATACTTGAATCACTTTTACAGATGGCGCTATTATTAAGTACGGGTACGCCCCATAAAATTGAGTCTGATCATAGTATAGTTAAATTTGAATTAATTTTTTTTTTTGCTTGTTTCAACATCAACCGAACAAAGTTTTGTGTGAAATTAGTAGAAAAGTGCACAAGTCACTTTGAAGAAAAGAATAAAAGTCGTCAACTAGGTTACAAGATGGCGCTGTTGTATCGTTTATTTCCTTCGTTCCCCATTGATTGTCTTATGTCCTTGAACCTCAAGTAGTGACACCTATGTAATTTTCATAGCTGAATAATATAAAACAAGTCACTTTTCTCTAGTGGCACCATCAATGCCTTCATAGTTGAATACGTCCGTACAACGCTAAACTAATTCCTTACTCAATTCATTGAGTTTTATGTTGGAAAAGCCTCTAGTTACTGGTGTTAGAATTTAAAAATACACAAGGAAAAAGACAGTGACGGAGATTTCAAAGGGAGACCCGTTGCGTGAAACACAAATGTCCCATCCGAAAAAACTGCAAAAAGTCTCTCTAAAGTATTTAATTCTCTTCCCCCACCTGAAGGACTGTATGTAAAGAACGGCATGGAGTTTGCTAATTACATAAACGGTACAAAAGTAAGCAGAAACGAAGAAATGGGGTCTTTCGATGTTACAGCTCTGTACCCCAGTGTACCGATTGGCCCAGCCATGGAGTTTTTAAGAGAATTCAAACCTCATTAGAGTTAACAAATTTATGCATGAGACAGAATATTTTCCAATTTAGAGGAGAATAGTACCTCCAAACTGATCATCGGAAACTCATTGTGTAGTTTTGTAGCCGAATTGTTTATGTGTAGATTTGAAACGTCAATCATGAAAGAACCTTCCTTTCCGAGAATATATAGACGATTCCTTGATGACATTTTTGCAGTGACGAGCGCAAGAAAATTTGAAATAGTTAAAAGACTGTTCGAAAACACAATGGACAAAGTAAAACCTGTGAAATTCACAATAGAAAGAGAGTTTGAAAAGAAAATCGCGTTTCTAAACGTTTTGGTAAAGAACGTTGATGGTGTTTTGACAGTTGACGTCTATAGGCAACCATCCTGCACAAAGAGACGTATAACAAGTGATTCTTACCATGACAGAAAAGACAAAATGGCGGCATACTATTCGATGGCACACTTTATGACGAACATTCCTCTAACTGAAGAGAAAGTCTTGGAAGAAACTAAAAAAATTATAGAAATAGGAGCGACAAATGATATAACGAGACGGCAATAAGAAGCATAATTAAAAGACACAAGGATAAACAAAATTTTAGTGATTTGACAACTTTAACGAGGCAGAGTGGAGCTGAGCCGATAAAAAGAGTAGGCATCCGATATTACCCCGATATAACTGATAAGCTGAAACTGCTACATAAGAATGGAAGTTGTACACAGAAATACCGGAACACTAAGACAGTTAGTTGGTTCAATAAAAGATGTTCAACTTGAATTGCACAAGTCTGGTATATATTGTATCACATGCAGTTGTTGCGGCCTCTCATATTTTGGAATGACGATCAGGAAGCTATTCACCCGTTTCAATGAACACGTAAAATCTGCGAAATGGAAAAGAAAGACAGATGTGGGAAGACACATTTTTAGCTCCAAACATGACATCAACATAAGTGACTTTAGATTAGTATGTGAAGTGAGAGAAAACTGGAAAGTGGAATACTATGAGGCGATATACATCCACGAAAACAAGCATCGAAATTTACTCAACGAAAACCTTGGTGAAGTAACGTTGCCGCTACTGACCTTATTTACGCTTGAGAAAGTAGCAGTAAGAGAAGTAATTGATTTGACGAATGAGACAGAAATCGACACATCAGATGACGAATTCGCTGACTGCGAATGAAATGATATTTAGGGCGCGTACAGCTTTAGATCAAGATAAGATTCACTGGTGACGATTTTGACAGATTTTATATGAAGGAAGTGTCAAAATTTTCACCAGTGAAGCTTATCGAACCAAAGCTTTACGCGCTCTTAGTTAGGATGTGTTTTGGTTAGAAGAGTAAAAAAGATTGTAATGATAAGAAAGTAAGAAGTAACCACAGCTGATTTGTATCTGTTTTAATTGACCGTTTTTAATGCATTAATGTTTTGATGGTATTCTGTCCTTATCATGTATGAAAGTTTGTTTATTTATTAATTTAGATTTTAGTTTAACCCAAAATACCCTGAAGATGAGCACTGTTGTGCTCGAAACTATAGTAGGAAAAAATAAAACAACCGTTTTTGGTACAATTTAAATGAAGTTTTTGCTGTTAAATTCATTTATTCCTAAAATAAAAATAAAAAGTTAGAATTTTGTCGTAATTTGTCAAATGTCAAAGTATTTCTCAGCCGATTTTAGCGAATAGGAAAGTTCTATTCAATTCTTTAGTTATGAAACTGGAGCGGAGATGAGAGCCGAAAAAAATGGCGGCGGCGCGGCGTCTAGCCGAAGAAAAAAGACTGGCGTCCGGCGGGCGGCTAGATCACCGAGAGGGGAAAATTGCTTGAGGTGGAATTTCCTATTTCTCACATAGGCATACACAACGGTTTTCATGTGTGAAAGCGTGAATAGCCGTTTTTATCAACGAAACAAACACATCCCCCACGTTTTCCCTCTTGGGAAGGAAAGAATTAAGAAATTCAAAATTTTCACTCCCGACCTGTCATCAGACACGATGTCAATAAAACGCCATCTCCTCACGAGTGTAGGAAATAAGTAAGAAGCATAGCTTTCTAATGAACCCACGATGACCTAGGTCTTTCATTTCCTACAAGGACGACCGACGACACATCAAGAAATTTTAATTTGTCGGAATTTTAAAAACGATCACTTGTCACAGAATGCATAGAAAAAATACGAAATATCTCTGTAGATTTGAAGGCAAATGATTTTTCAAATGATGGGGTGATGGGACGGTACACAAAACTTCAAATTGGTATACTAGCTTTGAAGAAGATTTTATTTTCTTTAAGATATAAAAAGATGAGTAGAAGAAAAATATGAAGAAATTTTACAATGATTTATAAATTGGCAAATTGCACCATCTGCAGAACCCAGCAGAACCGAAGCGCTGGCGGCGGCTAGTCGACCAAAAATGTCGGCGGCGGCGCATTTAGCTGTCAACAACCGTTTTCAGCCGTCTAAAAATCGGCGGCTCTTGTCTCTGAACTGAACATGTTTTGCCCTAGCAGACACTTGTTTTTAGTGCCCTAGCTAAGTCCAAGGACTCAAATTAAAAAAAATGTCTTCCATAAGCTGCTCAGATCTTTCAAACAAAAAAAAAGCTTATGAAAATCGGAAAAGATTTACTGGAGTTATGTTCAAAAGACCAAAGACTGCTGTCTGACTATAGCCGGTAACGTCAGATTGAATTGAGATGACTGAGATTTAGTTTATATAGAAAAATAAATTGTGTTCACGCCTCGATGTATTCTGTATAAACCACCGCTCGGTCGGATATAGTAGCTTTTCAAGACACCAACCCACATGTGAAGAATGTAAGAACTTTCTTTTTTTGAAACAATAGAAAGTACAAAAGAGAGAGTACAAGAGACAGTAAAAGTAGAATTACCGAATTTTCCGTAAGTTGAACTCCTAGTTAAATAGTTTAGGTCGTAAGAAGGTAAGAAAATATATGTAAAGCGAACAAGGTTAATGATCTTTATTCCTTTAACTCAGAAAACAATAAAAATAATGTTCTTGTACGCGAATAACTTTTATCTCAACATCTGATACGCAGTTTCACTAACTCAGTAAATTCACATTAAAATATTAATAATAAAAAAACAATGAATTTATCACCTCTTTACAATAACAGCCTTGATTTTTTTCACATATTAAAATCATATTTTAATAAGTTAACATAAGCATTGGGCTTAAACAATTTCACAAAATTATATTTTGTCATTATTTTTCAATTATCATTGTTTAACTACGCTGTGGCTTCGATTGTTTGGATATAATTCAAAATTTATACCTCCTTAAGTCATCAAGCATTCATCCAATAATAACCAATAACATTGTCATACGCCTGTGTTAAAGCTTGAACAGAAATTCGACGACTTTTTTAATTTTTTCGTGTTTATCACAATTCAAAAGTTGCTTGAATTAATTGATGATAAAAAAATAGAAATGCCATACAAAAGGTTCCAATGAAATGGGTCAGGGATTGTGGCCCATCGATTGGCTTTATGGTTTATTAACATACCGCAGAGTTTCATTGTTGGGGTACAATCTTAAAGACAAAGGCTTCTTGCAAACCTTTTGCAAGGGGAATGATTTCTTATGAGTCAATTGATAAAATCATCTTGTGATATCATTCTCCTTCTGATGAACCTACCCAAAAGAACAGCTGACTAAGGACTAAGGTTCCCGTAAAAAAATGTAAGGCAGGGAGAGTGGTAAGAGTGGGTACGAAAAACGACGATTTTTACTTGAAAACATTTATGACACATGTCTAGGAAAAGAACTAGAACTTAAGAAGAGGAACCGATTATCAGAAGAGTGAAAAATTTGTCCGCGTCAAGGGGTTTTTCCTCTCAAATAAAACTTTGAATTATTTTCCAATGAAGATTCTGCCAATAATTCATTTATTCTTTATTTTCTTGCCGAACTGTTAGAATAGCAAACTGATGCAACCGATTTATTCAAATAATTGGTGAATGGAAAACTTATTTTCTGCAATAGAAATACAAATTGTGAACCTTTTTCACATTTGAATCCTCCATTTTAAAATTCTAAGCACGTTCTTGTATCCATCTTCTTGTATTTTTCTTGTCTTAATCGTGCAGTTCTGAATTCACTTTCAAATTACAAATTAACAGAACACATTCTGTCTGACTTCATTTTATTCATCATAACAAAGGCCTTCACTCCACATGTAAATGAAGCAAATTTATTTTGACATTTAACGGATTTCAAGGTTGCAAATACATTGTCTTTCGTTTAATTAAAAATCTTCTTTGGTTTTACCTTTTGTTTTCATGTTTTAAATATTTATTAAACTCGTATTTGATACAGTGACTGGTGGGTGTTTGTTCTTTTTTTGTAATTCTTTTATATAATTCCGCATGAATGATGCTACTTGACAATTAGTCGAAATTATTTAGCAATTTAGCTGATACCCACTTTGGTGTGATGCCGTTTGTTTTTGGTGAATGGAAGAAGAAGCATTGTTTAGGTTGCAGTAACTTCCTGACATAAATCATGAAGATCAATTGAATAAAAAGTCACTCTTAGCAGAATCTAGGAATGTTTAAAGTTCTGACAGGAAAAGAAAGCCCTTGGAGTTTTTCAAAGGATTTTCTTTGTTTTTAAAGGATTTTTTAGTTTCTTGTTTGCAAGAATTCACTTTGGTTTTGAGAATTTTGAGAATTGTTTTAAGAATTCTCTACGACGATTTTCACAGAATTTTCTATTGAGCGAAAGTGATTCAAAGAGAAAGTGGAAGTGCTCAAAGAATTTCTTTACGAAATATCTTCCTGCCTACAAATGTAATTTAAACAGTTTTCTTCAAATGTAAACGTAGAAAGATTTTTTACCCGCAATTATAAAAAAAGTTGTAATCAATTAAATCCAACAAGTGGAACATCAAGCGTTAAATTTCAAAGATATACGATAAAACATACCCGTAAGAAGTATTGGGTCTAAAAGGTCTTCTCTAACGTTTGAAATTGCTCAGTTTTGGATCACAAAGAAATGTATGTCTCTTCGGATCAAAACCGAAATTGTCCACGAAAACGAATCAGTGGAATGGCTCCTATCAACCTATATGCATCTATAAACAAGACGAAATATCTGCCCTATTTTATTTACATCTGGTACATCTGGTAAAATTATTTGGATGGTAATAAACGACCGATAAAACAATTCAACTTTACCGATAAAAAACAATAAATGACCGATAGTTATTTACCGATAAATTTTTAAACACAATGTATAAAGTATAAAGCGCGAATATTTGAGGTAGTGTCCTAAAGACCTCATAACATTTTGTAAAAGGAAAAATTCCCAAGAGAAGTGACTGTATCGGTATCGGTAAAAAGTTATCGGTCATTTATTATTTTTTATCGGTAAAATTGAATTATTTTATCGGTCAAATATAATTTCCCAAATCATTTGTGTAGATGTTCTAGTGTTTTGCTTGAAATCATAGAGTGGACGTGAGTCATTTATAAAGGACATCGGAAAAGAAGTTCCAACTTTCTTCAATTTTATGTGACGGAGAATCGGCAATTACTTAAAAAGTAAATTCATACATAGTGTGTGTCGGAGCTAAAGGTATATGACTCTGTGATGGTTGTTAAGTCTAATGCAGTTGGTTTGGATAATATTCCATTAACATTTTTGAAATTAATCCTGGGAAATTTGTTGGGAGAGTTAACTCATATATGTAACCAAGTGTCGATGCGTTCGGTTTATCCGTCGGAATGGTAGAGGGCAAAGGTGATTCCAGTTGAATGAAAAGTATGGGAAAGAAATACAAATGTAGACATAATTTGACAAAAAAGCGTAAAAAGTAAAAAATCATAAAAAGTAAAAAAGTAGAAAAAGAATAAGTCAATCTAAAACAATAATTTTAAACAAAAAGTGGAAGAAAGAAATTAAAACAAAATTGAAACACTTGAGAACAAGCGATCTAGTCAAAATCCAACAAAAGAAAACTCAAAAGAAAAGTCAAAGTCACTTATTTGACCAGATAACGTCCGTGTTGCAAGACATTTGGTATTGGGGTTGAGCGGATTCGTCTCCGAAACTCATTCCTAGTTGCCAACGGGTTGTGAAGATGCGAAAAGTTGTTGAAATTCATGCATAGCTCATTCATTGGTTCATGAAATCCGTAGTCTGTTCGATGGTGGCTCGTAGATAAGAATTGATGATGACGTAGAGACCTTGCTGAAGCGTTAATAACGACATGGGAATTAACTTCCGGTGCATTAACGTGGCCATGTAAGGGATGTCCTAAACTAAATCCGGATGATTTCAATAATGAATAACTTTCTTAATTTTGCTCGAAATTAGCTGAAATTTTCAACTTTTGAAGTCTGATATGTTACAATTAAGTGCTGTAAATATGAAGACATAAAACTTTTTGCTCGCTGAAATATTTGCGATAGAGTGAAACTAGTGCAAAAAAATTCTGCACAAAAATACGAAATTTTCAGCATTTGACTCCTGTGAAATTGACGAAATTTCCGAATTTTATCGTCGGAAGAGGAATCATTTCTGATATTGCTTCTATTAGTAATGAAATAAAAGAAAAGGGAGCAAAAACTTGCTGTTACAGTTTCTGAAACTGTCAGCATAAGTAACATGATCAGTAGAGAAAACCACCGCGCAAGCCTTCAGACTAAAAGCTCCTAGCTACGCTCCTTGACATGGGAACATTTCACAATGACACTAAAATGTTAGTTTAGGGTCTAATGTTGCCTTAAAAACTGAAGAGCTTAACGGGGAACAACATACCTCTTCTAAAAATTTAAACAAGAATATCTGTAATTTCAACTGCCCAAATTCGTAGCGCCTGGAGCATTGGGTAAAAAGGATGCTGCAAAAGTAAATTCATAGCGGGGTTTCTGTGGAAAATTCTTTATCAGTATGAGAGGTATGAACGTGTCTGATGATCTGTCATCCACAAAGTTGGGTTACTGAGCGAAACTCGCTGCTTTTGGCAGGGAATGTACTGATGTGTCAAAAAAACATCACTTTCGTGAAACCTTCAACTTCACCCTGATACATTTGGATCGAAGGGCGTCTTGACAACAAACTTTTGATATTTTTCGATAAAAATAATATTTTCCGTTACTCTTATAACAAATTTAAGGCGGTTTAGCAAAATATTGAACTCTACGAGAAGTTTTTCTTCTGGGAGCTGTGGAATTGCTACTTTGCCAAAAAAGGCATTCGAGCTATCAGGTTCACGTAAGTTAACAGAAAT
This sequence comes from Pseudolycoriella hygida, assembly GCA_029228625.1. Taxonomy (NCBI): domain Eukaryota; kingdom Metazoa; phylum Arthropoda; class Insecta; order Diptera; family Sciaridae; genus Pseudolycoriella; species Pseudolycoriella hygida. The sequence continues at coordinate 50,861,024 of CM055404.1, read as the reverse complement.
TTGTTTTTTGGGGTTTTTCTGTTCAGAAACATTAAATATATTTGTAAACGAATATTCTACAATGAAAAATTAGCATAAAACTGACATTCCTCTCATAGGTAATTGCGAATAAAGTAAGAAACTATTTTGTGCAGAATTCAAAGGCTCGTCTTAAACTGAAAGTCGAAAATTTTTGCAATTAGAACTGTGCTCAACCTTATCCCTATTTTAAATATAAATTGATATATTGAGGTTTCAGACACGTAACAAACATTTCTCAATATCAGTAAAACTCGCCTTTTTACTGCATTTAAATTCGCCCGGATTTAGTTTGGGACATCCCTTAGAATGTCGAAAATGAAAAAAGTGCCTAGATTCATCCGTCTTCTACGGAGGGTGTCGATTCTTAGTGTAAGTGTAAGTGTAAGAAGAGCAGGTCACATGATTTGAAGGATTATAGAGCGGGTTATTTTCTGTCGGTGCTTTCAAAGGTTATTGATGAAGGATCAAGTGGTGCGGTATCTTAATCTGTTCGGGTTGCTAGATTGTGATCAGTAAGGATTTAGGGCTTCATATAGCACTGCTTCGGCTTTGCTTAAAGTGACTGAGGACATTCTAGAAGCTTTTGATCGGAGAGTGATGGTATTACTGCTGCTTTTAGACTTCTCAAGGGCCTTTGATACAGTTGACCACAGATTATTGTGCAGTAAACTTAGGGCGAAATTCAATTTTTCAAAGTCAGCAGCAGGGTTGTATTAGCGTCGCTAATCGTTAGCGTCGCTATTAGCGTCGCTAATAGCGACGCTAATTTCAAATACACTCGCTAATAGCGACTAGCGTTTCGCTAAACCCTGAATTAGCGAGGTCTTATTTTCGCTAGTCGCTAATCACTAATTTTCTGATTCTAAAAGACTAATTCAATGGAAGATGGATGAAAGTGGATGAAAAAGAAATCACTACAAATGTTTTTGAGAATTTTGAATAATTTTGGGCGTCAGATGACAAATATGATAAATAATAATATTTGTTGAATGCTAACGCATGATTAATGTTAATTTGCATTGAAAAGTTCTGTCGGTTTTATCAAAAGCTTCTCCAGAACTTTTGATATTAGATGGACAAACTGGTTGATGATATTTTTTCCAATAAAATCTTGTAATCTCCTAAGGGCTTTAGTTGGTCTTAAGTTCGGCCTAATAGTAAAAAAACTTTTAGTTAGTTTTGAAGACACAAGAACTAAACAAGAATCTATCTACTGCCTGATCTTTAAAATCTTGGCTCAACCATTTTAACAAACGTAAGCTTCATTTTTATGGATTTCCGTTACTGCCAAAACAAGAAATATAAGTCGAAAAAACCTTTCACCCCCTCAAAAGAGCATCAATACTACCGTCCAGTTAAATATCTTAACTTATATTTCAACCTTCAAAGTTAGCGACGATTAGCGTTCGCTAATAGCGACCGCTATTAGCGCACTAGTTTTTTCCTGATTAGCGAAATACGTTAGCGACGCTAGTATTTTTCTCAGTTAGCGTTAGCGTTAGCGTCGTTAAAAAAATTGGTTAGCGAATACAACCCTGGTCAGCAGTAACTCTTTCTCAAAATTACCTCTCGAACAGAGTGCAAGCTGTGCAGATTGGTGATCATCTGTCAGACTTTTTGACGATGAAAGTGGGGCTCCCTCAAGGATCAGTTCTTGGGCCCTTGTTATTTTCGTTATTTGTTAATGACTTGCAAAATGTTCTTCAGTTTTCAACTCCACATCTATATATATCAGTCGTATATGAATTTTGGGACAGATATATGTTCGGTGATAAATAGTGTGTGAAGGTTAATTCTGATCTCAGGGCAATTAGTGAGTGGTCGGCAGTGAACGGATTGCAGTTGAATGCTTCGAAAACAGAGGCCTTTGTAATAGTGGGTCTCCACCTGTACTTCCACCCATTGTGTTGGATGGCGAGGTGATTGAAGTTAGTTCTGAGGTAACTAACCTTAGCATAAAGTTTGACGTCAACTTAGGGTGAATCAATGTAATTCAGTTGCGTCCAAAGTTTACTCTTTGGCAGAGTTTTAGTATCACTCCATTTGTGATTCGTTTATCCTTAATATCCCTTAATTTCCCATTTTACATATGGTGGGGTTTTATTTTCGGCTAGTATGGATGAGAAAGGTAAGAAAGCTATAGATATGGCGTTCTGTGCATGTATTCGGTACATTTTTGGTATTAAGAAAGGTGATAATGTGGATGAACACAGGAATAAGATACTAGGTTGTGACATTTTTGATTATTTGGAGTAAAGGTCAATGGTGTTTCTACATAATCTCCTATTGAGTCGTACCCCTTACTATTTGTTTGGTAAAATTATGCCCAGTAAGTCAACGAGAACGCATAATTTGGACATACCAAGAGTTTCGGTGTCGCGGGTATAAGTATAAGTCGTGAAGGGTACCAATGAGCTGAGGTTTCGGGTGTTCGGTCCTTAAAAGAAAGTTTACAGATTCTGTTATATGAGATCAGAACAAAAACCCTTTTTAAAAGAGAAATGTGACGCAAGTCCTCGTACCTTCTTGAAAAACAACTGATATCAATTTGAATAACGCTTGCAGCTTCGGGACGCAAAAAATATTTTTACATTTGATTAAAAAATTGCGTCACATTGCTGGACCCTCCCAAAGTAATAATTTTTAAAAATTAATGTGAAAATATTTCAGAAGAATTTTTTGAGTTCCGAAGCAGCAAGCATCACCCAAATTGATATCAGTTGTTTTGGAAGAAGAGACGAGGACATTTCCCTTTTAAAAAGGGTTTTTGTTGTGATGTCAGTTCTTTTGGAAGTAGAACGAATTATATATGTGGAAAATGCGTTACGTGCAAATGCTCTAACGGGTAAAATGTTTAGATATTAGAATTCCTTTGTATGGAGAAGGTGAAGATTGAACATTTGTAGAAACTTCTTTCATATAACACAAGCCTCGTATGTGCTTTGTTTAGCAAGAAAACAACGTTTGCACATAACCTACCAATGGAATTGCCCATATAGAACGTTTTTCGAGCCGCCGCCGCCAAACCGAACTGCATCGGCTACTGCTTCCATGGGCGAAAATGATCCCCTGAACTTACTCTACAAGATATCAAAAGTTTTTTTTGAGCTCGCGCCTATTTTCCGCCATTTCGGCGGTCACTTTGATATACTACAAACCCAACCCAACAACTTTCCCTTTGACACCAAACCTCTATTTCGAACACCCAGCCCTGATTAACTTTGGATTCTATGAAAATGCACTTTTGTATTGAAAATGATCATTTTCTAAAGGTCATATCTCCGGAGCCACTGAGCCGATTTTAATGAGTGAAAAGACACTTCGCCTTAGAATTTTCCGTAGAATCTTGGAACAATATTTTCCGGGGGAACTCAAAACTTAGCTGTATATTTGGTTTCGCAGTCTACGAAAAACATTTTTTTCTTAATTTGCATTGTTACTGCGCGCCCATGATCTAGAAGTTAGACTATCAAAGCATCTCTTTGACGGTTGATAGGGTGGAGGAGCACTCCCATTATTATGAAAACATGGGAAAGGAAAGTGAAGTGGGAAATTCCAACTTGAAACGTTGCATCATTTTATTTAAAAATTGAATTGGTAAAAAAATGTATTTTGGTAGAAATGGTACGGGTCCAACGTATCTAGAATTCGTTTCATAAGAATTTTAGATAATCTCTTTCGTGGCATAAAAGACTTGAATGAAGCTTGAATGCGAATGTTATGATCTGTCGAAAAAAATTACATTTATTAATCTGAAGCTGTTAAATTGGTATAACTTTTGAGCAAGTGTATTTTGACGAAATAGGATCCCATTGAAAGATTCGGAATTTTTTTTGTTGCATTGGCTATACATGGCAAGTCAAAATATCAGATTAAAAGAAGATCTGTGTATTGAGTCATTTTCGCCATTATATCAATACTGAAAGATGTATTTCAATCAGATTTTTCGGTCGATTAGGAAGTCACCTTAATCCGTAGCTTTAACGTGTGCATGTGTCAACACGTATGCTGTCACAGGACGTCTCGAAAAGTGAATTCACCGGATCTAAACACGACTTTAAAACCCAGACTCGTGCAGCAAGTTTGTACCGTCGTCGTTTGTAAACATGTACGAGGTTTCTTGTATAAATGGGTCTATGTGTGTGACTTCCTCGATTTATTATTTATTATTAATAGAATTCTAGAAATTTAAAAGTAGATGAATGGACGAGTCATTATAACGGCCGGAAGTAAATTGTATGTAGTATCCATACTATTCAGAGGTCACTTTGTAGGTGTTCGATGTGGTTCCAATATGTATTGATTTGAATGGCGTTGAACAATTTTTTACAGCACAATTTCCAAACTTTTAAAAACCAAAATTTTCTTTTCTTTGCATTTATTTACATGGTCTTTAGTTGCTTTAAAAAGCGTTATGTTGTAAATTGTTGTTAATCAAGTACCATAGCAGTCAGAGGCTTGGTATTTTATTGTCATCATATCTAGAAGTCAACAAAATATAAAGCGTGTTTGCTTGCTTAAGTATGTGAAAATAACTAACCATTTGCAGGGTAACATAAATCCTCAACTTAATCTAATAGTAAATTTCAAGCTTCAATTTGAAATCCATTCACCAGGTACACCACAACTTAGCGGTTAATAAAATCTTTAGTCTGAATAGAATAAGTCTGTGCCATATGACACACTGCACGTGCTTATGTTTGGTATAAAATAAAACTTTAAATGCAATCAGTTCAAATTACATATCTTGTGCAATTGTTGACTTCATTCACAGTTACATGGAGTAATTGTGTAAACATTTGGGTCTCAATAAATAAATAAATATTGTTCAGTTAGCAATGTGATTATTTATATAAAATATTTACGGTGTTTCGGATTAAAATTACAACATACGAGTAGTCTACACAGGTAAAAAGTTATAATTAATCTTTGGCGCGATTGTAATTTTATGTCACGTATTACAATATTTTATTCCGTAACAAAATTACTCGCTGAATAGAAAAATTAAAACCATTAAGTCAAGATAAAAATTTTTGAGAAATGAATAAAATGTAGCAAAATAGACTAAACAAAAGAGCTTTTTGTTGCTTACCTCATTCCATCAAATCCATCATCTGAACCATTTATTGTCAACACTGGTGCACGAGCGTATGCTTTAGCTACTCGACGGTTTCTTTCAAACACAATAACCTTCGCCCATATTTCGTCATCTATTTGAGTCCATTTATCTAATACTTCCTGTATGTGGTCCTGAAATAAGAAATAATTTCGTTAATTTTTTTTGATGATTTTATCAAAATTAGTTCAGGTTTTTGGGAAATCAAATTTACATCAGGAAGCATTCGTAAGAAAGGTCTTTCAAGAATGCCAATTACAGTGAGTGGAATTTATAAAGATCAACATTTGATTTAAACGGTTAATATTGTGGATTCTATTTGTTAAATTCGTTTGTGTGTCCAATTAATAAATTTCTCCCAACAGATGTCGTTCGATCTTTGTCGAAAAATCAGATGTGTTTGAATTTGTTGTTTCTGTACAATTGTTTTTCTGTATAGGCGAGATTGATGAAATAATTAGTTTGTTGGGGTCGTGCACATATTACGTCACACTCAGAAGGGGGAGGGGCGGGGCGATGTCTGCATGGAACGTGACGTCACGTATTTGTTCCAATAAAAGGGAAAATTTTTTATTAGACATTCAAAACATAAGCTTCGCGGACCCGTAGGAAACCAGTTCAATCGATTCTGGTTGCAAGGATTCCCGTTCTATTAAATTACTGAGTTATTTTGATCGACTTATTTACATGAAACCCAAAATTACTAAAATTACCCTCGCCGAACGGCTTCTGGACATATATTTCCAGGTGGGGGGGGGGGGGGGTCGAAAATGTGACGTCATATTTTAGGAGGTGTAAGTCAAACATGATGCAACGTGACATGGGGGAGGGGAGGGGACTCAAAAAATTGAGAATAAAGTATGACGTAATATGTGTACGACCCCTTGATAGTCAACATGCAGCATGGATGGCACCACTAGAGAAAAGGGACTAGGCGTGAATTCAGCTATGAAAAAAACATAGGTGTCACTACTTGAGGTTCGGGGACAAGACACGATCTATATCATATTGAATTGTGTATTACCGACCCATTCCACGTGGACGTGGGAACGGAGGGCGTGGGAACAATTCTTTTATCAATTGGGAGTTACGTCTATTGCACAAGCTTATACCTTATGTGGAAGTACCACCAAAACCAGAGTGGCACTGGATGTGCTCTCAGAGAACAATAAAGTATCTCTGGTATGGCTTCCAGGACACTCTGGTATTCTAGGTAACGAGAGGGCCGATGAGCTGGCGAGGCAAGGTAGAGAAACCCCCTTCATTGGACCTGAACCAGCCCTGGGTATTGAAACCGGACAGGTTATGGGACTCATAAAAGGGCGGACTCGCGAAAGGCACCAAAGATTTTCCTACTACACTGTCCAGGCCTCATGAACTTAAGTGGTTTGGAGACTTTTTCCTTACCCTTGAAGAATTTCGGAAGATACCGATAACTAGCATAGCCTCTTTCATCACAGGAAGCAACTGGCTCGAATAGCCCCTTCATGGGGGAATATTAAAACAACACCACCACACAACATACCATCACACAGCAAACGCACCAACACCACCATCACACAAAAGACAACACTGCACAGCAACAATAGTATCAATCAACCATCAAACACACACACACGCACATACACACACATAACCCAGCATCACAACAGGGTTTGGCACAATGGGCCCAATGAAGCTGGCCTAAGTGCTTCAATGTTTTTAATAGTTTCGAGATGTTATTATTATTTCATTGTACCCTAAATACAATCAATCAATCAATCAACCACCAAACTCAACATAAAAAGTCTGAATCCTAAAAAAATTTTAACTGAGCTAAAAATATTTGTTCCCACGTCCTCCGTTCCCACGTCCACGTCCATGGGACCATTACTGGGTAGCGAAAGCTCACTTTTGCTGCGTGTGAACTAACTCACTCTCGCATAGACAGAGAAATATATTTTACTCGTTGTCCCATCGAAAACTTATCATTACTTGTCATTAATGACGCATTTTCGGTTGGGACACCGAGTAAAACAGCATACAGTGGGGAATGCTTAATAAATCATCCATTCTGGATAATTTCGTGACACTCGCAAACTCATTCGTGTATTTTTAAGCAACTCGCTTTAAAAACTGTTTTTTGACTCTTGTAGTTGCATACCTCGCCTTCGGCTCGGGATACAAACTTTACACTCGTGAAAATACAGTTTTCAAAGTTTTTTGCTTAAAAACACCTTCTTGAGTTTGGCTCATTTCACAAAATTAATCGCTCATGTAATGACTTATTTCCGCATCCCCCACTGTAATCTACTATTACTGTATACGGAGAGAGTGTGTTGTCGTGTTTTTCCATCGCATGTCGCACGGAAGGACATTTTCCGCCGCATATATACCAGCAAACTCTCTCCTATTACAATAAAATATTCTTCAAAATAAGCTGCGCTCTCGGTGTACGTACACATCTCGTATGTATGTGTTCATGTTGAAAACTACCATTGTTGTCTTGCGGCCACAAAACACAACATCAACGGATCGGTCAAGACAACAAGGTACCGTATTGTCTCGCTCGGGAATTTCTTGTTTCGACGAGTGGAATGTAATCCTCGCCTTCGAAATAAAATCTTTCCTCACGCCACAACAAGAAATCATGTCCCATCGAGACAATAATGTAATATGACATGCTTCATATCAGAGCCAAAAGTAAAAATGTCAACATTGAAGCATGCAGAACTTAATACGTTACTCGGAAAAGCACTTTCTGCTCTTGTCCTTGTGACGCGACTATAAATAACTATTAAAACTCGAAGAAAGACCCGACCCGATCCCGAATCAGTTTGACAGGTCGAGTCGGGTCGGGTTTTTTGTTTTTGTTTTTTGTCGGGTCGAATTTTCATTTTCTTTTTTTTCGGGACGGGTCGGGTTTCAACTAACGAAACCCGACCCGACCCAAAAAAAATTATTTCAGATTCTGGTTTCTAACAAATGACTCTTACTTGTAAATTTTCTTACAATATGAAACAAATCAAATTATTTTCTAATCGTCGAATGAGGTATGCTTGCTCAGAAGGAAACAGGATTTTGGGACTCGTACGAACTAACGTGGCAATTGCATCTATGACGACGTTTTTAACCAGTCGAATTAAGAAGGAGTAAATTTTCAATTTTGTTCCACTGGAAGGTAATCGAAAATAGAAAGTTGAGATTGAAAATGGGCAAAATCGGTAAACAACTTAAGAAGGTACGATCGAAAAAGTTGTGGAAACTTGGCTTTTTGAAGGTCGACGAAGCTTTTTCGCTTATATCTACGCGAATAACGCGCGGAAATTGCTTTTGATTTATCAGTTTAAAAGCTTCCCTATTCAAAGTACTTTTAAAATACGCTGTATCCTAAATTTAATACTCCAGAATGAACATTATGTATCAGTTTCTACATAATGTTTATATTGTATCTAAATATAAACAGCCTTCAAACAGTAGTCGACGACTACTAAAATACAGTCGTCAACGACTGTTTTCAAAATATCGTTTGCCTCTACTTTGAATTTAAGAGAAAATTAGTCACACTTGGTGCGTCTCAGAAATTAGTATTCCAAGTTCGGATACCGACAAGTCTAAAGATAATGTTAAATAGGAAGCAATAAAAAGCATTCGTTCCCGTGGATAGTTGCGCGCAAACAATTGGTTTTTATCACTTCGTATTTATTACTTCCGAAACACCTATCGATTTTTAGGGGAGCTGGCTTAATATGGGTGCTATGACAAATCGCCCAGTACAACAACTCCCGCACGTGTCCATTAACATCCATTCCAACAACTCCCGCTTCAATATCATCCATTTCAACAACTCCCGCTGTCCATTAACATCCATTCCAACAACTCCCGCTTCAATATCATCCATTTCAACAACACCCTCTGTCCATTAACATCCATTCCAAAATCATTCATTTCAATATCATCCATTCCAATAACTCCCGCTGTCCATTAACATCCATTCCAATAACTCCCGCTTCAATATCATCCATTCCAATAATTCCCGCTGTCCATTAACATCCATTCCAACAACTCCCGCTTCAATATCATCCATTCCAATAACTCCCGCTGTCCATTAATATCCATTTCAATAACTACCGCTGTCCAAATTGGATTTTGTATACAAAATAATTGATTTTGTACAGGTGTAAGGTGTTTTACTTATTAAAAATTATAATGCAATAATGTATCGTGGGGGGGGGGCTCTGCCCCCCACCCCCGCGCCTGCGGCGAGCTTTATTTCACGACATTAAGGCGGCCTTACGTTCATGGGGCACTGCCCCAAACCCCGCTAGGGGCTCTGCCCCTTAGACCCCGCAAGGGGGGATATTCCCCCCTTAACCTTCTTTTGCGGGGGCTGCCGCCCCTCGACCCCGCTTTTTTTTTTAATTAAGTTAACGGCCTGCGACGCGGCGCTACTTTTCCATTTCAATAACTCCCGCTGTCCAAATTGGATTTTGTATATAAAATAATTGATTTTGTACAAGTGTAAGGTGTTTTACTTATTAAAAATTATAATGCATCGTGGGGGGGCTCTGCCCCCTCACCCCCGCGCCTGCGGCGAGCTTTATTTCACGCCACTAAGGCGGCCTTACGTTCATGGGGCACTGCCCCAAACCCCGCTAGGGGCTCTGCCCCTTAGACCCCGCAAGGGGGGATATTCCCCCCTTGACCCCCTTTTGCGGGGGCTGCCGCCCCTCGACCCCGCTTTTTTTTTTAATTAAGTTCACGGCCTGCGGCGCGGCGCTACTTTTCCTGTTCTTTTTTCCAAGGATTAACATTCAAAACTGAACCAACGCTTGTTAGAATGTATGGTAATGGACAGCGGGAGTTATAGGAATGGATGATATTGAAGCGGGAGTTATTGGAATGGATGTTAATGGACAGCGGGAGTTATTGGAATGGATGATATTGAAGCGGGAGTTATTGGAATGGATGTTAATGGACAGCGGGAGTTATTGGAATGGATGATATTGAAATGAATGATTTTGGAATGGATGTTAATGGACAGCGGGAGTTGTTGAAATGGATGATATTGAAGCGGGAGTTGTTGGAATGGATGTTAATGGACAGAGGGTGTTGTTGAAATGGATGATACTGGAGCGGGAGTTATTGGAATGGATGTTAATGGACAGCGGGAGTTATTGAATTGGACGTTAATGGACGGAGCGGGAGTTATTGCACTGGGCGATTTGTCGTGTCACCCTTAATATGTATCCAAACTTCGAATATTCACATCTGAACCCGAAGATGTGAACCCGACGCGATTAAAATTTTCGAAACCCGAAAACCGAACTGTTTCAAAACCCGATCCGGACCGAACCCGACCCGATCAAATTTTTCGAAACCCGAAACCCGAACTGTTTCAAAACCCGACTCGGACCGAACCAGACACTCAAGTTTTTCGAAACTCACAACCCAAATTACTTCGAAACCAAAATTATTTCAAGGCCCGACGTCTGCATTCTTCACCGACCTTAGACTAAAACAAAATTCGTGTAATGTAAGATGATAAAATTTAGACGAGTTTTGTTAAATATAAAAAGTCAATAAAGGATCGGGACCCGAATAAAATGATACAACAACCCGACCCGAACCGAACCCGACCCGATAAAATTTTTCGGAACCTGAAACCCGAACTGTTTCCAAACCCGACCCGATTAAAATTTTCGAAACCCGAAACCCATGAATCCGAAAAAAACAATTCGGGCTCGGGTTCGGGTCGGGTTTTTCGAAGTTTCGGGCAACCCGCTCATCTCTATTTTGGATTGGGTTGGTTTCGGGTCTTGTTTGATTTTTCATTTTGGATCGGGTTCGGTTCGGGTCGGTTTTGGTTCTGTTGGGGTCGGGTCGGGTTTGAATTTTTTTTTAGAATGAGCTCGGTTCGAATCGCATTTGAATTTTCATTTTGGTTCGGGTTCGGATCGGGTTGGAATTTTCATTTTGTTTCGGGCTCGGTTAGGATCGGGTTTGGATAAAAGGTCGACCCGCACACCTCTACTTTATTGTCTATTCCATGCCAAAAATGCATATTCCTAGAATTAATATTTTCGGGGAGCCTCACCTCACCTACTTAAGTTGTTGTTCAGCGTCGCGTTCCCTGATACTTTGAAAGATTTGAATAAATTCAGTTTTATGTTTTTGAAACCTCCATACTCATGATCTTTTTTTCTCTAGAACAAATCCAAATTGCTCCCAGATCTCGTTTTCTCTAATTCATTTTCGTCCTGTATATTCAAATTCATATCATCACTAAGAACTCTAGCAGTACTCGCCTGCTCTTTACATTCGTAGTGCAAGCATTTCGATCGTTCGGCCTTTTTGCCTCAGATTTTTTTCTTATTCTATCTAATTCTTTAGCTCCACACATTTTCAAGTTATTTTCAAATGGAAAATCTTAATCATCACAGGTAACATTGTGAATGAAGCAACAATTTTCATAAATTAAGCGTAAGTGATCATTTACACGCAAAATTATTCGATTTTGTTTTGATTAGTCATTCAAGCGCATTCCATAATATTACCGCAACGTAGCTGTACATAAGACGCTGAAAGCGTTACCCACGAATTCGGTTATATCAATAAAAATAATTATAACAAGGTCAATCACAAATGTCTTGAGAAGGTCGCGAAAATTTACCATACAATAAAAACAGCTCTTAATTAATATTTAATTAGTTTTTTAATGAATTAATAAAGGTGAAAAAACTGATACGAAGTAACCGAATCTATCAATCTTAATCGGGTAAGTTCAACTTTTTTAATAAAGTTTTATTAAGTTTTTTGACGTGCTTCTCTAATAAAAATTATAAATAAGCGACCGGATAGTTAAGGCCGTTCGAACAATATTTTGATTTTTTTCGGTGTAAGTAAGCAATTTGTTACGCGTTTATTGCCATTTATTTTATGCTGTAAGAGCTATTGCCATTTAATTGATAGTCATTATTTTCAATTTTAAGATATTGAAATTAATTTCAACTTTTTCATCATTTCATTAAGTTTGAGGAAGAGAAACCACATACTCATGCATGACCGATGTGTATGACACTTTATAACGATTTATTTTTGACTGTTTGGTTTTCGTAACGATATTTCCAACCAGAATCAAACATACCCACGGGGTATTTCTTTTATATTCGATAAATGAATGAACCAACCTCCATCTAATATGTCATCAATAAAATTACAGGGAAATAAACAATTTGAAGTTAAAATTAGTTTTTAATTGTCTTTTAAAAGTCATGGACATAAAGCACAATATTCGAGTTATTCAATCATAAAACAAATTCGGTTACTTTAAATAAATTGGCTATAAATAAAATATGAAAACATTGAAGTGGTTTCCAAACAGAACAGTCTGTAAATAATGCCATAGCCCAGCGGCAAAGAATGTGGTTCATAAATCAGAAGTTGCACTGCGGTCGACACGGTACTGTAAGACAGACGCTGGTATTCTTATCAGTGGGATTGTTGCATAAACTTAAAGAATTTTCATCATTCCAAATGAATCTTGAAGGATTTTAATTTATAACTCAATAACCGTACATGAATTAAGAATTTGTTTGGTTACTTTAATGACCGTAGTTCCTGGACTAAGCGAATAAATTGTTTCTATTTAGGATGAAGGACCTTGAGCTAGATTTAGATTTATGGGATTTTATTTGAATTAATAGGAATGGTTGGAGGAAATACTTTTCGGAATGACTCCACTTTCTAATTTTAATTTTCTCACTACATGTTTTTACCTTTTTTTTTAATTTAAATCTATTGTACACTTTTTTGGGCATGAAGAAATCATTATTTGGACTAATCGTTGCTAAGAAAGTTAATTTTTGGACCAATCAGCCAATCAGCCCCCAAGGAGAGACCTTGGACAAAAATATTCCCCTCATTTTTCTCTTCAACATACACTTGTGGAAATATATTTTTGCATCAAATAGAATTTTGTACTTCTGCGCAGTGTTAAAAAGCTGCACAGAAGTACAAAATTCTATTTGATGCAAAAATATATTTCCGTAAGTGTAAAAATTTATTTGAGCTGGAGTATGTCTAGGGCTCGAAGGAAGGCCTCTGCCCCAAACTTTACTGAAATACCGTTCTGATTACCTCTGAAAAAAGCACGTAGAGGACTGTTCAATATTTTGTGTACAATTCGGAAATTTTTTGTACAAAACAATATGTTTTTGTACAAAGAAAAAAATTTTTTATACACAGCAATGAGTTATGAGTTTGTACAATAAATTGTGGTTATTTGTACACAAATTGTACAAAAAAATTTTTCAAAAAAAATCTGAAATGTACATCGCAGTGAAGAAAATGTACACAAAAACATAGAAGGCACCCGTACGTATGAGAATAGATGCGGCAAACAGAGTTGATGTTACGAAAAGACTGGAACGTGTTTAAGTAAATATTGCGTTCAAATTAGACTGTATTGGAAATTGCCCGTAGGGCAATTTTGAAAAACCCGTACGAAGTAACGGTGTAAAAAAATTCTCCTCCAAGTAGAGAAAAATGTTCTCCTCAATTTTGTCTACAACATAGTAAAAAACTATTTTTTGGGTGGAGCCGACCTAGAGCCTTGTGTAGAAGCCTCGGATACATACTTCCATAGACAAAAATGTTTCCCTCAATTTGCTCTGCAACATAGCAAAAAACATTTTTTTATGTTAGGGCGGACCTTAGGACCGACCTTAGGACCGACATGAGGCCTACTTGAGCCCTAAGCACAGGCAAAAATTCTTCATCTTTCAAACAAAAAAAAGTTTATGAAAATCGGAAGAGATTTACTCGAGTTATGTACAGAAAACACGTAGGGCCCTAACAAAGACTCTTTTTTAGTGCCCTAGCTAAGTCCAAAGACGCAAATCGAAAAATGTTTCTTCCATAAGTTGTCGGCTGTGCCGAGATCTTTCAAACAAAAGAAAGGTTCTGAAAATCGGAAGAGATTTACTCGAGTTATGTACAAAAAACACATAGAGCCCTAGCAGAGACTCGTTTTTAGTGCCCTAGCTAAGTCCGAGGACTCAAATTAAAAAAAGTTTCTTCCATAAATTGTCGGCCATGCCCAGATCTTTCAAAAAAAAAAAATTATGAAAATCAGAAAAGATTTACTCGAGTTATGTGCAAAAGACCAAAAACCACTTAAACGGCCCTAGCTCGGCGGCCCTTGGGCCGACAGTGCCCAGATTCAATACTATAAAATATTTTTCGACTACATTTCAGGAAAAAAAATGTTTTTGAAAATCGGTCAAGATTTACTCAAGTTATCGTGTTGACGGACAGACAGACCGACAGACCGACAGACAGACAGACCGACAGACGGATATTGTTTTTTCGCTGATTTGTCATCTGGAAGCAACAAAAAAAGTTTCCCCCTTACTCCCGGGTTCGAATTCGCAATGTAACAAACGTGGTAGTAAACGCATCAGACCTACGTACTTCGTACGGGTCTAAAAAGCAACGAGTTGGTGTTTTTACTTGTGGATATTTAAATAAATTATTATGGGGCTCTGCCCCGTAACCCCCGCGCCTACGGCGGCCTTTTTCATGCCCTGCAGGCGGCCTTACGTGCATGGAGCTCTGCCCCAAACCCCGCCAGGGGCTCTGCCCAATTGACCCCGATTTGTACAGAAAGAACTTAACCGTAGAAGACTAGAAGACGCTCATTGGGAGGGCCTCAAACCAGGTTTTGAAAAATTTTGATTTAATTTGGGAAATTATTGATTTCAGCAAAAAACATTTTATGATCAAAGTTGATCATCAGAAAAATATGGAATTGGTGATCAATCAAAATTTGACGATCAAGTTGATTTTTAAAATCAATTTTATGTGTTGATGATCAACACATTTTTTTTGATGATCGAACTTTGTGATTTGAGAATTCAATCAATGGGGTAGCGTAGTGGTGACGCCACTCACACATGGAGAGAGGTAGATATGTGTACTTTCATTAGAATGGCATATAATGCCATCTTGTAGACGGAAGAAAAGACAAGTAAACATTAACAGTCCTTAATAGATGACGCTTGTACTGGACACAGAGCATCACATTCAATATGATATGGACACCGAACAAGTGTGAATGATGATACCCTGATGGCTCGCACAGAAAACGTACAATATCATCACTATGGCTGCCGAACCTGTTAGTTCTACTATCCTTCCCGCAATATGAATTATCGAGTACTACAAACAGTGAAATTATTTAGAATGCTGTTCACAAATGAGGGGGGAGGGAGGGGAAATGAGGGTAAAATCGTGACGGTACCGTGACGAGGGGGTGATCAACTAAAACGTGACGTCACGGCACGAAAAATTTAAAAATTTTGAATTCCTTTAAAATTTGCATAGAATAAGGAAATCATTTGCCAGCAGAGATAAACACAGACTTTTTATCATGGATGCTATCAATAACACAATGTTGAGCTTGTTTCTAAAAATTTTTACCTTTTCTGTGTGATTTTACTTTTAAGTATAAAATAATTTTGGTGATTAAATCTGACTCTGAGAACAAATTGCCAATCTGTTTGCCGTTCTACGTTGGTCTTAGAATTGATAATACAAGCATTAACCTTCATGAGAAGTGATTAAATCCTGAATTATAAAAACAACTCATTACCACCTATTAGCTCCTCAAGTCAGCAATTGACACACACTAACACCCTCCTGCTAAGTGTGTACCAATCACTGATAGCGCTGGGCCGCCGCTTGATCTAGAATTTTAGTACCACCGCTGTTTAATAGAATAGAGTGTAAAACAAGTTTTGGAAAAATATTTTTTTGAAATTCTTTTGTATAATTTGTGTCTTTGTTAAGTACAAGGGAGGGGGAAGGTGCCGAAAACGTGTCGTCACTTTTAGGGGGGTACCTCAGGTTGAGATGCACTGTGAAGAGGGGGGGTCTTAAAATTCGAAAAATAGCGTGACGTCATTTGTGAACAGCCCCTAATGTTAATGTCTGTATGTAATGAAATGTAATTGTAATTGTAAAAAAATATATTGATGTAACCATACGCATAAATAAATAAATCCAAATTATGTGACTTCGTCGTGATGATCAATTTGAAACAATTCTAAATTTTTCGTATTAAGTACAAGTAGACAGCACGAATGGCCTAAAAATTCAGATGGACATTAACTTTTGCACGACACGACCGTAAAAAAAGCGGGGTAGAGGGGCGGCAGCCTTGCATAAGGGGTCAAGGCGGCAGAGCCCCTTACGGGGATTGGGATGCAGCCCTATGTACGTGAGGCAGGGATATAGGATTGCCGCAAGGACGGAGATGAGGGGGCAGAGCCTCCCAAACGAAACAAAATTCAGTTTACAAAGAAAAGGAAGTTAGTATACAAACTGAAATATAATTCCGAAAAGTCAAGGTCGCAAGCCGTGAATATAATGGGGAAAAAAAAGCTCTGTTGAGGGACGGTTACTTTGTCCAGGCTGCTTTTCCTAGAGCCGTTTTCTACACAATTACAATACAAATTTGAAGAGGGTGTAATCAGGTTTTACTTAAGCATTTATATAGGCATAAATTGTGAAAACATAGCATAGCCTTAATTATCGTTAAATTAACCTGGTGACAGTTTTGCGAGAAACAATGGTGAAATACTGAGCGGTTAATGCTGCTTCCGTCAGCTAAGAGCGAGTGACCTATCTGCTGACGAATATTAAATTTGGCTTTTGGTGTAACACCGTCGTAGTGAACAGGTCAAGTTTTGAGATTGGCTGACGAATTGAACACGGAAAAGTAATTGAATTTTCTTCTGTATGTGTGAGAAGTGTTTAACAAAGCCCGCAGGGAACGGGGTAAGTTGTGAGAGCCTCACATTGAGACAAAATAACCACATGCATAGCTTTTAGACAGGAGGTGAACCAGACATTTTAGTTTTATCCACGGAACATGTTTGGCATGTTGGAATTTTGGCTTGGTTGGAATACCTCGACAGTGTCTTTCAAGCTTGTTTTATAATACGGCAAAGACATTAATTGGAAATTCGTTTCTTCACCCAACGTACATACAAGTTAGAATAATTTTAGAATAAGAGGATGCGCATTAGTTTTAGTACAAAATTTGTTTGATGAAGACCAAAGAATAAAAGTGGGAGAAAATTTGACTGGGTGAAAGAGGTGTTTTAATTGGATAAATATTAAAAATTGTACAGAGATAAAAATATCGTTACAACGGGGCGTTTGAGAAAACGTGCGCTCCATACCATTTGGAATTTTTTTTAATTCATTTTAGAGTATGCAGGGGGAGATTTGATTTGATTTTCGAACCCTGCCTTATACTAAAAATTTTTCTTCCATCAATTGTTGGACCTTCATTCACACACACAGTAAAAAAAGATGTTGGAAAATCGGTCAAGATTTAAATGAGAATTAGTTTAAAAGAGAGACGGAAGATGACCAAATAGACACAATTTTTTGCAGGTTGGTAAACGGATAAGCCTCGTATACTTCACAAGCAGAGCTTATTATTTGGTAATAAATTTTCAAAATTCACTAAACTTTCCCAAAATTTTCCAAAAATTCCCAAAATTACCCAAAAAAATATAAAAAATTTCCAAATAATAATTTAATAGTAAAATTTATGATGAAGGGCATCTTTTTACAGACAAGTTGAAAATTCGAAATTTTGGATTGTCTGCTGACCAAAATTTTTATTTTTAAATTTCAATCTTCATTAGGCTCCAATACCTTCATTAGACTCCAATACCTTCATTAGGCTCCAATACCTTCATTAGGCTCCAATACCAATCCAATTTTGGCACCAGTTTGTATTTTCTGCGAAGTGTGATGGCTGAGTTATGCACTAGGGCTACCCTCGTAAAGGCCCTCGTAGCGCTCAACAAGAAAGGGGTAGAACAAATCTTTCTCGTATCGGATAATGTAACACAATGGCATTGTTTTCAGCCGGTTATGAGCGTTGTGAGGGACTAAGATCAAAATTTCCCAAAAAAGTATAAAAAAATTCCCAAATAAAGAGCCTAGGGTCTAACAATATGATTGGATATATTTTTTAAGTTTTATTAGCAGTAAGTTGAATATAATTTTTATGGTAAATAAATAGAGTTCGGCAAACATTATAAACATGCAACGACTAATTGATATAATGATACGTTATAAAGTCAATAAGTTTCCGAACATGAGAATTGTTTTTTCCTTTAATAAAATTCCAACGAATTTAATGCATTTTTACCCAAAACCATTTCATTAAATTGAGATAATATATTTTACGATTTAATGGCACCATAAAAATTCAATCAAACGTTTCAAAGGTTGCAATAAATAAATCCTTATAAAATCAATTATTCCGTCACACAATTAAAACAACTTGAGCATAAATAATAATTTGGTTTTGATGAAAAAGAAAAACGTTAATACATGTGATCAGGTAAAAATCTCATCAAAACTTGATATATTTAGATTGTAACAAAGTACCCGAAATTACTCAGCTTTATAATTGTTTCCTTATTTTGTGTTAACATTTGTTCTTGAATTTTTTCCCGCAGACAAAAGACCAAGACAAAAGGTAAGCATTTCCTCAAAAAAAACTAACAAAACTTTGACCAATTTCAATAATAGCTTCAAAGTCAACAAAATAAAACTAACGTTCATGCATGCGATGCGTAGCTTCGAGTCGATTGGTAAAGTTAAAAATATATTTTCTGACATTTTCTTACAGTATCCCATTCGCATACTTTCCGTAGGTATTGCGTAAATATCATCGATGTATTACATTGAAAATATCTCAAACTGCATACGATACGTTTATAACATTAAGTGATATCATACTCATCAATTTCATATGCTAACCCGTAATTTAAATTCATAACAAGTTCACGGAAATATTACATAACCCGCATGTATCTTAAGGAAATGTATATTTTCTGCGTTCATGTGATTGTTTTATGAACTTTGGAATTTTCTATAAAAGTTTATTATAGCAGGACGAGTACCTGGAGTTGAGACTTGAGAGGATCCAACTTATTCCACAACCTTCCCTTCACATGCATAAATTTAGAGTGATGCGAAAATTCCTCGTACTGCGCACGTGTGAAACGGGTTTTTGCACGTTTGTTACACGTTGACATTTATGGGTGGATGAAGGTTGTTGGATAAAATGGATTAAAATGCAATATGAATGATAATTTCGAAGTTTCCAAAACGTAGTAAATCCTTTTGCACTCAAAAGAAAATCAATTGTTAAGAAAATCCTCAAATTCATTGAAAATCCTCAATCAAATTCATTGAAAATCCTCAAAAAAATCCTTTAAATTGCAAGAAAATTCTAGGAAATCTTTGAAAATCAAAGAAAATACTAGGAAATCCTTGAAAATCAAAATAAAATCGCTAAAACTGCTTGAAAGTCCTCAGAAATTGATAAAGAAAATCAAAGAAAACATAGACAATCATTGGAATTAAAAGAAATTCCTTTGAGTATTTTTTTAAGAAAATCCCCTAGCACTCAAAATACACGATTATCTGCGAGGGGTGGATAAATGTAAATTTATTTATCATTTATTTATTTTTTATTTTTTTTATTTTCTTTGTTGTTTTTTATTTTTTGTTTTTTGTTTTTTTTTTTCTTGATTTTTTCGTTTTTTTTTTCCTGTTTTTCCTTATTTTTTGTTTTGAAATTACGAGTAAATTATTACTCGTTTTAGTGTGGAAAAGTTTGATATGTATGGGCCTAATATGGTTCATGTCAAAGTATCTTCACTCATTTCATACAGTTTGCTACAATCGGATCGCTAAAGTTCGTATATGTAACATATGAGTGTGTTGGGATCAAAAATAGGTCTTTTCCATCTGTCAAAGTGACGTTTTAAACGTCAAACCAAAAAAAATTGAAATAGTCAGATAATCTTTTATTTTTCCTCAATCCGGATGCTAAAATATGTGTGTATCACGTATGCTTGAAGGGTTTCCGCGGTGAATCGCGATTTAAATTCCTTATCAATATATTCATAAAAGAGTTCTATTCTTTGTTTGTGTTGTTAAATAACCTGCAAAACAATCTCAATACCCATCAGGGCGTCATATCATCGCCTTCCTCTCTCACAACCTCAATATGCCTTTTTCATACCACAGCTGAGTAATATTTTTTGTTTTAATTTTTTGTTTGGCTTTGTAAACATCATATGGTTTGTTCTAAGTAGAAAAAAAGATTTTAAAAAAGTTTTGTTTGACCTTATTTTTTTGTAAACGAAGAAGTTTCTATTTTGTTTACAGAATTGAAATAAATTATAAAAACAATTTCGGTTTGTCCTGATTGATTTTACAATTTCCTGAAGGATAAATACAAATTTTGCTTCGTATTTCATTTTGTGTTTCTAGTTTCTTTTTCTGTTTTCTTTTTTTTTCTCGTTTTTTCATGTTTTTTCTCGTTTTTCTTGTTTTTACTTGTTTTTCTTGTCTCTTCGTTTTTCTCTTGTTTTTGTTTTTTAAAAATGTTTTTTTTATTTTCGTTCGCTTCGTACTTGTTTTTTTCTGTTCATCCACCCCTCGATTATCTGCCCCTCGAGCGAAGTTTTCATTTTCTTTAGCGAACGAAAGAGAGAGTGTCACATGTTATATTCGATATCCTCAACATGGTTGCAACAACTATCGTTGCCATAGTCACATGGTTACTGCATGTTTACTTCAATTATTAAGAGGAATTTTTTATATAATTTACCAGGATTGTGGTAAAAATGAGATTTCTGTGTGTGTCAAGGGTCATCCATAAGTGACGTGTCCACATTGAAGGAGGAGGTTAGGGGTGTCCAAAATACAAAAGTGTCGAAAAGTTTGGGGCACCAACCGAAAAACAAAAGGTTTTTCATCCCTGATCAAGATTGTATATGGGCGTAACTTGATCCGAGACGATTTAGGTGTAGCTCAAAAGCGTTAAAGTCAAAAATTCAACGACTTTCAGAGGCATATATTCACTCAAATAATGAGAGAATCCATCGGTTTTTGTGGTGCAGCCGAAAGATCTTAGGACACCCTTAAAATCGGCATAAAAAAGTACACCAGAGAGTGGTTTCGTCCATATGTCCCACATTATTACATTGACACAATTTTCTCATGATTTTTCTATGTCAATTTTAAGGGTGTCGGACACCCAAATACACCACAATAGATTCACTCATTACTTGAGTGAATATCTGTCTTTGAAAGTCGTCGAATTTTTGACTTTAACGGCTTTGAGCTACACCTAAATTGTCTCGGATCAAGTTACGCCCATATACAATCTTGATCAGGGATCAAAAGCCTTTTGTTTTTCGATTGGTGCCCCAAACTTTTTGATGCTTTTATTTCCCCATACATTTTTGGACCTCCCTAGAGGAGGTGTTTTAAAAAATGAGGTACAAACGGTTCAAGTGGGGGGAGGATATAAATTATAAATATTATAACAATTTAAATTTGTACGTTAATTATTTCATAGAATATTGGAGCCAGAGTGTATACAAAAGAGTCATACAGCATGAGGGTTTAGTCTTGGAAGAACATTTCAAGCGCCCGTGGAAAAATGTGTAATTTTTTCTTATATTCATGAAATAATGTTTTCAACTACAAAAAATTAGTTTTTTTAAAGTAAAAATCTTTGAAAAGAGGGAATGGGGTTGAAAAAAGAAGGTTCACATTAAGGAGGAGGGTAGAAATCAAAGCACAATGTCGGGCAAGGGGGAGGGGGCAAAAATTAGAAAATATGTGGACGTCATTTACGGATGAACCTTGAAAGCAGCTGTTGAGAAATATACAAGGGAAAGAAAAATCTTTGGAAACACATCAATCGATTCCTTTCTTATTATCAACTGACAACCTCGCTGACAATAATAGAAACGAATTGAGACTTGAATACATTTTTAATCTTCGTTTATATAACATGATGTGTGTACCTTTATCGATTGTATACAAAAAGTGAAGCAAACTGGAACTTATTTATTGCGTATACATTCTCAAAGGTGAGAAAAAATCAAGGCTTTTCAATGTATTGTTCGTCGTTTTTTCAATCAGAACATTTTCCTGTGTTTTTTATGTTACTTCTCCTTTGAGATGCATCATTAAATTTTATAATACCGGCACGTAGAGAATGAACAATAAATTAGTAATAATAGTTTTTAAATCAAATCGGAAGCAATAAAGATGAGACATTATTGCCATGAAAGTGTTACAACATAAAATTGAATATTGTTTTTATTTTATGTTAATTATTATGAACGCAATTTAAGTTGCTGCATTATTCGATTTTTAATTTTTCTGAATTAAATGTAGTGGATGTAGTGTGTGGCGTGACCTCCGAAGAAATATAAAATGTTTGATATATTTACAGAATGGTATTGTTTCGCCGGAGAGGTCAATTTTTAATTGTAAATTGTTTATTTTCCAATCAAATGTGATGACGACGCTTGAATTGCTTTTCATCCATCGCAATTTTAATACATTTTCAAGGCGTTTTTTCACAAAAGTTTAATGCACGTAAAGTTATTTTTTGCACAAAATATTGTCACTTCAAATTGTGCGATGAAATCAATATAATTTTCAAATCAAATTTTACAAGAAATCCTTGTTTACATCAAAAAATACTTTAAATATCCATGGGCTATTATTTTAATAATATAATTTACGAAGATAATTTGATAAATTTGCGAACAGAATGATAACATAATAATACCCGAAAAAAACATGGGAAAAGTTGCAGTCAAACAAGTTCAGCATAAATACCTAACAATCAACTCCATCGGTATTTTACTGACATTATTTACAACGACTGACAATGAATATAAACGAACGTAAAAGGAATCATATTGTGAAAATGAAAATTACTTACAATGAGCCCCTGGCTTCATCACCAAACGCAAAAAATGGGTGTTTGCCCGATTTTATTAATTGGCGGTCAACGGGATGAATCATAAAAAGATTAACCACAAAAGGTTGGTGAACGGAAAAACCATACAATTGTTGGTGCTTGAGAAAAAACATTGAAAGTGGAAGTGTGACGCAAGTCTTTTTAGTCAACTTACAAAAATGATGAGCGCGCGGTAGCGATGCGCCCGTGACGCAGGTCCACATACAAACAAAAAATTAAGAAAATTTTTTTTCGTAAACTGCGGAGCTAAGTTTTGACTCCCCGCACCCCCCAGGAAATATTTTTCTCGGGGCAATTCCATTGGTAGGTTATGTGCAAACAAAGCACATCCGATGCTTGTGTTATATGAAAGAAGTTTCTACAAATGTTCAATCTTCACCTTCTCCATACAAAGGAGTTCTAATATCGAAACATTTTACCCGGTAGAGCGTTTGCAAGTAACACATTTTCCACTTTTGCATGGAATTGGCCCTCGAATTCTACGGAAAATTGTAAGGTGAAGAGTAGATCCGGAGATCTGACAACGAACATATGAATGAGACAAGGTTGGGTGTTCAAGATAGAGGTTTGGTGTCGAAGGGAAAGTTGTTGGGTTGAGTGTGTAGTGTATCGGTGTGACCGCTAAAAAGCGGAAAATAGGTGAAGACCCAAAAAAATGTTTTTGATTTAATGTAGAGTACTAGACTAACACTTTTCTTTACACACGTTCATTCAGTAGTTTATTTGTTTGTGGGATGATATTGCTGGGGATGTTGACTAAGTTGAAGGGATCATTCTCGGACATGGAAGTAGTAGCCGCGCTTTCATTTGATATTTTGTAGAGCAAGTTGTGGCCATCATTTTCGCCCATGTAAGTAGTAGCCGGAGTGCTTCGATTTGGCGCAGAAAAGTTATTATGTTGGGGGGTCCGGGATTTGTGACGCATTTTTTAATCAAATGCGAAAATATTTATATTCCAAAGGATTCCGTAAGGAAGGAAAAGAACTTCTCAAGATGTTAAATTGAGGGTCGATGAAACTTTTTCGCTTATATCTCTCCAAATTACGCATGGAAATCGTTTTGCTAGGTTTAAAATGAAGATATGAACCTGGAGAGAAGTCGGTGGTGAAATCTATTGTACAAGGAAATTTTCGATCCGCAAGAGATTCGCGAAAATAAGAGATAAATCGGTGAATTCGGACGCCAAACGTGGCTGTTAACGTGTGTGAGGTGTTTTCGGCGGTCAAGATATTGAAGGCTTACAAAAAAACCTCGCGAATATCGTAAAAAGAGACAAGAGTCACGACGATCGATTGTGACGTCACTGAAGGAGTGACAGCCTGTTTAGTAAAAGGAGACCCAATCTGAATGATTTGTGTGGATGAATTGCCGTGATGTCTGAGATAAATTTTATTTGTCTAGCCACAGAAGTGTGTGAAGTTTACGTCGTCCCGGGAGACGGATATTGCATGTTTGCGGCGATTGCGCATCAGATGTTTGGGTACGATATACAGTCGATTATGCACCGAGCGATGACAATCACTTTACGGGAAATGGTTGTGGAATACGTTCGGAACAACCGCTCTGATACCATGGTAAAGGCACGCATCGCGGATGAATATCCAGGGCTACAAGGACCAACTGACGAACAGTCAGTGCTGAATTTCAGCCACCAGCTGACTCAGGAGGAAACGTGGGGAGACGAAGAAACATTGATTGCCATCAGCAAGTTATTGCGAACTAGGATCGTGATTCTACGAGAACATGAAACACACACGACGATTGCACACGCCAATGCGGCAGATGAACGTATGAATCGATTAGTATACAGCGGCAAGGCAGATACCCGAAAGCACTACGATAGTTATCGGCAAGCTGACCGATTGACGAACCTCAACCAATCCACGAATGACGGTGCCGCCGGACAAAACAGTGAATTTGTCTCGATTCATGGAGGCGTATGCAAGGTGCGGAAAACGCGACCGAACGGGAATTGTTTACTTGAAGCTATGGCACACCAGCTCTTTGATTGTCAAATCGGGGATCATGCTCATGACCAGTATACTGCGAACCTGCAAATCAAAGTCGTGGAACACATCCGACGGAACATGCACCAACGTAAATTTACACATTTGCTCGACGACCGCATTGATTCTGAATATCAACAACTCAAACCGCTGAGATTTCGACAAGCCCGGCTTGCACTGCTGGAAATTTTGTGAACGGCCAACGGTTTAGTGCGGCAATGAAAGTATTACGGCTGGGGCACAAATGAAACAAAATAATGTTGGCACATTTACACTTACGGAAATGTATTTTTGCATCAAATAGCATTTTGTACTTCTGCGCAAGTTTTTGCAGTGTTAAAAAGCTGCGCAGAAGTACAGAATTCTATTTGATGCAAAAATATATTTACGTAAGTGTATAATACGCGTGAACGACATTCAAGCAATGCCTACTTACGATTCGACGGCATTTCCGATAAATTTGGTAAGTTACAGTGAATGGTTGAAACTATAAATAATAGGTAACAGACGTCGTACAGGTAATGTAATCAACGGAACGAGGTAACAGGTAATTCATTATATTGCTATTATTGGAAGGCGAGAGGAGATGTAGAAGGCGAGAGGAGATATTTTTGTAGTTAGTCCGGCAACTGCTCGAACGATGCTCGAACGACATTAGGTGTTGTTAGTTACTACTGTAGGGATACAGTAGTATATAAGTGGCGGGCTTTTGTAAGCCTTGCAGGCGTCCTTACGTAAATGGGGCGCTGCCCCAAACCCCGCTAGAGACCCCACAAGGGGGAATATTCCCTCCTTGATCCCCTTTTCGGGGGCTGCCGCCCCTCCAACCCGCTTTTTGTTTTTGGTTGCTTTTTTCAGGCCTGCGGCGCTAAGTACACTTCACATTGAATATTCTTAATTTTTGAGTGTGGACTGAGGGGATATTTTGTTCGGGGATATTTTGTCCTTTTTTTTTAATGGAAAAATTGTGGTTATTACGTCCGGTAATTTTGTCCACAGGGATATTTTGATTGGGGATATTTTTTTTTGACATTTGGTCCTAACCCCACCCAAGATTAGACAAAGGAAATGTTTTAAAAATGTCTGACTGGTCATGGCCCTAGGCCCCAATTTGTAATGTGAAAGTCGAACTCGGAGCTTAAAATGAAGATATGAACCTCAAACCACACAAAAAAATTAGTAAAAACCGGTTGAAGGTTCGGATCTAACTCGGGCTCATCGATTCATTTCGTGAATTACATGAAAAAGTCGAAGTCAAGAAGGAGGTAAGGTGGAAAAGATGATTAGATGAGGTATTGGGAGGAGAATAAGGGGAGGGAAGGGGTGGGGTTCGGTAGAATATACGGAAGGATTAGATTGAGTGTTATGCAAATATCAATATCAAAAATTTGTTTTTTGAAAAAAAGATTGTGCTTTCCATTATTTTTCATGACCAACTTCGGGAGGGCTGACGTATTTGATCATTAGGCTCTTTCATCTCATCTGGAAGATGTTACAACCGGACATTGTCCCCTCAACCAATACTTTGAACTGGATGGCTAAGTCGTTCGACCTTCCGTGTTAGATCCCCGTGACAGGGGTGGCTCCAACTTTGTGCACGCAGAATGATTTGTTGTCGGCAAGAGAGAATATTGGTAATACAAATCGGAGAACGATCAAAACATATTCATTTAGCGTATATTGTCGTAAACTTTAAATGAAGAAACAATATAACGCAATATGATAATAACAATAAAAGCAAATTGTTAAATTTGTTGTGATTTTACAATTACGAGCTATTTAACTCGACCATTATATGTTTAATTTTTTACAATGCACCATTTTGTGTAAATTTTATGTTCTTTTCAAAAAAATATGTAAATTATTTTAAAATCGCAGACATATTTGCGCAAACGGGTTTTCATTGAAGCAATTAAACTGGCAGTGCTAATCAGTGAAAGTGAATTGTTATTTTATACAATTTTATATTCGAAGAATATTACTCGGGTATACGAATAATTTATGTTGCGTGGAGCAGTTTCGTTACTGCTTGTTGTTATGTCAGATTATTACGCTTTTCTTACGTTTCAACTTGAATTGGTAAAAGAACGAAACGAAAACGACGTGCATAATGCACTTGCGACTTGTCGAATTGTTTATCTGTGCGAAGAATATCTTTTCGACATTTACAAGTACTGAAAATTTTAAATTTGACTTTTATTAACTCTAAGTTTTTTTAAGAGAATTTGATATGATTTTTGTGTTTTCTGTCCGTCTTAAACGGTAATACACTTACGGAAATATATTTTTGCATCAAATAGAATTTTGTACTTCTGCGCAACTTTTTAACACTGCAAAAACCTGCGCAGAAGTACAAAATTCTATTTGATGCAAGTAAGTGTAGTTTCTCTCACGCGAGTACTCTTGCCTGTGAACCCAAACCGATATTGTGTTTGCGTTCTAAAAGAGAGTTTCAAGAGCGAAATATTTTCTCTCAATTCAATACAATCGTACCTTTGCCCTCCACAATATTATGACATTTTGACGTTGCCTTTTTTTTTTTGATTTGATTTTATTTATTCTATTAATATTTACATTTTTATAATAAATTAAGTTTCAGTGTGCGTTGCACATTAAAGAAACGTTAAATTAAAAGCTATGACTAAATAATAAAACTAACTTGAGGAAGTATAATTTCCGTATAAAGCTTAAGTGACTAAAGGTAGGGGAAAGAAGGGAAAAATGGGAAAGGAAAGTAATTATGACTTTTCACACATTTTCAAATTTGTATCTAAAAGAAAAGAAAGAAGAAATATAAACTGTAGGCAAAGTATGAGCAGGATGGCGATGTTGGCAGCAGTGGTGACCCGAATCAGTGCGAGCTATTCCCACTTCCAAAATCCCAATGAAACGCAACCTGTTAAGAAAGAGAGAAATACAATATGGGCACGTAATAACGACCATGTCCTTACCACCCCAATCTCATGTGTGAATGCATACTCTAAGAATTGGGACGGAGAAGTACCGGCCGGAACTATAGGCACACACTCTACTCCTCCCTATTTGAACCTCGTACCATGAATAGTGTTTGACGGAGCTTAGAGGACACATTACAGCGAAGTATTTAACCTGGGTACTGCTGTTCCGATAACCATTCTTTTAGTTTTTTCTTAAATGAAAGTGGGTTTAAGGTTGTAATGCATGCCGGGAGAGAACTGTACAGAGCACTACCGGTTATGGTAAGTGCACCTTCCCCCAGTTTTGTTCGCGTTGTATCACAATAGAGAGGTTTACGATATCTGGTTTCATACCTATGAGAAGTTTTTTTGAATGTGATCGTACTGTAGGACTGCCCACAGATCGAGTTATGCAAGAAGCTACAAATGCTCTGCTTATAAAGGCCATTGATGTTCAAGATTCCGGGGCACTGTACTTTAAACAAGTCAACAGTGGGGTGACGCTGCGGGAGCTTACAAACATGTTTTAAGCACCTTTTCTGTAAGGTTTGCAGTTGACCCAAACACTTTTTGCTAGCCTGGCCCCATATACCCGTAAGATAAACCAGATGGGAATGAGCTAGGGAGAAGTATATCTTTAAGAGGACTGTTTTTGGCAGAATCCTCTTAAGTTTATTAAGCACTCCACTAACGGAAGATAATTTTTTACATAGCTTAGTAAGGTGAACCCCCCATTTAAGGTTTTCATCTATCATAAGGCCTAGATATTTGTATACTGAAACTACTTCTAACTCTTGACCATTGAGCATGACAGGTTGTGTACTGAGATGGTCTCTTTTTGCGTTTTTGCGGAAGTGCATCACTTTAGTTTTCGTTATGTTTAATGTCAATCTGTTTATCTGTAGGTATTCGTACAATAGGGCTAAGTCTTGATTTATATCTAAGACATTTTGGTCATAGGTAATGTTTGAACAGAAGTCACCGGTGTCGTCAGCGAATAGTAGTATAACTCCTTTTAAGGGCAACCGGAAGATGTCATTAATGTAAACTAGGAATAGGAGCGGACCAAGCACACTTCCTTGTGGTACTCCTATGTTAATGTCTGCTAGTGAACTTCGACTGCCTCCTATTTTAACACACTGTTTTCGCTGACTAAGGTAGCTTCTTAATAAATCTACAGCCACCCCGCGGATACCTGCACTCTCTAACTTCTGTAGGAGGATTCCATGGTCAACACAATTGAATGCTTTCATGAGGTCTAGGAAAACTGCGCTAACAACCTTACCGCTGTCTATATCGAGCAACATTTTGTTTAGAAGTTCGAACGTGGCCGTGTGGGTTCCTGTGACTTTTTCCTAAACGCATACTGTTTCATGTATAAGAAGTCATCAGCCTCAAGGAAGGATGTCATTCTTTTGTGGAGAACTAGTTCAAAAATTTTGTTAATGACCGGTAGTATCGATATTGGTCGGTAATTTGAGGGATCGGTTTTAGAATTTGACTTATAAATTGGAGATACTCTAGTAATTTTAAAGCTATCAGGGTAAATACCAGTAACAATTGCGAGATTAACGATGTAGGATACAATTGGTGCAATTTTATTTGCGCACATCCTTCCAACTTTATGTACGTACTTGTAGTTTACGTATTTACTTATCATGTTTATTATGGGCAGTGCGCAGTGAAGAGTTTATTAGCCTTGATCTTTCGATAAACATGAAAGAAATGAAAGTGCTAAAGAGCATCAAGTGGTACAGAAATATTAAGGCGAACCAATACGCTTTTGCATTTTCACAACACAATGTTCCTTATTTTTTTGTGGCATTAAGAGCATTCCTAGTTCCAAATACTATTTTTGAAAGTTGAAGGTAACAATGAAAGCAATCGAAAAAGTGATGACAAACTTTTGTCGAATTAGTCAAAGCATTGGGGTGAGTAAGTTTTCTAAGCTTTGACCTTTGTTAAGTTTCAGCTAAAGGGGTCATTATATATCTATTCGTTTTATGATCCCTCATCTTTTTGCCGATGACGCGCAGCTCTATAAGTTTTTTGAGGTTGCTGATTTGAACGACTGTTTCGCCAGAATCAATGATGACTTGAGGAGGGTTGGTGAATGGTCGTCTTTGAATAAGCTTACGCTTTTAATGCAGGTAAGTCTCAGGCAATTGCATTTGGCCTTGAAGGGGGTGCGATGTTTCCTTCACTTTCCCTTGGCGGTGTCACTATCCCATTTTCTACCAACGTTATAAATCTGGAACGAGTTATGAATTCTGAGTTTTCGTGGCGTGATCATGTGAACATAATTATCCAAAAGATTTATGCTAGCCTTAGAAGTCTGTGGCCTCTATCGGGGATGACACCTTTCAGGACAAGGCTGATGCTAGCGATAATAATAATAATAGCGTATGGTATTTTTCAGCCGGGAGGACACTTTTTTTTAAGTGACAGATTCGGCTACCATTGCTGCTATAACTAGTGAAAGTACTTTTACATTGTATTGTAATGACCTAGCGCTAGGGACCACATGCTTAACGTGAATTCCGAGCCACGCCTTCTAAGTATTTTTACACTATGAAGGATTTTTGAATGTTGCGCCTTAGTACCTATAGCAATGCTTAGCCCACTAAAGCGCAGTAGGAGTAGAATACCGGCAGCTCCCAACAATGTATTGACCGGTAAGCCGTGTGACAGCTTTTCACACACAACTACACCAGATTTGAACCGATTCAGTCAGCTGTGTATTTGTGTACACGTCTGACAGCCGATTTTTTTTTCTGTTGCGGGTGAGTTTCGAACCATCACACTGGTAACTCAATCGAATATTGGAAAGCAAACGAGCTAACCATTACGCCATTGAGTTGTGTGATGCTGGCGAAAGCTCTGCTGATGCCACATTTCGATAATTATTGTGAAATATTTTATTATGACATTGACGCAATGTCGAGAGGGCTTCTTGATAAGGCTTTCAAATACATTGTGAGGTACGTTTATGGCTTGCGAAGGAGGAGCATATCGGCGGCCGTTAGTAAGTTTCTCGGCTGTTCGTGGGAAGAGGGAAGATAGAAGGCGGTGTAGGCGATCTATATTTGCTAAGGGTTTTAGAGACTGGAAATTGCTTCCCGTTGGCGTCAGGTAAGCTGGGAATGTAGAATGTATTTTTCGCACTCTGTTTCGTGCATGAATTGAATAGTGAATTTTAGTCGTTTTATTGTTTGGAGAGCTTACATGCTAATGAACTCCTTTCCTTCGTTTCTGCTGTTTCATGTTTCCTTCTTGTTTTATTATAGAAATGATAATGTTGGTTCTTTGTTGCCTTTCATGTGACTAATTTGTGCACAATGAAAATTGTACAAGGCTATAGCCTTTGCATAAAATTATAAATAAATGATGATAATGATGCGAAAGGTTTGTGTGAAAGCTCAACTTGACAGAACAAACATTTTTTTTGTCAAGTTGAGCTTTCACGCAAACCTTATGCGATGCGATTCGCATCGCACTCAATGTAATTATCCCTTAAAGGGTTCATCATATTGCACGCGATGCGAATCGCATCGCGTAAGGTTTGTGTGAAAGTTCAACTTGATAAAAATAATTTTTTTTTGACAAGTTGAGCTTTTACACAAATCTTACGCCATGCGATTCGCATCGAGTCCAATTTGATGATCCGATTCGCATCGCGCTAAATATAATGACACCTTTAATGGGCATCGCGTAAGGTTCGTGTGAAAACTCAACTGGACAAAAAAAAAAAGTTTGTTCTGTCAAGTTGAGCTTTCACACAGAGTGGGAGAAATCATTCTGACTTTATGAGCCGTTTTTCTGTAGAAAAATTCGCCTAAAATATCAATAAAATTAAATGAAGATTAAAGAAAAAAAAAAGGAATCCGGTGACCAATTTTTTGTGTGCATCGTTGTGCAATAAATCAGAAAAGATTCTCTCATTCCAATGTTATTAACACCAAAATAAACGATACAAGTTCCAATTCTAATTCAAAGGAAGTCTTGCGGTTTTTACACTGGCTGTTACAAAAACTGACCTTTACTCTAACTGTAAATTGTGAATAATGATAAACTAACCGTTGTGTTATTATTATTTAAATGCAGTTACCATATGCCGAAATTTTTTAAATATATGACAGAGAGGATGATTTATTAACAGTCCTGTCAAATATTTATCGTTAAAGGGTGTTAAACACATGACGATTATACCACCTCTGAGTTCACGATGAAATTCTGGTTCAAAGATAATCAGCAACAGCAAAAAGGGCAATGGACCCATATTTTTTTGTGATAAGGAAGTTTCTGTTCGTTGTATTCACGTGAATATAAGACAAAAACGAAAGAAGAAAAGAAAAACCGCATCCCATGTTTATATGCTATGCAACATCCATACTCTGATTTATCGTTGAGATTAATAATTTTGCATAAAAAGCATAAATGAAATTTTGATGTTTTTTTATTCATTTAGTTATAGGTATAGGCTGAGATAAAAAGTGAATTTTTTTCGGCTTTATGAGAATGGGAAATGAAATGAATGAAATGGGTGTGATGATGAAACCAAGAAAGACTTTCATTAACACTTTTGATTACATTACAAAGTTATGTCTATGCGGAGAAGCAATGAAATACATATTTCTCTTGTGGGCATAAAAACCTGTGATTAAAACGTTTTTAAAAAGAGAAATTTTTAAAGTTAAGATATTCGTTGGAGTAGATAAGTGTTTATTTGCTTTGAGTGTACTCTACAATGAAAAATAGTAAGTAGGTAGTTAACGTATTGTTATTTTCATTTTCAATTTGTTCATATAATAAATTATCATTTCTTCTTCATGCAATTGCTTTTATTTTGTGTTCATCGCATGCTTCATTTCAATTTTTATAAAAACCGTACCATCACGCGATAGTTTATAATGATTTCTTTATGTTTACGCTTCAACTATCTCATTGATAAATTAATCAACGGCATTTCATCGCATTGGTATCTTTAGCAAAAATTTATAATAAAAGCAAAACATTCACAAGACAAATGTTATATTAAACATAAATACCAACTAGGTGTCATTGCTCACCGTATTACAAATCCGTGGCTAATTTATGAATGAAAGATTTACTTTTGATAAAATCAACTTTCCCATAAACTTAGATTATAGCTCTGTAGAAGAATCAACTTTCTTTGCTAAACAATTTTTCAGTTAGAAGCAGACAGTGTCAGATGTTTTAGGTAACACAAGAGTGGTCTGGTCGTCTGCTCATCTATTTGAACTTTATGTGTCGAATTCAGCATTCATTTCAAAAACATCGATACTTTCCTCTTGTTTCAGTTAGAGGTCATCTAAAAAGTACATATACGCTTTAGGAAGGGGGATTTAGGTGATAGAGTGCGCTTCATACATTTTTTCGTACGAGGGGGAGGGTAAAAAATCTTGAATTTTTGCGTTTGTACTTTTCGGATAACTTCCCCTGTCCAATTCTGCGAATCTCACACCCAATTCCCGGTTGGGTGACATACTTTATTAACAGTTTCTTTAGGGAAAACAATGTATAATATCACAAAGATCAAGTTAGCACAAAAGTTTTTACAAATCTGTTTCGTTCCCGCTAACTTTGGCTCCAAACGCTAAAGTTATAAAGTTGCACTAGCTTGAAGCACTAAAATCATAGGGATCGGTCTTGCTATTTGTGTGAAAATCAGCGAAACAGGTCTTCAGCATGACGAAAAAAATAAAAAACGGTGTCAAAAGGTAGGGGGGAATATGCTAATCTAACCCGCCGCTATACTATACATTATATTTTTCACAAAAAAAATTGCATCCACATTTTAGCGAGTTGTTACAGTTCGCAGGAAGGAAAAAATGTTGAGAAAATTTTTGTGCTGACTTAACAGACATGTATCACATTTAAGAATGGAAGCACTTAATAATAGCAAAAGATAAAAGAGGTGATGGGGCCCGGAATTTGTTGCTGAAATGTTTCTTTGTTGTATAATAGTATAATAGTATATTATGATACAAGGGGGATAATTGCATAATTATAGTCGAGGTGGGGTGAAATTTCAAGGGGCGTTAGTTTATCACATTTCAGCCTATAATTGCCAATTATGCACAAAAAACAACAAAATTAACATAAATCAAAAATTGCGTATCAAAACACTCATCGAATTTGTTGCAAAAAATGTCGTCTAGATTTTTCGATCATGACAACACACGTTTCATTCTCAGCTTTTTTCACAGCCGTCAGTGTAGCCTACGTCATCATTAAAGAACCGGGTTATAATAGCGTCATTATAACCCTACTTTTAACAAGGAAGTCGACTATAATAGGCCGATTATAGCCCCATAATTAGTGCAATAATTGGCTTATTATCGGCTCGAATGTGATAAAATACATTAAAACTTCACTCAGTTTAAATTCTCAATGGAATGTTATTTTTAACATAGCCAGAAAAAAAAGTCCAGTGCTATATTGACAACCGCGTGTCAGTAATCAATCTTGGGTGCTATTGGCAACCGTGAGCCAAAAGTCAATCTTGGGCACTATTGGCACACGGTTATTCCACACCAATTAGGAAAACAAAAATTAGGAATAACAAAAATTAGGATACCGAAAATTAGGAAAAAAAATATTTGCCAAAAATAAGGAAAAGCAAAAATCAGGAAAAACTAAAATTAGCAAATTAGGGGTCTAAGGGGCAGGGCCCCTAGCGGGGTTTGGGGCAGAGCCTAATGCACGGAAGGCAGCCAGCAGGGCGTTAGTAGCTCGCCGCAGGCGCGGGGTTTTAGGGGCAGAGCCCCCTACAAACCAAAAATAAGATTGCGACCCCCTTAGGAATTGAAAACTTTGATGTTTTTCCTGATTTATTTCCTTCCAGATTTTCTTATTTCCTTATTTTGGTTTTTCCTAAATTTGGTTTTTCCTGAATTTGGTTTTTCCTAAATTTGGTATTTCCCTATTTTTGTATTTCCTGATTTTTGTTTTTCCTTATTTTAGGTGTCTGATTTTCGTTTCCTGATTTTCATTTCCTGATTTTTGGTTCCTGATTTCTTGATTCCTGATTTTAGCTTTCCTAATTCAGGTGGACATTCTGGCACACGCGTGCCAAAAGTCGTTCTTCAAACCAAAAATAAGATTGCGACCTCCTTAGGAATTGAAAACTTTGATGTTTTTCCTGATTTATTTCCTTCCAGATTTTCGTATTTCCTTATTTTGGTTTTTCCTAAATTTGGTATTTCCTGATTTTTGTTTTTCCTTATTTTAGGTGCCTGATTTTCGTTTCCTGATTTTCATTTCCTGATTTTTGGTTCCTGATTTCTTGATGCCTGGTTTTAGCTTTCCTAATTCTGCGTGCCAAAACAAAAGTCGTTCTTGGGCACTATTGACACACGCATGCCATTGGCAACCAAAAATTATGACCGAACAATGATAAAAATTAATTGTTGAATTTTTGGAAGCTTAGTGGATTTTTTGAATTTTGTTATGGAAATGCAAATTTTTGGGAATAGTTTCTGATCAGTAGACGTCCCCTCGATTTAACATATCTTTCCGCTTTTCGGTCGAAATTGATGTCATCGACACATCGGATGGTTAATAAATTTCTAAGAGAATAAGGTGTAGCGGTTAATAATACATATTTTCGCAATTCACCGACAAAAAACTCACTTTTTCGTGCGTCCCCAATTAACCAATTTCTTCCGCGGAAATTCGTTCGAGCAAAGAACAATGAAGGCTCTCGAAAGCTTCTTAAAGCTTCTTTTGTTCAATGTCCGAACGACTTTCCACGGAAGAATTTAGTTAATTGGGGTCGGTGTTGCATGAGTTCACTTTTCGCACTAGTGTGACAATAGTACTTCGTGCAACTAGTATTGGAATGTTGATTTTTTCGACTCAAGATATTTTTTACAGTTTCGTTAAAAATATAAGCGCAAGGAACGCAAAGTGGCGCTGATAATATACAATTTTCTTCAAATCTAAAAAACCTTATAAAATCTACTTTTCAATTGACTCGAGTGATTTTTTTCTTCGTTTCATTCGTCAAAAATGTGAATTAGCGGAGTTGCGCTACTGTATGCATTCCACATTGTAACAAAAATGCCTTTCAAAGACTATGAATCGATTTTCGGATCATTTAAAACAGTTTTTGGAAAGAAAAGCTATGAATGCGGTATAAATCAACCAAAAATGTTGAGAAGACCATCATAATGAAAATTAGACTCAGATGGTTATCATGTACAATGTGGTGTTTGTCTGGATTGGTTCCATTTTTAGACTCATCCTCAACACGTTAAACTTTGCGCTCGAATTATTGTTGGAATATTTGAAACTGAAAGAAACTTTTCATTATAAAGATATTGACCTCGGTATTTACAAAGAAAATTTTACTTTTCTGATACTGCTTTGCGTGCCAATAGTGCTCAAGAGAGACTATTGGCACGCGTCTGCCAATAGTGCTCAAGAGAGACTATTGGCACGCGTCTGCCAATAGTGCTCAAGAGAGACTAGTGGAATGCGTCTGCCAATAGTGCTCAAGAGAGACTATTGGCACGCGTCTGCCAATAGCGCTCAAGAGAGACTATTGGCACGCGTCTACCAATAGTGCTCAAGAGAGACTATTGGGACGCGTCTGTCAATAGTGCTCAAGAGAGACTATTGGCACAGCGTGCAAATAGTGCCAATGAGAGACTATTGACACGCGGCTGCCCGGCTGCCAATAACATCACCGAAAAAAAAGTAAAGAATTTCAAGGATCTTAAACAACACTACAAACGGAATTTATATTTGTTCCGTAATTTAGTGCATTCAAAGTAACATTTGCAATAGTTAATGAAAGTGTAAATTCAAAGGACACAAAAGCATGAGCTACCAATTTCGCAAATGGAAGTAGGTCAATCAATTTTATTGCAAACATTTGTGTCATCATTTGCCATTAAACACAATGACTAAGAAGAAAACTAAATACCATTATTTTAATTGTTATAAAAGCAAATTTGTACATTAATTTTGCTGCAGATAAATGCTTATGTGTAACATTTATCTTATTACACAATGGAAAAGTGTAACTAAATAGGCTACATAACATCAAGTGCTCTGATTAAAATTTATCAATTAAAATGATCATTGTGCACAGAGCACGTATTTAGCCAACGGGTTCAAATATACATGTCTTTGAAAAGATACAACTTTTACTTTAACGAACACAAGTACTTACAAGCATTGAGCAGAGATTACGTGTTTTATAAAACTTTTAAATTGTCTCTCGCTTATTTGTCCATAAAATCCAGCAACAAGTTATCACACCTATCAGGAAATAGATGTGAAAAAAGCTGTCGTTTACGGTGCGTTTAAGCTACCGTATTTGACTATGTGATAGATATTTTAATTAAAAAGTGTACCAATTCGTTAAATTATTTATAAAATTTAAATGCAAAATTAGCGTAATTCTAGCCAACATCGCTTGAATATTCATGATGAATTAAGATATCTCTAGAAGAGATTCACGTTGTCACATAAACTATTGCACGTATAACCATGTAAGGTGGAAATTTTTCCATTTTAACATAGTCTGATTTGTAGATGCCGAGATGACGTGATTTATGCGCGTCAAAGTACTGTGAAGTGTCAATTAATTATTTAATTTCAAACAAATGCAACAAGTACACGGAAAAGTTTTCAAAATCTGACTAAAGAGCTTGACTCAAAGTCGGAAAAAAGATTTTCGGAGATTGTGCAAGGCCGAGTCTTTGTGCTAAGGGCATTCCCGAGGGTGAATTATGGAATTAAAATGTTTTTGGACACGATTTGGAAACTAGTCCGTGAATCATTATTCATTAGAATGTTTGAGAGAACTTAATATAGTTTGTTAAATGTTTTTCTCACGTAATTTACGATTGACTCCTTGAGACCAAATTGACAGCTTTAAGAAATTCATCCCCTTCCCCGTTCTCCTCCCTTTTCAACGTCGTTAATATGTTCATGTACCTCTTGTTAAAATTGTTATTTTGACGCGTGGGCATGGCGGTTCGAGCCGAAGGCGAGTTTCGTCATGCCCAAAATTCAAGATAACAATTTTAGCAAGAGGTGCATACTAGTACTTTATTGGTGGGCGAGAGAAAATCAGAAAATCGAGGATTTCTTCTTATATCTGAGATTTCTCACGCCCACCAATACAATATTTTATTTCATTAGGCGAGAGAATATCGTACGTTATTCATTCGAGCGCATGAATGTGATAGCTGCGAGAATTTATCACTGCTTCGAAGTGTCAGGGTCCTGGGTTCGAGTCACGGCGGCTGCAGGTCTTTTTTCAATTTTTTTTCCAATATTTTTTTTTAATTCTATTTACTTATGTTTTGGTCGTCACGTGAAATTACTATTTCCATATAGACATTTGAATTTTGCTCTGTGAGAAAATCACAAAATACAAAACGAACAAAAATACAAATACAAAACGTAAGCAAAACCACTCAAAATACGTAAGCTTATGTTTTATATTGAGAAAAACAACGCTAGTGTTTGTGAGAGACACATTTGTACATTCTACGTTACTATATGCTTTTATTTGTCAACAAACAGTATCAACAAAATTTGTACATACCAAATGAGCGAATTTGTGCAGTGGTTAGCGTCGATTCTTGCGGATCGGTGGGTCGTGAGTTCAATTCACGGCAGTGCTACTGTTTTTTTCAGTGAATTGGCAAAGAGAAACGAATTTTCCCTAGTGATTTAATGTATGGTTTTTCCTTTATATGCAGAAGTGAATAACGTACGATATTCTCTCGCCGATGAAATAAAATATTTTATCTCATCGTCGTGAGTATTCCATACATTAAATTCTTCTCCATATAAACTATAAGCCGTACCTAGGGAGCTATATTTTTTATGTATTCTTGAAAAAATTTCTTTACCGAACGAATTTTTAATGAAAAAAACACCGTATGCCATGGAGATTCGAACTCGGATCCCCCATATGATAGCAAACTGTGCTAACCACTCCATCAATTAATGTCAGCAACATTGTGCAACTGAATGGAGCATTGTCGTAGTAATGTATGTGCAAATGCACGACTGTGTATGTAGTGTATGTGATATCAATATACAGCGACGTGACAGTCATGTTTGTCTCTTTCACACTAACATGGAATGTTAAGTTCATGACTTAGAGGTTTCTGACATGAGGGTTGTTACAAGCATAGCGAACCTAATCAAAGACCTAAAAATTGATTTTGGAGAAAAATTCAAAGTCAGTGTTTCAACGACATTTTGAAACTTTATTCAATGCCTAATAATAATTTTTGTAATTTAACAACAATGATATCAAATAAATCCCAGGATAATTCGTTCTGAAACCACAATCGAATGAAAATCTAATAGATTGAATATTGCAAAGGATTATTGTCTTTCTTAATGGATTACATTAAAATTCAATGCTAGGGTTACTTTTAAAAACTTTATTATTGGAAGAATCAAAAGTGGTAATTATTCAAAAAAAAAAATCAATCACCAGGATTTGAACTTTGATCAAAAAACTTAGTTCATGTACATACCCAAGCTCTAACCCACCCAGCCATCAAGATTATGAGTTAGGGACGATTGCACATTATACTATTGCCATGTTTCGACGATGGGATAAAATTATATGCTTCTGTAGTGATACACACACATTATCTTGTACATAAGACACATACACTTGCTCGCAAGCTCGCTCGTTCGTGTCTTATGTACACGATTGAAATGTTCGTGTTATCACTACAGAAGCATAATCTATCGAGAACAGATATACCGAGATAAATGAAAATGGTCTAGACGGATAAATGCGACATTACTGTTCAAGGTAGATAAAATACGTTTATCTGCCTAGAACGATAATCTCGTATTTTTCTCCCTAGGGCAAAATTGTTTTTCTCGATATATCTTTTCTCGGCAGATAAAATAGCATATGCACCGCTCCAGGATGGTTTATTTTGACGATTTGGATTATTTCCCACGCCTTCGGCTCAGGAAATAACTTCCAAATCGTCAAAATAGAGCATCCTGGACAGCGATGCATAATCTACTATTATTATACAAAAAATGCGTCTTCTTGCAATGTCTATCATCTGTATGTCTCGAATATTAAAGACAGACGCACTTTAGGTTTTGATTTTGGTTTTGTTCGACTACAACCATTATTGTTCGTCTTTCGTTGCGATTTTCTCGAAGTTTAACATTCTAGTTAATATTTAAAGTCTTATTGAGCATATTTATTACAATTTCACTTATACTCTTCAGTGCATAAGGAAATTATAATAAATTTAAATAACACCCATTCAAAAGTGTGTATTTATAAGATCACAACATGAGCGAAATACGAGAACAACTAGACCATATCCAATCCCATAAGTTATTATAGCAATGTTAACAATTTTTTTTTGTCTTTATTTTTATCGTAAAATATTTATTATGCACTTCAAAATTGTTTGATTATGCAAGTATTTTGAAGGAATGAAATGTAGGAAATGTTGTTTGAATGCATATTCACATCGAGTACAACACTTTAAAGCAATACCACTTAATATTCATTTATACTATTTTCTTCATATGCCCGCACCAACCCATTGCGCTACAATTTATAAGATGTCGTAAACGTCAGAATCTTGTTCGAGATAATTTTATTTGTTACTGTATACCTCAAGGGGCTGATATTTAATTGTTTGAATGGTTCGGTTGCGAAATGCGAGATTCCGCTTCTAATTTATTTATTCTTGTTTGAGCACTTTGAATATTTACAGCAAGTAAAAGATTTTGATTTTTTCTGTGAACAGCAGAACGAATTTTGAACACTTTCAATTTCCTGCCCATCGTTCAAATTAAAATACATTTTCATTTGCCCTAGGTCTGTATCTAACTGAAAGTACAGTCATGCACCTCTTTATCTATCTCTTACAAAAGCTCTCTTTTTCTCTTTTCCATTGCTTCTCTATAAAATTACAGAAAATTACTTATCAGAAACAATAGCGGTCAGATAAAGACGGAGCAAACCGGGAAATGTCATATAATTTTTGGACCCGTCGAAGAACGAGTGCCATGCGTTTACCACTACGTTTGTAACCAGTCGATTCAAGGAGGGGAGTAGGGGGGGGGCATCGATCATGGTCTTTAGATGCCAAATCAGGAAAAAAATATTGTCGATATAACGATAACGATAACTCTAGTAAAACTTAATCGATTTTCAAAATCTTTTTTTTTTCCTAAAAGGTAGTACTATTTGGTTGGGTATTGTATATGGGACTTTTTGGGCGAAGGGCCGCTGAGCTAGGGCCGCCTAAGTGGATTTCTGTTTTTGTACATAACTAGCGTAAATCTTTTCTGATTTTCATAATTTTACTTTCGTTTGAAAGGCCGAGGCATGGCCGATAATTTATGGAAGAACTTTTTCGATTTCTACTTTGGACTCAGTCAGGTCTCTAAAACTGAATCTCTGCTAGGGCCCAATGTGTTTTTTCTATATAAAACGAGTAAATATTATCCCATTTTCAAAATCATTTTTTCCTCTGAAAGAAAATGGAATGAATGATAACGAGTTTGAATTTGAACAAAATCGATTAAGAACTTTCGAAGTTATGGCCGAAAAAGTGGTCAAAGACGTGGTTTTTGAAAATTGGTGAAACTTTTCGACTTTTATCTCTGCGAAATTAGAACAGAAATCGCTCTTGAAGATTTTAAATAACAGATATGGACATCAGCAAATCACAAAAAAAAATAGTAAAAATCTGTAGAGTCGTTCGGGCTGTAGAGTCTTAAGTGTGGATCCAACTCAGGCTTGGCGACCCTTAACGATATTTGGTGGTTTTTCGTGAATATAACTTTAATGATGAAGTTCTTTGACCAGTGTTGGAAAGAAAAAAGAAGCGAACCTTTTTTTCATGGAAGTATGGATCAGAGGCCTCTCCTAAGTGATCTAAGTCGATTCAAAGATCGGCCCTAGTACAAAAAAGTTTCTTTTTGTGTGAAAAAAAAATTTTAATATTTTTTTTCAAACTTTGGGCGTGTGCAAATAGTGTGGATACTGGGAATTTTTTTGGCGAAAAATGTGGATACCGGGAAATGAAGAAGAATTTAAAGCTTTGAAGTAAAGCTCACTGGGAAATATAGCTGACCGGAAACGGGAAGTACTGCTCGCCTGACTGGTGAGTGGTGTGACTCACTGGGAAATATAGCTAACCGGGAACTTGAGCCCAACGGAAAGTTGAGCGACTCACCGGGAAATATAGCTGACAGGGAAATTTAGCCCAACCGGTCGAACAGCTCACCGGGAAATTTAGCCCACCGGGAAGTACAGCTGACCGGGAAGTACAGCTGACCGAGAAGTACAGCTGACCGAGAAGTACAGCTGACCGGGAAGTACAGCTGACCGGGAAGTACAGCTGACCGGTAAGTACAACTGATCGGGAAGTACAGCTGAGGGGAAAGTACAGCTGAGCGGAAAGTACAGCTGAGTGGAAAGTAAAGCTGAACGGGAAGTACAGCTGAACGGGAATTACAGCTGAACGGGAAGTACAGCTGAACGGGAAGTACAGCTGAAAGGGAAGTACAGCTGAACGGGAAGTACAGCTGAAAGGGAAGTACAGCTGAACGGGAAGTACAGCTGAACGGGAAGTTAAACTGAGCGGGAAGTACAGCTGACCGAAAATTGCAGCTGACCGGGAAGTACAGCTGACCGGGAAGTACAGCTGACGGGGAAGTACAGCTGACCGGAAAATATAACTGACGGGCAAGTATAGCTCATCGAGAAACATGACTGACCGGGAACTATAGGTAACCTCGTTTGTTGAGATTGTTGGTATCAGTGCTATCGGATCTGATGAAGATGGGAAAAACTTGAAAATCCTACTTAGAATGAACCATATAATTCAAAACTGGCGCTACGATAATTAAGCGAAATGTTCAATTTACCTTCAGAACAAGTGTCAAGACAGTCTGCGGAGCTGCGCTTGAAGAACAAAAATTGTCTGTTTGACATTTCAGTGTCACAATTTTGGTCAATGTTTTCAACCCCTCTCTGGGTCCAGAATTTCTCCCTGAAATCAACATTTTTTCACCGGGAAATTTTGTCAAATTTCACGGATACCGAGAAATATGGCAAAAACGTATTTTGGATACCGGGAAGAAAACATTATTTGCACACGCGCATCAATGGCCTGTATACTATACCCAAAAATTTCTATATCAAACACATAGAATTTTAATTTTGCCCTTCAGCGATATCTAAAGTCATTATGACATTTTCACGTTGCCCTCCATCTCTGAGTATACGTACTTTACTATTTAAAGCCA
Source organism: Pseudolycoriella hygida (assembly GCA_029228625.1). Taxonomy (NCBI): domain Eukaryota; kingdom Metazoa; phylum Arthropoda; class Insecta; order Diptera; family Sciaridae; genus Pseudolycoriella; species Pseudolycoriella hygida. The sequence goes on along the minus strand of CM055404.1, from coordinate 50,817,767 downwards.
CATTTATCTTTATAGAAGGGATAGGCTGATATTCCATTCAAATTGCAATGGCGGATTACAATTAAAATGCAAATTTAATATTTCTGAAACTTTTAGAAAGCACTTTCGATCTAATATTCTCTTCCTGACAGGAACTTCCTGATATCCATCGTTAGTTGAAATAAATATATCTACTGCCTAATCAATAGGAAGTAAATCAGGTACCTTTTTGTATCTAATTCTTCACAAAAAATGAGTTTAATCAAATTTTTATCTAGGCCAAAGACAAATCAGGTTTTCAAAAATTATAACCGCCAATTTCGGCTGTCTCTTTTCTAGAAGGTTAACTCAACACAAACTTTGTTATAGAAGTCAACAATCCATCAATTTCATTCTCATATGTGGCTCCTACCGTTGATACGAACATTTCTATAAACATTTTTTTAACTTATTCAAAAAAAAAATATTGTTTACAAGAACGACATTATGGTGCTCCAATATTTTGTCACCTTAAAAAAGTAATCGTTTATTCTAATAAACTAATTTGCATATTATATGTTACGATATTTCCAGTCATGTTTACCTTGCAGTAGGAAAAAAATTGAATTTTTGTACCTCGGTAAGTGTTGAAGTATAGTTCAACCACACGAAAAATATTTTATTGAAAACGTTTTTTTTAAGTCGCTGCGGATGCAAACCAACAAAATAAAATAATTTCTTTTCAATTTTGTTGGAATATTTTTTTTAAAGATTTATGGAATGCATGTAATGAATAATCAATGTCAGTAAATACTAAAAAACTATTTTTTTTAAATACATACTCCAGAGTCGCACGAAGGAGAACTGTGTAATTAAACATATGCAGGGACCCGTACGTATCAGAATAGATGTTGCAAAAAGATTCGAAATGTAGCGTTAACTCTCTGCATGAACTTACGTCGACATTAAATTGGAATGGAAATTGCCGAAAGGGCAATATTGAAAAACCCATCCGAAGAAACAGCGCAGAAACCTCTCTAAAACCTCAAAAAAATCTCAAAATTTAAAATTGCACTGGCCGATCTTTGAACCGACCTAGAGCACTTAGGAGAGGCCCCTGACCCATAGTGCCGTGAACAAAAATGTTTGCATCTATTTTCTCTGCAAAACCGCACAAAAGAACCTCATAATTAAAGAAATATTTACGAAAAATCACCAAATATCGTGAGTGGTCGTTTAGCGTGAGTTTGGCCCACACTGAAGACACTTCAGCCCGAACCACTCAACAGATTTTCACTAATTTAGTTTTCTTGAATTTTTGATGTGCACATCTTTCATTCAAAACCTTGAAGAGCGATTTCCGTTCTAATTTCGCAGAGATATAAGTGAAAAAGCTCCACAAACCTTCAAAAAACCACGTTTTTGACCACTTTTTCGATCATAACTTTGAAAGTTTTCTACCGAATTTGCCCAAATTCAATCCTATAATCAATTTGGTGATTATCTTTCAGAAAATTTTTTTTTTTGAAAATCGGATAAGATTTACCCGATTTATGTAGAAAAAATACGTTGGGCCCTAGTAGAAATTCAGTTTTAAGGCCTTGGCTGAGACTAAAAGCGCAAAATTCAAAAAAGTTTCTTCCATAAAAAGAAAAATTTTTGAAAATCGAAATAGATTTACTCAAGTTATGTACAAGAGACCTAAAACCACTTAAACGGACGGCCCTAGGTCATTGGCCCTTGGGCCGACGAATGTCCACCTGAACTAGGAAAGCAAAAATCAGGAATCAAGAAATCAGGAACCAAAAATCAGGAAATGAAAATCAGAAAACGATAATCAGAAACCTAAAATAAGGAAAAACAAAAATCCGGAAATACCAAATTTAGGAAAAACCAAAGTTTGGAAAAACGAAAATCAGGAAGGAAATAAATCAGAAAAACATCAAATAAATTTTTCAATTCCTAAGGAGGTCGCAATCTTATTTTTGGTATGATGGGGGCTCTGCCCCCCAAACCCCCGCGCCTGCCGCGAGCTTCTAACGCCCTGCAGGCTGCCTTCCGTGCATGGGGCTCGGCCCCTTAGACCCTGCAAGGGGGAATATTAACCCCTTGAACTCCCTACGCGGGGACTGCTGCCCCTCGACCCCGCTTTTTTTTAAACATTTATCATGGCCTGCGGCGTATTCTCTCAAAAATTATTTTCCTGCTCTTGGTTTTTCCTGATAGCCTGATTCCTAATTTTGGTTTTTCCTAATTTAATTCATTCCTAATTTTTGTTTTTCCTAATTGTAATTTTTCCTGATTTTTGATTTTCCTTATTTTTGGCGAATAATTATTTTTCTTAATTTTCGGTTTCCTAAATTTTTTTTTCCTAATTTTTGTTTTTCCTAATTTTTGTTTTCCTAATTCGTGTGGAATACCTTGGCCGAAAAGGCCCAGATTCAATTTCAAAAAAGGTTTTTCAATCACCTTTCAGGGAAAAAAGTTTTTGAAAATTGGTTGAGTTTTACTCAAGTTATCGCGGTGGCGGACGGACGGACGGACATTTTTTGCTGATTCGTCATCTAATGAAAATGATTGATGCTCCCCCCCCCCCTACTCCCGGGTCGAAATTGGGGTGGTTACAAACGTCGTGGTAAATACATAAGACCCCTTCGTACGGGTCTAAAAAGATGATAAGAACATATCCAAAGACCCGTACGTATCAGAATAGATGTGGCAAAGAGACTCGAACGTATCTAAATATACAAATAAGCAAACAATCCAACGTTTTCTGTTCTTTTATAACTGTAAGAATTTCAAAGATCCATAGAAATTACCCAAGGTAATGTCTCAAACCATTCAAATCTAGAAAAGCTTATATCCAAAGACTAAGGCATTTTACCCTAAGACCCTGAAACACGTGTTCTCTAAAATTTTATCTCTGCAACTTTGCCTTTGGAAGCAACTTTCGACCTCTCACAGTTCTGGAGATTCGGGTCATCCTGCCCAATTATGGAAGTGGCCATACTTCCCCAAAACCCTGAACCACGTGTTGGCTTAAATTTAACTCTCTACAACTTTGCCTTTGACAGTAAATCTCCATATTGCATAGTTAAGGAAATATAGACGAAAAGCTGTTTTCGTATATGGCCAAGAAACTCAATTTCGTCCATTCCATTGGTCCCAGTGCCCAGACCCCTGACCCGATTCCCACAAAATTTTTTTCCAGTTTTGTGACATCAAATGATTTCATTTGACTCCAAAATGAGGAATTTCTGTGCTATACTTGGTGAGATATTTACGAAAAAGTTTCATCGACCCTCGAAAATTTCATGTCCGACCTCCACTTCTTCGGCCATATCTCCGGAACTACTTGGCCGATTTTGCTCATCTTGGAACTTGAATCATGAGAGGCATGTACATTTAAAGTTTATGCTAATCGGTCGATCTGTTTGAAAAAAAAAAAAATGGGGACGGACGGACAGACAGATGGGCGATAATACGATAATAGGACGATAATAGATGCATCCCCCCAACTCCCACCTCGATGTTACAATAAAATAGTTTGTAGTAAACGTATAGGATCTTTTTACTTCGTACGGGTCCAAATATATAGAAACAATGTCATTAATGATGGACAGTTCTGCCGTAATTTGCATAAAAAACATCTGAGCGAAATAGAACAAAAGAATTCTTTTGTTGTATAACAATAGACATGTTTTTTATGCAAATTACGGTAGAGTTGGTATGCTGCGGTATCCTGAAATCCTTTCAGATTTAGGAAAAGTAGAAGCAGCACCTTAACTAGGATATTATGCATGGGGGGAGGAGTTGCGCCAGGGACAATTCGCTTTCATTATAAAGTAGAATGCCCGACATGCCCGCCTCGTCGTTTAGAAGTAGAATAAGAAGAATATATTATGCATAGAGGGAGAAGGAGTTATAGAAAAACAAAAGAGAAAGAGAATATAAATAAAAAGAGCAAAATGTGGCTGCCGAAACCATCAATAGAGAAACGGAACTTATTCTCAAACAATTTAGAAAGCAACGGTAAATACATTCCCTTATTTGATTTAATAATTATAAATTGTTTGTGGCCTTAACAACGTGCTATTTTCTTCAAATGATAAAAGTACAAATTCCGCTAAATGTTTAAGAAAATCCGTAAAATGTTTCTGTTTAAGACGAGGCTTAAGATAGCACGGTGTGATATTTACCATCTAAGTTTATCTCGAAATAATTTTATGGAATTTTCTTCAAACACAATATTTCTCTTTTTTTTTTAATTCCATTAAATAATTTTTAATGCCGTTCGATTAAAATATTTCTGTTTAACAGCTTAACAAATTCAGTATCATTCATTTGGACAACTTTTTTACAAAAATTAAAATGTTTTCTTAAATATAAATACCAAATAATATTTCGAAAATAAATATTACAAGTTATTTGTGCGCTTATTTATAATCTTAAAACAACTTTTTTGCAATAAGATTTGTGGATTTAAAAATACTTGAGCGAAACCTGCTTCGAATTGGTATTGTATTGTAGCTAGTTGAATGATGTCGTCAATTCAATTGAGTCATTCACTTAACAGAGTTGAATTTTACGATATGTCAATGAATGTGTTAAAGGGTCACATGTAACCACTCTGCACTCTATTACTAATAGGTAGTTTCTATCTAGCACAGATATGCATAAAATATCGTCGCGTAATTTCAAGTTTCTTTCATTTATTTCATGTCAGATTTATCTATGAAATTCAATTAACAGTGTCGCAAGTCTAAGTCTGTCATAAATATTTTCTACATTGGAATCTGTCCAGTCAACCTTAAATGGGTGTCACTCGTGAAAAGAGTGTACTTTGTCCACAGTGGCTTTAATTCATTCCATCCAAGTATTTATACGTCGCGGCAAATTTACAGAATTACATATCAAATTCTCTAGAAGACAAGTATTTAATTGTCCTCATCGAACACACATTGATTAAACGATTAGTTCGTTTCACGCTAAGAAAGGTAATGTGCAGCTGTTTCCACTTTTAATGACATTTGCTTCTAACTTTTCGTATATTTGACAATGAATCCAATTTGATTTGCTCGACTTTTTCATAACTCTAACATAAAATCAAACTTTCGAAGATGTGAACACAAACGAAGGCGAGAAGCTCGGGCAAACTCTTTTATATGCACGAAGTTCATATTTAAAATTAACGTTTTCATTTAAAGAAAAAAGTTGAAAAAAACTACTTAAGTATTTGCATTGGTCTTTCAAAATTTTTCGCTTTTTCACCTTACTCAGTTTCTTAATTAATGCAATCAAATACGAAAAAGTCGAGTGCTAAAATGTACGTTTCGGTAATTGCAACTGTGAGATTCTTTAAAAAAGACACTTGAGAAGTTGAAAAAAAATCCATAAATTTAATTTCAGGTCGATACATGGTGGTCGATGGTCGATGGCATGACTCAAATAGATAATCATCTTACAAAAATATGAAAATAAATTCGTATTATCTTACACATGATTTAAATCAAAAATTTTAGGAGATAAAATCAGTTTCTTCATTTGTTTCCATAAATTATTGCTCGTCTGCAGCTGACGTCAGCATTCTCAGTTTTACAACTTGTTAAGTTATGAAACGTTATGATTTTAAGGCTGAACCTAACATGAACTACACATCAGATTAAAATCAGGTTAAGTTAGAAGTTAGAATGACCTGACCTTACCTGAATTTTCATTCGACTGAAGTCTACCTGTTCCGAGCCGAGCCTTACAACTAGAAGAGTGATGCGTGAAAAAATCACAAGGAAATCTAATGTAAGCTCTTCCAAACTTGACTATAATGGTTTGTTTGTTTCTAATGTCATGCATTTTACAGTCACTTAGATGCAACGTAACTATACTTTTACATACTTCATGCCCCAAAAGTGAATATTTCGGACCTCAAAATTCACTTTTGGAGCATAAAGCATGTAAAATGCAATACGTGACACGGAGAAAAATGTTTTTTGTTTGCACACTCTCCCAAAAAACATTTGTCTCCTCCTTGTAACGTAAATAATCTATTGTTTTTGCATCCTTATGTTTTGGAATTGTAAATAAGAAAGACTTGTCACTTGACTTTTCACATTAAGAGCTTACACTACGTACAAAAGAGCCATCTGGTACAAGTTTTTCAACTATTGAAAGTTTGTATGGGAAATGTATAATTATATACTTATATAATTATATACTTCGAAATGCATAATTTTTTCGACAAATGTGTTTGCTCACTTAATCTTTAACTGAGTAATCAATTTAAATGACAGAAAACATTTTCTACGAGTCAGAAATTGATAAAAAAATGTTGAGTTGATGATTCCAAATAAAAATGGCCGCCATCTTTATTGTGGTGTGACGTTTACAAATGTATCAACTCAAAAAGTTTTTATCTATTCCTAAATCGTAAAAAAAATTTTCTGTGATTTAAATGGATCACTCAGTTAAAGATTAAGTGAGCAAACACATTGGTCGAAAAAATTATGCATTTCGAAGTGTTTGGACCCGTACGAAGTACAAGGGTCCTATACGTTTACTACAAACAATTTTATTGTAACATGGGGTAGATCGAGGTGGGATGGGTGGGGATCCATCTATTATCGTCTAGAGATGACGAATCAGCAATAAAAAAAATGTCCGTCTGTCCGTCTCCACTTTTTTTTTTTCAAACGGCTCAACCGATCAGCCTAAACTTTTCTTTCCCTGAAAGGTACATGCCTCCCATGATTCAAGTTCGAAGATGAGCAAAATCGCTCAAGTAGTTCCGGAAATATGGTCGAGGGAGTGACCAAAAACATGGTTTTTCGAAGGTCGGTGAAGCTTTTTCGCAAATATCTCAGCAAGTATAGGACGGAAATTCCTCATTTTGGAGTCAACTGAAAGCATTTGATGTCACAAAACTGGGACAAAAAAATTTTGTTAGAATCGGTACAGGGGTCTGGGCACTGGGTCCAATGGAATGGACGAAATTGAGATTCTTGGCCATATACTAAAACAGTTTTTCGTCTATATTTCCTTAACAATGCAATATGGAGATTTACTGTCAAAGGCAAAGTTGTAGAGAATTTAAATTTAAGCGAACAAGTGTTTCTGGGTTTTGAGAAAATTTGGCCCAATACTGGTATATGGCCACTTCCATAATTGGGCAGAATGACCCAGATCTCCAGAACTATGAGAGTTGGAAAGTTGGTTCCTAAGGCGAAGTTGTAGAGAATTAAATTTGAGCGTACACGTGTTTCAGGGTTTTGGTGAAATATGACTCAATACTAGCATATGGCCTCTTCCATAATTGGGCAGGATGACCCGGATCTCCAGAACTATGAGAGATAGAAAGTTGCTTCCAAAGACAAAGTTGTAGAGAATAAAATTTTAGAGAACACGTTTTTCAGGGTTTTAGGAGAAAATGACTTAGTCCTTGGATATAAGCTTACCTTGGGTAATTTCTATGGATCTTTGAAATTCTTACAGTTATAAAAGAACAGAAAACGTTGGATTGTTTGCTCATTTGTATATTTAGATACGCTCGAGTCTCTTTGCCACATGTATTCGGTTTGCCACATCTATTCTGATACGTACGGGTCTTTGGTTATGTTTATTAATTAGAAAAGCTCAAAAAACTGACTTTTGAAGTGAAATATTGGAATTCACATTTCTAGCAAATAAGAATGTTTTTATGAAAAAATTTTCCGCAATTTTCTTTAGAAATAGGTAAAGTATGTAATGATAAGCATTGGTTTGCATTCAAGACTTTAAGAGAAAAAGTTTACAAAAAAGTGCCACTTTTCCCATACAAATTTTCATTAGTTGAAAAATTTCCGCCAGATGGCTCTGTAGTACGTAGTGTAAAATGTTAACATCAAGTTGAGAAATTGTAATGAAGTTTCTCCAGCAATTTATTATTTTATGCAACGCCGTTGTGAAAAGTGAACTTTTTCATGCATCGTTTCGGTGACGTTAGAGAGGTCGTTTTATAACTGGTTTTACTTTTTATCACTAGTCCGTCCGTCGGTTCGTCTGTGCACCTTAACAATTATGACGTCACGAAAATGACGTTACAAATAAGACGTCACAAAAACGATGTCACAAATACGATGTGACAACCAAAAGTTATGACTGTTTATACTGTTTCGTTTAATTCTTCAACAATACACTATCGCTACTTTTCTACACCCATGTCAATGGTTTATTTTCGGTTTAGAATCCGAGTGGAAAATTTTCCAAAATGCTTACCTACACTAATGTGGGTTAAGTTAGCACAACACAAGAAAATGTCGTTGTGACCTCACAACGCTTTTCTTGTGATATCACAACTCATGACAACGCTTTTCTTGTGACGTCACAACAGTTGTGGTGAATGTAGAATTTGAGAGTGGTGAATATAAGATATAAGAGTGGTGAATATAAGATATGAGAGTGGTGAGTACAAATTACTTGTGACATCACAGCAACACAAATTTAAAATATATCCGAAAAGCAAAGCTGTGATATCCCAACAGCGTATTGTCTAATCAAAATATACACAAAATCTAGATTTGTGACATCACAACGACACAAATCGATAAATGTGATAACTGACAAATTGAAAGTGGTTAATATGTGATATGAGAGTGGTGAGTACGAATTACTTGTGACATCACAGCAACACAAATTTAAAATATACCTTAAAAGCAAAGTTGTGATATCCCAACTGCGTATAGTCCTATCAAAATATGCAAAAACTCTAAAGTTGTGGCATCTCAACGATGCAAATTCAAAATATGTCTGAAAAGCAAAGTTGTGATATCCCAACAGCGTTTTGTCTAATGAAAATGTACACAAAATCTAAAGTTGTGACATCACAACGACACAAATTCAAAATATATCTGAAAAGCAAAGTTGTATTTTGAATTTGTGCCGTTGTGATGTCACAACTTTTTCTGTACATTTTGATTAGACAAAACTCTGTTGGGATATCACAACTTTGCTTTTATTTTGAATTTGCGTCGTTGTGATGTCACAACTTTGGATTTTGTGTACATTTTCATTAGACAAAACTCTGTTTGGATATCACAACTTACTGTACTTTTCAGGTACATTTTGAATTTGCGTCGTTGTGATGTCACAACCTTATATTTTGTCATGCTCACCACGTCACATTTTAAATTCACCACGACAAAATTTTCTTGGGATAACACGACTCATCACAACGCTTTTCTGGGGATATCACAACTCATCTCAACATGTTGTGTTGTGCTAAGTTATCTGACATCCTAGACTAGAGTGATCCTTATTTTAGTCTCTTATTTACATTTCATTAATCCTATTGAATGAATTGAGTGAAGCAAACGAAAGTTGTTACGAAACGGCAAATGTAATTGAATAAAATTCGTCAAATAGAACTGAAAAAGAAAGTAGTCGCTTTTATGACGAAATACGTTTTCAGCCTTTGAGAAATTAATTTTTTCTCCAGGAGATAGTGAAATTTAACAACTTCTAGGAAACCACAACGTGTAGTACACCCAAAACGTAAATAAAGCATCGACATTTTTTTTTATTTTTCGTTTGAAAATGAAATTAAATACGTTATGAGTTCCATATATAAATAATATGCTTATAACATAAACTGCAATAATATTATAAATTCTCAAGACACGGTCTGCTTTACAGAGCATAAAATTCTCGCATGATATATTTCAGTTATACACCATTCAATTTCATTCACTCTTTGTGTATAGACATTGTGGTATAGTTTATAATAAGAAACCGAAATAATTGAGCTAGGTATATTAAGTAAAAGTGCATTTAATATGTAATTTTATTTTACGTGCAAGGACGTTCACTATTCATTGTTGTTAAAACTTGAAAGCTGTACAACATGTAATAGTATTGACGACAAAACGATATGCAATTCGGTTTCAGTTACAAACTCACTTTAATATCTTTATAAAATTCTTGATACCTTTCTGTTCGAACGATAGATACAACAACATATTTTTGATTTGCACACACACTGTTTGGATTAACAACTAATTACTACATTTCATAAAAAAATAAACTTTGCATTTAGGTTGGGCACTCGCAACAGATAAATTGTCGATTTAAATACAGAAATTGCATTGAAATGTTTGAATATTTTCATTTCTAAATAATTTATTATCACATCTTGTTATTCAAATCGTCAGCTGTGTAGGAAATTTCTGAACTAGATGTGTCTAGCAAAATTAGTTATCTTAGAAATTCCTTGAGATTAACAGATTTATGGAGTCAGAAAATTGAAGGCATTTGTAATTGATATAGGTGACTTTAATGAGTACAAGTAGAAATAAATTATCCAGTGAATTAGCACTGAAAATTAGAATTTTCATAAATTTGCATTTACGTTTTACCTTAATTTTGCATAAGAAATTGCTACTGACACCGATAAGTATTTCTCGATGCGTGTGTTAATACTCGCGCCCAGAAATTGTGCAAAAAAACACTTCTGCGAGAAACGTCGTTGCGTAACTAGGTAACTCCTTTTATTCACTTGTTTGTAGAGCAATGAGCTATAGTAAATGAACGAGTAGTAAACTCACAAATCTTCTTATTTAATGTCCCTTTCAAACCAATTCTTCTAAAGGATATAGGAAATAAATATTTTGTTTTCAGCACAGATAAAAATTAATACAAAGCGGATGGTTTTACAAAATTTCTAGTGGAAATATAGTACATTAGATTGGACACTGCGAAAGTAATTCATTACATGAGGACATAATTTCGTAATGCGAGCGAAACTGTGGGCAATACAAAAGTTTTACCTCACTAGTGAAAACAAAATTTCGCCTTGACACAAGAGTTTTACTTCCCTTGTGAAGACGGTGAAGGGCAAGTGCAGAAAAGATTCTATCTACTCTATCTCGCTGGTTGAGAGGAGCAATGAATGAATGTTGCTGTTCCTAATTTTGTTGTGAGAGTCATATGAGTAAATGATCAATTGTGAGAAACACATTTCACTTTTCATTTTTGATTTTTGTATTGTAAATATTTGTTTTAATTGTATTTCGGTTATATTATTTAACATTTAACTTTTATTTTGTAAATTTAACTGATACTCGATGCTAAAATGTTGCTAACGTGTTGTTTTGCTCGCAATCTATTCGATTTAAAAGGCTAATTGGGCTTATACATATGATGTCAAATAAATAATAAGTAAGAGTTTTGCTCCAAAAAAAAATACAACAGAAAAATCCCTCATGTAATGCATGGTTTTCGTAGGGGGTAAACATACAAGTAATGCTCAACTTTCGGATGGGGTAGGCAATAGAAGCATTCCCTAGTACTTTTGAAATTTTCCCTCAATTACGTTGGTAATAGTATATTACAGTGGACCCTGCGAAAGTAATTCATTACATGAGGACACAATTTTGTTATAAGAACCAAACTCACGAGTGTTTTTTTGTAGCAACAAGCTTTGAAAACGTTATTTTGACGAGTGCAGAGCTTGCATATCCGAGCCGAAGGCGAAGTATGCAACTTCACGAGTCAAAATATCAGTTTTCAAAGCGTGTTGCTCAAGGTAACACGACTGAGTTTGCGACTTCTCAAAATTGTGTCCGAATTAAGTAATTATGTAGAAGGGTATAATGTTTATTGCGTATCCATTCAAAAGTTGAGCATTACATGTATCCCAGATAACACAGATCACACTTTTTAATGTGGTTGCTCACTGAATGTACATTAAATGTGCAAAATCCAATGTTGTTGAGAATATGTACATAAAATGTACAAAAAATGTGCCTGTAAAGTGGTACATATTTCGATGTAAATAAAAAGCACATTTTTTGTGCCATTAAAGCTCGAAATTATCACAAGTACATTTTTCGCACATTTTATGTGCTTGATAAGGTGTATACTATTTATATCACATTTAATGTACCAAAAATGTGCTTGTGATGTAGTACATTTTTCGATGTAAGTAAAAAGCACATTTTTTGTGCTATTAAAACACGAAATTATTGCACTAGATCACAAGTACATTTTTCGCACATTTTATGTGCGTGATAAGCTGTACACTATTCCTATCACATTTAATGAACCAAAAATGTGCTTGTAATGTAGTACATTTTTCAATGTAAATGAAATTATTGCACTAGATCACAAGTACATTTTTCGCACATTTTATGTGCATGATAAGGTGTACACTATTCCTATCACATTTAATGTCCCAAAAATGTGCTTGTGATGTACTTTCTACAATTTAACACTTTATACAAATTTAACACACCAACACATAAGTATCCGGTGGCGCAATTGGTAAAGCAGTCGACTCATAATCCCGAGCGTCTTGGGTTCAAGCCCCGCAAATTAAAGAAATTTTTCTAAAAAAAATGAGAGCTTGGCATAAAAAAATGTAGATGGAGGACGTAGCGATCATCAGAATAAGAAAAACCGAAATGGAAAATTCGGAAAACAAAATTAAATTTTCCTTTATTTTCTTGTATAACATTAGATGTACATTAAATGTGCTAATTTACACTAAAATGTACATTAAACACACATTAAATACACAAGGTGTTTTAAATGTACATTAGATACACATACATGTACCACACTTCAGTGTACATTTAATGTACATTAAATGGGTTAACATTTAATGTACATTAAATGCACTTCTCGTTCCAAAGAAAAGATGTAACGGTAAGGGCGCTTTTTAATATACATTAAATGTCCTCGAACTGCAGCACATTAAATGGGATCAGCACATATTCCGATGGCACTTTATGTACATTTCGTGGGGTCAATTGTTATCTGGGAATGTCTATCCTCTACAAAAACCATGCATTACATGTAGGGTCTTTTTTACCTCACTACTAAAAACAAAAGTTTTACCTCACTAGTGACGTAAAACTACTGAAAATAAAGTGGGATAGCCAATAAAGACATTTTATGGTTAGTTATGTATGCTGTGAAATGTACAAGAACCCTAAAATCCAAATAACTCAATGACAAGAAAGTTTTGACTCAATCTAGGTATTCGTAGAGACACGAGCCAATGAAACTGGTGCAACAACAAAATTTATGAAATGAAGATAGCATTTATTGGAAAAACAAATATCAATCGAGTGTATAATTATTTTCAAATCCTAGAAACGTTTTCTTTTAATTTACAACAGAGACAACTTTACGCTGAGTGTAAAATATTAATAATCATCGTGTGTACAAACATATTACGTTTCAACAAAAATGAAAGTAGTTTTTGTATGAGATGAAAAATGAAACGAATACGCAAACAACATGCAACATTAATAAACGCGAACATTTTCGATGTTAAAACAAGTTAATTTTGTTTTTAGAACGTGTTGAGCACTTCTTCTCTATTGGTTTTTATGATAACGGCTTCGAAATATATACTATTTGACTATAAATCCGTTACGAAAATAAAACGTTAACAAAGAACCAACATACGTTGACAACAAATTTAAATAACACAATCTATTTTCTTTCCATATTTTCTTGTTATTCGAGAGTATTCGGGCCTTTCCCGTGTTTCCCTCGTTACATTTGACTTTCTTAAGATGTCTTACATGACCAAGGCTTTTCATACACAAAGTTATTGCATATTAATGTGTGTACCTGACCGAAGCCTTAACCACACGGCCCCCATGGGCGCGGAATTAGGATACGCCCAATTAGCTCCCTCCGCGACCTAGATAAGGCCCGAATTACAATCATGTCTCTACTGAATTCTCGCCAACCTGGTTGCCCAGGATGGACTAGGGGTTCAGTCACCCATATCAAAGCGCAACCTGTTTTGACGCAGCTCACTATCTACCACAGCCCCCGCGTTGCAGCGCCACTAGGTACCTCAACCAAACGCTGGAGCCGGATGCGGCCATCTCGTATGACACACTACACCCGGGGGCCCCCAGCCCCGCGGTACCGAATTTACCCTCGGTGGGGGCTTTCGCGGTAAGGCTCTTAGCCAGACCACTTCGGTAGGGGTGTACGCAACCACCTCAGGCACCGTGGCGTCACTCACCAGTGGACCAACGGGTCGAAGCAAGCTAAGACCGTTGGCGACCCACCCCTGTGGTAGGCTTTTCATACAATCTGATTCTTCTTCTTCTTTATAAGCCTTTTTATTTTATCCACTGCTGGCTAGGATAGGGGGTATTTACTATTTAGCCATTGAAACACCACGCTGGCAAGTGCGGGTTGGTGAGTGGACCACATGCCTAACGTGAAATCCGAACCACGCCTATATGTTGTAGCTACATATAGGATGTTTTTTATCTGGTGTCAGTTGTATCTACGCCTTAAGATAGGCTCAGATATATATACACAGAATTCATCGTACATGGGTGACGTCATGTATTATCATTCTTCTATATACGGTTCGTAATGGATACCAAACACCACAACTACCCACATTTGGAAGCTTGGGTATGCTAAGGAACGATACTACTCGCGATACCATAATGCCCATCATTTGTCCTCGCCGGGATTGAACCGGGGTATTCTTGGTGGAAAGCCAGTACGTTACCACTGAGCTAACCCGTTCCTTACAACAACCTGATTGAAGGATAGGAAATACTTTCAATTCCTTAGCGATAATAAAAGCTGTTTTCTTTGAGGAAAAAAATTACAACGTACACCGAGAGGATTTTACCGTATTTCTAAGGAATTCTAAGGAATATTTCTTACATTGCCGATCGATAGAAATGCTGTATAGTTCATACGAAGCAAGAGCCATCTTATGTCAGATTATAAAACGCGATAATGTAACGGATTGCTAAATGCATAATAAATAAAAAAAGTCGTCAAAACGAATGACCTTTGGGGTACCTATTTTAATAAAGAACACTTAATTGCAAATTTGGTCTTTTTTTATTCTTTGTTTGACGTATGGTTCGTTAATATAATTATCGGGTTTTCCTAATCACAGACCTCAACTGACTTTTTATTTCATAACAAAACGCTAATTTTGTTACTTATTAAAAAGTGTCTTTCGGTGTCATATCAATTTTACCGCGTAAAATTTTACAGAAAAAACGAAAATATTTCGCAAGATTTTTTTTTACAAAATTGCCCGTCTAAACATGATCGTTATAAAGAGGTCTTAATTATATAAATTTGAGGATAAAATTGAGAGTATAATTCTTTTTTTTTGTGGAAAGTTAACAAATTTTTAATGACATAATTTAATCGAGGTTCCAAGGCAAGGTGGCAGCAAAAGTGGGTTTTTGTAAATCAGGTAATAAAATATTAAAAACGATCGTAAATGTTCGAATATCAATAATTAAGTCATTTTGCATGTCTGTTGAACTGAAAATAAAAACCAAATTCTGTTCATTGGCTTCCTAAATTAATAATTATAATGTACAAAAGTACACTGGCTGCGCGCGTAAAAAAATGTTAGCTTTATGATTGAATATACGAGTTAATTATAAAACAGAACTGATCTTACGAAACGCACTTTTTATAAGTTGCAAGAATCGACACGGAGAGATATCTCTTATACAAATCCATTTAGACACGCAACTTTTCGTATTCTATCGAAATGTTCAAAACATTGAGAGAATTTGCTTTAAAGGTTATGACATTCGTTGTACGGTAAGATTTTTAAGTAGATATTGCTGGCTAATTAAGAAGTTTTAATGATTGAGCATGAAACTATTTACGTGTACAAATGATTTGGTACGCTATTTACGATATTAAGAAATAGAGCAAATGTTGCGATATTTGAATTTGTAAAATAAAACATTTTTTGTCGTTGTACACGAGATAAAAAGGGTTTAATTTCATTTCGTTCTGGCAGATTTCTTTGAAAGCGATTTCTATCCTAAAGTACAAAGTCTTCTTGTTAGGATTGACTAACTCGCGTAGAATTTATTTTTGACCGAACAGACCAAATCAGTACCCGCGATTTCAAACGGAAGAGTGAGCAGAATCAAGTATGCTGCACTCTATATCAGAACCTAAAATCAAAATAATTTCGCGAATTTCACAAAGATTTTATGACATGTACGAAAAAATTGTTTTTATCAAAATAGACTCTGCTCTACACTGCTTACGTGGTCCAAGTCTAAACAAGGCCTCTGTTTGTAACAATTTTTTTCAGTTCAGTAATCCATTGCCTTGTGCCTGAACTCCTTATCTTATCGCTTGGAACATTTTCATGGAGAAAAATTGCAACAAGCGTCATAAATTTCAACTCGGCACCAGGCTGCATATTTGATTTTTTCTATTGTTAATATAGAGGGCAGCAACAACCTGGTGGCAAGTTGAAATTAATGTAAGACAGATGCTAATGGTACCCGGGTACAAATAGCCCCACAACACAGCTGATGCTATTGGTACCCGTGTACAAATAGCCACACAACACAGTCGATGTTATTTGTCCCCAAACGGTTTGCTTTTGGTACCCGGGTATTAATAGCCGAACAACACAGCCGATGCTATTGTTACCCGGGTACAAATAGCCACGCAACACAGCTGATGCTATTGGAACTCGGGTACAAATATTTAGGCAACACAGCCGATGCTATTCGTACCCAAATTTTAAAAATAGAACTTAATTTGGCGCGCGCCATTGGGTATTTGGGTACGAAAAGCATCGGCTGTGTTGCCTGACTATTCTAATCCGCCAAAACCACTTAAAGTAAAAGTGTGACACAAGTCTTATAGTGTGTGTACTTACAAAAAACACGACGTAACTTTGATTCGAAATTTTTTTCGTGCGTATCACAGCTGAATGCTTCACTCCGCTATGATGTCAACACCTTTGTAAGTAAATGTACGAAACTTGCGTCAAGACTACATTTTAAGCGCTTTTGGCGGATATCACAACTTTTGAAAATTTGAGGAACAAACTTTCGGAAGCTGAAAAAGTGCTACAGAAATCCACGTTCTTCCCAAAATCCTAGGAATCCTAGGAATAGTGAGATACTCATTTCACAAATGACCAAAATATTCTAAAAAATCTTATTGAAGATGAAAGTGCTAGAGAAATCAATTTTTTTTCTTTTTTGAATATTTACCTTACTTTACAGTATGAGAAACATGACTTTCGACACTTTCACTATTTTCAGCAGTGAAATTGACGATAGATTCATGATTTTCAACTGTATTTTCATGGGCTTCTTGTATGAATAGCAAATTGGAGTTACTTTTCTTTTTCTATTATCTACACTTTCTGTCCAGAAATAAATATGAATGAATGAGTGAATAAATGAAATCCACGTTCATTCCAAAATCTTAGGAAGCGACATTGGACAACCTCACTCATGTTGAGAATAACTGATAGATAGCGAAAAACCTAATGGAAGTCATGGAAGTTATAAAATGTTGTTGATATCCACCTTTCACCCATAAGACATCCCTCAGAATTCTAGAAGTGGCTCTACGCCAGGATTAAGTTAGAAACCCTAATACATGTGCCTGCTAAAACTTAACTCTCTACAACTTTGCCTTTGGAAGCAGCTTTCTTTCAGTCATGGTTCTAGAGATAGCGGTCATACATCCTCGGATTCCACCTGAAATTCTAGATCCACAATAAATCTCAGTAGTACATTTCTCAAAAAAGTCATGAAGCAAACCTCAACTAAAATTTAATTCTCTACAACTTTGCATTTGGGAGCGACTTTCTCACTTTGATAGTTCCAGAGCTGTTTCCGAGATCCTAAAAATTCGCAAAGTAACAGAAAGTAAGAAAATAAGAAAGTAAGCAACGGTGGAGAAATCCATCAGTTAAATACTTTTTTATAGGCGGGATAGATTACTACAATTTCATTTCATTTTTCTAGCCAAATTTCTTCTTAGTTTTCAATGGAACGCCAATATGGAGAAGTTTTAAGATTTGACTTGGGAATCCGTCAAATGCAAATCTTTACATCGTCTTGAAATGGGAAAATCTGCACCATGGCATCAATAGGTTTTTGACATGACTTCATAAACTCATTTTTTCATGCAAACAGAAAAATGCTAAGTTGGCACTACTGTGCCGGATAGAATACGTATGTCGAATGACGCATTTTTTATGGGAGAGAATTCTCTCAATAATACATGTAATTTGACATGTTGGACATATGCAAACCAAAATGTCATTCGACATGCGGATTCTATCTGGCAAATTAGTGCCAACCTAGCACTTCTCTGCATGCAAATGAAAGAATTCGACAGTTTTATACGCTTCCCATTGTTTAAAGCTCCGAAAGCTTTTTCTATTGTATTATGTTGTAAACTAGTGATGTAAACGATTTGATAATGCAGTTTATACTGTCATAATTCTCTCTCAAAAAGTGATCAATAAGTTTCTTATGCAAATTAAGGCAGTATAGCCAACATGTCTATTGTTCCAAAAATTCATATTTCCGGATCTAGTGAACCGATTTTAGTGATTGAAAAAGCAATTCTCTTTAGAACTTTGCGCAAAAGCAGGAAAAAAAATATTTTCAGAGAAGGAAGACGAGTCCGGCCTTTCCTTATATGTTTTCTGTCACAAGCAAAAATTTACTTCATCTTAGTGTGGGAAAATGCCATCATGGCTACCCTATGTTTATGACAAGAATTTCTGAAGTATTTTTTCGTGAAAATGAAAGAATCTGACATTTTTATACCACTTGCAATTGAAATTGAAGCCCAGAAAGCTTTGTCTATTACATTATGGAGTAAATTAGTGATGTGAACGGTGTGGTAATGCAGTTTATAGCCTAATTATTTAACAAATACCGTACTCTATTTTTTTTTCTTGAACAGATTTTAGTTAAATGTTTTTTTCGAAAAAAAAAACTATTTCTAAAAAAAATTATGTGTGATGTGTTAATTAATAAAAACATGTTTTCTGCAGAAGAATTTTGTAGATTTGGGTACCAATAGCATCGGCTGTGTTGCTTGGCTATTTGTACCCGGGTACCAATAGCATCGGCTGTGTTGTTTGGCTATTTGTACCCGGGTACCAATAACATCGGCTGTGTTGTTCGGTTATTTGTACCCGGGTACCAATAGCATCGGCTGTGTTGTGCGGCTAATTGCACCCGGGTGCAATTAGTCACTGCGTTTATGTAACGTATAGTATTCGTTACTGCCGTTGCGATGACATTAACTAGGCTACCTCCTATGATGCTATGAATACATCTCAAGTAGGCAGCCTGGTGCCGTGTCGGGATCGAGTTTATATCAATATATCCGTTCACACATCTAAAATTGTCATATTAACTTTTACGGCACCTTCTGAAATCGTCTGATATAACCTGACATGAAGTGTTTATGAAAATGGAGTGTTTGCATTTTCGAAAGTTATTTTTAAACGATGCAAAAATACAATTAAAACGAAAAATCGTTCTACGAAACGCATCGAAAATTCTTTGCTGATTTTATATTTTAGTTTCAAAAGTGCGTTTTCAGTACGTTTTCTAATTTTGGCTTGACCAGCTTTTTTGAGTGGGAGAATCACTAAAAATTACATTCAAAGAAAAGGGAGAGAGATAAAGTCAAGTATAGTCGTTTTCGTGTGTAACAAATCTTTGAATTCAGAAAATAATTAATTAAAAGTACAAAACGTCATAATTTCGCCATAGTGTACGAGTACAACAATTTTTTGCTCAGAATAATATTTCCTACAAAAAATCTTTTTATGCAAACGTCCCGTTAAGATAAACGATTGTTCGTAGATTCTTTTGTTTAATTTTGTCGCTCTCTCGATTTTTTTTTCTTGAAACTTGTTGAAAGAATTATCTGTTTTCTAAGTTTAGATCTGCCTTATTAAGTCGAGAGTGATAAAAATTTAATTATTCTTGTTTGGATCAATTATAGAATGTTTGTCGATGACATATTATGATTGTTCTAAAGAAAATGTGATTTGATGACGATAACATGAGTATTTGTGGGACCAAAGATACTACGGTCGTGTGCTTATAAATTTACTTGTTATCAAGTTTCAGCTGTTTTCAAGGTCTGCCATAGAAAAAATACATTGAAAAAAGAGATAATGTCGATAATGTTGAAAACAGCATAACAAGTAAATTTAAAAGCACGTGTCTGTATGATTGCATCAAACGTATTTCATGTTTCTTACAAACTTAAAATGATAACTCTAAAGTGTAGTATGGAATGAAGCCGAAAATATATCAAAAACACATAGCTACACTATGGAATGCATGCAGATTTCCAGCGCTATTTGTATTATTGTTACACCGATAAAACTGTAAGACCAAAGTGTTTTTGGCTAACATACTTTGGATACTCTTTCGAGGTACTCTTTTTTCCAAAAAGCGCAAGGTCTCAGAAATGTAGCCTTCATATTCTACGAGTACAATTAGCCGAAAACTAAAATTTCCCGAATCTTCTTTCAAAGCGTCAAAAATTTACATGTTTTTAAATGTGAATGCGAAATGTGTGATTATTTGAAGCTTTACGTCTACCAACTAATTAAATTATGGAGAAAATGTTGACGTAAATCATAATTTTAACGTTTTTTAGACCAACCTATTAAAATTATGGATAACAAATTTTGTATATGGGCATAACTAATTTCTTAATATCTTACTTCTACAATTTTGACGTTAACAGCAATTAACATTCACAAAAATAATTAAATGCCATGTAAGCACACCTCAATTCATAAAAAGTTATTAATCTATCTTATTTATAATGCACCGCTAAAGCAGCCAAACCATTATCCCATAACACCGTTTCAACACAATTATTAAAGATTATGTTCACATAAGAAATTATTCAAAAATCGTTTTATTACAAAATAATCATAAACATTTCAATATCTCATATTCTTTACTATTAATATTATTGGATATGCAGAAAAAACCACATTACCAGAAGACACATTTTACTTTCGTCTTGCAATTGGATTTCTGACGACCCAAATCGAACAATTACATTATGTGAGAAGAAGCAATGGAAAATTTCATTACAGTCTCATCGCTTTTTATGGGAAGAAAACTCAATAGCACAATCCGATACAATTTTGACACTGTCGAACAATTGGTGATAATGAATATATTGTAGTTTTAATGACACCCTGAGGTAGAGCTTTAATCACTTTTTATTGAAAGGTCGATGCATATGGGGTTTCTCTTTTGATTCTCATTGAGCACTGTTTCACGAACAATTCCTTTTTTCAATTTTTGACAATTTTGTTGGAGAAGTGCTTTTTGTATACATTTTTCGGCTAAATTGTAGTTTAGGGGACAAGAACCAATGGGGGCGTGTGGATGTGGGATCGATAGGGGGAGGTCCCCTGATGATAAAACAGGAAGAATTGGGGCGCGGCAACCCCTCCCTGGGCCGACAGGGCCCTTCAAAGTTTTTACCCTTTTTTGCGATTTTCGTATTTTTTCTTAATGGGATCGATAGGGGGAGGTCCCCTGATGACAAAACAACAGGAATTAGGGCGCAAAACACCTCCCCGGAGCGCCAGGGCCCTCCAAGTTTTTTTTGATTTTATACATTTTTGAATA
Organism: Pseudolycoriella hygida; assembly: GCA_029228625.1. Taxonomy (NCBI): domain Eukaryota; kingdom Metazoa; phylum Arthropoda; class Insecta; order Diptera; family Sciaridae; genus Pseudolycoriella; species Pseudolycoriella hygida. The sequence continues at coordinate 50,796,360 of CM055404.1, read as the reverse complement.
TTTGATATTTTGATATTTGATATTTTGAATTTTTGATATGTGTAAGAGAACCTTGCGGATAAATCCAAAGCTTGGGAAGGTATAGAAGAGAGGCTACCGAGATAGAGGATTTTAAGAACCGATTCCGTTTCAGAGACATGGAAAAGAACTTTCGAGATACACAGAGATTCTCTCATAAAATCATATCAATCTAATGTGCTGACATCCAGGCTGGTGAAGAAGGTTGCCTGAATTTGATGAGTTTGAGTACCACCCTGAGTAGGGGGCGGGAAGAGCTCTAGGGTCTCAGTGTGCAATCTAAGTCTCTAATTTTAACCCAAAACCGTTTTTCGAATAAAAGTTTAAGGACTGCCTACGCCTGAAACACGCTGATTAATGGGAATCTAGCGTTTCTGGATTGTATAAAAAAAAACAATGAAATAGGGCAGGAAAGTCAGAAAGCTACTGAGCAGTAGCCTGAATCGTATGGTTGGTGGGACAACTAACTAAAAAGCTCTTAGGGAAGATAGAGTTCGTGAAGAGCCTCGTCTTAGGATGCGTTACACAATCTGTAGATATCGTCATCCTTTTCCCAGCTGAGGCGAAACATACAAGGTAACAGGGTCTGTATTCGCGAAAATATTTTAAGAAAATCGTAAAAATTTGAGAAACTTTTATCGAATTTTCTCAAAAAATGTTTAAAAACTTTAAGGATGAATTCGCGAAAGCTTCGACCAGGTGGTCGATTCCATTTCTTTTATTGCAGTGGTTTTGTTGGACTATTTGGAGAAAATTGTGGAAAAAATATTTTTTTTTTTAAGTGTTTTGGACTTGGTTGGTCTTGGAAAATGACATTGCAGAAATATCGTCGAAAACGTTTTTGTTGAAATACTTTTGAAGTGGGCTTTCGACATAATTCAAATTTTAACCACTTTTAGGCCTCGTTAGACTAAATAATTTGCACCACCAAGTTGGTTGAAACATATCGACTTTGCTGACTCTAGGCCCCCTTTTTTGTCCAAAAATGACACATTAGTACTAGGTTTTGCAGACTAGCGTCCCTAGTATTAAAAACAACCAAAGAAAGCGATTGGTCAAAAAGTCCTTTTTCAAAACGCATGTAAAAAAGCGCACCCCCGTGAGGTATTTAGTGATACTGTAACTGTAAAGGCATCTAATCTTTCCAACGACACCAAATATGATAACATCCACATGGTAACAATGTGGTCTGGAGGCACATTTTTGTGTGAAAATCGACCGTCGAGAACGAAAAAGGGCTTTTTGACCAGTCGCTTTCTTTGCTTATGAATGGTTGTTTTGGTTGTTTTTAATACTAGGGACGCTAGTCTGCAAAACCTAGTACTAGGTTTGGCTAGGCATCGATGGGGCCGGCGGAAAAACGCTTTGAAAATGTGTCATATTTGGACAAAAAAGGGGGCCTAGAGCCACAAAGTCGACATTTTTCAACCAACTTGGTAGTGCAAATTATTATGTCTAATGTGGCCTAAAAGTGGCCAAAATTTTAATTATGTCGAGAGCACACTTCAAAAGTTATTCAACAAAAACATTTTCGACGATATTTTTGCAGGGTCATTTTCAGAGACCAGCCAAGTCCAAAACACTTTTTTCAAAAAAACATTTTTCTTCCACAATTTTCTGCAAATAGTCCAACAAAACCACTGTAACAAAAGAAATGGAATCGAAGACATGTTGGTTTCAAATTGGTCGATGTTTTCGCGAATTCTCTCTTAGTAGGTGTGGCAGTAGTCAAGTCGGGGAAGGCAGGCTGGTGCCAAAAAATTATATTAGGAAAATTAGAATCTAGTATACAGTACATTACGGCGCCAAACGTTTGACGAATGCTTTACAACGCATCAATTTTCATCTTGGTTCCCGCTGCCTTCCACTTTTAGACGAGTATTGCTCAAGAAGGCTGCCTGAGCCTGGTGCCAAGATAAAAATTGATGCGTTGTGAATCATTCGTCAATGCCGTCATAGTGATATGCTTAAATTGGCCCCAGGCTGCCTACTCTGTGCCGTCGAACCATAATAAAGTACGCAGCCTGGTGTCAAATTGAAAATTATTTTTCCAAGGAGTCCTTGCTATTGGCTTTAACATTGCCTTACATCATTTTTTGATCCCAGGCTTCCTAGCCGAAACTGCAGTCTTCCACTTGTTGCAACTTTTTGAAGGCTGCGTACTTCAAATTCAAGATCCAGTAGTTTCATGCACTAGAGGAAGGATCATTCTAGTGCATGAAAGAACTATAATTGCTGAATGTATTGGAGGTTCTCAGTAAAACTGTCAAAGTGCGCCATCAATATGTGGGACTTGGATTATCAATGTTTTTACACAAGAATTTATCCAAACAACAGATTTTATGTGTTCTATGGCCAATAAAGACATTTTATAATTAGTGACATAAGTACTTAGGTTTGAATTTTCCAAGGAATTTTCAGCGTACCCGTTCAAACTTAATTTCTCATGACTTTTTATCTGCGTGAATTATATTTTGATTGAGAATATACACTTTGCATCGATTCTAAGTATTTGCACGTTTATTTACATGTTCGAACGTATTTTTCATTGTAATAATAATTTGAGAAAATATTTTCCGGAATACAGGCCCTGACTCTTGGAAGTATACCTGCAAAATTCATGGTTTTAGACAGAGACTAGAAAGAGAAGTTCCTATAATAATAACCGAACAAAAGTTCAACAAAACTGATTTATTTTTAATTTTCTAATTAATTAACTCAGTGAGTTTCAAAACCGAAGTAATTTCTGTTGTCGCATAAAAAAATTTCCAGTTGGAAATTTTTTTAAGATCATAATAAATGTTAGCTGCTTTCGTTACATACAATTTTACATCAATTATTCCGTTGATTGTGAATTTGTGAAATGTGTACAGAAAACAAAACAAAAAAAAAAGAACTAAATCCCAATCAATGACTGCCGTACAGAAAAGACACGACATGTTTCATTTCATCATTTTGTGTGCCATAATAATGAATACAATGGTTTTTAAAAAACTTTTTCATAACATTAAAAATGGTCTTTACCCATTGTTTATTTTTCAGTTTTATTAAAAATTTCGCAATATTTTCCCTGATTAAATAACTTGAGTGCTTTTGAGTTTTGTTTCATAAAATGTTTAAAACAAAACACAACTCTAGCATTTCTTTTTCAAATGTTCCAAAAGCAAGATTGCAAATTGCAAAAACTACTCACCTTATAAAGCTTATCTTTCATATACCATATATCCTCTTCATCTTCTTGTTGAAGGTATTGCTGTTCTAGATTTAGATCATCTCTAGATCGAGACAATATTTTTCTACGCGAAACCATCTCGCGTGGCAGAGTTTCCAATGGGCCAAGGCTGCAAGAGAACAAAAGAACAATAATTATAAATTGAAAATTTAATTGGCGATACCAAGTAAATACATGTTTTATAACGTACACCGTGCTCAATGTACTGAATTAAGATCATTTGCATTTTTCATCAAAAGTCATCATAACCCATCCATCTTATACATTTAAACCGAACAATAGCAAAAATGCACACAGGGTTTTTGTTTCAGTCATTCGTTCAATTCAAGTTTTGAATTAATAATCGAATGTTATTCGTTAAAAAACATATCAATTGAAAATTTCAAAATGCCTATAGGCAAAACAGTGAGATTTCGATGAGCAAAATGAACATTTAAATTAATTGTGTATTCGACAGAGCAAGTGGGTTTTTTTACAAGTATTTCGATACAACGCTCTACACCGATTTTAAAATAATTTTTGCGAAAGAGCGATGATGTCGCGTCATTTATTCATCGTTTTCGACATTTAGGTCAAATAAAAAGCGAAAATTCGGTAGTTGTTTTGACTAAACGGTAGTCTATAAACATACTAGACAAAACAAAAATTGTGTAGGGTAAATGCACCAGTTATCGGCCATGTAGTAGTCTCCGGCCAGCACCATTAATCAGCCATATTTCAATGCGAAATGTGGCCGGTAACTAGTGAAACTATGGTTTGGCCGGAGACTACTACATGGTCGATAACTGGTACATTTACCCTATCAATTAACGTGCTCAATCTATATTCAGAGTATAAGATATCTTGTCCTGTAATTGCCATCTATTTCAAATTTGTTGTTTTAATGCATCTCAGGTTTGAGCAGAAGGGCAGATAAACGTATATTTCGGGTGCAGAGAATTTCCCAGCATTTTCTTCAATATAAATATTTCTTCTATATACTACGGCTGATTGCACCGGGTGCGAATAGCCGCATGTTTATAAAGAAACTACTATTGGTGCCATTATCCGCAGTATACCACATCACCGACACCAGGGACTATTTTAGGGAAAATGTAGGAAAAGTTTTGGGAAAGTGAAGGAAAATTCGGAAAAAAATGAGGAAAATTTCGAAAAATTGGGAAAATTACGTAAAATTTAATTGAAGAAACAAATTATAATTTTTTTGCATGAACTGAATGAATATACATGAAATTTAAATTTAACTTTTCTGTTGCTGTTTCTTTTCTGTCAGCTTCAGGAAAAACCCCTTTCTACCATTCATGACCTGTAGCCTGGCTTCCATATCTTGCCCTGCGTTACTTTTGACTTATCCAACAGTTTGTAGCCAGTGTTGGATCGAATTCTAGCAACGTATACATGTTTGTGTGTACATGTACATAGGTGTTGGTAAACAGGGGGTTTTTCCATAGCAATTCCCTATCAGAATCCTTGTATTTACTGTACACGTCTGAAAATTGGTTCTAAGGAAAAGCTCGAAAATTGTTTATTATAAATTGAGGCCTACTTATGATGTTTTTATGATGGCAGACGACGCGCAACCAACTATTTTTGTATCATCCGGTGTAACTTCTTCAAAGCTTTACAAAGCGAACTTAATGCACAAGTACCGCAATAGATAAAGAACAAGAATAAGAATAATTTCGATGCTGATATGATGCTAGAAGGAGCGGCATTGGAGCATTATCGGGGCCGATTCGTTAAGAACCTACGAAAATTTTAATTTTTGGACGGACAACGAAAATGGCTTACATTATAAGCGAAAACGTCCCATCGCTTTGTAAAAGTATTATTGAGTGTTCGTTCAGGCCCGTATCTAGGGGGGGGGGCAGAAACTGGATTGCGCAAGACCGAAGTTTCGGACATGCCAACATCCTGACTCAACTCTCAAACAAGAGTTCGCTGAAGTAGAAATGCCGGATGACTCGATGGAAGAGCATTTCTGCTTCGAAAGAAGATTTGAAACACAGTTTCCCAAGAGATCAGAATGGGAATCAGGTACGCTTTACAAAATGTCAAGAGCACTGGGTGTACACGTCACCGTTCTTCAATCAGAAATTGTTGATAGTTCTGTGATAGTTCAGAGAGAATGCTGGAAGACGGCGTGAAAGGCAAGAGAATTCTGATATGTTCAGACAGTGAATCGTCTATTAATCCGTTGTCGTCAGTTAAGATTTCATCGAAGCTAGTTCTTCAGTGCTTCGAGACTCTGGAAAACTAGTCAAGACACAATGAAGTTATATTGACATGGGTACCAGAACACTCAGGAGTACGAGAGAACGAAAGGGCTGATGAATTAGCGAGGTAGTAGCTCTACATTCATCGGACCAGAACCTGTTGTTGGTAATAGCGCAGGGCTGATAAGCTCTTTGGTGAAGAGTAGAACAAAAAGGCACCATCAAGAAAGATGGAACGCTCTGGAGACATGCACACAATCGAAGGAATTTTCGGGGGGATGTGACGCTAAAAAGACTGAATTTCTGCTGAGTCTCAGCAGAGCGGATTTACGTAAGCTTGTGGGGATCTTAACAGGTCATAACAGCTTGGGATATCATCTCAGCAAGATGGGTATCTTTAACGATCCGACTTGCAGAGATTGCGGCTAAGAGCCGGAAACAGCAAGACATTTTATATGCGCTTGCCCTGCTTTAAAAGCTCTGAGAACGAGGCTTTTAGGTGACTTCTATTTGACCCCTGAAGAGCAGCTAAAGGCAAAATTAGCTGATGTGCTTTCCTTCATTGCATGTAGCAAATGGCTAGACGGACTCGAAAGGGAAATTTGAAACAGAAATGTTAAAACGGAAGTATAGCACAATAGGCCCAACGAGGATTGGCCTCAGTTTTTTTGATCTGGCACATCTCGGTTTTAAGAGAACTGCAATAATTTTGCTTCGCTCGCGATTCTTTAACAATATGAACAATTTTCTGATGAGAGAACGTTTAGTTCAGGCTTTTCTTGAAACGTTTAAAAAATTCATATTTTCTATGACAGCCCCCCTGTCAAGTCACTGTGGCTACGGGTCTGTGTCCGTTACATGTCTGCAACGACTGCATTTTCGTTTGGTTGTTACGGTACCCGAAATACAATAAGACAAAACGTCCTCGCCGAGGTGCAACTCTATCGAGCGCAAATGGTACAATTAGACTTGCTGAAAAATCATAGAAACATTGATGAAGACATTGCCAGCGGTGACAGAGACAGAGTTGGGCTCAACGTCAATACAGATGGTAAAAATCTAATCGAATCTTATTCTACAGAAATGAATCTCGATGAGATACCAACTACGTCTAATGGAATAACCTCAGAGTAATCAAATTCAAGAAATACCTGAAATTGATGGTTTGCCCTCAAAATTGAATCAAAATGTCGAGAATCGAACAAAACGTAAAAGTCGTTTAGGTCGCACAATGCACATTTCTAAAAATATGAAAAAGTAACTTTTCTGAATCAATAAACTTTCGAAAATAAATATTTACGTTCATTTTATATTTAAAGAGAAGAATTTGGGAAACTAAGGAAAAATTGGGTAAATTCGAAAAAATTGGGAAAATTGGTAAAATTTGGAGGAATAGGAACAACAAGGAAAATTGAGAAAATGTTTTTCCAAAAACAGTCCCTGATTGACACCCAGTGCTAATATAAGTATACTGAGGCTAATGGGGTGCCAACAGTCTCTACTAGCAAATAGTATTACAAACCATACGGACACAAACTTAACGAAGTTACAGGCGATCACCGTTGTCAAATCACATTGTGCAAATAGTCTCTTCTATATATTGCAAATGTATTGCAAATAGCCGAATGTATATATGCATACAGTGCAAATAGGCAACAATATATAGAAGAGACTATTTGCACAATGTCCAAATAGACAGCAATATATAGAAAAGACTATTTGCACACTTAGACGAATATTCCGGTCATTCGTACTAATTCTAGTTTCGTTACCCAAAAACTTTTTGTGACGTTTTGTAAAAGGAAAACTTCCTTAGTTTCGTTACGAGGGGCACCCTAAAAGTTTCGGGAATCGGCTATATCGGCTCGTGTAAACTTTTCGCCAATTTACACAAAAATTAAATTGGTCTTTCCTGATTTAAAAATGATGATCAAAATGAAAATCGATCGTAGCAGTCAAAAGATACAACAATTCCAAAAAGTCATTGCAGAGAAAAAATGGATTTATCACGTGAAAATTTTAGAGCCATGATTTTCTACGACTTTAAGTCTGGCTTGACTCCCAAATTGTGTATTGATCGTTTGCAAAAGCATTTGGAGATGAGGCTCCATCCAAGACCACTGTTTATCGGTGGTTCGCTGAGTTTGAATCGGGACGCACTTACCTCAGTGACGACTTTCGTGAAGGTCGACCTTCCACAGCCATCACCGATGGAAACATTGACCATGTCCGGAACACGATTGAAGCCGATCGACATGTGACCTATGCTGAGATAGCTGCATCCCTTGGGATCGGGAAAAGTCAAATACAAACAATTTTACACGAACATTTACGCATACGGAAGCTTTGTTCTCGGTGGATCCCACACAAATTGACAGACGACCAAAAGGAGGCTCGTGTGAAATGGTGCCGAGATTCTCTCAAAAAATTCGACAATGGGGCTTCTGATTCAGTATATAGCATCGTAACAGGTGACGAAAGTTGGATTTACAGCTATGATCCCCAAACAAAACAGCAATCCACCGTTTGGGTCTTTCAAAATGAAGATTTACCAACAAAGGTAATTCGCGCTCGAAGCGTCGCCAAGAAAATAGTCGCTACTTTCTTCAGGAAATGTGGTCATGTGGCTACTGTACCACTTGAGGATCGTAAAACAATCAATTCAGAGTGGTATACTACGATTTGTTTGCCAAAAGTATTTGAAAAACTACGTGAAAAGAGTAGAAATCGCAAGATCGTCCTCCACCATGATAATACAAGCTCCCACACAAGTGCTCTGACCACGACGTTCTTGGAGAAGGAAAAAATCAATTTGATGCTGCATCCACCCTACAGTCCCGACTTGGCACCTTGCGACTTTTATTTGTTTCCGAGTGTCAAGAATAAGTTGCGTGGGAAGCGATTTTTATCTGCGGAAGATGCTGTCGAGGCATATGAACAAGAAGTGGCCCAAATCCCAACTTCCGAATGGACTCGATGTTTCGAAAACTGGTTTTTAAGGATGAAAAAGTGTATAGATTGTAATGGTGATTATTTTGAGAAGCAATAAAATCGTTTTATAGCCGATTCCCGAAACTTTTAGGGTGCCCCTCGTACCTACTTAGTTTTCACAGCACTTTTTAAAAGTTTCGTTCTTGTGACATTTTCTAAAAGGAAATATTCTCTATATTGAAGAGTCCTTTGTTAATGTTTCTTTATAAGGATTTGTTGAGTGTTCTTAAAAGGAAAAGTTTTCTAGCTTCGTTAGCCACTTAGTTTTTGTGACATTTCGTAAAAGGAAAAGTTTCCCAACTTTGTTAGCCACCTAGTTTTTGTGATATTTTGTAAAGAGAAAAGTTCCCTACTAGGGAATCCCTAGCTTCGTTAGCCAACTAGCTTTTCGTGACGTTTCATTAAGCGCAAATTCCCTAGTTACATTTCTTAAAAGGAAAAGTTTTCTAGCTTCGTTAGCCGCTTAGTTTTTGTAACATTTCGTAAAAGGAAAAGTTTCATAGCTTCGTTAGCCACCTACATTTGTGACATTTCGTAAAAGGAAAAGTTCCCTACTTTTGTTAGCCACCGTACATACACGTATATTGTGCAAATAGTCTCTTCTATATATTGTTGGCTATTTGCACTGTGTGCAAATAGTCGAAGGTATATAGAAGAGACTATTTGCACAATGTGCAAATAGCCAACAATATATAGAAGAGACTATTTGCACAATGTGCAAATAGCCAACAATATATAGAAGAGACTATTTGCACAATGTGCAAATAGCCAACAATATATAGAAGAGACTACTTGCACAATGTGCAAATAGTCACCAATATATAGAAGAGACTATTTGCACAATGCGCAAGGAGTCTTTTCTTTTTTTATTTGTAAAATTTGTGCAATACTAAACGGCTAAATAAAGGACTATAAATATTTATATTAACCATACGTTATACAATATGTAAGTGCATAATGCAATTTGTAAGCATATTATATTGGCTGATTCGCTCTAAAATTCAACAGCGAAAAAGTGCGAAAAACGCTTGACGCTTTTTTTCGCGATTGAATTTTAGAACGAATCGACAATACAACTTAGAATTTGCTATTGAAAAGCAAAAGTGGCGGCAGGATGTTCCGTTCAAATATTTTGATTTTTTTAACAAGTGAGGAAAGATTATTATATTAGATATGGGAAATGGGAAAGGAAATTGGAAAATGGAGCGCAATAAACGGCAAATATAAATTTCAAAATAGAAGGAAATCAAAAAACTAAAAAGCCAAAAGTTTCCAAAATGGAGTTAGAAACATTTCGAAAAAAGGAGGAGGTGGCGCCGCGCTCATCTTTAAGCGTGCGTCAACATTTTCCATCTTGACCCATAATATGAAAGAGAAACAATAGAAACAAAGTTTAAAAGTTGCTGAAGTTTCATAAACGTCGTTCGATAGCCCAATACTTTTACGCACACGCATTGTAGATTTCGTTATTATTTTTTTCAAATTCGATTGTTAATCCAACCCAAAAATTATGAATTTCATTATTCAAATGAAAATCTAAATAAGTTGCAACAAACAGTCGCATTCTGATTAGTCACTGATCGAAATGTTTTAGCAAAAAAAAAAAACTATCGAAAAGCCTCTCCTTCATTAAATTATGCAACATTCAGCATCTTTAATGCCATTATAAAATTTATTATAAAGTTTGCATTGCAAGAAGTTCAGATCTTCTTAACATTAAAATGTAGTAAATGAAATTGAACAATGAAATGTTTTTAAAAAACAGGCGCATTTCAATTGAATTTGTTTTATGCCTTTATTCAAAATTTATGTAGATTGGTGCGGTGGGATTGTAAAAATCAATAATTTATATAATAAAATGTTTTCGGCTTTAAATGTTTATTATTATTTAAGTTTATGATATTTGCAAACGAAATGATGTTACTATTTTCGTTGTTTTGTTATGATGATCATAGGCACTAAATATGTGAATATTCTATTAATATTTTATGCCTTAGAATTGAGTTATTGTCAGTGTATAAAGCTGTTCGCCACGTACTGAAATGGTAAGAACGAGTAGGTAATATTAAGAAGGTGATGTAATTGAACAACAATATAAATTATGTCTCACAGTTGTGTGAAAATAGATCATGAAGAGAATGCAAAATCCGTGAATAATTTCTGTTTTTAAATTATTATTGGCAACGTAGCATTTTTTTCGCAATTATTTTCAAAATAAAAATTGTACATTCAAACATTATATTATTAAATAAATGTTGACTAATTGAACTTTCAACTTTTAATATGGGGCCGCAACGCCTATCAAAGAAGCGATGCTAATTTTTAAGTAATAGTTTCGATATGATCACAGAATCATTTTAGAGTAACCTTTTTCCGACTTCATAACACAATTTCGCACAAGAATATCTGATTCAATTATAAGTGGAAAGGAGGAAAAGTAAAATAGACCAATAAATTATAATACTTTGCTGTAATAATAGGCTATTATGTTTAAGCCTAATGTGCTTTCATCTTTCTTAATTCACAGTTTCGACTAATTAATTCTTTCTCCTATCGCGGTGGTTATAATTATGTTCATGGAGCATACTTTGAGCGAAAAAAAATTAGAGATAATTTTTATTGAACAAAACTTCACGAATAATTGAATCATTTTAATTATTTTTTATAATTTCAGTTCGAAAGATTTGTAATGACTGTACTGGTCTCGTTAATAGCCATACGTAGTCAGAGAAATTTCATTTCATTTATTGAAAGCGAAGATATGCCTAGGTGAGTCATTCCCTGTCAAATCGCCTAGAAATTAAACTTTATTTCTTCCTTATGAAACTCCGCGGCCTTGAATCTGCCCTTGTAGTAATGCTCCAGGGAAGATTATTATGAAAATCGGGAGATACTCTCTTCGAGATCTACATACGGCGACATGTAAACAATTAAATTTTTTATGTTTTTTCAATCTCCACGAACAAGCTTTCCAACAGCACACATTAACTGAAGTCCAATTGTAGTGTAAAAAAAAGTCAATTTTAAATATTTCGAAAAATCTATTTTTAGCACTTTGAAGCCTTCACCATCTTTCTATATTACTAATTTTCGACCACATTGATATTTGAGAGGGTCAATTTTAAAGTTGAGTGATTTGACGTGGGATGACCCTACTTCGAATAGTTCAATTTTAAGTCCCCGTATGTTTTTCTTATTCAACTCTCCAGATCCAGAACGAATGATATTGAAAGTTGGGTAGACTGTGAAGTTTCTGAGATGGGGTGGAAGCAGCCGCAAGGCTTTACCGTCGACACTGGTTCGGCCGTTCAGAGATAGGAAGATTACAGATTGAAAAAGAAATAAAAGAACCGCAGAAGTTCCAGGTGTTTGGCCGAGGGGTAGACGACTAGGCAGAGTCGTATGACAGCATTTACCCATTACCCATTTTACCCGGAATTTACCTTATTTTATATGGAAATATGTTTGGCATTTACCCGAGTCATTTACCCCTTGTGTTAGGCCGAGAAGGACGGTTGTAAATTCGATCAAAGTAGATCTAGAAAATCATAAAACTTACATTACAGATAATTTCACCAAATGATAACTTAGCACAACACAAGAAAATTCCGTTGTGATGTCACAACGCTTTTCTTGGGATTTCACAACTCACCACAGCGCCTTTCTTGGGATATCATATGACATATGGTGAATATAGAATTTAAGAGTGGTGAATATAAGATTTGAGAGTGCAAAGAATAAATACGTCATGACATCACAACTTTGTACTTTCAAAGAATATGCGAAAGGCAAAGTTGTGACGTCACAACAATGAACACCTTCCCACTTGCTTAAAATGTACGCGGAAGGCAAAGTTGTGCCCAACGGCGTATAAATCTGCCCTACAACGCATAAAAAACCTAGCGACGTTATCAGATGAGAGATTTTCATATATTTTCTCTCACAAAATCTCGTCGCTAGGTTTTTTATGCGTTGTAGAGCAGAACTCTGCTTGTTAAAAATATACGCAAAATTTTGTTGCAATTCTAAGTCTTACAGCTTAGTAAAATTGATTCGCAAGCATTTTTTAATGTCGTAACAACGAGCTTTTGAAGGAAAAACTTTATGCGCCAAAAAGAAATATTTATTATCATTCCGTGTACAATTATAGCGTGGAATACAATGTCATCTCTGATTTGAGAACTTTTGTAAGTGAATAAATAGGCTTGCGTCACACCTCCTCTGTAAGAGGCTTTTTTGCGATATCAGTGCTTTCGTAAGTTAATTTCTTCACAAATGTGCAGTGTTCACCCTCTAAAAAAGAGTTCAAAAATTCACAGAAAATTTTCGAAAAAATGCCTCCGACTCATTTAATGACTAAAATAATGATCTTGAGCTACTCTGAAAATTTCAATTTCATTCAATTCAATTCAATTTTCATTCAAAATCGTCGGAAGCGTTTCTGAGATACGTAAAAGTGAGAAAGTACTTAACAAAGTAAGAATGTTAGCAAAATACATCAGTTAAAATTATCCGATTTTCAGTTATTTGCATTTGAGAATAGAAATTTCAAAACTGAATATATCCGGATCTACTCAAGCGATTTTAATGAGTGAATTTTGCGTAGAGTCCGGCAAAAATATTTCCAGAGGGCTAGGTCGCAAGGGGGAAAGTCAAAAAGGTACTGTATATATGGTTCTTCATTCGACGAAAAAATTTTTTTGTACATTTTTTGGCTTTTTAGACTTGTGTCACGGCGCTTTACTATCGAGCTATGATAATCAGAGCCATACTCTGTTGGGATATCACAACTTTGCCTTTCGTATACATTTTATATAAGCTGGAAAGTTTATAAAGTTGTGATGTGACAACTTCGCCTTTCGTGTATGTTTTGAATAAGCTGGAAAGTGTGGGGTTAGGACCGAATGTCCAAAAAAAAAGATAATATCCCCAACCAAAATATCCCCGTGGACAAAATATCCCCGGACAAAATAACCAGACATAATAACCACAATTTTTCCATTTAAAAAAAAGGACAAAATATCCCCGAACAAAATATCCCCTCAGACAAAATATCCACACTCAAAAATTAAGAATATTCAATGTGAAGTGTACTTAGCGCCGCAAAAAAGCGGAGTCGAGGGGCGGTAGCCCCCGGAAAGTAGGGTCAAGAGAGGAATATCCTCCCTTGCGGGGTCTAAGGCTTGGGACAGCGCCCCATTAATGTAAGGCCGCCTGTAAGGCCTACAAAAGCCCGCCGCAGGCGCGGGGGTGAGGGGGCAGAGCCCCCCAACACACCATAAAACATCTAATTAATACCTATATTCACCATTTCTGAGTAGACATTACATCTGGGGACATTTTGTCCGTTTTTTGTGGGATATTTTGTCTAGGGACATTTTGTCCGGGGATATTTTGACTGGGGATAATCGGTCCTAGAGCCGGAAAGTGTTGAAGGCTGGGATGTCACAACTTCACCTTTCGCCTATATTTTGAATAGGCAGGAAAGTTTATAAATTTGTAATGTCACAATTTTCAATTTGCGTATATTTTGAATAAACAGAACGTCCTTGTAGAAAAGTGTTCAAAGTTGTGATTTGACAACTTCACCTTTCGCGTATGTTTTGAAAGGACAGAAAGTGATGTCAAAACTTACCCTTTTGTGTATCTTTCTATACTCAACAATTACAAATGTTATACTCACCACACTCTCATTATAAACTCTCCACTCCTGAATTTTCTTGTGATAATACAACTCATCACAATGTTTTTGTTGGGATAACAACTATCCCAACCTTTTTTTGGGATATCTCAACTTTGCATAACGTGTCCCACATTTGACCGATCTCTTTGGCAGGAGATAATTTTCGAATTATTTTGTCATTGTAATGACGCTCAGATTGAACTCAACTAGAAGAGTTGTGTTCTTGAACATATTAGAAGCATCAGCATTTCGGCGTCCAGTGCCAATCATTAGTCAAGTCATGCACCTTGATATGGGAAAAACTTTGAATAGATCAAGAAAAATTTTCGGCTCCTTTTTGGCTTTACTGCTATTTAGGGCATTTATGTCAAAAAACTCGAATAACTCTTTTGATGCGGTGTCGGCTAATGTCACAGTGTAAGAAATTGCGACAAGCGACGACACATGGTCTGCTTTTCAACTTATATACTTCATCGTGAAATTTTGTATACTTTGACACTTTTTCTTTCCAAAACCTTCAGGCGGTTAGACAGAGGGAGTGCAAAAGAACAAACGTACTTTCTCGTCATGAATATTTTTGGTGAATAAAATATCATTCAAATTTGATCAGTGAAGAGTTCAGACATTATTCATTTAAAACTAAATATTCAATGAATTGTGACCATGGCCAAAGATTGCCTTATGTCATACACGTAAAGACATTGTGTGCTTTACATGAGACATGCGGGCAGTATGTCTGTTAAATTACATCAAACGATAACTTTTGCTTGTTGTAGAGAAACAATATTTCAGAAAGGTAACAAATAGTCCGTTCTTCGAAAAACATTTAATTGGCTGAAAATAATTTTAATTGTGGAACACACCACATTCTCTTAAACTAAATTACGGCACCAGTTGAAACGGCGACATATCAATGCTGATTATCAACATATTATTTTCAACTATTTTACAAGCACCAGAGACAATAGTTTTCAGATTATGTTTTACATTCGAAAAATGTTAAAAACATAGTGTAGGATCAACAAGATTGCATTTTCAGATAACATTTGTAACTTCACTTTACAAGCGCAAAACATATATTATTTTAAACTTTGTAACCTATCTCTGAATTAACCATTTTCTATTTATCTTTTCGATGGATTTTGCGTGTGCTATTGTTAGGTCATAAATTTCAGACAATGGAAGAATAATGTCCACGAGTGGTGTCAACGGATATAAAGTACGTTATCTGATGTGAGACGGTTAATGGACATTGTGGGTTTTCTTAATGCTTATTTAATAATTTATTGGTTTTCTATATTGTTAAAGAACAAGTTGAAATTAATTTTTGTAGTCGCGAAAATTCTTTTCAGTTTACTTTTTCAAACGTTTGAGTGTCTTGCTTTTAAATTACCGATAATGGGGGTTACGAAAAGGCAATTGCCTTTCTAAAAATATCACTCAAAATAGTTCTAAGAGAATGCTCATCAAGTCTTTACTAATTTCTTCGTTTCCGTTAAATTCTACAACAAACATCTTTTGAGAGGGAAGGTGGGAGAAGGAATTTCGAGATAAGGTTATATGTAAAAACATAACCAAAGACTTGTACGTATCAGAATAGATGTGACAAACAGAATAGATGTGGCAAATAGAACAAATATCCAAGGATTGGGCCATTTTCCCCCAAAAACCCTGAAACACCCTGACATTTTGTTCTATACACCTTTGCATTTGGAAGCAACCTTCTTCCTCTCACAGTTCTAGAGATATGGGTCATCCCTCCCAATTCTAGAAGTAGTCATATCCCAGGATTGTGGCATTTTTACCCAAAACCCTGAGACACGTGTTCTCTAAAATTTTATTCTCTACAACTTTGCCTTTGGAAGCAACTTTCTACCTCTTATAGTTCTAGAGATATGGATCATCCCTCCCAGTTCTCGAAGTGGTCATATCCCAGGATTGTGGCATTTTTACCCAAAACCCTGAAACACTTGTTCTCTAAAATTGTATTCTCTACAATTTTGCCTTTGGAAGCAACTTTCTCCCTCTTATAGTTCCAGATATATGGATCATCCCTCCCAACTCTAGAAGTGGTCATATCCCAGGATTGTGGCATTTTTACCCAAAATCCTGAGACACGTGTTCTCTAAAATTTTATTTTCTGCAACATTGCCTTTGGAAGCAACTTTCTAACTCTTATAGTTCTAGAGATATGAATTATCCCTCCCAATTCTAGAAGTGGTCATATCCCAAGATTTAGGAATTTTTGCTCAAAACCCTGAAACATGTGTACCCTAAAATTTCATTCTATACAACTTTACCTTGGAGAGTAAATCTCCATATTGCATAGTTAAGGAAATAAACACCAAAAACTGTTTTCGTATATGGCCAAGAAACTCAATTTCGTCGATTCCATTGGTCCCGGTGCCCCGACCCCTAACCCGATTCCCACAAAAATGTTTTCCCAATTTTCTGACATCAAATCCTTTCATTTGACACCAACATGAGCAATTTCATTGCTTTACTTGCTGAGATATTTGCGAAAAAGCCTCACCGACCCTCGAAAAACCATGTTTTTGGTCACTTCCTCGACCATATCTCCGGAACCACTTGATCGATTTTGCTCATCTTCGAACTTGAATCATGGGAGGCATGTATCTTTCAGGAAAAAAAAGTTTAGGGTGATCGGCTGAGCCGTTTGGAAAAAAAAGTGGAGACGGACGGTTGGACGGACTTTTTTTTTAATTTTGATTCGTCATACGGTTAAACGTTTTTATTTTGTTACACAATTACAAGATTTTAGTTTATTGTCAATTCCACAACTTTGACAGTAGAACCATAGACTTTTTTGACTAGACGGGAATCTTAGCATGGCGCCAAATTTGAAATGAGAAATGCAGAAGCATAATAATTTGTCGTATTTTATGTTCTTCTAATGTTTTTTAAACTTTAACAATTTTAGTTTTTAGCCAAATTTTTTACAATTCTCAAATTTCTCATTTTTTGTGAAATTTATTAAATTTACAAAAAATTTCAAATTTCTGAAGTTTTCAAATTCATGGAGATCGAAATTTTGAAAAATAATGAAAATTATCAAATTGGGATGAATTTTTATGGGCCATTCCATGTAAGGTTATGAGAGAACTGCAATTTGTTCATTGAACGAAAATTTAGAAAAAGCTTCGTTTAGCCTGCAGTCGTCGTTCTCTCATAATCATGCATGGAATGGGGAATTTCTATGAATTTCAGATTTGACATTTTCTCAGAAATTTGGACTTTTGTAACTTCAACACTTTTTAAACATTTTAGAAATTGATGAAAATTCTTGAAATTTCAAAATGACTAATAGCAAATCATGAAATATTTTAATAATAATAATCTGCCTTAACAACCCATGAAGGGTTAGGGGCTAGATCATTATTTACTAGTTTCGCTACTTTTTTTTGTGGTTCTACTATTTGAGATCCTTTCATTACCGGAAAGTTTTTACTGTGCCAGTGGTAAGCTGTGCGACAAAATGAAATATTTTAGTAATTTTAAAATTTCAAGAATTTTCATAAATTTCTAAAATGTTTAAAAAGTGAAGAGAAGTTACAAAACTCAAAATTTCTGAGAAAATGTTAAATCTGAAACTTATAGAAATTCTTTATTGTATGAAAGTTCTTCCAAATTTGATAATTTTCATTATTTTTCAAAATTCCGATCTCCATGAATTTAAACACTTTTCAGAAATTTGAAATTTTTTGTAAATTTACACTCACGGAAATATATTTTTGCATTAATAGAATTTTGTACTTCTGCGCAGCTTTTTAACACTGCAAAAACCTGCGCAGAAGTACCAGATTCCATTTGATGCAAAAATATATTTCCGTAAGTGTAATAAATTTCCCAAAAATTTAGAAATTTGAGAATTTTCAAAAATTTGGCTGAAAAACTAAAATTATTAAAGTTTAAGGAATGTTAGAAGAACATAAACTACGACAAATTGTTATGCTTCTGCATTTCGCATTTCGAATTTTATTTTGTAAATTTAATAAATTTCAAAATATTGAGAATTTTCAAGAATTTGGATAAAAAACTAAAATTGCTAAAGTTTAAAAAACATTGGAAAAACATAAAATACGACAAATTATTATGCTTCTGCATTTCTCATTTTAAATTTGGCGCCATGATAACATTCCCGTCTAGTCAAAAAAAGTCTATGGTTCTACTGTCAAATTTGTGGAATTCACAAGATCCACAATAAACTAAAATCTTGTAATTGTGTAACAAAATAAAAACGTTTAATTGTATTTAGACGATGATAATAAATGTATCCCCCCAACTGCCAACTCGATCTACACCATGTAACATTAAAATTGTTTGTAGTAAACGTATAGGACCTTCGTACTTTGTACAGGTCCAATCATAACTGAAACATAACTGAGTTTTCCTAAAACTAACGTACATTTCCCCGATCTGATGTAATATGTTGACTTAATTTTTGGTTTTAATTTTTCCACTTCCGAAATCAGGTTTTTCGATTCGGGTTAATTATGTCGAATTCAGGTTGGGGGAATGTGTAGGAGTAGAGAACAATCAACGACCTTTAGTTTAGAGATAAATTTGATTTGTTGCGACCAAAAAAATCATGTGATCATTATATATGTGTTCTTTCTGCGATGATTTTAATAACACAACCGTGTAGGTCAAGAAAAATGTGGAAAAAGACACTTGAAGCGAACACTTAAGTCTTCCACAATTATTTCACATTTTTATAACAATATTTCTTGTGTACATTTTTTGAATTTTTATATGTCATTACCATTCGTTTGACATGATAATTAGCTGCAAAGAAGATGAGTGGTAAAAAAAAGTTTATTCACACTCGCGTAAAGTCAATACACCTTGATGCAATACACAAATTTCGATGAAGCAAAAAGTCGATAATTTTCGGTGAAATCTATCATGACGAATGTAGTGTATTAGAAATTCAATTTATGTTAATTTTATTTCAATGAAACTATTTTAACCGCACTGTATTAAAGAAAAGTTGACTACTTCAGAAGAATATCAATTTAAATGCATTTCCATTTGAATTGATTTGTTCGACCAGATTAAATTTGATTTAAACTTAACGACATTTATTATATCAGTTGATGCAATCAACTATTGCGTTTTTATGTTACCAATTTACATTGATGGAAGACTGTGAGAGTCTCAACATTTTTATTCTTCCGTTAGAGTATCAGAAAAAGCCCCAGAATTAACTTTTCTTCATTATGAACTCAGAATTTTATTTGAATAAAACGACACTAATATTCATAAAGTAATTATTACTTCTTATATAACTGCAATAAATAGTGATTTACAATATTATGTCTCTAACTTTTATGGATAAGGAAACAATGCACTTCATACGAAAAATGAGTATTGGAGACCTTATAGAAATTTATGAAAATTGTACAGTCGTGACCAAAATAGTAAATAGATGTTACTTCGCTTCTTTATTAAAGGTTTGAAAGACATTTTGTATTATAACTTAATCAGCTAATGAAAAAAAAAAAATCGTAATTTACCACGTTTAAGGTGTGCTCCGCCACGGTTCATGATGCGGGCAGAGAACACTTTAGATTAAGTAGTGTAACCTTGGGCGAGACTAATATACATTTCCCCTTCTTCTATCTTGAAATTTTCGGGGAACAAGTTTTTGATTGACGTCATAAGGATGCCTAAAGCTCAACGCAAAAACGTAACCTTCATGTAAAATGTGTCAAAAATTGAGTTATTTATTCGCTTTATTTTATAGTATATAACAGCACTTACGATCTAAATTGTCCATAACTGAATTTGCTAATGTTCGCACAAGGTGAGACACCAGTGCGAAGGTTTGAGGAACGAACGAAGCGAGTGGATTCATTGCACGAAGTGCTTACATTAGCTAGTTCGGTTATGACCAATTCATTTTGTACGTTCTGTTAGATATTTAATCTCATAGGGAACAAATTAACTACGTTTCTTGACATAACTGCACCACTTCATCTGGGCGGTTATGATTTTAACTGAGCATCTTGTGAGTTTGTGGAGATATGAACAACTTACATCGATAAAAATTATATCAAATATTACCACTTACCGAGCTCCTGTGCGATTAAATTGTTAGGCGTAAGTGTGTTGTGAATTTGCACAGTTTTTTCTCAGTTTTATGTTGAAGATATTTTAGGAAAATTTCATGAAAAGTACAAAGAAAATAGAGAAGATTTTCCTATTTTTTTTTTTCAAGTCTCTACTCTGATAAAAGTAACTTACGTGCTTAGTTATCGTCTGCCCCATTTATAAAGTCAAACTCAGTAAGTTTTTTCGGAGTCTGGTTCGGGTTAAGCTAAGTACACACATTTGCCGTAATCGAAATTTTAACAGAAAATATATTCAACTTATATCGAATTTCGGTCGAATTGTACGGTTAACCGGAAAAATGTGTGGGAATTTCGGCTACGGTCGGATGTGTGTCCTTAGCTTTAGAGGTGAGCGAGTTGCCCGAAATACGAACAAAAAAACCAGCCCGAACCCGAACTACTTTTCACGGGTTTGGACAATCCCGGAAGGTCGGGTTTCGGGTTTTAAAATATCCGGTCGGGCGGCTTTGGGGTGTACATTTTATCGGGTTCACGATTCGGGTTCGATAATAATGCTACAAAAAGACAATTAGAAAATGATGCACCCTAAAATATCCAAATAACATCGACTTCGAAACAATGATGTTTAGACGTTTACATGTAAATTCCAATAATTTTTTTTTTCGATTCCTTAAGAAAATCCATCAATTTTTGAACACTTTCTATCGGTCGGGTTTCGGGTTTAAATTTCGGAATGGGTTTGGCTCGCGCCGGGCCGAGCTATTAGCGTTTTCTGGGCGGTCGGGCTCGGGTTTTAATTTCGAATCGGATTCGGGTCGGGTCGGGCCGAGTCACCAGCGCTTTCCGGGCGGTCGGGCTTCGGGTTTTAATTCCGGGTCGCGCTCGGTTCGGGTCGGGTTTCCAAAAAAGGTCGGCTCGCACACCTCTTCTTCGGGCATGTATACTAACGCCCGGCATGTATTTTAACATTTTACATGTATGATAGCGACTAATAATCAGAAATCACTTTAGCGAAAGGAAATTTTTTTTTTATATTTAATATTTATATTTAATTTCGACATAAGCGGTCACCCATTCAAGTTTCTGTGCGAACCGAGGGGTGACGCACTTCTGCGGTTTATGGAATAAATGGGAATAAATGGGAATAAATATTGGAATAAATGGAATAAATGATAATTTTTTCAAATTTGTCAAAACCTCAAATAGACTTGATTTTGATGGCAACGCACACAACAAACCATACTAATGGGTCAAAAAGTTAAAAAACCTACTTTTGAAAACTTAAAAGAATTTTTCTTGAAAAATGGAATAAATGGAATAAATTAATTTTTTTCCATTTATTCCAAAAAAAATAAAATTTATTCTCAAGATGGTTTAAATGCTTTATAATTTGTGCAAACCTTTTTTTGAACTTATTTGTCTAACTTGTGATGCGTTTGGTTCAGATATTTCGCAAAAACAACAAAACAAATTTTGGGAATAAATGGAATAAAAGAATAAATGGTATAAATGAAGTGCGCCACCTCTCGGTGCGAACTACCTTTTTTTTCGAGCGTCGCCGTCGTTACAATAAATTTCCGACGTGAGTACACATACCGTGCATATCATACATGCCGCATGTATACCAGGGCCTATTTTTGGGAAATAAATTGCTTAAAATTCTCGAAAATTCCGTACAATTTCCGAAATTAATTTTTTTGAATTTACTGTAATTTTAATTCCCGAAAATTCCTTAAAATACCAGAAAATTCAAAAAAATTAATTTCGGGAATTTTCTAGAATTAAAATTCCCAAAAATAGGCCCTGACGTATACAAACTTGCCGCATGTATCCTAACATCCGGAAGGAACAACGGCTAATAGAGTGCTAATATGCTCGGACAGCGATTCGGTGATCAAAGCACTCGCGTCACCTGTCACAACGTCTAGATTGGTTGGTGAGCTAAAGGCGATTCTAAATCGACTGGGAATGAGTAATCAGATCACAGTGGCTTGGGTCCCAGGGCACACCGGCATAGACGGCAATAAGAGGACAGATGAGCTGGCCAGACAAGGCTCAGAAAACGTTACCGTCGGCGCAGAGCTCTTCATTCCAATACCTTTCTCCCTGTGTGTTAGAGAGATAAGAGACTGGGTGCGAAACGTTGGAGCGCATACGATGGAGGAGCACATACGAAGCTCTTCTTCCCGGTGCCTGACGAAAAGTGGGCCAAGGAGCTGGTTAGCATGGACCGTAACAGCATAAGGAGGACAGTAGGAGCTATTACGGGGCACTGTGGCTTGAACAAGCACTTGGCGAGGATGAAGATCGGAAACGATCCAAATTGCAGTTGCGGCTTAGCGGAGGAAAAGGGCGTACACCTGATCAGTGAATGTCCGAAGTACTATACTCTGAGAAGCAGAATACTGGGTGCTCGTGTGGTGTCACCTTCAGAGATCCAAAAACTAGGGCCTGTTGCTTTAATCAGGTTTCTAGTGGGAACTGGGAGGTTCAAATGATTTACATGATAAGCAGGATGAAACAAAGGATCAATTGATCTGTGTTTCGAGTCCGGAAACGGACGTCCTAACCTGATAAATCTAAAAAAAAACATCCCACATGCAATCGGCTAACAATACATGATGGACGTAGGCTGAAAATGAAAATTTCAAGATAAATTACGTATCATAATGAAGAGTAGTGTATAGTAACATATGAGACGTTAACTATACATACCGTGTGTTTAACTTACAAGCACGACGTATAGTAAAATTTTCATTTTTCCAGTGTCTGTGGACTTTATGTGTTTAATATTGTTTCCACAGCTTTTATAAGTGTTAATGTTGATTGGAGTCGATCCCTAAGTTTGAACTTAAGAGGCACCCTGACACCGCTAATAATTGTGCATGTAAAATTTTTTTATTATAAAAATAATTGCACAAAGACTACAACGTCAAATCAATACTTTTTTTGCAACATTTTCAATTACTAAAATATTTAGAATTTTGCCTGTGGTTCGCAAGGTCACTGAAAGCAATAAGCATAGCTATTGGTGGATAAAAAGCGATTAAGTCTGAAATATTGTAACATGACAATCTTTATATAACTTTCAACGTAATCAATCATTGGTAAGAGTTCGTGTGTCAAACAAAAAATATTTCATCAGGTGCTGCACGCAAAAAAAAAGTTTAAATTACAAATATTTTGTTATGTCAGTTTAAGTCAAATCTAAAATGTAATACAAAATTTGGTTATGTGAATTGGACGCTTCATCAATATAATTACACATTAGCATGTTACGATAATTATAAAATTGTATTATCTCTCTCTTCAACCGAAAAACATCACAACTAATTGACCCCAAAAAAGAAAATCAAATTTAAAACATAAAATAGGACCCGTAAGTTACCGTACCAAATGTCTAGATGTTCGAAATTTTGTCAAGATACCAAGCGGGTCTTTTCATCTCCTGCTTAAGCAAATGTTCATGCAAAGCCCCTATAGTGTAGGGACAAGTTGACTAAATTCAATACATTTCATAGACTCTACAACCCGAACCACCCAACCGCAGATTTCCATAATTTTTCTTCTCATTTCTTAGAAACATTCCCTTAATATGACCCAAATGAGCAGTTTCCGTACGAGAAATTAGAAGGAACTAGATCTTCAATCCACATCAGGCGTAAATAACGAATATGACACCTATGAGACCTCTTTGTACTTCGTACAGGTCTAAAAATGGCAGAGGTGAAAGAGCTAACTTCTTAATGACAACATGGAAACGAAAAAAAAAAATGAATTGTATGTAATTTTGCACAACTTCATACCACACCAAAATTATTTCATTGCAAATATGGTACGTGCATCTCTTACGTTAGGTTACGACACAGCGCAAGCAAAAAAAATTAATTCAAAAAATCAAAAATATTTTGAACCTAACGAAGAAGAAACTTAAATGAGATTTAATGATAAGCTTATAAGCTTCCGAAAGAGCTACCTGACATTACACGAATAAATACATCATTTAAAAATCATAACACATACAACAGTGTAGTTAAAACGTAAAATTTTATAAAAAATGAATACCTTCTCCAATTTTAAACCTGAATGAATTCAGATAGGTGTCAAACAACATATATATACCTTGTCTTTGCATCAGCGTAACAGCATAAAATAACCGCAGAATATTGCATATTTAAATGCCAAATTCATTTTATGTGTGGTATTCTATTTATTTATTCAAATTTAAACAATTTTCAACACAAGAAGTCGTACGTATCAATGCTCCGTCGTTCCAAGAATCACACGTTTTACAATCAGAAATGGTAATCGGAACTTGGAACCGTAGTTGTCATTCGATGTATACATAAAATGTTCCTTAAGAAATATTTATTTTTATAATTACTTTATTGTCATAGAGGAGTTTCGAGTATTTATTTTTTCTTTTTAGAATTAGTATTCATTCGAAAATTGTGTTTGTAGAGAGGTTTAATAATTTTTTTTGCTACAAATTCCGGTCGAATCAACGAATAGACAAATTAAAGATTCTGGTGAGGTAAAGATAATTCATACATTCGTGACGCGTTCAGGCGTATTCTGGAATGTCCACGAAATCGCAATTTGGAGTGCGTTAGCAATTTTCAATAGTTTTGAAGATTGAGAAACTTTAGACCTAAATAACTCAATCTTCTGACAATTTGCATGCTTTTCACACATAAAGGGATCGTTCATAAATTACGTAACGCTCTTTCAGTGCTGCCACAAATTACAATTGAGCGTAGTGATATTCGAGAATAATAAACTGTGTGGGAGACCCCTCATTTGGGTGGTAGAAAAGGGAGGTAAACTGTACATTTGACCCTTCTGAAATGCGTCCATTTCGAAATATCTTTGATTTGTAGCAACACAGAAAAAGCGTTACGTAATTTTTGGACTATCCCTAAGAATAGAAGTGTGGCATTTACCAAGTAAAAACATTTATTACTTTTTCGTTGATTTTACATGACGAGAAAAAAGCGAAAGAATCCTCGCCTTTTGTTCGTCCAAGTTTAATAAAATTCGTCAGAAAAGCGACTAACGCAGACTTTGCGTCGCAGAGTCATCTGCTAGGAGTGAATGTGAGTATCAGCACCTGCAAACAATGATTTTTAACGGAAGACTGTTGGAAAAGTACTAGTAACACTATACAGTATACACATATATTGACTTAAGCCAATTTAACCTGAAAATTAGACCGAATCTGTCTACGATTGAATTTTGAACTTACGCGATAAGAAAACAGCACATTTTCAGATTAACATGTAGAGATGTATGCGGTTTGCCGTATTTGAAACTCAGTACCGATTTTCAGTCAGCTGACCTGAAGCCGTCGCGTCGGTTATCATGTAATTTTTTCAGTCGACATATGTTTGTTTACGTTAAAAGTTATAAGTTTACGTTACGAGATATAAGTTATAATTTATAAGTAATAAGTTATAAGTTTATAGCCCACATGAGTATTGTAACTGACACAGATCAGTACTAATCAGTTTTAAAACTGATCCAAATCAGTACTGATTAGGATCAGTACTAATCAGTTTCGAAACTGATCCGGATCAGTACTGATCAGTTTCGAAACTGATCCGGATCAGTACTGATCAGTTCCGAAACTGATCCAGATCAGTAGTGATCAGTTTCGAAACTGATCCGGATCAGTACTGATCAGTTTCAAAAGTGATGCTGATAAGTTATGATCAGTTTAAAAACTGATACGGATCAGTACTGATCAGTTTCAAAACTACTAATATAAATCAGTTTTGGAACTGATCAGTACAATACTGATCTGGGCTATAAACTTATAATGTTAACTATATGTATTTGTTATAAAGGCTATAAGTGGCTTTGTCCAAACTCTCTATTTAATGTAAAAATCAGGTCAAAAACAAATTAATTTTTCGAAGGTCTAGTCCGGCTTTTGAACTTCGAGTCAACAAAGGTTTGTACATAGACTAGACAGTGTGAATTTTGAAAAAAAACTTTGAACCGTACAGCTCTACCACCAAATAAAGGTAGGAAGTAAATGATCAAACCGACATTTTTTTTTTGAGAAACTTGAAGATGACCAGAGAATCTATTTAACTTGCCAACGTAATCACAAATGTTCTGTGCGTTTCTTCTTCAAATTAGAACCATGTACACGATTATTAATCTTCGACAAAGCACAACCAAATTAAATCACTAAACGATGTTACAAGTTTCCCACTGGTTATTCAATAAAGCAACCGTGTGCATGATTAACAGCTCACACCTACATCAAATATAGCTATGCAATTAAGTAAACATAAAGTTAATGATTAATAATGAATTTCTGTTGCAATGCGGTTTCGAGCAAAAGAATGAATTGTGTTAAAATGGAGTTAGCGTTGAAATTATCAAATAACTAAGTATCAATTTTATAAGAAATATGTAATGATTTAATTATAAATAGGAACAATGAGGCGCCTATATTTCGCTAAAATGTCGATGTGTAAAATAAAATATATTTTAAGAAACATTCGAATCAAAGTTCAATGATATTTGCAGATACGTTTACGCTTTTAAATCGAGGAAACATTTGGTAAATATTAGGTAAGCTCGTACTTTGGTCAAATAAGCGGACAATGTAGAAAGTAATTAATTTGTGTTATGAAATGGTTCAAAGACCTATGAATTCCATTAGCAGAATTTCCAATGAGTCATAGGTTAGGATTTGAGCGTTAAGTTCAATCAAAAATGTTTATAGAAAAAAAATGTCAGTTCAAGGGTGGTATATTTTTCAATGAATATTTTCAAGGAAGTTGCATTATTACACACATTAATGATATTTGAAAGCTTTCTGCACGTACTTACTTACAGAGTGTTACCAGAAAAATGATTACAAGATAGAACGCGTCTTACTGTGACAGGGTGTGCAGTGGATCTATACTGTAGCCATATCACTTTACAAAAACTGTTTTGTACAATGTCTAGATTTGACCAAGGGCGGCAGCGCTTATGAAAAATTTGAGCGGCGCTCGCGCTCAATCTCTAAAATTCGAGCGGCACTCATTTTAAGCGCTCCCAGTTAAACTTACAATTTACTAAAAAAAGGAAGAAATTTGAAAATTTAATGTTTCTTTCTATTTTCGGATAAAAGAATGATGAAAGTAAGCTAACACGGTCAAGTGATTTTGAATTTAATTGCTGCCTTTCAGCTGTTTTCATAAAGCTTTTATTGGCAGAACTGCAGAACAGTTGAGATTTGACAGTAAGTAAAATTAAAAGCACCATTGAGCACCAATGACATTTGCAACAGAAAGTTTGGTATGACGTTTACTTTGTTGTCATTTTCACCCCGTTAAGAATAAGTGAACACATTCCTTAAGAATCGTCTGGGAAGGTCGTATGCTATGCAAAATTTGTATGACGAAAGTTTGGACCATATCTTTGATAATGGAAACTTAGAAACCGGTCAAAAATACTTATAAAGGAATGTCTAGTCTATTTATTTTTGTCTAATTTATGACAAAAGAAAAAAGTGTTCACATATTCCGTCCGGCATCTGATTAATAGTGCTTATTAGGCTGGCCGGTCCAAAAATGTATGGAATGATAAACTTGTCGAAAAGTTTAGGGCCCCCGTACAAACAAAAAGTAAATTAAAGGAAAAATTTACAGCCAAATTCATAATATTCTCGTGTATTGCACTAAGTCAGCACTAGATTACGGAGGGATATGCAAGTCTACAGAAGATGTGTTGTACGACGAGTCTCGTTATCGAACAGAGCAAGCAAATGAACAGAAATTACAGAAAATTACAGACGGTATTACACCATAGTCACCAATAGAAACCACTAATGAAGCCCAATCAGCCTTCCCTTGAAGGTCGAGACCGAACCCAGCCTCTTCAGACTTGCTGATAAGGAGTTGTATTTCGAAACAGACCGCACAAAAACCGAGGGATTATACTGAAGCGACGTATTCGGTGGCAGAACAAACAACTGATTGCGGGAGCTCCTCCCACACTGCAGTTTAGATTAGAGGTAATCAGGGGTTTTACTGATCACGAGACTGTGCAAGAAGACGCACTGTGAACATCTCAAATAATCGAATATCTAACAGCCCAGCGAGCACTCAATGACGCCACGAGTACTGTCGTCTGAGACGATACACAAAACGACAACACGCAGAAAAAGCTCGTTCCACAGCTTGAATGTCGTCAGCTTGCAAGTTTGTGAAATAAAGAGATTCGGCGTAGGTGCAAAGGGGAACGATCAGCGACTTGACCAGAGCCAGTCGAGTCTTGAGCGGAAAGATGTGACTGTTTGGCCAGAGGATACGCAGTCGAGGAAAAACTTTCGCAGACAATTCGCCCACATGTTCTTTAAATAGCATTCTCTTATCCATACGGAATCCAAGGTTTAATACCGCAGAGGAATATGGAATTTCAACACCGTCCTACGTACAGAAGTCAAATTCTTATTCATTCTCCTAACCGCTTCAGCGACGTCTTCGATTGGGAAAGATTCAAAGAGCTGAACATCGTCAGCAAACATGTGATCAACGACACTCGTCAGACAACTAGGGAGATCATTTATGTAGAGTGAGAATAAAAGTGGGCCAAGGACAGAGACGCGCTGAACGCAATCTGACAGGTAGTGGCGTATCAATGAGACTGCAGATGTCGAAAAAACAGAAACAAGAAGCAAGCTTCAATAGTAATGTTTCGTGTTCAAGGCTATCGAAGTCTTTTGAGAAATCCAGAAGAATCAAGAGAGTCACATGTTTCTTCTGCGAATCTCATCATAGATGTAAACGAGAGCAGTGCCAGTACTGCGCCCTTTCCTAAAACCGGACTGGAACCGGTCAATAACCCTAAAAAGTTTCTAAATGCGTCCCTGATAAAAATGCAGTCGAATCTGAGGTCGTCTAGACGGTTAGCGCGTCAAGGTGAAAAGTAGACCATAATTCGAATGCCCATATCTCGGTCATGATTTCATCGAATTCATTGATTTTTAATTCTTTTCGTAGTTATGGGCACAGACACTTTGAATCCAGCTATAGAACAAGGCTAGATGCTACTTTCGCCTATGTGTTGTGAAAGGATTTTTAGAAAAAGCTAATCTCGTAAGGAGCAAACATTTCTTTTTAGCGCAAAGTGGATTTTTTTTTCAAATGAAGTGAATAAGTGCTATTTTGCACATTCTCTATTTCCAATGTTGCCCATGCTACGTGTATACTCAGTACTCACGTTGACAACAATTTACACTGGTGCACGCTTGAAAACTGAGTCGTTGCCCACGGTTCATCGTTTGGAAAATCCGAAATACATGTGAAGTCAAGTATACACGTTGGTGTACATTTTTCTATTTCAGATGAAGTTCGAAATCATTGAATTAGGAGGTGAGGAATGCCGATGAACGCACTTTCGTACTGAAATTCATTTCCAAAAAGTGTTCCAACACATTTTGCGTAATAAATTGTGACGTATTTAACATTGTCGCAACACTATCTCTCTCTCTCTCTTACACCATATTTAAATATTCTACCTCTCTTACGCCATACGTTGAACGGTATATAACGTCATATGAATGTAAAGTTTGGAAATATCAATTCTCTCACTCTCATTTTTAATTCGAGTGTTAATATAAAAAATGAGAGTGAGAGAATGGATATTAGCATTCATATGACGTTTTGGAGCTGTCAAAAGTTCGGTTG
Source organism: Pseudolycoriella hygida (assembly GCA_029228625.1). Classification (NCBI taxonomy): domain Eukaryota; kingdom Metazoa; phylum Arthropoda; class Insecta; order Diptera; family Sciaridae; genus Pseudolycoriella; species Pseudolycoriella hygida. The sequence continues at coordinate 50,766,433 of CM055404.1, read as the reverse complement.
TGTTGGCGGAAATGTCAAGTGCGACGCATAAAGTGCAAAGTGAATCGCCGCAACAATACCTTTGAGTGGATAATAGTAATTTCTATAAAGATTTTAGGCGAATTTAACTCCAATCACTTGCTAAGCGTTTTAAAAAAGTATGAAAGTTATGAGCGCGAGCGCGAGCGCTAAATATGAATGGCGCTCCCGTTTCCGCTCACGTCATTGAAAAATGAGAGGCGCTCATGCCAGCCTTGGATTTGACGAGCGCTGCGTACGTTAGAACGAACCCCTACGTCATAATAATCTCGGATACTTAGTTCATCTACATGAATCCTACCTATGATTAATTGCTTTAAGTTAAAATTTTCTCAAGAAACCAGAAGAAAGAAGGTTGACGGCTATACATTTCCTCGACACTCTTAACTGAGGACAACCACATTAGGTAATAGTAATTAAGCCTCTTCGTTAAAACTGTATAATTTATCTGCTGGAAGTTCAACGTTTTCGAGGGCTAGTAAAAAAGATTAAGATATAGAATCTCATTTTCTCGTCTCAATGTAGCATCTCACTTTTAATCCAACTTTAATGTAAAAAAACTTAATGCGACGCGACGGGCGCTTCTGCTCCGTTATAAACATCATTTTATATTTAAACAATAAATTTCATCGACAATAACGCGAGACGCCTAACAATTTCTGCTAAATCATATTTACTACCAATATCTTCTTCAGCAAAGAATAATTCATTTTTGTTAGTGTTATAGTTCTTTAATCTTTTAATAGTTTTAAGTTATTTTTTACGTTACCGGAATAATTAATTTAAACCACACAATTCCGTTGAGGCCAATGCCACTATCTTGCTCATCTCATATTTGGACGTCTGAATTGCTAAGTAAATTTTCTTCAATTTACATAATTTTTAATGTTTCTAGGAATTTTAGAACAAAATTTATTTGCGAAACTGCTGGGTGGGTATGGACCGTATGGACGTTTTAACAATTATAGTTTTTAGTGTTTTAGTTTATGATGAAAGTCAACGAGAAGTCTGTTCAACGGTAGCGTTGATAATACGAGATCTGAGAAGGAAGTACGACGTAATACAGAAAGGGAATCATAAGCTTGTGCACCTTTTTAGTTTCTCTTTTATCGCTCTTTTCACGTATTCGCTTGTATTTTTCTCAAGTAAAACCGGTTTTTTGGTTGAAAGAGTTGAAACGAAGCGCTGCACAATCTTATGATTCTTTTCCTGTAAATTGCAAAATTTACGCCAATTTTACGATCGCATCCTATAACAATAGTCTTTCTTTTTCATGCCCGATCAAGTCGACTTACATGATATAAACAGAAGTTGCCTAAAATCAATACTTTGACAAAACTAACGAAATCTTTAGAAATTCAACATGAAGAAAATTAAAGCGTTTCTCATAATAAAACAATAGGAAAATTTATATAATAAAAACAACACACCAAGCTCGCAACATGACATAATCAATTTATAATTAATCAATTTGACAGACACGAAAAACACAATGGATCCAGCAATACTTCCGTTTAATATTCGTGAGTAACGGCGTCACCTAACTTCACTTTGATGATATAATATAAAATCTAAGTTTGGAACAAAAAAAAAACAAAACAAAAGTACGAAACTGTTAGATTTTTCGTATCAATAACTGTGAACTAAATTTCCCAATAGAAATTAAATAATCATTAATCAGTGGGTGATCAATGATCTACTTGGACGGTACAGGTAAATTTATGTTTCATAAAAATGTAATCAATCTTTCAAATGATTCATAGTGATAGATAAGTGGTTAATAACACTTAAAGCTCTTTAAAGAAAACACAATATAGCCTTTAATGGTCCATTACCACATGATGGTGTTGTATGAGAACATTGGTCTTAACAAATAAAAACATTAAGTGGAGTAAAAGTTGACCGCATTTTCCTATTAAAAGTTTCTATTGATCATTTTCAATTGTTGTTTTTTTTGTAATATGATAAGTTGATTTAACTGCAATAACAAACAATAACTGGCAATATGTTAACATTTATGTAATTCGACATGTAATGGTGCACTTGTTCATAATTTTTGACAATTATATACGCCAACAGCTTTCTAAGCTCCATCGTGGGTGTGTCACTTCACTTAAGAATGTCCATTTTTCGTGTCTTCTAAATTTCTGTTGCAGACGACGTTTTCTGATTGTCAGATTGTTACAAGATTTGGCAACATCGACAAATATGTGTTGTGTATGACTGTTGTCTGTTGTAATGGATGAAGCGCCTATTTCACATATTGGCCACAAAATAGCTGAGGTCGCCCCGAGTTTCAACTGTTCCGTCGGTGACAAAACATTAAATTTATATGGAAGAAATTCGTTTTGTGTTTTGTATAAAGCGGACCAAGTGAGTTATTTTGAAGAAACATTAAATGAACTTCCATCGTCATTCATTTGGTCCGCTGTTTCCCCATACAAATTTAATGTTTTGTCCCCGACGAAACAGTTGAACCTTATGTAGTGTTGCCTGATCAGACACGTGAGGCATGACTTGATCCATATTGTTCATTTTGTTGTTGAAGTGACTTACCCCTCATTGAGTGAATAAGAATAAAGCGTAATAACTTCGGCTTCAATACACCGCAGATTTGTGTTTTTCGTCATTTGTTCGAATTTAATGTCTTCGAGATTAAAAACGTTTTTTATTCAAATTCTACATAAGATTCGTTAATGGCAGAAATTTTTTTTATAATAAAATAAATATAACTTTTTGAGGTTAGCCGAAAACACGAATTACAAAAGTCGTAAAATTGTATTTATTATTATGTTGTAGAGTTATTTATTTATTTATTTTTAATGCGGTCGATAGAATTTTTAATATCTGAATAACTTAATGAATGATGTCTTTTCATAACATTTTGATAACGAATTCTTACCGAAGTTGGGAATTATTGGAGAAGAAATAGCACGATGACTGTAAATTAAGTAAGAACATTTTTATACGTTCCCTTCATTTCAAGTTGTAGACATTCTATTCGTTGTTGCAGTCCTGCGTAATAGCCCAGTTCACGTTAAAAATAAGTTGACCAAAACCTTCACGTAAATCTTTTTTTCGATTCATAAGATCATCTAGAACAACTTCGTAGAAGAAAGTATATAAGAATATACACTCTCCGAGCTGCGCAAGACAGTTTTAATTTCCATATAGTTCGTAAAAAGTGCTCAGCTGATTTGAAAACTTCATACAAAAATGTCAATCAGCTGATCACTTTTTGCGAATTATATGGAAATTAAAATCGTCTTGCGCAGCTCGGAGAGTGTATATTCTTATATACTTTCTTCTGGCTGTTGTTTACTGTTTAGACCCGTACGAAGTACGTAGGTCTGATGCGTTTACTACCACGTTTGTTACATGCGAATTCGAACCCGGGAGTAAGGGGGAGACTTTTTTTGTTGCCTCCAGATGACAAATCAGCGAAAAAAACAATGTCCGTCTGTCGGTCTGTCGGTCTGTCTGTCTGTCTGTCGGTCTGTCGGTCTGTCTGTCCGTCAACACGATAACTTGAGTAAATCTTGACCGATTTCCAAAAACTTTTTTTTTTCCTGAAAGGCAGTCGAAAAATATTTTATGGTATTGAATCTGGGCACTGTCGGCCCAAGGGCCGCTGAGCTAGGGCCGTTTAAGTGGTTTTTGGTCTTTTGCACATAACTCGAGTAAATCTTTTCTGATTTTCATAAATTTTTTTTTTGTTTGAAAGATCTGAGCATGGCCGACAATTTATGGAGGAAACTTTTTTTAATTTGAGTCCTCGGACTTAGCTAGGGCACTAAAAACGAGTCTCTGGTAGGGCTCTATGTGTTTTTTGTACATAACTCGAGTAAATCTCTTCCGATTTTCAAAAACTTTTTTTTGTTTGAAAGATCTCGGCACGGCCGACAATTTATAGAATAATTTTTGCCTGTGCTTAGGGCTCAAGTGGGCCTCATGTCGGTCCTAAGGTCGGCCCTAACATAAACAAAATGTTTTTTGCTATGTTGCAGAGCAAATTGAAGGAAACATTTTTATCTATGGAAGTATGTTTCCGAGGCCTCTATTTAAAACCCTAGGTCAGTACTAAGGTCGGCCCTAGCCCAAAAAAATAGTTTTTTGCTATGTTGTAGACAAAATTGAGGAGAACATTTTTCTCTATTTGGAGGTCAATTTTGTGCGTTCGGAGCATTTTTTTACACCGTTACTTCGTACGGGTTTTTAAAAATTGCCCTACGGGCAATTTCCAATACAGTCTATAGTGAACGCAATATTCACTTAAATACGTTCCAGTCTTTTCGTAACATCAACTCTGTTTGCCGCATGTATTCCGATACGTACGGGTCCCTTCTATGTTTTTTAAATACAAACGGACAAAAAGTTCCGAACAATAAGTATTCAAGAATTGGGAAGAAAGAAATTGTCACACACATATCATTTCGTGTGATTACAACTGCGCGTCCGATAAAAACGATGTTTTTCCAGAGTAACTTTTGTTAAAAAAATTTGTCAACTTCAAAAAAGTGCCTCAATAGCTATATAAAATCATTGTTTTTTCATCTAGTAGTTGAGTTAATTTTTTGAGATTGCTTTTAACAAATTAGTCGCTAGAAGATAGGTTTGCACTTCAGCCAAGACACTTTGGTGCCCGAAATTCGAAAATGCTAAAATTAAGGAAGTAGTGAGCACATTACATTGACTATTTGTCACCTGGCTGCGTACTTGAGCCCTGAACTGTGAATTAAGAAGGCAGCCTGGTGCTGAACATCTGTTTTTAACAAAGAGTAGGCGGTAGTCAGAAATATACGTCACATAAGTTTCCACTCGGCACCAGGCTGCGTCCTTGAGCTATGAAACTTTGAATGCAGGGGGAGCAGCAGCCTGGTGCCGAATTGAAACTTATATTACGTATAGAACTTACTCCTGCCTCCACTCTGGTAAAAACGGATGTTCACCACCAGGCTGCCTTCTTTGATTCCAGCTTTAGGTCTCAAGTACATCCTGGTGGAGGAATACAAATACTGTATGGGACTTTTCTTCAAGGTATAGTATGAAAGTAACTGTCCTAGGCATACCCAGGCGTCATAATTTGGGTAGTTGTGAACTTGGTGCCGCAACGAATCGTCCATAGAATAATGAAAAATATATGACGTCACCCATATTCGACGAATTCTGTGTCCAATGTCAGACTCAGATATTTGTACAAATAATTCATCGAATTAGCACCAGAAGAAATCCTAATGGTAAAATGCCAGCTACTGTTAGGCGTGGAATTCACGTTAAGCATGTGGTCCAACAATGGCTGCCGGTAAAACACATTGGTAGGACGAACCGGAACTCTAACCCTTCTAGTTTCCGCACCTAGTACATCATAGATGGCACTAGGTTTGTGTGCAATTTACCAAAGACACAGCAAAAAACTTCGGCAACGAATAGATCTGTCCGACACCTCACTGCAAAAGAGTCGGTGCCTAGCGGAAAAATATTCAAATGTCTTTTTGACGTAGAAAGTGGGGCCATGACGAAATAATGGCGAAAATTTTAACTATAATTTTGCAATTTCCAGCAAAGAAAATCCTTCCATCTCTTTAAATAATTTTTGTCGATTAAAAAGAATCCTTATGAGCAAAAGCTCATAAAGAATTGCGTAGTAAATAAAAATTATCTAGCTTCTGACCCGGACGGGTTGTAACGGCGGATTTTTTATTATTAAATCAATAGTAAATCATATAGTAAATCCATTTGTGTAAGATAGCTGTAGCTGCGATCAAAAGATGCAACCAAATATGATGTACTGTAACAGAAAACTGTTAGTGTGATTTACAATCTCACAATTGACTCCCCCGATTTTGTCAATTAAGGTATATAATAATATTATTGGAATATAATATATAATATATAATATAATATATAATATATAATATAATATTGGATATAATAATAATATTGGAATATTTGTTTTTATTTTTTTCTTGCTTTCATTTTATTTTCTTAATAATATTTTACGAATTTATCTAAAAAAAAAAAACAAATTATGCGTCGATTTTTATCCGTTCTTCAATATAAAAATGGAAAAAATTTACAAAATTGAATTTTAAATTACATAAAAGGTATGTTATGCTTATCGTATGTTTCAATCAATTTATTGAAACCGATATTCGTTAATAAAAATTCAGCAGCTTAAAAAGAAATACGAAATTGATAATTTTCCAGTTTTTACTTTCCGCGAAAGTTCTTTTAGAGAAGAAGCAAAAGAAGAACCTAAGGGATGCAGAAAATATTTTGAAACTGATACAGTACAAATTCGATTATCCGACAAAAGAATTCTATTGATCGAAGTTGTACTGTATTTGCTTAACATAACCTCACCCGTGCTCCCAAACCGAACTCGGGAATATTCAGTTCTGTGTCGGAAGCGAGCCGTAACTGAACCTCTTTTGACTGAGATTCGTAATCGGTTTTCGAGTAAAAATGTCATAACTTAGAAATCGATTGGTTTTAATGATTTACATAACGAACGGGAAAAACTACAAAAAGTCAACAGATCTGTATTTTAGGATTCAGAGAGGGAGAAATGACTCCGGAAAATCATTGTACGGTGCAAAAAAGTCGAAAATCTTCCGGAAAAATCATTGAAAATCTTCCAAAAATCATTGTAAATCTTCCAAAAATCATTGGAAATCATTAAAAATCACTGAATTTTATGAAGTATATGATTTCAAAAATCAGCAAAAATCATTAAATGATTTCGAAAATCACCAAAATCATTAAATGATTTCAAAATTCACCAAAAATCATTAAATGATTTCAAAAATCATCGAAATTAAAAATCATGGTCACTCTTTTCGGGAGTCATTTCCCCTTTGTCTTCCATATCCCTAAGCTATTTCTCCAAAAGTTTAGAAACCGGATCGGAAATTTGAGTGAATTAACTATTTCTGAGGGTATATTATGTCATGCTTTCCTCTTATTTCATAAAACCGAGATCTCTCAACTATATAATTATCCTTCTCAAACACTAGAATTATGTCTTTCGTAATCTCAATAAATAAACAAACTTATGAGCCATCTTAGAGACAGCACAGAACTAATTTTGGGAAATTCCAATTTTAAAATTCATAAGAAATGCTTAAAAAATGTGAAAGAAATTAAAAAACTTTTTTTTTAAATAACTTTTGAAGAGAGTTTCCACAAATTGATGGCGTACTTTGTTACTTTCTGAAAATCTCTGAAACATCCAGCAATTATAGTTCGTTCATGGACTAGATGGATCCTCTGAACTACGCAGCCTTCAGAAATTTTCAACAAGTGAGGAGTGTATTTTCGGCTCGGGAGTCGAAGATGAAAAATATTAGAGAAAACGCTCTCTTTCAACACTCTATAGCGAGTACTTTATGGAAATATACTTTTCAATTTGACATCAGGCTGCGTACTTTGGACGGCACAAAGTAGGGGACCATGTTCCAGAAAATGACGTAATTTTAAATCAGGTGACGTTTCATTGGGTGGGGTATGTAGGGAGAGGTTGGGGACAGATGTCAAGCTATATGGGAAGGATCTACCGCCAATTCTTTTTTTTGTACCTGCCATCAGGGACCCTCCACGTACCCACCACAGAAAAACAAATTCCATAATTTTTATTTTGGAGGGTGGGGGCGACAACGCAACACAATTGGGGAAGTTCCCTTAACTTTACACACCCAATCTTCTTCTCACCACAAAACGGATTCATTAAAATCAGAAATTTTTTCCGAGCTTTTCCTTATTTGTCTCATTGTATACCCAATACAGATCACACAACATAACATTGTGGTTTAGAATTAAAGCGAACTCATTGTTCCGTTTAAATAATTCTATTCTGATTAATGAAAAAAATTTGGCGCCATTAGTCTCTCCTTAAGAATATGAATACGAAATTTTTTAGCAGCTGATGTAACACAACAAAAATAAGTTAACCACCGACACAAAGTCGATATTGATGAAGATGGCTAATTAACAGTTATTCAAAGAAAAAAATGCAAATCATCGGCTACATTGCAATCGTCTTATACTTTTTTCTACTTTTCTTCAAACTTTTTTTTTCTGATTCGCCAAATGAAGTAAATAACTTACCTAAAATATCAGAAACGTTTTGTTGCAAAAACCTCTTTATCCAATTAGTCTTTAGTATGTAATCCCAATGCAATGAAAATAATGTCTATACACAAATAATTTCTTTCTCAATACGAAACACTTAATTTTCAATTTATTGTACCATCTGATTAAAGCTACAAAATTTTCAAGCTAATTCAGTTGAAACGATTTCGTATCGATCAATGTTTTTATAATGCGCACACACAGGTTCACTAAACATAAAAAAATTTCTCATTCAACTGATAAAATTTCACTTTTGTTCAAGAAATAATTTACAGTTGAAGAAAGGCGCTGTTAAAACAAGTATATAATTTTATTAAATAAAAAGTTTCAATTGCTACAAATGAATTGAACAAAAGGTACGCAACAAAAACATATTTTTTTTATTTCATTGAACAAAAGTTTCATTTCTCGTTGATGAATAAGTCCGTTGACATTATCCTTTCTTATCAGTTATAGTCAGTGCCTCAAAACAACAAAATAAAATGTCTGTAATTTGTTTTTCGTCCTTGATCCTTGTCCATAATTACATATTTGTGATCCAAATAAGGACACTCACGAATCAATTTACCAGGCACCTTGAGTCGTTTAAAAATTTCGAAATTTTACCATTGGCGATTTCACAACGTTTTTTTTTTCTTCCAACGAAAAATACGTAAAATTATAGAGCGAAAAGAGATCGCGCGCTTAGCTTGTCGCACTTAGCACAACACACTTCAATATATTGAATAAGAAAAAGTCTTCAAAAAGGTGCGCCACCAAAACCATAGAGACTGTATTCCATCAAATGCTATTAAAACGGTGTGCACTCGACAGCTTTCGCGAGTATACTGAATACAAATCAAGTAGGAGGAGGTCGTTCAATCCTACCATCGAAGACCCATATGAAGATAGTGAATTTTTTTTTCAGTATATTTCGTACATACTCTCCTCGTGTGTATACTTTGGCTTATATTTTTATTTAATGATCATTGTAAGAAAGAGATCATTGCATATTAATATGCATGATCATACATTATGAGTTGCAAACGAAATTTCGTATGCGTTTTATGATCGAATGCATTGAATATGAATTCATTTTTTTTAAAGAAATTTTTGGATGAAACAAATTGTAAAAATGTACGTTGTCTAATAATTTGTTTTGTGCAAACGAAAGATAATAAAAAAAGACGTGCTTTTTCGGCTCGATTCAAAATAAATTCTGATTGTTATCAGAGTCACATCGGCTATATAGAATTCCGTTTTTTGAGTGTAGTGTGTTATGTTCGCAGCGTAATACGAAAATTTAAGTTCGAGAGCCGTTATATGAAAGAACGGAAAACCTATTGACATCAAAAAACAAACTAATTTTTCGACTATGTTTCCCGTCTATCGTTGCATTGAACTCTTTTTTGATTTTCTTCAATCTCACAAGATTGACTGCGTAGGTGAAGTAAAAGACAGTTGTAAAAGAAGTAAAATAAATTTGGTTTAAATCATCAAATCCGATTTAGCAAGCGCAAGTCGAAGCCAAGTGCTAAAGTCACATGAGTTATAAAAGGCTTCTGTATTTTCTGAAGATTTCTCACCATTTTTGAGAGGTTTTTTATGATTAGATCTGTACGAAGAACAAAGTTCTTCGAAAAAGGGTCTATTGCGTTTTACACGGAGTTTGTATTTCGACCCGGGAGTTGGTTACTTTTTCGTTTCGTGGTCCTTAGACACCAGGGCCTATTCCTGAAAATTCCTGAAAATTCCCGAAAATTCCCGAAAAATTCCCAAAAATTCCCAAAATTCCCGAAACGAAAATTCCCAAAAATTCCCGAAATTCCTGAAAATTCCCGAAAATTCCTGAAAATTCCCGAAAATCCTGAAAATTCCTGAAAATTCCCGAAAATTCAAAATTAAATTCCCGAAGATAGGCCCTGTTAGACACCGAATCTGCAAAAAAAATTTTGTTCGTCTGTCCGTCTGTCAACACGATAAATCAAGTAAAACTTGACCGATTTTCAAAATCTTTTTTTTCCCTGAAAGGTAATCGAAAGAGCTTTTATGGGATTTTGTACAAAACTCGAGTAAATCTTCTCGATTTTCAAAAAAAAATTTTTAATCGAAAGATAAAACAATTCCCTATAATTTATGGAAGAAATTTTTTGAATCTGAGCGCCTGGACTCAGTCAGGGCTGTAAAACTGAGTCTCTACATGGGCCCTACGTGTTTTTTGTGCATAACTCGAGTAAATCTTTTCCGATTTTCAAACGAATTCGATTTTTAAACGAAAAGTCTGAGAATGCCCAACAATTTATGGAAGAAAAATTTTGTTTACTTTGTGACGCTGGACCTAGCTAGATCCCTAAAGAGGCGGACCGACTAGGGCCCTACTTGCTTTTCATACATAAATTGAGTGAATTCCATCCGATTTTCTTGATTCTTTTTCTATTCGATATGTAATCAAAGCCTTAAGAGCGTCCAAAAAAAATTTGGGCCCGGGTCGAGCCTAAGACGGCGGCTAATGTTAGGGTGGATCGATCTCAACGTAGTACTTTGGAAAAATTCAAAAAATTTGAAAACTGTTAGAGGTAGAAGATCGGTGTCAAAGGGATAGTTGTTGGTTTCGGTGATGCGCATGTCACGATGCCTCCCAATATGGCCGCTAGTGTTAGGGTGGATCGATCTAGACAATATATTTTCCAAAAAATTTAGGCAAAGGCAAAGTTGTTGGTTTCGGTGTAATGCATGTCGCGGTGCCTGTCAATATGACCGCTTATGTTAGGGTGGATCGATCTAGGCAATATATTTTCGAAAAATTAAAACATTTCAAGTGATAGAAGATCGGTGTCAATGGCAAAATTTTTAAAAGTATGGGTCTGAAAAAAAATTTTACATTTTTTTGAAACTATTTTGATTTTTTTTATTTTGGGTGTTTCTCGAATATTTGGAGAGACTTTTCCATCGTTTCTTCGGACGGGTTTTTCAATATCGCCCTTTCGGCAATTTCCAATTCTATTCACTAAAATCAGGTTACGAAATGCCAATTGTAGCGTTGCGTAATTTATGAACGGCCCCTTAGATGTGAAACGAACAAGCGGCAGAACCTGGACATTTTTTTATGTCCCAGAGTTCGAATCGTTTCAGGTTTCGTTTCAAAAACCGTTTCAACCTCACACACACACTTGTAGCTTTCGTTTCAAAATCGTTTTCACCACAGCTACATACACGTGTAGGGTTTTTGAAACGAAACCTGAAACGATAACCAAATTCTTGTCAGACCAATTTGTCTTCTTGGGAGGTAGTTTTTCTGGCAGATAATTTGGTGTGGTTCAACGTTCGTGAAGAAAAAATTGGGTCAAATAACAAATAACTCCCATCTTTTAACACATGGAAAAGATAATTGTTGGAAGAGGTAGCAATAATTTAAATCGTTCAATTTTCACTAGAATCAAAGATAAAGTTCCGACGATGCAGAAATCCCATGTTGTCTACAAAATTCCATGTAGCTGCCCACTTTGCTACGTAGGTGAAACAAAAAACAGATTAGAAACTAGAGAAGATGCTCATCAATATAACATTGACGTAGAAAACAGAGCACACAATGTGCTTTGCAAACATGTTTTAGATTCCACACCCAAACATGAACCAAGATGGAACGATACTGAAATAATGTTTCAAGACCGGGACGTAAAATCCCGACAAATAAAAGAAATGATCGTCATAAAAAAGAATAGAAATAATATGAACTCAAAAACAGACACGTTGTTCTTATCAACGATATACAACGACTTATTAGGACTAGAATTGAACTAAAACCTTAAAGAGAATCCAACTCCAACGGAATATGTTAGTATGTGTCACCTTTGTTTACGTTCCTGTCTACCATTCCTAGTCAACTTGTGATGTTTATTGTGATAATTGTAGATTTATTTAATTAGCGAAGGTAAAGTAATGGAAAATATTGGTAAAATTATTAGATTTTGACAAAATTGGGCATAATTTTTCAGCCATTGATAATGCTGCCCGTTGAAGGCATGCGAAATATTTGGCAGAAGTAAAGTCATCTTTTTACATTGAGCTTCAGTGGTTTTCGTTCGAAAACAAAACAAATTACGTAAATTTCTGTAGTAGAAAGCTACTCTCATTCAAGTGATAATCAACAATGCAACTTCTTCTTTATAAGACTTTTATTTTATCCACTGTTGGATGCGGGTATTTAGCCATTGAAACACCACGCTGGCCAGTGCGGGTTGGTGAGTGGACCACATGCTTAACGTGAATTCCGAACCACGCCTATATGTTGCAGCTACATATAGGATTTTTTATCTGGTGTTAATTATATCTACGCCTTAAGATAGGCTCAGATATCTGTAATTAAGGAAGTCCTTTGGAAATTGGATGGACGCTCTCAACACTGCGAAGCAAAATGGGAGTCAGAGGGATGGAGTTGGGTCATGGGTTTATTTGGCAAAAGTGGATGATTTCCTATAATGTAAAACCTTATATGTTCACTTTTGCAAATTTTTTCGTAATTAAGAAAGTCCTTTGGAAATTGGATGGACGCTCTAAACACTGCAAAACGAAATGGGAGTCAGAGGGATCGAGTTGGGGAAAGCCAAAAGCGTGCGTATGTATTAGCAGTGCAGTGCTGGTTAAGTCGTTGCGCTCATATTTCTCTTAGATACACATCGTAATAGATTTAGTTGATTATCTCAACCATAAGAAATTGTTCTGAAGATAAACAAATATATTTAATCATGGTAAATTGATTGATTGATTTTTTTATTGCTGATTGGTCATCCAAAGACCATGATCGGTGCTCCCTTCTACTACCAGGTCGAAACTCGACTGGTTACAAACGTCGTGGTAAACGCATAAGACCCCTTTTCGAAGAACTTCGTTCTTCGTAATAATAATAATCCGCCGTTACAATCCGCCCGGGTCAGAGGCTAGATCATTTTTATTTACTAGTTCCGCAATTTTTTGTGAGCTTTTAATCTTAGAGATCCTTTCGTCACCGAAGTTTTCACTGCGTCAGTGGTAAATTGCACACAAACCTAGTGCCATGTATGATGTACTAGGGCGGAAACTAGTAGGGCTTAGAATGCCGGCTTACTTCATGTGCTTAACGGCAGGCATTTGGACCACATGCTTAGCGTGAATTCCGAACCACGCCTAACGGTAGCTAGCATTTTACCATTAGGATTTCTTCTGGTGCTAATTGTATCTCCGCCTAAAGTAAAACTCAGGAATTTGTACACAGAATTCATCGTACATGGGTGACGTCATGTATGTCATTCTTCTATATACGGTTCGTTATGGGCACCAAACACCACAACTACCCACATTTGTAAGCTTGGGTATGATAAGGAACGACACTATCATGCTACAAGTTGAAGAAAAATCCTATAAAGAATTTTGTCCTCGCCGGGATTGAACCTGGATATTCTTGGTGGAAAGCCAGTACGTTACCACTGAGCTAACCCGTTCCCTAACAATGCAACAATCCCTGATAATTGCCCATGACTTCGCTATTTTTCGACACAACTTCGAATTTCGCTATAAATTTTTCACTTTTTGGTGGTTTATTAAGTAGTTAGAGCTACTTTATGTTTTCACCATTCCCTGTCCGTCCGTTCGTCTGTGTGTTGGCTGGCAGTACCTTTTTAATTTAGTAGCGACAAGGAGAGGGGGTGTTGTGGGGAAAAAATAAATAAAAATAATAATTGCCTTAACAACCCATGAAGGGTTACTAGTTTCGCTACTTTTGTGGTTCTACTGTTTGAGATCCTTTCATTACCGGAAAGTTTTTACTGTGCCAGTGGTAAGCTGTGCGACAAACTCAGTGACATCTATGAGATGTTTTTTTTATTAAAAACAGCCATTTTACCTGAGTAAGAATCGCATGGGGGCCTCCGTTCGGACCCATTGTGCTAATCTATAAGATGTACTAGGAACGAAACTAGTAGGAGTAGAATACCGGCAACTCCCAAGAATGCCTTTCACCGGTAAGCTGTACGATGGCGCTACACTCAACTTCACACGACTTGAACCGATTCAATAAGCTTTGTTTTATTTACAAATCTAACAATCGGAACAAATCCGTCTGCGGTTGAGTTTCGAACCAACGCACTAGCAACTCGATCTCATAGTAGCAAGCAGACGCGTTAACCACTACGCTATCGAGATGTTAAAAAAATAAAACTCGTAGCTATATGACATAGCTGATAAAGGTGCGAAAGAAGAGAATTCGTATTTTTCTGTTAACATTTAATGAGATGATTCCATTGTTAGGTAAAAATGCTAAATTAAGATTTTTCAGTAATTTTCAATTGTACGGGTCTGCCATGTGATGCAAAAAGAAAAAAAGAAATTAAATGAAATATTTATGAACTATTTGATTGTAAAAACAAACTGCAAATTGGTGATAATAATCAGAAAATTTGAAAGAACCTGTATGTTATCCACAATCTAAACGAAAATATTCGTTTGTGTAGAAACTTTTAACTTAAAAAAACCGTCTAAAATACTGAGCCTATGTGTGAATCGTGGGAACTGTGGGTTGAAGAAGACTTAAAACACACAAAAAGGTGAAGCAATAATTTGGTACCTGTACATAGTTAAAGTAAAAAATTGAGAAAATTCTCGTTTTGGTATAATTGCACCCATAGAAGTAATATTTTACTATGGCTGCTGTACCTTCGGCAGATTAAAGTCCACCCGCTTGCATCAACATTTAAAAGCCACTCACAATTCTTCATCCTACTTCCAATTGTTTAACAAAAATCGAAAAACTAAAAGTGCTGATTTCGTCGTTTACGACTCATCAGTACACCTTGTCTTAAGACCATGTGTATATCAGCAACGATGGCCATAGAATGATACTCAGACTATGTCAACTCGCCTTTTATACAATCCCAATCTTACGATTGGGTGCATGCCATTTCGTTTGAACAATTTGGAAGTAAAAGAATTGTGAGTTTGTTTCGGTTATTTTTGAATTTGGATTATTCTGCTAAGCAGATTACCACAATTCAACGACTATCGAAGATAGTATTTACGTTGAATATTTCGGCTCCAAGGGGCTAACCATACCCTCTGTGCAAAGAAGTACACAAACTTGCAATTGGAAGTAGGATGAAGAATTGTGAGTGGCTTTTAAATGTTGTACATAGTTGATTAAAACGATACTCGTATGACAGCACTTACTCCCATTTACTAGGCACCTACTTCATTGCGTAACCCATAAAAAACAAATGTTGCATTCGCAGTCGTTATTGTGGCGCTTTTAACCGAGGGGCAGATAATCGTAGAAAATCCTTTGTCAACCTGTCTGGAAAACCCCATACAAAAAAGAGAAAATCCTCGAAAATCCTCCCTCAGATATTAGAAATCCTTTGTCAATGAAACTTATGATTATCTGCCCCTCGCTTTTAACTTAAATCTTTCGCCTAATGTAATTTAACTTTTGCAACAGCTACTCAAAGCCTTTCATTCTAATGCTTGCATTGACTGATTTTTCAAATATTCGTGAGTGGTCTACAAACACCGAGAAAAACGCGGATCAAGGAAGTCAAAAAAAGAAAAACAATTAATTTTCTATTTTTGAACCATTTGCCTCACACACAAAACGCAAACGTCTAAACGACGAAATTAGCAATACAGTTAAAAACTGGTTACCGCATTAGCAGAACTTAAACAACATTTACATTTCAATTTACGAATCATTTGTAATGCAATACAACATAAAATCAAAAACAGCCAGCGCAGTGATCTTACCTTCGCTTTCCTCCATCGAATGGAAGGAAAAGTTTTAAGATAAAATTGAAAACCGTCAATTCACTTTCCCCTTTTGTGGTAGAGAGAATATTTACTTGTAGGTAGTTGTACAACTTACGCTATGCATTAGGGTGCCTCAATTCAACATATTTTAATTGCAACAGTCCAACTGTAGATAGAAAAATTGACTAAAATACCGGAGTGAAAATCGACACTGAACTTTCTTTCTTATTTTCGTCAACATTCAGAGCTTAAAGAATCGGCTAACAAAATTAAAATAGAAAAGTTTTTCATACAGTGACGTCAAATAACGTAAGAAATCGATAGTAAGATCAGCCAAAATATTCGTCTCTAAACTAGCTTGAATCCGAAGAGGCAGTCTGGTGTTAAATTCATATTTATGGAAATGTCAATTTACAGTTATACATTTCATTGGTCCCAATCGAAATTTTAACACAAACCTGCCTTCTTATAGCTCCAATAGAGAAAAAATATTAGTTAGCAACTAAGGAAGCAGGCTGGTTCACAACTACGCAAACGTTGTTTTGCACTAATACGGGCTTTTCAGTCCTTGAGTTAAAAGCTGCTGTCAAGTTGAGAATAAGTGAGATGCTACCTTACATTAACACCTATCATTGACACAAGCAGAATTTTGACACCAGCCTGCCCGCTTTATCAAATCCCAAGTAAAAGTCAAGGATTACCAGAGTTAAAACTCAGGGCGGCTCAAATAGAATTTTGACACCTGCCTGCCTTCTTATAGCTCCCATACTGATTTAGTATACTTTGAACCAGACCTCAAGCTGGCAGGCTGCTGTCAAATTGTTAACAATGAAAATTAGGACTAATAGTGACACCTTTCATTTGGGGTAGGCAGAATTTTGACACCATTATTTCTGTTTTTACATGGCCGAAAAAGTCAAACATGGTTCAGTCGAATGAGAACATCATCGCATCCAAAATCCAGTCAATGGCATGCACAGTTAGACAACTGGAAAAAAGCTCTCGAACGAAGTTTTTTGGAACTGGGCACTAGTCTTTGTCCTGTTTTTGGAGGAGAATGCTCACCTTGTTATCAACTTAAATGGTTAATAATAATAATAATAATCTGCCTTACAACCCATTAAGGGTTAGAGGCTAGATCATCATCATTTAAATGGTAAAGTCTATGAGAAAAATTTGCTAGAGGGAAACTTTTTGAACAATTCATCGGAATATCTACGAATGGGCTGTTCATGTACGCTAGCGATCAAAAACACCAAACAGGCATTACTGTTTGTCAGGTAAGTGTGTTAATCGAATGGCTTAGGGGTAATTTATCATATGCTTACGCTAAAAATAACGAAATTTAGATCCCCTACCCCAAGCAAGCTTGGTTTGAACGTTTTTTAAAATGCGTGGAGCCCACGGCTTTGTCTAAATTCCACTTCGCCCTTAAAAGCACGCTCCTTTCTTTGTGAATGGCCCATTATCACTATCAATAATATCTAGCTTTATAGGTCTGAATTAAAGTTGAAAAAATATAAATTAAGACACTATTTTCATTCCTTTTTAGCAGAAATAATTCCAAATCGGTCGTTCTTTTCGATTCAGGTGGTACATAAGAAAGTGCGCTGTTCATAAAAGTCATCATTCTGTGACCGAGTGTGCTGATATACTCATGGTCTAGTAGGCAAGGTGTACTGATGAGTCGTAAACGTCGAAATCAGCACTTTAGTTTGTTAAATCTTATGAAGACCCTTCGTTTGTCATAAAGGAATTATGAAGGGTACTGTAATGTTATATTCCTATTTTGTTATTCATAGTTTTTGTTCGTTATCTACTTTCATGTTAAATGAAACTAAAAAGCAAAAAACACGGATCGAAAGAAAAGATGGAAAACACTGTTTTCATTTATAATTTTTCAACTTTATATCTCGAGTACTTGGAGTCCAAAAAGTTGTTATACAACGTACATTCTCCGAATAAATCATACGACAAAAGCACTCGCCTACTTGTATGTCCGATGACTTAATTAAATCCCCTCTACATTTTCACTTATTCCAATCATTTTGTCGTTAATCTAAAATATGTGTCCTTCGAAAATGTATGTGTCTTGTTTTGATTTTATTGACACCGAATTGACCCACCCTAATATACTTTATATATTGCACGAGCATAAAAGAACATGTTGAGAACTAAGAGAAACATAAAACAAAAAGAGAGTGAAATGAATGTGCATATGAAAATGAAAACAAAAATAATAGCAAATCGTAAAAGATAATTTTATGAACTTCAGTGCAATTACAGCTACGAAGATAGCAATTACAATCATGTTTTATTGATCGCACTAATTAATGAGCTATTTCTGATATCAATTCAGGTGTCATTTGGAGATTTTAATGGGTCTGGTATGTTAGTTTACTGAAAGAAAAATTTCATTTGTTTGGTTTCAATGGCAAAAGACATTTCTAAGAATTCGATTTTTTTTTCTTCTCTCATTTATTGGGTGCACGTTTGCAATAAATTACATATTTATATGAAAATTGCTTACAAAATGAATGTTGGATACCATCAAGTTTATTGTCCCATGCTTCCCTCACATTTCGAATTTCTAAATGTTTTCGTTAAAAAAAAGTCAAAATCGAAATTTTATTGTAATTTTTAAGTTATAAAATATTATTATGGAATCCCAACTTATATAATTCTGATACCAAACATTTTAGCTCAGATATACGGAAAAATTGGCCAAAAAATTTGTAAATATAGAAAACCGGTTAAACATTATATCGTTCAAACCAGTTGTACGTTTTTAATTAAAACAATTTAATGTAATATCTTAAAAAGCCCACAAATTTGTATGTTTCTCAGTTCACATTTTGAATATTTTCGATTATGTGACGTATTGTAGTACTGAATGTGTATTTTTATATTACCTATAGCTGTTTAATAATTACTTTAGGATGACATGATGGCAATAAATAAAATGTTTATGATCATTCGATGTAAGAGATTGCGATGTTATGAGTCAAGTTTCAAAACGATTTCTAATTTGATTTGGAACATTGGATTTTTCGAATGCCTAACGACGGCGACGGCTGCATGCAGTGTAATGATTATATATTTTTAACAAAATACGCTCCCTTTATTATAAAAAAATTGTTGAATAACATATTAATAAACAAACAACTCATTTCTTAAAACATGTAGCCCATTGAGCCATGATGGCATGACATAAGAGCAAAACTATTTCAATGACAAGGAAAGCTTTCAAAGCTCCTGAAAGTACTTGACTGAATAGAGTTTTCTCAATAAACTTGTGTAATATTTTTTGTGGTGAATATGTTTTAATCCCAAATTTGCTTGTGACGAACTAATCTTTGAAAATTTTTGATACTTTTATGCACCTCCGTCGCACTTTGTCAGTTTACTGTTGTCAAATAAAACTCATATACAAAACATAACCAAAGACCCGTACGTATCAGAATAGATGTGGCAAAGAGAATAGATATGGCAAACAGAAGAGATGTTACAAAAAGACTCGAACGTATCTAAAGATCCAAACAAGCAAACAATTGAACGTTTTATGTTCTTTTATAACTGTAAGAGTTTCAAAGATCCATAGAAATTACCCAAGGTAATGTCAAAGGCCCTACCGAAGTACGTCTCAGACCATTCAAATCTAGAAAAGCTTATATCCAAGGACTAAGTCATTTTTCCCTAAAACCCTGAAACACGTATTATCTAAAATTTTATTGTCTACAACTTTGTCCTTGGAAGCAACTTTCTACCTCTCATAGTTCTGGAGATCTGGGTCATCCTGCCCAATTATGGAAGTGGCCATATACCAGGATTGGGCCATATTTCCCCAAAACCCTGAAACACGTGTTCGCTTAAATTTAATTCTCTACAACTTTGCCTTTGACAGTAAATCTCCATATTGCATAGTTAAGGAAATATAGACGAAAAACTGTTTTCGTATATGGCCAAGAATCTCAATTTCGTCCATTCCATTGGTCCCAGTGCCCAGACCCATGTACCGATTCCCACAAAAAAATTTTCCCAGTTTTGTGACATCAAATACTTGCATTTCGACACCAAAATGAGGAATTTCCGTGCTATACTTGCTGAGATATTTGCGAAAAAGTTTCACCGACCCTCGAAAAACCATGTTTTTGGTCACTTCCTCGACCATATCTCCGGAACCACTTGATCGATTTTGCTCATCTTCGAACTTGAATCATGGGAGGCATGTACCTTTCAGGGAAAAAAAAGATTAAGCTGATCGGTTGAGCCGTTTGGAAAGAAAAGTGGAGACGGACGGACAGACGGACGGACAGACGGACGGACATTTTTTTTTATTGCCGATTCGTCATCTCTAGACGATAATAGATGCATCCCCCCCACTCCCACCTCGATCTACCCCATGTTACAATAAAATTGTTTGTAGTAAACGTATAGGACATAGGACCTCTTGTACTTCGTACGGGTCCAAACAGTCCAAAGTAACGGATTAAAAATCCTTCCAATACACCTCGAATTCATACTTCCATGGACAAAAATGTCTCCTTAATTTTCTTTGCGTAATTCTCCTTCTATCCTTCTCTTAAGTTCACACCGAACTTCAACCTATTCGTTTCACAAAATATCATTTACGGTCGAGTCGCACAAGTTGCTTCCATTTGAACCCTACATCCCAAACCACAAATCCATTTTCTGCAGTTCTCAACTTTCAGTTCAAATAAGGGCTCTTTCAACTAGAGATGAGCGGGTCGACCTTTTTTCAAAACCCGACCCGACCCGGACCGAACCCGACCCGAAATTTTTTTTCGAAACCAGGGCTTATTATTAGTGAAACTCATGAAACATAGTTTTCCGAAGTTTCTCAAAGTTTCACGGAGTTTCACTAAGTTTCCCGAAGTTTCCAAAAGTTTCACTAAGTTTCCCGAAGTTTCAATAAGTTTCCGAAGTTTCCCAAACTTTCACTAAGTTTCCCGATGTTTCCCAAAGTTTCACGAAGTTTCCCGAAATTTCAACAAGTTTCACTAATAATAGGCACTGTTTGAAACCAGAAACCCGCTACCCGAACTGTTTCGAAACCCGACCCGGACCGAACCCGAACGATAAAATCTTTCCAAACCCGAAACCAGCTACTCGAACTGTTTCGATACAAGACCCGGACCGACCCTGACACGATTGAATTAATGTGAGATGAATGTCAAAATTAGATAATCATTTTTAGAAACATCGGGAAAAATTTCTATTTAAAATGTCATTGCTGTAAAGCTGTAAGACAAAATGTTAGCTTTGAGTTTCCCAATACAGGGAAATTAATTGTCACTTTCAATTTAAAGTTAATTGTCAGTTACAATGGTTACAATCGACAATTAGCTTGAAAATCGTCAGAAAACTTATCCTTTTTCTTCTCGTTTTCACTCAATATCAATTGATTCTTATACAAAATACTTTCTAACTCATCGAACTTAAAACATAGGGCAAACACTTCGTCAAAAGATTAGCAATCATCAGTCTGCGCATAATGTCACACATAGAAACAAGCAACCAGAGTGCTCTACTAAAATTAATTTGGCTCTATCAACAATCTAGTACTAACTGAAAGCCTAGAGTGATGTGAGACGAGTTTATTAAATATGAAATTTACATGAGCGTTGCAAAATATGAAAATTAAATAAAACACCGGGACCCGAAAAAAATGATACGGAAACCCAACCCAACCCGAGCCGAACCCGACCTGACCCAAGCCCGATCCGAACCCGACCTGACCCAAACCCGATCCGAGCCCGACTCGGTTGAAATTTTCGAAACCCGAAACCCGTGAACCCGATAAAACAATTCGGGTTCGGGTTCGGGCGACCCGCTCATCTCTACTCTCAACGCTTATTTCCTGATGTATGGCTAAAAAGTTTCGCCGACCCTCAAAAACCCAGTTTTTTGACTGTTTCGTTCAACTTCGAACCTATGAAGAAAGAAAAAAAAAATGGTGTTGACAGATGGATGGACAGACGAACGGCCAATTTTTTGTTGCTGATTTGCTCCTGGCCCGGACTGATCTAATGGGCGATCGGGGCATTCCCCGATGGGCCTTTTGCTTTGCAACATTTGTTAGAATGCAAACACAAAACTTAAAGAGTGATTTCATGAAATCTTCGAACGATTTGTATGAATCTCATATACATCACGTTTCCAATTCTTCCAGCCGTAGTCTATAATGACTTTCTGTACTTTTCTTAGAATGTGTAATATTAGCTTCAAAAAGTGCTTTAAAAATACGAAACTTGTAAATGAAGCGTAAAAATGATTAGCGAACCTCGTTACTAGTAAATTATTGGCGAAAAATTTTAGTTCGCAGTTGGGAAATGTGTCGCATGCTGGTTTCTGTTGAATTTTGACTTGGTTGGGTCCGCTCAGCTCGCAATCTTACGACAATACTAATATGAAGTAATGAAGTATAACAAAAAAGTACCACCCAGGCTCATGTTTTGTTTGAGAGTAGGATTTTTAACAATTATTATGGGTGGATGGCGCTAGAACTTTCCAAAAGTTTCGAAAAAACAGTAATTTTTGTGAAGGATCTGGAAGTCACAAATAGCTGAGGATAACCCTCCTAATCCCTCCCAATTCTAGAAGTGGTCATATCCCAGGATTGGGGCATTTTTACCCAAAAACCTGAGACACGCGTTCGCTAAAATTTTATTCTCTACAATTCTACAATCTCCGGAACCACTTAATCGATTTTGCTCATCTTCGAACTTGAATCATGGGAGGCATGTATCTTTCAGGGTGATCGGTTGATCCGTTTGGAAAAAAAGTGGAGACGAACAGAGTGACAGACGGACATTTTTTTTATTGCTGATTCGTCATATTTAGACGATAATAAATGTATACCCCCAACTCCCACCTCGATCTACCCCATGTTACATTAAAAT
Source organism: Pseudolycoriella hygida (assembly GCA_029228625.1). Lineage (NCBI taxonomy): Eukaryota > Metazoa > Arthropoda > Insecta > Diptera > Sciaridae > Pseudolycoriella > Pseudolycoriella hygida. Next base: position 50,743,613 of record CM055404.1, on the reverse strand, counting down.
TGTTTGTAGTAAACGTAAAGGACCTTTGTACTTCGTACGGGTAATTTAGGACTGATTATAAGACTGTAATAAACGAGATAAGAGCTGTGATTATTTGTCTAAGTGCTGTGCAGATTTATTTTCTTTCTGTTCCATTCATTTATGAAACAAAAGGGTTGTAGTCAAATAAAATGCCAGTCCACGATTTGACTCAGCAAATAATGGTGCAATTACTCTACTACTCTACTCCTTACACTACACACTGGCATTTTATTTGATCAAAATCCATCACGTCGAAATTTAACTATTTTTACTATAGGTGCAAGATAGAGATGAGCGGGTCGACCATTTTTCGAAACTCGACCCGATAAAATTTTTCGAAACCCGAAACCCGAATTGTTTCTAAACCCGACCCAGACCGAACCCGACCCGATTAAAATTTTCGAAACCCGAAACCCGAACTGTTTCAAAACCCGACCTGGACCAAACCAGACACTCAAGTTTTTCGAATCCCGAAACTCAAACTGTTTCAAAACCCGACCAGGACCAAACCAGACAATCAAGTTTTTCGAAACTCACAACCCAAATTACTTCGAAACAAAAATTATTTCAAGGCCCGACGTCTGCATTCTCCACGGACTTTAGACTAAAACAAAATTGGTGTAATGTAAGATGATAAAATTTAGACGAGTTTTGTAAAATATAAAAAGTCAATAAAGGATTGGGACCCGAATAAAATGATGCAACAACCCGACCCGGACCAAACCCGACCCGATTAAAATTTTCGAAACCCATGAACCCGAAAAAAACGATTCGGGTTCGGGTTCGGGTCGGGTTTTTCGAAGTTTCGGGCAACCCGCTCATCTCTAGTGCAAGAGTGTGTTGGTGTAAAGTAATGAACATATTACCGGACAGGTTCTGTATAATTGAGAACAAATATTACTTAAATCAAACGTCAAGTATATAACTCGATGTGTACTAACACTCGGGCAACCTCTCGTGTACGGCTCGTTATATACTTCATAGTATTGCAAATTTTTGTTGACAACTGATATTTATGTTAGAAATTTCAAACCTCTATACTTTGGGCGCGTAAAGCAATTGTCCGATAAGTTTTATTAGTGAATCGTTAGAAGATTAATGACAACTTTCACCATATCGTTCAACAATCTGCTTTCGTTTTTGAAATTTTGACACGAAATTATAAAAAAAAAATCTTTTGGCTTTATGTGTTTTTTAACAATTTTTCCTAAAATAAACCGTTTTTTACTAATTTGACACATAAATATTGATCACTTCAATAAATTATCAAGGCTGCCACGCTATTGCGAAATAGCGCAAAATAGCGATAGCGATAGCGTTTCCATTTGTCAAATAGCGACAGCGATAGCGACTTTTTCGTTAGTTTCACGCTATCGCTATCGCTATTTTTCATATGTTGAATATTACAAATTTCTTCGTTCTGCTATGGAAAAATCATTAGGAAACATTCCCGGAAGACACTACCTGCGTGTTTATAAGCAAAGGTATATTGCTTATATCGAAATGAGACCTTTCGAAGGTCCTCATCTGTCTCATTAATTGATTTCCACAGTGAGCATTCTCTATTTTAAGTGAACACTTAATCACCAAAGAACTTGAAATGAGACCACTCAACAGTCCTCATCGGTCTCAGTAATAGTTTTTTAAATTAAAATATAAAAATATGAGAAGAAAAGAGGTGACCTCAAAAGTCTCAACACTTTCAATGCATCGAAATTATCTAAAATGAGAAGTCCTCAACGTGTACTTTAACTGAACTTAATTTTTTAATGGATCAAAATAAGGATTTTTTTAGACCAAGAAATACATAAACTTGAGACCAATGCGAGGTCTTTTTTTAGTTTCATTTGAGACTTTTTTCTTACTTGGGTGGTGTTAAGCTTAATTATTCTAAAATATGTAGTTGGTTTATACGAACCTCGACACGTTTTTTTTATTTCTATATTTCAACTTATTATATTATTTAAGCCAAACATCCATCTTAACAAAGTGTAACATCGAGTCCTAAGTCAATAAAATGAAGTATTTTTATTCAGGTACCTTGGCTCAACATACAATAGTGAAATAGCGCGAATTTCGCTATCGCTATCGCTATTTCGCTATAGCGATAGCGACGCTATCGCTATTGAATTTTGAATAGCGATAGCGATAGCGACGCTATTTTTTTTCAATAGCGTGGCAGCCTTGTAAATTATAAAACGGTCTTGCACGTGCTTCAGGAGTTTCGTCAAAAGTAAACGTGATTTTTTCAAACAAATACAATCAAAACGTAAAATCACTCACCTCCTATCGCGCCTCCGTTTGTATGTTCCAGATTTGGATTTAAGCGTACGATACACTGACATCACCATTTTTTGCTAGTATCCGTTTTTAGTGTATCCTTAGGTGAAATTGATTTGGAACCAAATTGAATTCTGACTAATTTTTCACTTATTTCACCAAAATGATTCACTTCACAGTTTTATCATATTGAGGTATTTATTCACTGGCATTTAATAAAAAAAAATCAATTTTTTTAAGAAATCCGGGCCAAACATACACCAATAATTTGACCTTAGCACATCAATTCACAAAAAAATGTTATAATTTATTTCGCTTGTATTCACTCGTTGCATAATTATTTTTCCTTGAAGTTTCAATAAATTTTGTTATAAAACACTAAAACAGAAACATATTTCTTTAATGCAGAAATTAAAATATCGATTTCGCTGTAATAACTGTTCAAGTACGTAAAATAAACAAATTCTTTTTTTTTCAGTTGCAATACTTTGAATATTTAATTAATTTCAATTGAAAATCCAATTATTATTAGATATTTTTCCTATCCGCGCACCGTTGAGCTGATTAATTGAACATTTTTTTTTGGCTTGTACTTAAAATTTTATTTTCGTTTTTTGTTGTAAATAGAGATTTATTTGAATTTTATCCAATTATATGGAAAATATGAAATTGAATCGGTAATGGATGATAACAACCACTGGTCGGTAAACACACGGTAAACAAAACTTTCTAAATAATATTTAAATTTTCAACTTAATTTTTAAAATAAATCATGTGTTGAAAATTTGACAGCCTAGTCGATAAATTAACATAATAATTTGCAAGATTTATTGACATAGGAGTGTTTTCCAAAACTCCAAACTAAGTAAACAGAATCCGCTTGACATAATGCAAAAATTTAAAAAAATAGGAATACACAAATAGGTTTACGTCATCTTATTCAAAATCCACACGTATAGTGCGGCGTCGGCTTAAGTCAATGCATAAAAAATTTCATGACGAAATTCATAATATATGAAACGACCAAAATTGGTGATTTCGATAAAATATAACGTCGCACTAAACGAGCGGATTTCTTAGTAACTTTCCTAGGTTTAAATACGATATTGCATAAAAGCCCCTTCAATTCCTTGAAAATTTCTGAAACCCATTTATTTTTACGTTCTGCAACGATCTTTTAGGGCGATAGTGATGTATCAAATGACAAAGTTAACTTCATATTACATACAACATGACTCAAGTCATAACACATATCGTCGTTTCCATTCGTAACCAAAGGGGGTGGCAGTCTTTTGTTTTTATTTGTGCAAGTAACAGTCAACGTGAAGTTAGCAACCGAAGCTAACTTCATAGCAAACAAAATCAGCTGATTATTGAAACTTTCAATGAAGTCAGCTGATTTTTGTAAATTTATTAATGAAAACATAACCAAAGACCCGTACGTATTAGAATAGATGTGGCAAACAGAGTAGATGTGGCAAAGAGATTCGAACGTATCTAAATATACAAATAAGCAAACAATCCAACGTTTTCTGTTCTTTTATAACTGTAAGAATTTCAAAGATAGATAGAAATTACCCAAGGTAATGTAAAAGGCCCTACCGAAGTACGTCTCAGACCATTCAAATCTAGAAAAGCTTATATCAAAGGACTAAGTCATTTTCCCCTAAAACCATTCTCTACAACTCTGCCTTTGGAAGTAACTTTTTTCCTCTCATAATTTTGGAGATTCGGGTCATCCTGCCCAATTATGGAAGTGGCCATATACCAGGATTGGGCCATATTTCACCAAAATCCTGAAACACGTGTTCGCTTATATTTAATTCTCTACAACTTCGCCTTTAGAACCAACTTTCTAACTCTCATAGTTCTGGAGATCTGGGTTATCCTGCCCAATTATGGAAGTGGCCATATACCAGGATTGGGCCATATTTCCCCAAAACCCTGAAACACGTGTTCCCTTAAATTTAATTCTCTACAACTTCGCCTTTGGAACCAACTTTCTAACTCTCACAGTTCTGGAAATCCGGGTCATCCTGCCCAATTATTATTGAAGTGGCCATATACCAGGATTGGGCCATATTTCCCCAAAACCCTGAGACACGTGTTCGCTAAAATTTGATTCTCTACAACTTTGCCTTTGAAAGTAAATCTCTGTATTGCGTTTTAAGCAAATACTGAAAAAAAACTATCTCTTATCATTTTGGGCAGAGAAATTTATTTTCGCCCATTCCATGGCTCCCACCCAAACCCCTGACCCGATTCCAACAAAAAAAAAAAATTCCCCAGTTTTTTGGTATCAAATGCTTTCATTTGACACCAAATTGAGCAATTTCCGTGCTTTACTTGCTGAGATATTTGCGAAAAAGTTTCACCGACCCTCGAAAAACCATGTTTTTGGTCACTTCCTCGACCATATCTCCGGAACCACTTGATCGATTTTGCTCATCTTCGAACTTGAATCATGGGAGGCATGTACCTTTCAGGGAAAAAAAGTTTAGGCTGATCGGTTGAGCCGTTTGGAAAAAAAGTGGAGACGGACGGACAGACGGACAGACGTAGAGACGGACATTTTTTTTATTGCTGATTCGTCATATTTAGACGATAATAGATGCATCCCCCCAACTCCCACCTCGATCTACCCCTTGTTACAATAAAATTGTTTGTAGTAAACGTATAGGACCTTTGTAATTCGTACGGGTCCAATCAGCTGATTTTGTTTGCAATAAAGTTAGATTCGGTCGCAACTGCAGCTAACTTCACGTTGAGTTTTGCTTGCACAAATAAACACAAAGGACTGCCACCCCCTGGGGGTGACAGTCCTCTGTTCTGAACCGTGCCAATGCTATTCAGAGTAAAGTTAGCTGCAGTTTCAATCGTAGCTAACTTCATTACAAACAAATCAGCTGATTTTTGGAATTTGTCAATGAAGTCAGCTGATTTTGGTAAATTTGTGAATGAGATCAGCTGATTTGTTTGTAATGAAGTTAGCTACGATCCGAACTGCAGCTAACTTCACTCACTGCACAGTTCAGACAAAGCATTTGCAAGTTTCAGAATCAGGAAGGAAAGAAGGAATGTCACCCCCCTGTTCGTAAAGGATGTAAGTACAACTGTCAACTTTTGACAGCTGTCAGATTTGAATTTCGGCACCAACTTTTATCCTTAAAATTCTTTATATTTATCTCAGTGTCCGGAACCACTTTTAAAACTTCGAGCCAAAATTCGAATTTGACAGCTGCCACAAGTTGAGAGTTGTACTTACATCCTTTACGAATGGAAACGAAGATATCGATTCTATAAACTCTTAGCAGATTTTAACTTAATAAAAATCGAGCTTTGAGTTCGATAGACGTATCATTCCCCAATTAAGATTTCGGACCTCGTAAAAATTCGGACTCATAGGAAAGACCCAACTTCTCTTGGGGTCTGTTGACATAGATACTCTTTGTCCACTACATGGAGTTCGTGAAAAAATGTTACAATTTCAATCTGAATAAAAAATGAGATAAAACAGTCGACCTAATTCTCTACATTGGGTATTTGTACAGAAGGTAAGGAAATTCGTCATTTCGTGTACCCTGCAACCCTGCTTTTTTTTGGAATAATTCACACTCAACTACCTTCAACACATTCCAATTTATAAGAATGAAGACATTATCAGATTTGTTACAACAAAAAAGAATATTTTTTATGAAACACTTAAACAGGTGCGCCGAAAATGCTAACATATCAATCGTCAAATGACATATTATACTTCATCTATTAGTTGATGACCTTAGTGCCATGTTTCGATGGTAATGATTGACTCTATAGCGAAATGTACAACGGTTTGAATGCCATAAAAATAGTTCTTCATCTATCATGTTTCATGAATCGAAAAAAAAACAATTCTGTAGAAGAAAGGAATTTGAAGAGCTGGTAAATGAGTGAGAAAGAAAATCTTGGAAACAAAAATTCTGTTTGAAACTTTTCACTAAAATGTTAATATTGACAATTTATAGCTTTTGCACCCAGTTGATTGTCCTTTACTTAAGCGATTATCGTAATAATTTTTATTGGCACATTAAATAATTCTTTGAAGGTCTCACGATATCCAATCGACGCCGAACAGCTTAGGTTTAAATCAACATTTTAATATTTAACAGAATTTATTAAACAATTTTATGAATAAGTCAAATATGCACCGTGTACCAACAAATAAACAAAATAAAGCCCTTCAATTTCTCATCATAGACACAACACCATAAAGCGATTTTATTTTATTTATTTAACACTTGAAAGAACCCTTTTCCATGAAAATGCATTTTCAATTATATTTACGCACAACGAAATATCACATTGCCATAAATTTCGATCACACGAGCAATAAAACTTCAATCCTCGACGGTTCAAGTAAAACAAAATACCATACCGCAAAAGATAAATGTTTGGAATCATTCAACGGTATTATAAAAATACATAAAAACAACGAAAAACGCAAAAATGATGTTCGTTTAATGAAACAATAACACCTTGGCGTTGTGTAAAAATTTAAAGTATACGATCGCTGGTATTTCTTCTTTCATTCGTTAACGCGTTACCAACCTCAACATTTAACAAAAATCATGCACTCAGAATAAGCGCACTCGATTTCACAGAATAACATTTGCTCGAGTATGAATTTAATAATATTTTATTCATAGGTTTTTTTCAAAATAAAAAAAAAATTCACGATGAATCGACAGGTTGGTAGAGGGAGGCGAAAAATGTATTGTTTTTTTCTTAAAATAATTTCAATTAAAGAAAATTCACTCCAATTTTCGATTTCATTCAATTTCAGAAGGCCGGTTAGGACTAACCCGTTCATGGTTCATAAAAGTTGTTGAACGTTGACAATATTTCAATATGTAATAAATAAAAGTGAAAGTTAACTGCCGTCCGAAAAAAACAGGTATTTTAACCAAAGTACGCTTCAATGTATGATGTCACTTTTATATCATATTTGAATGTGGTCATCATTCCATAATATTGACTGGAAGGTACAATTATTATAAAAACCCGTACGTTCCCGGATCGTTCCAGATTTTGTGTCCCAAAAATCGTTTTCACCACACACACACTTGTTGCTCGCGTGTCAAAAATCGTTTCCACCACGCTCAACATCTTATACATAGCTGTGGTGAAAACGATTTTCGTCTCAAATTAATTTTAGACTGCGACTTATTTGTCTACAGAAATTAGTCAAGGTAATGTCGAAAACCTTCCTGAAGTATGTCTTATGAAATCGACCTCTGAGAGTCATAACTCTATGAGCAAAAATGTTCTCCTCAACTTCCTTCAAAACACATAAGACATTAAATCTAAGTCGAGGCACACGCTGTTTTTCTCATCTTTTCTCTCTCTAACCTCGACCTAACTCATGTAACGCACTCCGTGGTGAACCTCTGAGACCGCCTCATAACTTCGTACGAGTCCAAAAATCAACAGCTTTCGATAAAATGTTTCTTACCAGTTTTTAACCGTCAATTATTAATAATTACATGACCTGCTTGTCAAGCCTACCTTAACTGTGGTATATGGAGCTTCATAGAGTAAATTTAGAGCAGAAGGGGAGTGAAGTCAAATGTTTTAAGATCGACTTTTTATTGTTGTACACGAAAGATGTTTACCTAAACCTTTCTTGGATTGATATGATTAGAAGTGTGTGTCGCCGTGGATCAAGTGACGGGCCGTAATATAAATTTTCGAATTTTCGGCATACTTTCGGTGAAAACTTTCGTGAAAAAGATATAATGTCGTGTTGGGGGCTCTGCCCCGTCGCTCCCGCGCCTTTTTACTTTTTCATCATGTTCACGGCCAGATAAAGCAATTATTTTTCACAAAACTATTCACAAAATTCATACCCTCGTATACTGTGCCAAGGAGATGGCTTGTTCGCTCAGAGAAAATCCCCTAACTTCTAAATCTGATTTAATTGAGTTTATAATGTTTCTCCTTGGAGTACCCCTAGGGCCCACACTCGGGACCTGAATATTCAATAGCCTCTTTGGCAGTCTGTTACTACTGAACGTGCCCGTACCATCGCAAACGACTAGTCCTTGCCGCCTCTTCCGCTGACATACAATTATATAATAATCCGCCGTTACGACCCGTCCGGGTCAGAGACTAGATCATTTTTTATTTACTAGTCACGAATTTTTTTTTGAGCTTTCGCTCATATGGATTCTTCTTAGGCATCCTTTCGTTACGGAAGTTTTTTTTACTGTGTCAGTGGTAAATTACACACAAATCTAGTGCCATCTATGATGTTCTATATGCGGAAACTACTGGGGCTTAGAATGCCGCTTCACCCCTTCAATGTGTTTTACCGGCAGACATTTTTGGACCACATGCTTATCGTGAATTCCCAACCACGCCTAACGGTAGCTAGGATTTTACCATTAGGATTTCTTCTGGTGCTGATTATACGTCCGTCTAAAGTTAGACTCAAATATTTGTACACAGAATTCATCCAATATGGGTGACGTCGCGTCATATTTGTCATTCTTCTGTGTACGATTCGTTGCAGCACCAAATATACAACTACCCAAATTGTAAAGCCTGGGTGTGTCTAGGAACGTTACTTTCATGCTATACATTGAAGAAAAATCCTATAGAGAATTTGACCCCAGTACGTGCTAGAGATGAGCGGGTTGCCCGAAACTTCGAAAAACCCGACCCGAACAGTTCGGGTTTCGGGTTTCGAAAAATTTTATCGGGTCGGGTTCGGTTCGGGTCGGGTTGTTGTATCATTTTATTCGGATCCCGATCCTTTATTGACTTTTTATATTTAACAAAACTCGTCTAAATTTTATCATCTTACATTACACGAATTTTGTTTTAGTCTAAGGTCTCTGAAGAATGCAGACGTCGGGCCTTGAAATAATTTTTGTTTCGAAGTAATTTGGGTTGTGAGTTTCGAAAAATTTGAGTTTCTGGTTCGGTCCGGGTCGGGTTTTGAAACAGTTGGGGTTTCGGGTTTCGAAAAATTTTATCGGGTCGGGTTCGGTCCGGGTCGGGTTTTCAAACAGTTCGGGTTTCGGGTTTCGAAAAATTTTATCGGGTCGGGTTCGGTCCGGGTCGGGTTTCGAAAAATGGTCGACCCGCTCATCTCTAGTATGTGCCAGTACGTTACCACTGAGCTAACCCATTCCTTCCGCTGATATAACTCCTAAATTTTTCCTGATGTCGTCGTTGCTGATATGATTGTCCCACGTCCCACTGTTCCCTCCGATTCACTCCTTTGCTATTTTCCTGAGAACCTTAAAATCATAAACCTCCAGCCACTTTTGTGCCGCTACTTACAATCGATCCAAATGAAAAATTATACAAAACTTGCGATTTGTGGGTTCTGCGAGTTCTTTGAGATCTAAAACCCACACCCAGTTTTAGTATTGTCGCTTTTGGCTTTTGCTAAATGTATATCGATAATGCAGTTTCATTGAGTTCGTTAATTGGCGCATTTTTTTTTTTGTAAAATTCAAACGTTCTCTGACTTAAAATTTTTGCACATTTGTTTGATGACTCTGTTGTTAGCAAATTTCGGAATAGATCGATATTTGTTTCTTCGCATTATTTTTTATTTAATGTTGGATTTAGAAATTACTTCAACAATTTGAATTTTCTTGCAAATGTAGTTTTTTGTTTAATTTTGTAAATTTCCTAAAAGCTTAATTTTGCAGAAAGTTCGATTATTTCGGGGATTTGCATATCTTATAAAACTCCAATTTTCTTAGAGAGTCTAATTCTTTTGAAATTTTTAATTTTTTTGATAATTTGAAATTTTTCTAGAAATTTATATTTTCCTGTAATTTTGGGATTTCCTTGAAATATTTATTTTCACAAAAATTTATATTTGGAGAAAGAATTGGGATTTTTCAAAAATTTGAGTTTTCTTGATAATTTTGAATTTTCACAAAAACTTTAAATTTCTTGAAAATTCAATTTATTTTTGAAATAACCGTACGGGTCAACCGTATCTTGATTTTCATCATCTTTATCTACATTATCATCCATTGTTTTGATTGACGGCTTTGACAGTAGCAGTACTTCAGCATATTTTTTAAAATTTTAGATTTTCTACTTAAGTATCTCACAAATTATTGTTTTACTTCAGTTAAAACAATTTCAATTGTGATTACGTTTTGATCATTTGTTGTGCTGTGTTTAATTGTGGAGTTTTGAATCTTTTTTTAATAAATAGTTTGGTGTATCTATCAAAAAATCACTAATTTCTATCGTGTGAAAAGTGTTTTAAAACATCCAGCTTCTGCAAGCATTATTTCGCTTTCCTCTAGTGGATTTTCGAGAATCTTGCTTTTATTAGAAGCGTTTATCTATTTAGAAAAAGTTGTAAAATTTTGTGAAGTTTCGAATTAACTTTTCTAATAAAAAAATGTAATTTAATTTGTGATCATCACGGGAATCTTCCGATTTGTATTTTTGTTGACAAATGACATGACATGGCCAATTTGTTTACATACATTCGTCCAAAAGCGGCAACACCGAATTGGAATTTATTCATTGTGTTTTAAACCCACAAAAATAACTCTCGAAAGACATAATCGTATAATTTCGAGATTGGAAAGATTGTAATTCCTTTTTATTTATTTATTCCAATGACTTTTTCGAAATACAAAAAGACAAATATATGCACAAAAATTATTATACAAAAAGACAGTCCAAACACAGTCGTTTCACAAATCTATTGCCAAATTTTCCAGCCAGTTGCGAGCATTTTCAGTTGTGGCATGAATATCAAAAATATTGCCGCTGAAACGATCAATCGAAACAATGTTCGACGATGTGGTTCATGGTTTGTACCTCGCCACATTGACAGAGAAGCGATTCTACGAAGTGCCATCAGTGGAGAAGAAAAGCGCAGTTTCTCTGGTCGGTACGTATTCTATTGAGTCTGATCCAAGAGCGACGCGGTAAATCTGATCCATTGACCAATTCTGTTGGATCAGTAATCAAATGTTTATTGCTTTTTATTGAACGCATGCGACCTCAACTGACTGGCCACTGCATTTCCCATTTCCCTTTCGTCAGATTCCCTAATTAACTTGCCATCCTCTGAGAAAATGCATCCAACTGATCCCCATTTGCCGACACGCATAACCTTTGTTTTGGATGTTAAGTCATAAGTAGAAACCGAAAATTAGGAAAACACATAATTTGCCAAAAATAAGGAAAAACAAAAATCAAAAAAAACTAAAATTAGGAAAAACAAAAATTAGGAATGAATTAAATTAGGAAAACCCAAAATTACGAATAAGGCAAGCAGGAAAAACCAAAATCAGGAAAATAATTTTTGAGAGAATGCGCCGCAGGCCGTGATAAATCCTGGAAAATAAAAAAGCGGGGTCGAGGGGCAGCAGCCCCCGCGTAGGGGAGGTCAAGGGGGGAATATCTCCCCTTGCGGGGCTAAGGGGCAGTGTCCCTAGCGGGATTTGGAGCAGAGCCCCATGCACGGAAGGCAGCCTGCAGAGCGTTAGTAGCTCGCCGCAGGCGCGGGAGTTTAGGGGGCAGAGCTTCCTACATACCAAAAATAAGATTGCGTTCTCCTTAGGAATTGAAAACTTTGATATTTTTCCTGATTTATTACCTTCCTGATTTTCGTTTTTCCTAATTTTGGTTTTTCCTAAATTTGGTATTTCCCGATTTTTGTATTTCCTGATTTTTGCTTTTCCTTATTTTAGGTTCCTGATTTTCGTTTCCTGATTTTCATTTCCTGATTTCTTGATTCCTGGTTTTTGCTTTCCTAATTCAGGTGGACATTCAGGATTCTCATGATTACTTCCCTCACTTCCACTTTCCCCTACAAATTGGCCTACTTAATGATTTTGTCCATGAAAATTATGAAGAGGAGAGAGACAACAACACTTACGAACGCCCTCATTAACCTCAAAGGCCTCACGAATTTCACCATCCATTCCTATCGCAGCCCCGCTCTCTGAATAAATGCCTTTAATAGCGCCCAACAAACTTCCATCAATTCCGTACTCGCTAAGCATCTGTAACAGCATTTGTCTCGGTACCTGATCAAATTCCTTTTCGAAGTCGATGATGCACAAATATAAATCAATATTCCTCTCAAAGAGCGTTTCTATAGCTTGTCTGAGACAAAAGATCTGATCCTGACAAGCTCTTAGAAGTCTGAAACCACTCTGAGCCTCATCAAGAACCTCTTCCACTATAACCAAAACCCGATCTACGAGAACACTCGCATAAGTGAAACCCGTATGTCCTTAACCTCCTGCCTTCTGTCCTATTTTATAATCAATTATCCAAGCTATCATTGAGGTAAGTGTACCGATGGATCCATTTATGCTTAAGAAAGAATTCCCCTTTTGCCCCTCACTGTTCGCAAAAAGCGTCGACATCGGTAGAATCGCTACCCTCGCACGCGCTATAAATTGAAATAATTTGAATACCACAGACTTTTAGTCGGCACACACCTCTAGTTGCAACTAATATAAAACTTTTAGTTTCAATTTAAATTATTATCGAGTTTCTGTTAATGGAGCTTTATACGTCATGGTGTTTTTGCAAATTCGAGGAGCAGCTGATCGAAAAATGTGACTATTTGGGAAGACTGAAAATTATTAAGTCAATCCTCTTTTTCTTCGCTTTGACAATTTGGAACGAATGGTCTACCGTTTTGGACTTCCGGCATTACATTGATAGTAAAAAATCGGTTTGATATCATAAGATTTCGACACGGTTTTCTCATCTCATTTTGATACCTAATTGATGCTGAGCTGCGCAACTGTTGCTCTTATTGTGCCATAAAAGGACATATAAAGCAATTAATTTATAAAAGTTCTCTACTCGTTTTATCATTATAAATTAACATTTTTAGTACAGAATTTCGTCATATTATCAAAACCATTAACTCACACAGTTAATCCCTAAAAGCCATACACACACCGAACAACTGATGTGTCTTTTAACTGTCTCTGCTTAATTATAGCTACCGCAGTCAGTTTGTAACGAATGTGTGTACCTTTTTCATACCCTCAAAAGCCTTCACGCCGCCGCGCTGTCACGAAATGTGATGCCTTCTGTTAATTTGCTCAAATCGCTCAAATATTTGTACCTGTAGCGCAAAAACTGTTGCTGCCTATTAATAGTAGAAAGAAATCAAATTTAAATTAACACGTTCCAATGTTGTTCTGCATTTAATTTCTTTAAAAATGTTCATCGCAGTGTCAGTCGGAATATGATAGCAAGGTGCGTAGATGAAGAACATCAAAATTAAAAATATTTGTATGCATACAAAAGAATTTCGATTCAACGTTAAGTAATAATCGGTGTTATAAAGTGAGTCACGTAAAGTATGTTCTGGAGAGAAGAGCAAGCAGCCTACAAGAATGAACATATTGAAGAGTTGTAGATTTTTCGAAATTTTATACTTTATAATGGATTTGTGAGTTATATTGTTGTAGTTGGCACATTCATAACTCAAGACCAGCAATTTCCATTATCAAATAGATTTGTATGAATGTATATTTAATGCCTACGTGTTTTACTAGAACAATCTAAGGTAGCGAAAATGTCGTCTAAGTTCGAGACAAGTAAAGCTTTTAATTAATGGTCCAGTACTGATCGGTACACAAGAAATGCATTAACCAAAATCCTTGCGATCATATAATTTTTCTAGCTTTTATTGCAATCGTTACGTTCGTTGTAGCAACATTTTACAATTCAAATCAGTCATACAGCGTCATATGCTATGCATGGAAAAAAATATGATTATGCTATTAAAAGCTTATGAAATGTTGATAATAAATTCACTGTTTCGCAATTCTCGTTTCGTTGCTCTAACGTCGTTTTTGTTATTTTTGTAGCAAAACGATTTTTTAAACTGAAGCGCCCTTGGGACTTGCGATTATTTTTATTTTATTCAAATTTTTATCTCAGAGACACTCAACTCAATTTATGAGCTTTCAGTTAGTAGAAAATGTAATGTCAAAGGAATTCACGTTTATAGTCTCAGCCGAGGGGTGACGCACTTCTGCGGTTTATGGAATAAATGGAATAAGGGCAATTCCACGGTCCGCTTCGTTCCCACGCGTGAAATTCTCAGTAGTTGCAAAATGAAAGCAATAGAAAAGTTACTAACCTCTAGTTAAGGGATCAATACGTCTGATGCACCATTTTCTATTACTATTTTTTCGTAACAACTGAGCATTTCGAGCGTGGGAACGGAGTTTTCGTGGAATGGCCCATAAATGGAATAAATGGGAATAAATGGGAATAAATGGAATAAATATTGGAATAAATGGAATAAATGGTAATTTTTTCAAATTCGTCAAAACCTCAAATAGACTTGATTTTGATGGCAACGCACACAACAAACCATACTAATGTGTCAAAAAGTGAAAAAACCCTCGTTTGAAAACTTAAAAGAATTTTGTTGAAAAATGGAATAAATGGAATAAATAAATTTATTCCATTTATTCCATTTATTCCCAAAAAAATAAAATTTAATCGCAAGACGGTTTAAATGCTTCATAATTTGTGCAAACCTTTTTTTTGAACTTATTTGTCTAACTTGTGATGTGTTTGGTTCAGATGTTTCGCAGAAACAACAACAAAAAATTTGGGAATAAATGGAATAAAAGAATAAATGGAATAAATGAAGTGCGCCACCCCATGTATGTATGTAGCCTTCGGATTTTGTATCGTTCGGATTTTGTAGCGCCCGGATTTTGTAGTGATACATACGCCGAACATATTCACATGTGGCCACGTATTATATTGATATTGTTTCGAAATTCAATTAAACTTCATTTTTATGGTAATTCTTGTTCGGCATTTGTTTTGTGACTTCTTTAAGAATACAGTTTTTCGAATTATTCAGACAGAGATAACATAAAGTATTGTAATCCTGCGGCAGCGGTCTTAATTAATTTAATATTGGGGGCTCTGCCCCTCGCCCCCGCGCCTGCGGCGAACGTGTATGCGGCTTTGCCCCAAACGCCGCTAGGGACTCTGCCCTTAGACTTAGAGCGATGGCCTATTTTCGTGAATTTCACGAATTTCGTGAATTTTCGCGAAATTCATGAGTTTTGTGAATTATCGCGAGTTTTTACGAATTTTCAACAAACTTCTTTAATTTCGAGATTAATTAAAAAAATAAGCTTGTGAAATTCAAGTTTATTATTACTTCTTAGATTGTTCACTTTCTTAAAGCCATACGAAGAAAAGTTAAAAAAATGTCGTTTATTTTGGTCGGAAGACCCTAGAGTACCCTGAGTGCGAATCAGACATTTTTTGTAATTTTCAAAGATGTTTAGAACCATCCCATTGGGCCATTACGGTATTTTTGACGAGCTATGGGAAAATTCACCAACTGCCAGAACTCAGATTTCATGGACACCATTGGAAGCTGAAGTCTCAACCTTTCCAATGATACCCTAACTATTGAAATCGGCCCAGCGCAACGGTTCAAAAGCTATGGCCATTTTAGTGATATCAGGGTTCCTACCTAATACAACCTTTAGTAAGAGTCTTAATATCACTAAAATAGCTTTTGAATCGCTGGGCCTTCGACCCCGCTTTTTTATTTTTCCATTATGACGCCTGTGGATTTTTCGTCCGGATTTTGACGCCTCCGGATTTCGTGCCCCCGGATTTTGAAGCGACACCAATGTATAATGCACACACAGTACGCATATAGTTATTTACATCACAAGGCCTACTCGTTTTCGCGTGATGTATTGAGTTTTTCATGCTAGCTAAGAGAACCGAAAGTACTTTGAGGTCCTCGTCTGTCTGTCGGTCTGTCCGTCAACACGATAACTTGAGTAAATCTTGACCGATTTTCAAAAACTTTTTTTTTTCTTGAAAGGTAGTCGAAAAATATTTTATGTGATTGAATCTGGGCACTGTCGGCCCAAGTGGTTTTTGGTCTTTTGCACATAACTCGAGTAACTCTTTTCTGATTTTCATAATTTTTTTTTTGTTTGAAAGATCTGGGCACGGCCGACAATTTATGGAAGAAACTTTTTTTAATTTAAGTCTTTGGACTTAGAGAGGGCACTAAAAACGAGTCTCTGCTAGGGTCTATGTGTTTTTTGTATATAACTCGAGTAAATCTTTACCGATTTTCAAAAAAATTTTTTTTGTTTGAAAGATCTGAGCATGACCGACAATTTGTGGAATAAACATTTTTCGATTTGAGTCTTTGGACTTAGCTAGGGCACTAAAAAAGAGTCTTTGTTTGAGCCCTACGTGTTTTTTGTACATAACTCGAGTAAATCTCTTCCGATTTTCAAAAACTTTTTTTTGTTTGAAAGATCTCGGCACGGCCGACAATTTATAGAAGAATTTTTGCCTGTGCTTAGGGCTCAAGTGGGCCTCATGTCGGTCCTAAGGTCGGCCCTAACATAAAAAATGTTTTGCTATGTTGCAGAGCAAATTGAGGGAAACATTTTTGTCTATGGAAGTATGTATCCCAGGCCTGTACTTAAGGCCCTAGGTCAGTACTAAGGTCGGCCCTAGCCCAAAAAATAGTTTTTTGCTATGTTGTAGACAAAATTGAGGAGAACATTTTTCTCTATTTGGAGGTCAATTTTGTGCGTTCGGAGAATTTTTTTACACCGTTACTTCGGACGGGTTTTTCAAAATTACCCTACGGGCAATTTCCAATACAGTCTATTGTGAACGCAATATTTACTTAAATACGTTCTAGTCTTTTCGCAACATCAAGTCTGTTTGCCGCATCTATTCTGATACGTACGAGTCCCTTCTATGTTTTTACACGTGATATGTACAGTACATGTACATACAATGTATATTTCCATTGTATGATGAACAAGTGACATGTGTACGATGCACATTTTACAAGTATTAGCGACAAGATCAGCATGCAAAATTTGATAGCACAATTCATTAATGGATCATTCACTGAACCTCAGCCTCGGCCCCAACTGAAAAATTTCATAGGCCGCTTTTCCGGGAAAATTCTGGAAAAGTCGTGGCATGGGAAAAAGTGGTCAATTTTGAGGGTTTTTTAGGTACTGCACGAAGATTTCGAATTTTAGCTACGGAGTGACAATACCTGGAGAGTTGGTGTCTTCTACAAAGTTATAGAGTTTTGTCAGGCAAATTTTTTGGGATGTTCAGAAAGTGTCTGCCAGCTGCCAAAGCGACGCTATTTTGGATTTTTGTAAGGAGTCTTCAATTTTTAGCTCTGGAATGGGAATAATTAGAGGATTGGTTTCTTAGAAACGGTTATTCAGTTTGATCAGGAGAATTTTTTGGGGTCTTAAGAAAATGTCTGCCAACTGTCAAAGCGGCGCCATCCTGGATTTTGTGAATACTCAAAAATGCTATCTTCTAAATTAGAATACCTAGATAGTTGGTTTTTTCGGGAAAGTTATAGAGATTGGTGAAAAAAAAATTTTTCGTAAAAAACTTTTTTCAGAGAAAATTGTTAGCGAACAAAATTTTTTTTCAGAAAAACATTTTTTTGGAGAAATTTTTTTATCGAAGAAAATTTTTTCCGGAGAAAACTTTTTTGGAGAAAATTTTTTTCAGAAAACAAATGTTTGAGAACTTTTTTCGGAGAAAATTTTTGGAGAAAAATTTTTTTATAGAAAATTTCAGAGAAAAAATTTCATAGAAAATGGGAAAATGTTTCTTTCTCTGAAAATTTTTCTCCAAAAAGTTATCTCCGAAAAAAGTTCTCCAAAACAATTTTTTCGAAAAAAAATTTTCTCCCAAAAAAAGTTTTCTCGAAAAAAAGTTCTCGGTTCGAAGTGTTCGAAAAAAATTTCTCGGAAAACTTTTTCCGAAAAAATTTCTCTAAAACATTTTCTCTGAAAAAATGTTTC
Source organism: Pseudolycoriella hygida (assembly GCA_029228625.1). Lineage (NCBI taxonomy): Eukaryota > Metazoa > Arthropoda > Insecta > Diptera > Sciaridae > Pseudolycoriella > Pseudolycoriella hygida. The sequence continues at coordinate 50,725,446 of CM055404.1, read as the reverse complement.
TTCTCTGAAAAAAGTTTTTTATTTGAAAATTTCTAAAAAAAATTTTTCTCCAAAAAAATTTTCTCCGAAAAATAAATTTTTTTTGAAGTAAAGTTTTTTCGGAGAAATTTTTTCTCAAAAAACAGAGAATTTTTTTCGTGTAATTTAGTTTTAACAACTGAAAACTTCAAAAACGGCTGATATCGCATACAAAAACCTCTTAAAAGGAAAAGTGTGACGCAGTTCGTAAGTTCGCTTCCAAATTTAATGATATCCTTTTAAGTGAGGCTATCGCTTACAATACGCAAATCAAATCATGTGCTCAAAGTTTTGTTTTCTGAAAAAAATATGGGAGTTGCGGGAATGGTCAATTATTTTCATAGTAGATATCGTAAATTTGTATTGTACACTCTTGTATGTATGTATGTATGTATGTATTTATTGACTATATATGTGCAAGGCCTTGACAACCTTTTGAATTACATATACAAGGCGTGATTAAAAGATACGTGGGCAATACTTAGCAAATAATAAAGAGAAACAAAAAGAACAACTTATTACTAATATTTACAAATTAAAAAAAAAAAGAATAAGAAAAAAGATAGAGATCGACTTTATTAATTTAAAACTTAAGATTTAAAATAAATAATGAAATGAAATTTAGAAATATATAAATCGCTAGGGAAATTTCCGATAAATTAACCGATTTTTGAGTTTTACACTAATTTTTCGCATTAACTCGGCTGTGTGTGGCTGCGGCGGGATCAATTTTTCAGTTGCAACCAAGTTAAATTGGTAGCACGACTAAGTAAAGCCATGAAACATAACGATTCAGAAAACAAGATTTCACTCAAACAAAGTTTTGCGTATTATCAGCGATAGCGTCACCTCGAACGATATCATTAATTTTGGAAGCAGACTTACGGACTGCGTCACACTTTCCTTTTAAGAGGTTTTTGTATGCGATTGTACATTGTACCTCTGGCTAAACCAATGAAATGGCTTAAAGCTTGTCCGATAAAAACGTTATTTTTCCAGAGTAACTTTTATTAAACAAAATTGTCAATTTCAAAAAAGTGCCTCAATAGCTTTATAAAATCATTGTTTTTCATCTAGTAGTCGAGCTACTTTTTTAAGATTGCTCAGTTTTTTAAAAAACTTTTCGCTAGAAGAAAAGTCGGCGCATTCAGGAAGTAACATCGTATTAGTTTATAATTTGACACCTGGCTGCGTACTTGAGCCCATAGTCTGCGAATAAAGAAGGCAGCCTGGCGGTGAACATCTGTTTTTAACAAAGAGTAGGCGGTAGTTAGAAATATACGTCAAATAAGTTTCAACTCGGCACCAGGCTGCGTCCTTGAGCTACGACACTTTGAATGCAGAGGCCAGTAGCAGCCTGGTGCTGAATTAAAGCTTATGTGACGTATAGAAGTCACTCCTGCCTCCACTTTAGTAGGAACAAATGTTCACCACCAGGCTGCCTTCTTTATTCCCAGCTTTAGGTCTCAAGTAGGCAGCCTGGTGCCGACTTCGATGGTGTTACAAACTAATAACCTCACTTGTTCTTCCAGTTAGGCATAGTCAGAATTTCAGCACCAGGCTGCCTTGATTGACAAGGTTTTACCTTTCTTCAGACGCCCAAGCTGCAATGTACACACAAGTCTAACGATTGTGGTTTTTTGTGTAGGAAATTTTGAGTTTTTTGGCAATATTTCAGTAACATTGCTAAGTAATTTCGGATCTTCGGAAAAGTGCTCAAATTTGCGGTAAGTATTTTAAGCAAAAACTTTTGCGGAAGAGGGATTAATGATTTTATTACGAATTAGATTTCTAAGTATTTTCAGTGAATTTCGAAGGATGTTCCTAAAAATCAATTGAATCTGAGAAATTGAAAGATTTTTTGAGGATTTTGTATGAATGATAGATATGTTTATCTGTCGAGGACAAGCACTAAACTTTTTCATTTTTACAATGCTAATTGTCACGCTTCTCCATGATTTTTCATTCTTTTTTCAATTTCGTCTATCCCGAAAAGAGACAGATGTTCTCACACATCACCATCACATGATATGAGACCACACTAACCGTTTAACTTTTATTTCAAAAATGTAAGTTTATTATATTGCAAGACTTAATGTGTAAGAAATTATATTGTAAAATCTGTAGACATTTGAAAGTTCTTTAGATGTAACATTCTTGAAGCCCTTCTATAAATAACGCATTAATCAAGCTCAAGCATTCTGCACAACGATTCTCATAGTTCTTGTGTTCAAAAACCGATATTAATTTTGTTCATAATTATGATTTTTCAAACGCATCGTACCTTGTAATGGAATTAGACATCTTATATTCTCATAAAAGACTTAAGACCCTCTTCAAGCTAAAGTGATTCTGACAGAAAATTTACGAAACTAATCACAACTTAGCGCAGCGAAATAAATCATTTTCGTATAAGTTGAAAATAAATGGCTTTGTATTAGTTTGGATAGACGATTTAATTAAATCACAGTGAGACATCGAACAAACGTTATTTGAATATTTTATAAATATGAATAAAGTTAGCGATACATCAAGTAAACTAAAAAGGTCTTCTGTTCATACATAGGTGCTGCATAAGAATTTAAGATACCCGAAGCCACACTTTTCGAATCGAAGCCAACTTCATGCTAAATAAAGGTCATTGCGGTCATTGCTTCGAACTTTACTTTTAACAAAAGAAATGAATACAAATCTCAAATTTGCAACTAACTTCGCTATGATTTATAAATTCTGTTTAACATGAAATTAGCTGCGAATTTGAAAGTTTAAAGTTTTTTCGTTATGAACTGGAAAAACAATTACTTTCGTTTAGCGTGAAGTTTGGGTCAATTCGAAAAATGAACGTTTGAATGATTAGCGCAAAATTTGAATTTTTCAACACTCAAGTGAAGCTCCAACGAATTACATAAGCCATACATGTGTACAACAAAATCCATGGCACCTGTGCGGAATTTTTCATTTTACATTTAGGTGAAGGCATTCCAATAAATTAGAACTAAATGTAATGAGAATTTAATCAGAAAAATTATTCGATACATCAAATTAAATTGTTGTCTGCTTAAGAATGAAATTAAAACGCTGTTTCTTGTCCTCATTACTTAAAATCGCAGTTACCGCACACCGATTCCTTCAAGTTAATGAGGAGAACATAAACGGTCATGAGCTTTTGCTCATTTACTTTGATGTAATTCGTGGGATACTTTTTTTTCTCACAATAACTAATTACAAATTGGAAATAGATGGCGTATTGGTCCTATACACACTTGCTAGTACTTAAGGGGTTATTCAAGTATTAAGTACGCACTACGGGGTAGGGGATTTTATGAAAATCGTAGAGAAGTGGTGTTGGGGGTTTTTCAATTACAAAGAAAGTCATTGGAAATTCTAATTAGCTCGAGTCACAAAGCGAATTTTTTACGTCCACTGATAAATAAAGTAATTTACACTGTAAAATTTTTAGTGTGCACTACACTTACAGCACAATTTTTTCATTGCGCAGTACCAATAAATGAATATGAACATCCAAATGTATTTTTAGCTGTAACAGAGCCATTGGTACTTCCATCAACCGAAACGCTCTCAAAGTTTCGAATTGAAAATCGAGAAATTCCAATGTGTGTAACGCAGAAACAAATTGAACTAACAATGTGCTAATGACTGAAATGAGTAATAGTCTAGTGTAGCCCAAAAAGTATCTACTACCGTTTCACGATAAGAATGCATATATCCAAATCTCTTGATCGTCAATGGGAAATTTAGAGAGTTTGAGCAAAGCGACCTATAGCCAAATTTATAACATATACATATAGCTATAAGTGATAAGTTAAATGTTTACGTTAAAAATTACAAGTTTACGTTATAAGTTATAAGTTTACGCTACGAGTTATGAGTTATAATTTACAAATTACAAGTTACGAGCTTGCTTTACAAGTTATAAGTTTATAGCTCAGATCAGTATAAATCATTTTCAAAACTGATCCGGATCAGTAATGATCAGTTTTGAAACTGATCCGTATCAGTAATGATCAGTTTCGAAACTGATTCGGATCAGTAATGATCAGTTTCAAAACTGATTCGGATCAGTAATGATCAGTTTTAAAACTGATCCGGATCAGTAATAATCAGTTTCGAAACTGATCCGGATCAATAATTATCAGTTTCGAAATTGATTCGAATCAGTAATGATCAGTTTTCAAACTGATCCATATCAGTAGTGATCAGTTTTCAAACTGATCTGTATCAGTAGTGATCAGTTTTCAAACTGATCCGAATCAGTAATGACCAGTCTGAAAACTGATATGAATCAGTACTGATCAGTTTTAAAACTGATCTGAATAAGTAACGATCAGTTTCAAAACTACTAATCCAAATCAGTTTTGAAAATGATCAATTCTGATTTGTATCAATTTTGGATCTGATCAGTACTAGTCTGGATCAGTTACAATACTGATCTGGGCTATAAACTTATAATGTTAACTTATAACGTAAACATACAACTCAAAACATAAATTTCGTGCAAAAGCAGGGGTGAAAAAATTGAGTTTTTCAGCGTATGTACTACTTGAATAACCTCTTAAGGACGTATTAACAATTAAGAAGTTATGAGCTTACGCTGTATTACAATTCTGGTGGTTTTGTTTAGTCTCACGACTCAATGGATTTTTTTATAATTAAGTTCGTTGAACCGGATTGTGGACTAAAAATTACTTTTACTAAGACAGGAATATCGAATTGGGATTTGATTCTTCTGCATTCGTGTCCTTAAAATCAATGAGTTTTCTAAAGTGTTACTGATATGTGGTAAGTGCTGAATACTTAACTTTAGAATCTTCATGCCATAAGAAAGACTCATAACTGATGACTGCACGGACGGACAGAAGACATAAAGTAGCTATCGCTACTTAATAAAGAACGTAACTGAGTCTGTAACACCTGTGTTTTGTATAAGTGCAATCTTTTTAAACAGATTCATATTAAAATTCCTTTGCCGTGGTGTCAGACTCAGATTAAAATGATTAAAAATACAGATCCTTCTCGATGTGCCATTTAATTCAATTAATTGCATGAACGTTTAGAAAAATGTGATTCTAACTCGTTGACGAAAAAACTAACTGGTCGTTTCCATGACCTGTGACCAAACATACCAAGCGAATCAACGAAAGAAATCTTTATTGTTCAAAAAATAAACCGAAAATGATTGCAATATGATGTCATAGTGCTAGCGAAAAAAAAACTGATAAACTTTTGGCTGTGAGAATTCTATTTTTAAATATTATGCAAATTTTCGTTTATCGAAAAAGGCAAAGTACACACATTATGTGGCTCAGACAAAATATTAAACTTCGGCTTTTACGATCATGTAATGCCTCCAGGCTACATTAACATATCAGGTTCATCTTTTCCATCAACAGATTCACTCTATTGGACCTATATTATTATCACGTTCTTATCCGACGAAATCAATCAGAATACGAACTTAACTTTGAATAGCAAACAGGCGAAAATATTACCAACAAAAAAGTTTAATGAATTATTGTTTTTAAAAATCAATCCACCAATAAATTAGTGAGGCAAGAGCTGTTATTTTTGCTTAAAATATAATTAAATTATCAAATAAACGTTAAAAGGATTTAATTTTAAAGTGTAGAAAACATAAATGCCATGCCGTCATCATTCTACATATGTTTTATTGGCAAAATAGTTTTAAAGATCAAAAGAACGAAATATATTACGGTAACACACATTTTGAATACTTGAAGGTCAATGGTAAAACATCTTCTAAACGGAATTGGGTCGATATTCTGTGCAAAGAAAAAGTCATTAAATTAATTTCGGTTCAAAATGAACTCATTGAATCAATGCTCAATTAAGTTTACTTAACATTTCACTAAGGGGTATGCAATTTCAGAACTTCGTTAATCGTTTGGTAAAGTTACGAAAATGTCTTCAAAGTGAATTGAGTTTGTAATGAATTAAAGTTTGGCAACTTGTATTTAGTACAATCGTTTAAATTAACACAAAAACTTTTTTGAAAATTCTGAGGATTCTAACAATATTCTGAAAGTTGAGTTGAAGAAATTAAATTCTAATGAAAATGTTTAAAGTTAGTTTGAGGACCTATAACCTGTAGACTTTCATTGGTGATCTAAATCCAAAAAGTCCATAACTGCAAACTACAAAATTTGCTGTCCTGACTGAGTTATCACCCTTTTATGGATATTAATTTTTTATAGCAAGTGTGACGTCATATGTGCACGACCCTAAAAGAGAGTAGTTAATAGAAGTCGTTCTCTTCACACATAGAAATCTCATGTTCACCTCCCCTCCATCATATCGGGACATGGAAAATATCGTCTTAATAATTGGAGTGAACATAACATGGTTGTTGCAGTAACCATTAGCCATGGCGACCATGGTTATTGCAAACATGTTATGTTTACTCCAATTATGAATGCGAAATTTTTCATAATTGGCCCCGATAAGGTAAACATGAGATTTCTCTGTGTGTCTATTTGACCCCAGCATTCTTTTAGAGTAAATTAATTCTTCCAATATTTTGACTACTGCTCCCAGATTTTCTTAATTTCATACATTAGGGTACGTTAGCGAAAAAACCGTTCAAGGAAACAGAGAAGTACGTCTCAGATGTTGTAGCTGTACGAAGCCAAAAGTAAAATGTCAATCGTCTGGTGTGTTTAGAGTCTCGCGGGCTCAAAATATATGCAACATCTCATATCATCTGAGATGCGACATTCTAGAACAGATGCAATATCTCATCTCGTCTGAGATGTATACTCTTCCAAAGGATGCAACATCTGAGATTTCCTTTTCAACTCAATTTCCGGTTTCCTAAGGTTCCCTATTTAACATTTGACAATAAAATTGAAATAAAAATTGAATTTATTGCCGCAAGGGCAGCAATTTGTTTATGAGTAGAATCTCTACCGATATTGAAAAATTCGTGTGTGGTGTAAAGATGAGTGGGCATAGCAAATTTTTGTGCCCACATGACAACTATGCCCACCACAGAAAAGAAGCCCAATGAACAGTTCAATGGCCGCAAGTAAAATGACCATGGACACTGGCCCAGCCCACAAACTATGTGTACAAAAATCGCCGAATTGTAAAGTTTGAAACGTTTAATTTCATTTTTTCACCGTAAAAATTCATTAGAAAGGTAAGTCTACACTTGTGTGTATGAAGAGAAGGTCTTAAAGAGATAACCCTGTCAATTGTGTCCTTTTTGGATTTCGAATGATTCCAGCGTCTGCAAAGTTACGTTCATCCGTTGTTTCCGCCGCCGGTATCGCCAAATAAGTTCTCACAATAATATTCAGTACTGGGAAGTCCTTCATTTCACTTCAGAATTTGCGGCTCATTATATCTTTTCTGTTATGAGAGAAACTGGAACAAACTAGCTAAATTTTCTACTAAAGTATGGCTTGAGCTTTCAGCTTATAAAAAAGACGAATACGAATACGTATCTAACTAAATCCACCAAAACAAAACTCAATCTCAAAGAACACTAAAATTCAACGAGATATCGATTAACTACACGCTTCTTCATATTGCACTTGCACGCACGTTGTCGTTGAAAAATATGAACATGAACAATGAGTTTCAGAGTGAGGCGATGTCGGCGGGAGAACAATGTACATATCACGCTTCGCGCTCACTTTCACTCAGTGCTCCTGCTCCCTATGAAATTTCACGCGAACTATAAACGATACATTCACAATGGTTAAAATTTAATGAATGGCAATCGCAATCGCTGTAAGTGATACTCGTTGAAAAAGAAAAATAATCAATTTTGAATTGAAGGAAGTACGATGAAAAGTCCTAGTGTGGACGCCCACGTTTTATGAAAGTGCCCATGCTCTGCCCATCGCCTGCGAATTTTGAAGCCCATAACGCCCATGGGCATGAGGCATGGGCTGCGGGCAGCCCACTTTTGCGGGCGGCCCACTCATCTCTAGTGTGGTGAAGGACGATTTTCGGATAAGTGTGGCTAATAATTCCAACTGTAGTGAATAGATTCAAGTGAAATGGCGGATGAACTAGCGAAGCTAGACTCTAAATTTGTTAATCATAGCCCAGGACCGGTTCGCTGTCCTGACTGAGTTATCACCCTTTTATGGATACTAATTTTTTATAGCAAGTGTGACGTCATATGTGCACGACCCCTAAAGAGAGCAGCTAATTAGACTCAGCGATAAAGGGATGAATTCGGTCAGAGGTGGCAAAGTAGTTGTTTGTTTGTTTTGAGACCTTACCGACAGACTTTTAAGGCCAATAGAAAGCTTAGTCTGGACCACCGGCTTAACGTGACTTCTCAATAACGCCTCGAAGTATGCAAATACTCTCTGAGAAAGTTAAGTGCGTAACTAATATATCGCCGAAATGTAGGCTAAATATATGTGCTAGGGTGGAGCGTTTTTGACCTTTTTTTTTTGTCATCTCCCCTGCAAGAAATAAGATCTAGGGGTCCCCACGATTCCGAAAATACCTTTGAAAAATTTTGAAACTCAAATTTGGACCCCCCCGCCATCGCTCGTAGGCGATGACAAAAAAAATAAAAGGTCAAAAACGCTCCACCCTCTTATATGTACGCTAGCCAAATTCTCGTCAGACCAACTTCTTTTATTGACGTAGATCAACGTTTGTGAAGAACGTTTTTCGAAAAAATTGGGTCTTGATGCCCGGCACGCGACTTTTGTTCTTCTATAATAAAGCGTTAGTTAGAAACGGACAAACTATATCTGTCTCACTCTAACCAACGCTTTAGAACAGAAGAACAAAAATCGCGTGCCGATACCCAATTTTTTCGGAAAACGTTCTTCACGAATGTTGAGTTACGTCAAATAATCTGCCAGAAAAACTTCTTTCTAAGATGGAAAAGACAAGTTGGTCTGACAAGAATTTGGCTAAGGGGCCATCCATAAATGACGTCCAGTTTTTGCAGTGCTGCCAGCACATTTAAATCGTTAACAACATGCTGGCGAGTCAAATGTGTGTTCTACCCCCCCTAAATACCCCTCTAATTGGGGGGGGGGGGGGGTACGACACACGTTTGACTCGCCAGAATGCATCTTCATCGAGTTATTAACGATTTAAATGTGCTGGCAGCACTGAAAAAACTGGACGTCATTTATGGATGGTCGCTAATGCTAACGCCATACAAATGATTCAATGTGAATGTGTACATCGCTGCAGTTACTAAACACACTGTAACTACCCAAATTATTTAGGTTGATTGAAGTTAAGGACGTTGCTATGAAAAATTGTCTGTCATGACATTTCATGGGGATCGAACCCCTTTCATTTTGGTGGAAGGCTAAGGACGTAACCACTGAGCTCCTACGGAGAAAACGGCACACGAAACGCTTCTGCTAGTGCCTGAGTGGGTCAGGGAGTTGTTGAACATGGATCATAGCCAAAATTTGGATGATAAGCGATGCCGCATGCTCCTGCAGCCTCGAAGAAGAGACAGAATACCACATTTACAGTAAGTGTCCAAAATAACCTCTTCTTAGGTTTAGGACCTTGTGTGGTTACATAATCAGACCTTTGGAAGTGTTCGTACTGGGACCCTAAGCTCTAGACACGTCACTGGTAAGCACCGAGAGGTTCGAATGAATTACGTGATGAATGGGAAAGGAACAAAGGATCACTAGATCTTTGTCATGTGGCCTAGAAATAGGTCATCGCAACCTGCGACAGAAGCGTAGATTTGAAAATGGATCTTCAATCTTATTGAAAAGCGATTGCATCCGGACAGGAGTAGGAATTTGCATTTGTATTTGTATTAGTATTTGTATTTTGTATTTTAGAGACTCCACTAACAGCTTTTTACAGCCAATAACAAGTGTTGTCTGGACCACCGGCTTAACGTGACTTCCGAACCAAGTCTCAGAGTAATGCGAATGTAGCGTCTTTGTTATTATGCAATTACTCCAAGAATTGTTAGGCGCTTTATTATTATCTCGCCTAAATGTAGGCTTAGATATTTCGTGCACAAATTCGTCGTATATGGGTTACGTCATACGATTTATTCAGTGTGTACGTCGTTATGGGCGCCAAACACACCACAACTACCCAACTTTTTGAAGCTTGAGTGAACTTTAGGACGTTATTAATGCGCTACACTTGCTAGAAAATTTCCATGTAGAATTTTTCCGACACGGGATTTGAACCCGATTGTTTTGGTGGAGGGCCAGTACGCTAACCAATGTGCTCTAACTTACCGTCCTCTAACTTACGCTTAGCTGTTTCGCAACGCAACTATGCATTCAACTAAACAATTATCGGCAATATCAACGTGCCCCTCTTATAAAAAATGATTTATGAGATTCCTTTACAGAATGTTGATGTTGCACAAATTTTGATGAGTTTGGAATTTCTCAGAATTCGTTTTTAAATATCAAAATGATTGATTAGTTGCATAAAACAAGGGTAAGGTGAGAAATTCGTAAACTAATTTAATTCGTTTCGTTATGGAAATTATGGAATTTTGATGGAAATAATTTTTGTTTGTACATTGTCGCACTAACAAACGTACTGCAAAGAATCACACAATGAATCTGTAAGCGAATAGGAAGTTATTTGATGAAAAAGGAATAACGTTAAATATTTTCGATTTACAAGTTGTGTGATAAACAAAAATACCAAAGTGTTGAATTTTCGAAATACATTTCCACGTAAAACATAAGCAGCGTACGCAGGTATGCCCATTACGCATATTGCAATAAAGAAACGATTATTTAAACAAAGATTCAAGTTTAGATACGTTTATTACTAACATATTATGTGCATAGCACCAATAAAATAAAATACTGAGAATTATTTATGTAAAAAAAATGAAAATTTTTTTAACATACGGTTGACTAGCTGGTTGCTGAACTTTACTCAGCGAAGAAAAATAATTGGGTTTATGGGGGGAAGGGGCCGTTCATAAATTACGTACCGCAAAAATTGACATTTTTCAGACCCCCCTCCCCTCTGTAAAGCTAAAAGAGTAAAATTTGACCCATTTTTGTTATAACCGTAACACTTGTCTCATATTCCCCCTACCCCCTCTTGCGTTACGTAATTTATAAACGGCCCGAAGGATTAATCAAAAGTAGAAAAAATAAGTTCAGATTTGTTTTCTATATCTTTAGAACAATAAAGAGAAACGAAGTGCAAACAACGGATGGAAAACGAAAAACTTCTTGTCTCTCTGATTCTTCTTATTTCGCCTTGCGAATTTGAATCAAATATTGAATGGTTGTATTTTGTCATTATTACAGTCAATCAAACTATATCCCCCGCTCTCCCCCTCTTAATAAGAAAACCAGTTATCTTCAATCAAACTAATAGAGGTGTTTGAGAGTTGGTACGCGAACCCTAGGTCGTCGGTTGAAACAAAACTCTAAAAATATTAAATAATCGACTTACATTTTGAGGGTCAATACAATGAACCACATCATTTCAGCAACATTCATTTCGTCTGTCAATTATAATTGTGTCATTAAATGTGTAGGCAGAACGCCATGAAATTGTTTTTGGTTATAACAACTACACTGACTTTTACAAACTTTACGTTAATCAAATTGCATTGAACGAGTATAACATTAGAAGATCATGATGTTTACAACAGGTTAGACTTGAGCAGGTCTTTGACAAGAGCTCAAGTATCTTTACAGTTCGGTCCAAATCCTTGGAAGGAATTAATCTCACTTGTGTGACCCGTACGATGTACAAAGGTCCTATACGTTTACTACAAGACATTTTATTGTAACATGAGGTAGATCGAGGTGGGAGTGAGGGGGATGCATTTCATATCGTCTAGAGATGACGAATCAGCGAAAAAAATGTCCGTTTGTCCGTCCCGTCATTTTTTTCTAACCTTTTTTTCCTGAAAGGTACATATGTCCCAGGATTGAAGTTCATCAGTCAATTCTTTATTCTTGCATGCATAAGGCGTTAGCTTTGTTTCGCATCAATTAGTACATAACATTGTTAAATAAAAGTTCAAAGATGAGCAAAATCGGTCAAGTGGTTCCGAAGATATGGTCGAAAAAGTGACCAAAAACATGGTTTTTCGAGGGTCGATGAAACTTTTTCCCAAATTCCCAGCAAGTACAGCACGGAAATTGTTCATTTTGGTGTCAAATGAAAGCATTTGATCTCAAAAAATTGGGAATAAATTTTTTGTGGAAATTGGATCAGAGGTCAGGACATTGGGAACAAATTGAGTTTCTTGGGGATATACGGATGGGATGGCATAGTGGTGAACGCGCTTGCCCTCCACGCAGAAAATCCGGGTTCGATCCCTGGGATGTATAGGATTTTTCTGTAATAAACTATCAATATGGAACGTCCCTAGGCCTACCCAAGCCTCAGAATCTGGGTAGTTTCGGTATTAGATGCCCGAAACGAGAAATTAGGTACACAAATGTGTGACGTCACTCACTCATTGAGAAAGGTGAATTATGTGTACCATGACAATGGCACCTGGTGCCATCTTGTGGACGGAAGAAAATCGATGGGGAATTTCGTTGACATGTGAACCCAAATAGCCCCTCATAGATGGCGCTGTACTGGACATGAACCCGTTCGAAAAATATGGCGGGCAACGAACATGGCGTGAACGATGATGGCCACTAAAGTGGATCGCACAAAATAAGAACATTATCACTTCGGCTCGTCGAACCTGTTATCTGGTAACCTCCCGATGAGAATGCATCGTAAATATCAAATATAACAGTAGTTCTTAAGAATGTATTGTAAATAATATGAAAAATGTATGTAACGAAATGTAAGATATCAGATGTGAAAAAGCCATACGATTAAATAAATAAATACGAAGCCAGATGGTTTTCGTCCATATTTGCTCAACTATGCAATATGGAGATTTACTGTCAGAGGTAAAGTTGTAGAGAATAAAATTTTAGAGAAAACGTTTTTCATGGTTTTGGGAAAAATGGCACGAAAAAAAAACACGTGTTTGTGGCAGGGAATAGAATTACGGCGCCGCAAAAAAAAATCCGTAAAACCGTCAAATTTTAATTGTTACAGGCCTGCCAGGAAAATAGAATCCAACTTGGTGGAATTATCAGTCCTGGTTCATGAATATTTCAATAACGACATGCAAACCGACGTGTTTCTTTCTGATATACATAAAGCCTTTGACGTTATCCGCTGTATTCTGTTAATAAATGAAGTTAACGAATGAATCGCATCTCCAATTCATTGCTTCTTTGGTTCCGCTCCTTCGTCCAATGCAACTTATGAAAGAAACTTTTCTGGATTGGAGTCCTTGGACTTAGCTAGGGCACTAAAAACGATTCTGTGCTAGTGCCGTACGTGTTTTTTCTACATAACTCGAGTAAATCTATTCCGATTGTCATAAATTTTTTTATTTGAAAGATCTTGGCACGGCCGACAATTTGTAAAAGAAACTTTTTTGAGTTTGAGCTCTTGGACTTAGCTAGGGCACTAAAAACGAGTCTCTGCTAGCGCGCTACATTTTTTTTTGTACATAACTCGAGTATAAATCTCTTCTATAAAAAAAAATTAATCGAAAGGTCTAGGAATGTCTCACATTTTATGGAAGAAAGTTTTTTGACAAGATGCCCTTGGACTCAGCCAGGACTCTTAGACGTACTTCGGTAGGGCTTTTGACATTACCTTGGGTAATTTCTATGGATCTTTGAAATGCTAATAGTTATTAAAAAGCTCAAAACATTGGATTATTTGCTCATTTCCATATTTAGATAATTTCGAGTCTTTTTGCAACATCTATTTTGTTTGCCACATCTATTCTGATTCGTAATGTAGATGTCACCACTGGTTAAATATATAAAAATGTACACAGAAGTAGTAGATTAGAGATTGTTATCGAGGAAAAGTGTGGTTTTGATGTATTTTAACTTATTTACTGCAATAGAGAAGAGGATGTTTTGCTCTTTCGCTGGATTTGTTTCTTTTCTCAAGTTCTACCAACACACTCTAATCGTATACAGTAAGATAACTTTTACATGCAAGCGAACCTAAAATCATTCATTTCATCGAATGTTGATGAACTGTCAACGTCTTTGCTTGTGTCCCTTGTGATATTAATAACTAAATACAACTAAACGAAGAAGTCCCCAGAGAAAATTTTTACTTCAGTTACAAATCGAACATTTGATCTACCACTTCTTTTAATGATCAAACGTAACACATGCGTTGACTTCATTTCGTATTTTAAAATTGCGCACAAATAATCAAAAGTGTATAGCGGTTCGGGGTTACGGTCTTATCACTCAGAAAAATAAATTACGTGCCGCATATCTTGAAAGCAAATATTGCATTAAATTAAATAAACAAATTAAAATTTAACGGTAATGTTCAGTTATTGAACTTAAAGTATCATATGGTGTGTCAGAAGTGGACGCGAAAAATGAATAAGCGAATATCGATTGTGTACCTCTGCTTATAGAACTTTGTGTGGTTTATTCACATCACATTTCTTAATGTCAGCGTTCAGTGTCCAACTTTTGCTTAACTTATTGTTATACTGTTTGATGTAATATCGTTGATGGTCCTGTCTGATTACACAATTTCTTCATAAAACAGCAATTTAAGAAATAAAAATAAAATACACAAAGTTATTGCTGGTGTTGCAGTTGTTTTAGGGTGCGGTTCGACATGGTTTAATGATGCAAATTAAGCTTGAGGTGATCTTTTACATTTAACGTGACTTTTTTCGCTATTCGTTGGTTGTTTAACACTTCAGTTTGTCGTGTTAAAATAATGTTCTTGGGTTCTTATCGACTCCGTACGAAATAACTAGGTCTCGTAGGTCTTTTGTAACACGGGGAAGATTATGAGGCAACATTTTTCCATAATTTTTAAATCATTTTACCCATCCACAACACATACATCAAAGTTGCATCAACTTTACATCATTCTTAACCATTTCTTTTTCTTTTTTAACGTAGTCTTGTAGTGAATGATAGCAAAATTAGCGAAACGAACGGATTCCAAATTCACAATGCATTCATCTTTTACGTTTTAACTAATATGACAATAGACGCCATCACAGTAGGCTAATCCGTTATATTCATGTTCAAAAATCTATATCTTGAGAAATATTCACAATTTAAGTGTAAGAATTCTTAAAACGTGATTTAGGAATGTTCAAAAATGTCGGCAAAAATATTTGTGCATGTAGGCCGCAGATTAATAGTCGTAAAGTTGTTAGACAAAGTGACAGGTTTGATTTCTCACCATACATAACCTCAAAAAAATATATTTTCCATATTTTCGTCAGAAACTTGTCGAAATCAGTTGTAAACGTTCAAGTAATTCATAATAAGTCGAAATGAGCCTAGTCCGACGAAAAAGGGATGAATTTCCTAGTGGTTTTGAAGCGAATTGTTGTTCAGCGCTCTGAGACTCAAAGACAGTCAGTATCAAAATCAAAGAATCAACCAAGAAATTCATCTCGCCACGCACCAATTTGTTGTCACATGGAATCAGAGAACGGTAAAATTTTACTTTAATGGGTTGGTGGCGGAAGGGGTGGGGGAAGTGTGAGTGTTAGGGATCAACCCACCCAGCAGTAATATGTTGTTAATAGGTGGCGCTCACATCAGGTTTAGTTGTGGAAGCCTTTTGAAGTTATGAATTAGTGGTATTAGTGTATGACAAAAAATGTATTATTGGGCGGTTGAAGAGCACAAATATATTCCTGCAATTGTGTGCAGTTGTGTTAAAAAAATTGCGTCAAAAATGCCGGACCCAACGACGAAATAATTTTTCTGTACCTTCAGTTTTTGCGCTGCAAAAATTTGACTTTTGCTTGTTATTGCGTAGACTGTGTAAGATAAATTTAAAAACTGAAAGTATTGAAAAATTATTCCGCTGGTGGGACCGGCATTTATGACGCAGCTTTTTTAACACGTAATTTTGTTTTAAAAAAAGCGCTGTATTTTTTTCAGGAAATTTAAACTTTGAACACAAGGTTCTCTTCAAACAAACTCTGCGTATTATCAGCGATAGCGTCACCTCAAGCGATATCATTAATTTTGGAAGCGGACTTACGGACTGCGTCACACTCTACCTTTTAAGAGGTTTTTGTATGCGATATCAGTAGTTCTGGAAGTTTTCAGTTGTTATAACCAAACTTCATGTGAAAAATTATCTATTTCTATTCTCTATTCTATTTTCTTATTTCTGTTTTCAGAAAAGAAAATTTTCTAAAAAAAAAATTTTCTCCGAAAAAAATTTTCTTTCCGAAATTTTTATTTTCAGAAAAGAAAACTTTCTAAGAAAAAAAAATTTCTCCGACAAAAATTTTCTTTCCGAAAAAAATTGTTCTCCTACACCTTAGGCTACCATCGGAACACTTCGTATCACCTTCGGCTATCTTCGGCTACCTTCGGAATATTTTGTAGCACTTTCGCCTGCCTTCGGAACACTTCGTGTTACCCTAGGCTGCCTTCGGAACACATCGTGTCACCTTCGGCTGCCTTCGGAGTACTTCGTGTCACTTTCGGCTACTTTCGAAACACTTCGTGTCACCTTCGGCTACGTTCGGAACACTGCCTGTCAGCTTCGGCTACCTTCGGAACATTTCGTGTCACCTTCGGCTACCTTCGGAACACTTCGTGTCACGAATTCTTCCCACTGATTCATATAACTTTCCTGAAGAAATCAACTGTCTATGTATTATTATTCAGAATTTAGCAAAAAGTCGAAGATGGGGCCGCTATAACAGATGGCAGAAATTTTCTTATGATACCAAAAAAATTCTCCTGATGAAACTCTATAACTTTCTAGAAGAAACCATCTCTCTAGGTAGTGTCATTCCGAAGCTAAAATTCGAAAAGCGAAAAAGCATAAACGAAAATCCAAGATGGCGCCGCTGTCACAGCTGGCAGCCATTTTCTAACGATACCAAAAAATTCTCCTGATGAAACTCTATAACTTTCTAGAAGAAACCATCTTTCTAGGTAGTGTCATTTCGGAGCTAAAATTCGAAAACCGAAAAAGCATAAACGAAAATCCAAGATGGCGCCGCTATGACAGCTGGCAGCCATTTTCTTATGATCCCTAAAAATTTTCCTGATGAAACTCTATAACTTTCTAGAAGAAACCATCTCTTTAAGTAGTGTCATTCCGGAGCTAAAATTCGAAAAGCGAAAAAGCATAAACGAAAATCGCTATGACAGCTGGCAGTCATTTTCTTATGACCCCAAAAAATTCTCCTGATGAAACTCTATAACTTTCTAGAATAAACCATCTCTCTAAGTAGTGTCATTGCGGAGCTAAAATTCGAAAACCGAAAAAAAGCATAAACGAAAATCCAAGATGGCGCCGCTATGACAGCTGGCAGCCATTTTCTTATGATCCCAAAAAAATTCTTCTGATGATAACTTTCTAGAAGAAACCAACTCTCTAAGTGTTATCATTCCGGAGCTAAAATTCGAAAACCCAAAGAAGCCTAATTTGTACCTAACAAAAATCCAAGATGGCGTCACTTTGGCAGATTTCTGAAAATCTGAAAAAAATTCTCCTGACCAAACTCTATAACTTTCCCGAAGAAACCAACTCTCTAGCTATTGTCACTCCGGAGCTAAAATTCGAAAACTCCGAGCATTACCTAAATAACCCTCAAAATTGACCACTTTTCCACAAGCCACGACTTTTCTAGAATTTTCCCGGAAAAGCGGCCTATGAAATTTTTCATTTGGGGCCGAGACTGACGTTCCCTGAAAATTTCAGAAAGATCGGCTGTCTAGTTCTCGAGATCGAAAATTATTAACAGATAGATAGATAGATATATAGTTAGATAGATAGATACAAACCGACAGATCAGAAAAAAAGTTTCCATAATGATGAGAACAATAGAAAAATTATTTCTCCATACAAAAGTGTCATTTTCAAACCTCGATATCTCAGCCAATTTTCAACCGATTTTGATGAGTCTGGCCTCGTTGGAAAGCTGTTGCGATTTATTATTAAATAATTTGGAGAGGAAAAAACACAAAAGTTCGCGCATATATGGCTCCTTGTCCCAAAGGTTTTTGTATGGAGTTTTTTGGGTTTGTGGACGTTTTTTTTGGGGTGTGGGGACTGCGTCACGCCCTCCGCTACCGCTGCGGGCATGATCTCATCGGATCTTCAAAATTCGAACGGATTTGGAAACATTGAACTTTCTACTTTAAAGGAAAAATATAAAAAGCTGGCGCGAGAAAAGTAAAAATTTTGAGAAATTTCGAATTTTCCAAAGTCGTGCAAAGTCATAGAGCAAGGTTGCTTCCCGACTTTGCAGGACTTTGGAAAATTTGAAATTTCTCAAAATTTTTACTTTTCTCGCACCAGCTTTTTATATTTTTCCTTTAAAGTAGAAAGTTCAATGTTTCCAAATCCGTTCGAATTTTGAAGTTCCGATGAGATTTCTATTTTTGACGACCTTCCAAAGTTGGTGAAAATACACTGAAAACACGAAGTGATCGAATACTTATGAATAGTGGTGTACTTCGAGAGCGACGAACCGAGGGGTTCCCGCTCGGTATGGTGAATGGCCCTTTTCAGGGCCAATGCGATAAACTTAAACAGCCTGCTCGTGGCGTATCCTGGGTAAGTCCATACTTAGCAGATGCTTACAAAATTAAAGCGATCAAACTGGAAATTATTTCATTCATACTTCATATTTGGATAATTAGAGCGCTAAAATCCAATGTCTAATTACAAGTTTCCCTCATAACTTCACAATCACAACGCTATAATTTAATTTCGAATTCCATTGTAACTTAACATTTCCACAGTTAAAGCGCTTAAATCCACTTTTAACCAATCGCAGGGATGTATTTGTGCTCTTCAACCCCCCAATAATGCATTTTCTGTCATTACGAGTACCACTAATTCATAACTTCAAACGGCTCCCACTACTAAACCTAATGTGAGCGCCACCTATTAACAACATATTATCGTTGGGGAGGTTGACCCCTAACACCCAAACTTCCCCCCACACCTTCCGCCACCAACCCCCTAAAGTAAAATTTTACCCAGAGAACCGTTCCATTCATAATTGATTCAGAGATTTTTTTGTCAAAATTTATTCGACAGTTTTCGAATCTCTACAGAACGAGCGGGTCTTTGTTGCAATTTGTTCTTCTTTCGAATAAATATTTTACGCACAAAATAAAGTAGCCGTGTAACAATGTTTTTCAATTAATAATTTCGAATTTTCGAATCGAATTTTTCATTAAATAATCAAATTGATTGTACTTTGAGGGTCAAATGTGTGTCACAAGGTTACTGTAACTTTGAATGCTGAAAACAAACAGAACATTGCTGATTGAGCCATAACAATTGCTGTTGATCTATTTACATCAATCAATCATAATAAAACACATTATTCGCGATCTCGCTAATGTAAAAAGAAAAAAAAAAATACTTAAGTCTATGTCTTATATCGAAGCTATTTGTGTATTCGATTGTGTTTGATTGGAACAGAAATAGAGCTACAGAGATAAAATATTATTTCAATTCATACTTTGTCATAGGAATGAAAGAACAATTTTTTTTTGGCTCGTGCAGATCTGTTATTATTGTCTGTTGAATTTTATTTATGAATTGACTTCTACAACCAATATTGTTCAATAACAGTTGCTGATTCTTTCGAACTACGTGTTTGTTAAGGTCGTTATAGATATTTACTAAAATAAGAGTCAACGACAGGAAATTTATTATGCGGGTCGTTTCGTTTAGAGATTCTAATCCACTAAAGTATGATTGATTAGTTCACGCTTGGTTACAAATTACAAGAACGATTTTTATCTGAAATTAATGTTTGTTTGAGTTTAAAGCACAATGAAAGGTAATTTTAGTCTTTCATTTTCTACATCCATGTATGCTGCAAATATAATCAACGAGGCTGTTCATGCCCGCCGTCCATAAAAAGTTATTTTACACTCAAAAGAAATTTCTTTGGAAATAAAATCATTACATTTGTAGAAAATCCTCAAAAAATCCTTCGAATTCTTAGAAAATCCTTGGAAAAATAAAATCCATTAAATAGAAAATCATCTGACAATCTTTGGAAGTTCTCTGAAAATCCGTGGAAGCCCTCAGAGGATTTTCTTTTAGAAAATCCTTTTGCACGATTATCTCCACCTCGTCGGACGATATAGAAGGCTCAAAAATTACAAAAAAACGTCTTTTATGTACAGTCAAAGTTTAAAAAATATTTTTAACAGAATGACACATCGGGGATTTCTAGAGGTTTCATATTATGTTAACGAAAGAATTAAATGTTTTCTTTATTCATTTTTACGAGAGCATATAAATATAACACTTAATGGCTTCGTGATTAACACGTCTGCTATTTACTGAACGATTAAAGTTGCCAGTGCCAGTGATTTGGCTTGCAATTCTTCTGTGTAATTTAATTGTGAGGATTTGTAAACAAAGCATTCCATAGAATGTTAATTTTTAACAGCTGACGCTGACATCAGAATTCGTTTAATCATATAAGTTGCGCCAGCGTTAAAACGATTGTAAAAAATTTGTCATGCCAGTAGACGCGTTAAATTGAACAAAGTTTGGTTCCGCAGATTTGTTTTGCAATTCAATGAAGTATCAATGTATGTTAATGGTGTTCTGAAAAGTGTTTATGATGATAATTGAGTCCGAAGCCGACCTGGAGGTTCCCTAGAGCAAGTAAGTCAAAAAATCACGAAAAATATGGAAAAAGCTGGTTTTTGAGAAAAGTCAAAGTTGTACTCTGTCAAAGAAAAATTTTGTTAAGTACTGCGTCGAAAGCTTTTCTTTGAGTCTAACGCCGCATGCGATTTTTTTTTTTCAATTGTGGTGTTCAACTGGTGCAAGTAAGGTTTTCATGCAGAGCGCAACAGACGAAAATTTTGAGGCTTCTCTTCTCGTTCTTTAGGTAATTCGAAGAATTGCTGAATAGCCGCATCGGGTTAGGCGCCGCAGGCGAAAATTTTGGACTGTTCTCTATTGTTTTTTAGGTAAATGGAAGAACAACTTAATTGCCACAGGCGAAAGTCTTTGATTGTAGGACTTATTATTAAGAATTTCGCAGGCCCGTAGCTAGGGTCGACTGCCAGGGGAGGCACGAGGCCCCCCCCCCACCGAATTGATAAAATTATATGAAATTTTGAGAAAATTCTCTTTATTTCGCGCATTTCACATTACTACGGTCGCATTCTTTAGGATTTTCGTTAAACAGGGTCGCCGATAGAAAGTGTTTTGTGTTTGACAGGCGCCCCCCTAAATTATTTGCCGTGCCTAACACACTGAACTTATATGTTTATTTCTCAGCTTTTTAGGACACACACACGACTCTGCTTCGTCGTGTACTATTTGTGGTGTTTCCATTTTTCCAAAATAATCTCATTACTCATTTTCACATGGAATTATCTTCTTCTTGGTTCGTTTAGCTCACAAAATGTGAGTTAAATGTGCGAAGCGCCCGTCCGTCTAAAATATATACAGCAACTGATTTTAAAAACAAGCTACTGTAAGTTTTGACAATAGAATTTGTCCTTAACTTCCCATTTTTTCCTGAAATCGTTCAAGCTATTTACTACATGGGGTGAAAAGTCCGCGGCCTCACATAGAGATGGCGTCATTACTTCAGAATTTTTGTTAACATTCAGTAGTACCACCCTTTACTTGTCTACAGCCAAAATTTCCTGACATTTGGTGTCATAGTTTTCGAATTACTGTCAATAGAGTGACGCAGGTTTTTGTTGTTCGTAAAAAATGGAAAATAATGAATTCCATGTGTTGATTAAACAGTGTTTCTTAATGGGAAAAAATACGGTGCAAAGCAAAGAATGGCTGGATAAGTGTTATGGCACATCTTCTCCGTCGTATACAACGGTCAAGAAGTGGCATGCTGAATTTAAACGAGGTAATACAAGCACCGATGATGCCCCACGTTCAGGACGTCCAAGTGAAGCAGTTACTGAAGAAAACATTAAAAGAATCCATCGTATTGTTTTGGCTGATCGGAAAGTTAAAGTTAGTGAAATAGCTGACATCCTCAAAATATCAACAGAACGGGTGCGACACATTTTACACGAGTATTTGGACATGAAAAAGCTTTCTGCGCGATGGGTGCCGCGTTTTCTAACAATTGATCAAAAGCAGCACCGTCTTGACGATTCAGAGCGTAATTTAGCTTTGTTCGAGCGTAATCCAACGGAGTTTTTGCGTAGATTTGTCACGATTGATGAAACGTGTATTCATTACTATACACCAGAGTCCAATAGACAGTCTGCAGAGTGGTTAGAATTTGGTCAAAGCCGACCGAAGCGCCCAAAGGCACAGCGTTCTGCAGGCAAGGTTATGGCCACGATTTTTTGGGATGCGCATGGCATAATATTTATCGACTATTTGGAGAAAGGAAAAACAATAACTGGCGAGTACTATGTCACATTATTGGAACAGCTCGACAACGAGATCAAGAGAAAACGACCGCATATGCAGAAGAAAAAGGTCCTGTTTCATCATGACAATGCACCAGCGCATTCATCCAAAAAAGCAACTCTCCAGATCTGGCCCCCAGCGACTACTATTTGTTCCCAAACTTAAAAAGATGGCTACAGGGAAAAAGATTTTACTCTAATGATGAGGTGATATCCGAAACAGAGGCCTATTTTGCAGGGTTGGAGAAATCCTATTATACCAAAGATATCCAAATGTTGCAGGACCGTTGGACTAAGTGCATTTCCCTTCAGGGAGACTACGTTGAAGAATAAAATTAATTTCATATGTAAAAGTTAGTTCTTTCATTGCAAGGCCGCGGACTTTTCACCCCATGTAGTATAAGAAAATTTCCTAAATTTTTGCCGCAGGTTTTGTTAGCAGCTAGCATACAGCTTCTGTTATAACGCTGCAGTGAAAAAATTTTTTGAGTACAATTCTTATGCGAGAAAAATAAAAAGTTTAGTTAGAGTGGGAGGTGAATGTTATATTTTTAAAAGTTGCGCCGCAGTGAATTGCACATTTTGATTTTCTATGAAAGTATGCAGTTCTGATTACCATTTCATAGCAAAAATTCTAACAGCTCAGGATATGTCAAGAGTGTTAAAAGTTTTTTCTTGCAATGTAGAACCGATAATCTATTTCAATAACGAAATGGAAACATTGAAATGAGATTGGAAAAGAAAAGAATGATTGCGCCGCAGGCGAAAATTTCAAGTATTGAAAACGATCATGACGTCAAGATTTATATTTTTTCGCAAAGTTCGCAACATTACAGTTTCACCAGGGGGGCTCTGAAGACGCTCAGGGGCGGCTAAGCCCCCCTTGCCATCCCCCTAGATACGGGCCTGGAATTTCAATAATTGACTGATTTCGTATCTGTCTAACGCCTTAGGCGAAAATTTTTAACTAGTTTTTTACTAAATCGAGTTGTTTTTAGGCGAAAAGGATGGGCCCCTAAAATGGTCTCCCGGGCCACATTTTCAGGCACGGGCCCGGAGGATTTACCGCCGTTCCTCCATAGAGTCTGCCTGAAAAGTAGTTTCAAAAGGAGTGTTGAGATTGAAGATGGGCAAAATCGGCCAAGAACTTTCGAAGTTACGATTGAATAAGTTGTCAAAACCTTGTTTTTTGAAGGTCGGAGAAACGTTTTTGCTTATATCTCCGCGATTTACGAACGGCAATTGCTTTTCAAAGTTTTGAATGAAAGATATGAATCTCAAAAAACTAACTAAGAAAAGTTGATGAAGATCGATTCACTAGTTCAGGCTGTTGGGTCCATAGAGTTGACCAAACCCGTCTTACTCGCCATATGCTATAGTTGATGATTTTTCATGAATATTTCGTTAAATATAAGATAATTTTGCTGAGATTTAGAGGTAGTTGAAAGCTCAACAGTATTCAACAAAAATCTATGAAAGAGGCCCTCCTTAGGGACAGAATTTCTCCGCCCCTTGAGATTTGTTCACCCTGTGCATTACAGAATTCTATCAACTTACGATAGTAAGGTATCATTTGTTTCTATAATATAAAACACAACATCACTGCACCTCACTACACTACACGTCACCACTCCTCATTACATCTCACTACCTCTCACTACATCTCACTACCTCTCACTACATCTCACTACACTTTAGTGCATCCCACTACATGTCACTACACCTCAGTACACCTCATTACACTACACCTCAGTACATCTCACTACACTACACCTCAGTACATCTCACTACACCCCACTACGCCTCATTACATCTCATTACACCTCACTGCACCTCACTACACTACACCTCACTATACTACACATCCTACATCTTACTACACCTTAGTACATCTCACTACACCTCAGTACATCTCAGTACATCTCATTACACTACGCCTCACTACATCTCACTACACCTCACAACATCTTACTACACCTCTCTACGCCTCACTACATCTCACTGCACCTCACTACACTACACATCCTACATCTCACTACACCTCACTTCATCTTACTACATCTCGCTACACTACAATACATCTGACTACAGCACACTACACCTCACTATGCTACACTATATCTCACTGCAAGCATTACACTACATCGACTACATCTCACTAAACTACACTACACTACCCTTCACTATCTTTTTTTCCCCTGAAAGGTAGTGCCAAAAGTGGGTTTGGGTTAAATGGGCCATTTTAGACGTAGAGCCGCTCAGCTAGGGCCGTTTAAGTATTTTTGATCTTATGTACATAACTCGAGCAGTCTTAACCGATTTTAATAATTTTCTTTGTTGGAAAGGTCAATAAGCATACAACATTTAATGGAAGTAATATTTTTTTGAGTTTGGACTTAGCTAAGCCCCAAAAAAGACGTAGAGTTTGCATGTTTTTCATGTATAAATCGTACTCAAGGAAAAATTTGGGTACAACGCCTCTACTTAGAGCCGCCAGGGCGGTCCTAGGTCAATTTTTTTGCTATTTTGTAAAGAAAATTGAGTAGAACATTTTTGTCCATGGAAGTATGGCTCCGAGGCGTCTACTTAGTTATGTTGTAGAGAAAACAGCAATGAGATATTTTTGGCCATGACAGTTTTTTCAAAAAATTTTTCTTTCAAGAATGTTTTTTTTAAAAGTTTTTTTTTAAACTTTTATTTCAAAACAATTTTTTTTCAAATTGTTTTGTAATTTTTTCTAAAAAAATGTCTTGTTAATTCTTTCTAAAAAAAGTGTGTTTTAAATTGTTTTTTTTTTTTAAATATTTCTTTCAGAAATTTCTTCTTAAAAAATGTATTTTTTCAAATTTTTTTGTTCCTTGAATTTTTTTTTATATGGCAGTTAGACCCGGTTTATGTTGTCCGTTATCGACTCAACAAAATCTTTAATTTGTCATATAAAAAATGAGGAGATCTATCTCTCAAAAAAATTTTTTGAAATTATTTTTTCTTGTACAGGTTTCTCATATAATTGCCTTTCAATTTTCAAAGTAATTCCACAATATAGCTAACTTGGTTTTCGTAGGCTCATTATGAAATTTTATACTTACGACGTTGAGGCTTTTTACGGGAAGCCCTTTTTTTATTTTATTGTAATTTATTTTTACTCTAGCAGGAAACAGACATCGTAGTATAATTTAGTTATTACGTTCTAGGTGAGCGAAAGTATATTATGTTGAATGCTGCGGAAATAATTCATTACATAATTCGGCTCGGAATACAAACTCCACAATTTTGAACAGTTTTGAAAACTTTTTGCTCAGTTCACAAAATTGATTTCTCATGTAATGACTTACTTCCGCACATCCCACTGTAATCCACTATTTTTGTAAACGGTGAAAGTGTATTGTAGGGACGTAATATCAGTGTGTATCATTAAGCGTGCAAGTATGTGTGTAATACACACGTGAACGGTAAGGTGAGATTTTCTCTCCGATGTCTGTACAATATTTTATTGTAATAGTGACGATAATGTCGAACATTAAATACAACACTGATGGCCGAGCGAATTAGAGCGCCACAGTCTACTTGTTTTGAATCGCGTAATCTGGGGTTCAATTTCTGATAATTGACAATATTTTTGGACCCATACGAAGTACAAAGGTCCTATACGTTTACTACAAACAATTTTATTGTAACATGGGGTAGATCGAGGTGAGAGAGGGGGGGAAGCATCTATTATCGTCTAGAGATGACGAATCAGCAATAAAAATAATGTCCGTCTGTCTGTCCGTCTCCACTTTTTTTTCGAAGCGGCTCAACCGATCAGCCTAAACTTTTTTTTACCTGAAAGGTACATGTCTCCCATGATTCAAATTCGAAGATGAGCAAAATCGATCAAGTGGTTCCGAAGATATGGTCGAGGAAGTGACCAAAAACATGGTTTTTCGAGGGTCGGTGAAGCTTTTTCGCAAATATCTAAGCAAGTATAGCACGGAAATTCCTCATTTTGGTGTCAAATGAAAGCATTTGACGTCACGAAACTGGGAAAAAATTTTTGTGGGAATCGGGTCAGGGGTATGGGCACTGGGACCAATGGAATGGACGAAATGGAGCTCCTTGGCCATATACGAAAACAGTTTTTCGTCTATATTTCCTTAACTATGCAATATGGAGATTTACTGTCAAATGCAAAGTTGTAGAAAATTAAATTTAAGCGAACACGTGTTTCAGGGTTTCGGGGAAATATGGTCCAATCCTGGTATGTGGCCACTTCCATAATTGGGCAGGATGACCCAGAACTCTGAGAGTTAGAAAGTTGGTTCCAAAGGCGAAGTTATAGAGAATTAAATTTAAGCGAACACGTGTTTGAGGGTTTTGGTGAAATATGGCCCAATCCTGGGCCACAGAAAACGTTGGATTGTTTGCTTATTTGTATATTTAGGTACGCTCGAGTCACTTTGCCACATCTATTCTGTTTGTCACATCTATTCTGATACGTACGGGTCTTTGGTTATGTTTTATAACCAAATAACAAAGTATAAACGAAAAAATGCGGGAGTAAAAAAAAAACAAAATAATATTTTACAATAAATTTGTAAATAATTTCGGTTCATCATATTTAACAACAAATTACGATAAAAACATCCTCAAGTACACAACAAATTATACAAAAAAAAAACTCCACAAAGCGAATTCAACATATTCAACAAATTACGAGAGAGACACTAACACACACGCGCTTTTTCTCACCTAACAATGTAGTGTAATTAAGAGCACAGCTAAAGAAATGCAATTCGCAATTCATGTTTGTTCGAGAATTGTGTGGTGCAGTGGTTAGCATCGTTGAGATGAGCGGGTTACCCGAAACTTCGAAAAACCCGACCCGAACCCGAACCCGAATTGTTTTTTTCGGGTTCATGGGTTTCAGGTTTCGAAAAATTTGATCGGGTCGGGTTCGGTCCGGGTCGCGTTGTTGTATACTTTTATTCGGGTTCCGATTGACTTTTTATATTTTACAAAACTCGTCTAAATTTTATCATCTTACATTACACGAATTTTGTTTTAGTTTAAGGTCCGTGAAGAATGCAGACGTCGGGCCTTGAAATAATTTTTGTTTCGAAGTAATTTGGGTTGTGAGTTTCGAAAAACTTGATCGTTCTCTATCGTTGATAATGACGCGGGATGTCCATTGGTCAATTCTCGGTCGGGGCAGTGTTTTTTCAGGCTTCCGAACCTTTCGAAAAGAGGTTCGGGTTACGGTTCATGGTTTTTGAAAATTAAAAAAACGGTTCGGGTTCGGGTTCAGGGTTTTCGCAAATCAAAAAAACGGTTCGGGTTCGGGTTCAGGGTTTTCAAAAATAAAAAAAGCGGTTCGGGTTCGGGTTCAAAATAATAACTAAGGTTCAGGTTCGGCTCTGCAATAAAAACAAGGTTTTGGACTCAATTCAAAACTTTAATTTTAAAATGTCCCTTAAGTTAAGTTGAGTTTTTAGTATTAGAGTAGTAGTATTAAACAAAAATATTACAAAGAAGATGTAAACGAAAGAGAATTAAAAGAAAATCATCCATCAAGAAATTTTCTGTTTAAACAAACTATTAGTTGTTTCTCTAAAATTCCACCTTTTGTTCGCCCTCTACGTTTAGTAAATACGAAGTCAAGGGTTGAAAACGCCCTTTCTACTGTTACTTGAGTAGCAGGGACGGCATATATTATTTCCTATAGCTGAAACAATTGCGGTTGCAGTAGCTCCTGTGATTTCCAGTATGTGAGAATTGTTTCACCCGGACCGAATTTGACTCTTGGAGTCCCATCAAACTGCTTTATGTGGAACAAAGTGAAGTACATAGCACAGCAAAATGTAATGTGACGCAATAGTCGTATAAAATTTTTAGAGTTTCAAGACCGGTATATAAACCTTTAGAAAAACGGTCCGTGTTCGGGTTTAGGCAGATACATGATGTGGCGGTTGAATTCCTCAGATTGACTAAAAATCCGTCACCATATAAAATACAAAGAAAAATTTATCCTTATGACATTTTGTTTCACTCAGATTTTTAGTATATCATGGGAACCCAGCCGCCATATTATGTCTCTGGGTCAGGGTTTTCGCCATTGAAAAAAACGGTTCGGGTTCGGGTTAAGGCTTTTCGCAAATGAAAAAAACGGTTCGGGTTCGGGTTCAGGGTTTTCAAAAATAAAAACGGTTCGGTTTTGGGTTCGGTTCTTTCTGTCAAATTATCTGCGGTTCAGGGGTTCGGTTCGGTTCGGTTCGGAAGCCTGGTTTTTTTAATTAAATGTTTCTGCTTTGGTTGGTTATTTATCCGTCTAGACACTGGAATTTATCCCTCTGGACGGAAAAATACTAACGTTAATGTCAAATTTATCAGTCCAAATTTTGACGTTTATTATGGCATTTATCGTCGCGTATATAATAAAATATTTTGATGCATTTGCTGTCAGTGTGTTAGTGGAGTGTATAAGTTGGTTAAGACCGTATATAAGTCAGTTAAACCAACACACCTGAAAACGTGAACGGCTAAACTAACACACCTCCAGCTTATGCATTAAAGCATCGTACTGAACAGACGTGTATATAAGCGGTTATACTAACACTCGGAGCTTCGCTTCTCGTGCGTACACACCGCTTATACACACACACCTCTATTTAGTAATATACTACTACGATCACTAGGAACGCAAAGGTGTCTTCCTCTGTATCTGCTCCAACACACTCTCACCTGTTACCAAAAAATTACTTTCAATATACTCGTTGTGTACTTTCGCTTGGGCGTACGCGTCTTGTATGTGTTGGGGTATATTTCTAATGTTTATTACATAACATTATTACATAACATATTACATAACAAATATGTTAGCAAATAGAGACTAGCGAAAGTGGCTCGCTTAGTGGTCATGGTCACTACTAGGGAAGAAAATGTGTGAAACTAACGTTTGACGCACATATATGTTCATCTATTGTCGATATTTAACAAATTATATGTATTTTGGTTGGTGGGACAAACCATATAACTACAGAGGTAAATTCGTTCCTGTCAATGTTTCCGAATAAAATGATCTTTTCTTCATTCGTTGACACATTTAAAACCAATAAAAGTAGTAATAATGCCATGAATGCGAAATAATCTTCTGACATTTAACATTATTAACCCAAGAATTATTATTTTGACATCTAAATTTTATTGTTATTCTCGCACAATCAGCTCAATAAGGAAGACATCTAAACGAATTGTTGAAGAGATGTTTAAACAATGTGGGATAAAATCAGTCAAATATGCAGGAAACGTTTTTCATAATTAAATTAATTTAGATTATTGAATCATTATATGCGATACCACAGCCATTGAATTAATTCAATTCCATCTGCAACTTCAATGTCACGACAATTTTTTTTTTCTGTTTTGAAAATTTATTACGAGAAAGAAAAAACCTATAGGCTCTAGGATGAAACAAATAGTTTTCCCACGTACGCGTCGATCTAAATATTCAAATGAAATAATTTATTTTCGTATAAAAATTGTATTGTGGTGGTAGGGTATGTAAATCAATTTTGTTTCCAACAATAAGATTACTAGAGTTGTATACAAATGAAATGTACTTTATTAGGAATATATTAAACAAAGTTAATTGATCTCCGAGCTCGATTCAAGGACTTGTATGTTACCATTTTGGCAGCACATTTTATTCTTTAATTTCATGCACAGCATCCGGTACAGTGTTTGCTCTGTGGGTACGGTACTCCGTATACGCTGCGTATGCGAATGTAATATCCAAATGGTCGGTCGTTGTATATACTAAACGTTTAATTAAGACAATGTCTTTCGAGTTAATATTTTTAACTAGTTAGTTAGTTCGTTAGTTGGTGGTGTACTTGCGATCACTCTTTATGCATATAAACACTGGGGTATTGTATAAGGTACATTACAATAAGATAAGTGTGCGTATATAGAATTTTAATTAAAATGCGTTAACAAACTGGTTTTAATATAATCATGACCATGATAGGCCCATGCTTTAGAATTATATAGGCGAAAAAAATGAACAGACAATGCAACAATAAAATTAAATGCTAGTATTCTTATAGTCATTTAATATTGTGCGACAACTATCTACGTAAATACCAAAAAAAAGGAAGAAAAAACATTAAATAAATAAAACAAATAATGAGAAGGTGCACATCAGAACTGAGAGCCGCCCGAATTCCACCAGTAAAAAAATTCCGCCGAAATGTTGTTATCGATATACTCAGGGGCTCTTATTACTTAAGATTTTTCCTAGTTTCTTGTTTTCACGTTTCTTACAAAATGCAGCGAAATAAAAAATTCTTTAATTTTTCCGCGCGTGATAGAGTTTTTTTTTCACTCAACAGTATAACAGAGTGTGAATATAAAGGGCAGAAAAGAAAAAACGCTGAATACTTTCCGCGTACATACTTTGAGGATTTTAGAATATATCCAAGGATTTTTTGCGAGTGACTAAATTTTGGTAAGATCTATTTGGTCAAATATTTTGTTGATGCTGTCCAAAGTTGAACTTCACCTAAAGAAAGCTTTATTTTGCAAGAAATTGTGTGACAGCTGTCAATGTGACATCTCTCACTTTGATAGCTGTCAAAAAACGTGCAGAGACAGACAAAAGCCAGAGCATTCCCATAAAATAGTTATCGCTACTTGAAAACTATTGAAATGTTTTGTTGATGTCCAAAGTTGAACTTCACAGCTGTCAAAAAACGTGGACAGACACACAGAAGCCAAAGCATTCCCAGTAGCTACCGCTACTTAAAAACTATTGAAATGTGATAAGAAAGTAGTGGTAGTGTAATTTTCTAGACAAAACAAATGTCCTAGTGACAGGTGTCAGAGTGTCACTTTGACACCTGTCACCTTGACAGATGTCACTTTGACAGATGTTACTTCGACATCTGTCACTTTGCCCAATCAGCGGCATTTTGAAGTGCCATCATGGTACTAGTGATTACACGAAAAAAGCCTATTTAGAAATCTTATGTGTTCAAGAAAACATTGATGTTTATGCCCGAAAACTATGAACGAAATGAGTTTTTCCAAAAGAGGCAAATGAAGATCGAGTTTTAAAAAAAAAATCTTCTACAAAACATTTGTGAGACCGTAATACAACATTTTCGGTGTCTGGAGTTTCGAAAAAAAATAAAAGTTCAAATTCGACCGACCCTAGAAGACCCAAGACGTTAATAAATTTTAAGCCGTTCTTAAGTCTGACTGACATCAGTTTTTTTTAGATTTATCAGGTTGGGGCGGTCCATTTCTGGTCCATGAAACACAGATCTAGTGATCCTTTGTTTCGTCACCCGTTCATCATGTAAATCTTCTAAAACCTCCCAGTCCCAACCAAGAATCGGCAGGCCCTATGCTGGGTACTGTTGCGGGTTGGACCACATAACTACCTAGAGTCGTAAGCCTCAGTGAGGAAAACTTTGGACATTCACATATCACGTGAACGCCCGTCTCCTCGCCGAAGCCACAGGTGCGATTGGGATCATTGGTGAGTCCCATTTTAGCCAGATGCTTGCTTAGTTTACAGTCCCCGGTAATCACACCAACCACTCGCTTGATGCGACACCTGTCCATGTTTAGCAATTCTCTAGTCTACTTCCCATCGGGCACTGGGAAGAAGCGCTTTGTGTGCACTCCTCCCTCATAGGTGCTCCAATGGTTAACGAATTCCGACTTAACCCAACACTCTATTGTTTTTACACATTCCGAGTGTGGTATGGGTATGAAAGGTTCTGGTCCACAACTTCAAGTTGCCGAACCTTTCCTGGCCAGCTCATTCGCTTTCTCGTTTCCCTCCACGCCAGAGTGTCCGGGGACCCAGACCAGCTTTACCTGATTTCTCAGTACAATCCGGTTCAGGGTCTCCTTTAACTCTTTCAGCAGCTTGGATGTCACGACAGGCGACATAAGCGCCCCAATCAAATCCTCACTGTCGAAACAGACTGTGACGTTTCTTCCACATGCTTCTGTTGGGATTGCCTCCTATACTCCCATCAGTGCCGCGAACGTCTCAGCCTGAGTCTAACCTTCCTAGGTGATACCACCTTTCAACAACTTCCCCCGCGCCTTCCGAAGTTTTAGAGCCGTCAGTGAAGTTCACAACTTCTTCACCCGAGATGTGACTTGGCCAGCCTTCCAGCCATTTCGACCTGCTGGGCACGACAGTCTCAAACTGCCTCACAAAGTCTGTCTCCGGTCTCATTCGGTCCCTAGGCATCTCAAAGACCTCATTAGTGATGACTTTCTTTTTTTTCATGGCCCGAAGTGAAATTCGGAGTCCAAAGATCATTCTGTGATAACCTATCTGCTTTCGCCTTTGATTCCACGTAGACCGGTTGCAGGTTAATCAACGTCTCAATGGCCGCCGTAGCTGTCGACGTCATAGCACCGGTAACACAAATGCACACCAGCCTTTGAATCTCGTTCAGCTCTTTCCTCGCACTCCCTATGTCGAGTCTTGGCCACCACACAACGCAAATGTGACTCATCATAGGCCTTATAACTGCTTCGTAAATCCACAGTATAGCCTTGGACGGTAGACCCCAGTTCCTCCCAAAGAAGTTCCTGCAAATCCAGAAAGCTGCTATAGCCTTCTGTGCCTTGTCCTTGACAAGCTTGATCCAATTTAACTTGTGATCGAGAATAACTCCCAGATATTTCACCTTCTTTCCAGGGACGATGTCTTTATCGAACAGCTTCAGTTCACCTACAAGTTCTTGACCCGATGTTCTCTTGCTAAAGAGAACTATGTCCGTCTTGTCCGGGTTAACTCTAAGGCCGTTGTTTCGACACCATTCCTCAACTACTTTCAGCGAGTACCTTATCCTATCGCCCAGCGTGCTCTCGAACTTACCTCTGATCAGAATTGTCAAATCGTCCGAGTACCCTAGGGCGAAAATCCTCTCGTCGTTCACGACCATGCACCACAGCAAAGGAGATAATAATAAGGCAGCCCCTGGCTGTCCAGAAACTAGACTTGTGGCCACATACAGTTGCCTCTGGCTGACATCAGTTACTTTGAAAACGCCTTACGTTACGAAAAAACATTTTAGATGAAATTTAAAAAAACGAGATATTGGACGCCACCGCTTCCCTTTCTCAGCTCCCCAGTCTAATTCATACTTTTTTCGATTGGAATCAATAACTGTGCTTTCAAATGTGAATCATCAGTTAATTGTATTTGCGCATACAAAACGAACGTTTATTTTAAGTTATTTGTATATGCACATACAGATATTATACACAGAGTCTAAGACTTTTATAGTTCACAATACAAAATATCAAAGTATGATGAGAAATGCTACAACTCGTTAATAGCTTTTAAAATATCAATTGATATCCTTGAATCATCTTTAATAAAATTAAATTACAAAAGAGACTGCTTTCAATTCTTTACCATTCTGAACTAAAACGATCATCATTTTTAAACAGAGCGATCGCACATCGGTCATCTGTTGAGTTAAAAATTATTCAAATGACCAAAACCAAGGTTGCACACTTGATACAACCGCAATGTATTTTATATCAAACCAGGTAACAAAATACAATTTCAGATTAGTGGGATTTTGAGTTGTTTATTGTCAGAGATGTATCTATTGAAACACATAAAGTTGACCTTTTCGGAAAACATGCATTTATGTAGAACTGGAACTTCATTCTTTTTTAATTTTATTCTAGCAATTAATATTCACAGATTACGTTTACAGATTCGAAATTTTATATCTGAGTATTGGGTTTGACAAATATCTCCGGATATACAATGGCCTAAAAGGTCAAAGCTATTTCGTTATTTTTAGAGTAGAACCATTTTTTTCGTGTTGCCGTCCGACAAAAAAAATAATTGGTCTTAGCATCCAAATTTATCAAAAGGTTATTCTCAAGATAAATAATCTTTTAACGTAAACATTTCTGTTTCTGGTCTCTAATTACTTCTAACGCGTTGTAATAAATTGGATTAGTTTAATAATTGGCAATTATGGGTTAAAACAATAGATTTGATCAAATTAAAACATTTTCTCGTCTAGATTGAAAAGAATGTTCTGCTGAAGGATTTACATATAAATGAGTTCCTCGAAAGTGTAGAAAAAAGATTTATCAAATTAATTTCTATAAAAAGCACATGAAGGTCGCTTATGTTTACCTTTTATGTGATGGATGTGCAATGTGCCTCCTATCACTCGAGGATTAAGCATTCGTATTTAATCTCAATGGATCAGCGATTTCATTTCGCTCATGCATGAAATTGTAACTTGTAATCATGATGATCCTCAAGCAAAAAAAGTTTACAAAAATGGTACCCAAAAAATTTAGATTGGAATCGAAGAGGGGAATTAGTACGAGCTCAAAACACGCCCGCCGGGACATGTGAAGTTTTAATTACAGCAATTATAATTTCAACAATCGTTCTGCTATGTCCAATATTAAGTTGCATGAACTATTCGGAGGTCTGGTCTGTTCTATTTCAGGAAATCTTAGCCAACATATCCAGCCTCAGCCGCGCCGCCGCCGCCTTCTAAATGTGAGTAGAATACGCGACAACCAATCATGCTCGGAGCGGTAGCGGAGAGCGTGACGCAGTCCCCACACCCCAAAAAAACGTCCACAAACCCAAAAAACTCCATACAAAAACCTTTGGGACAAGACACGACGTATAGGCGAACTTTTGAGTTTTTTCCCCTCGCCCCCCTCCCCCTCCAAATTATTTAAAAAAAAAACTACGTCAGCAGCTTTCCAACGAGCCCACACTATTCCTGCCTTGTGTGTCAACGATCTATGTATGTATCTACTTTTTTTTTCTCGAGAACCGCTCGAGCGATTTCCTTAAAATTTTCAGGGAACGTCAGTCTCGGCCCCAAATGAAAAATGTCATATGCCGCTTTTCCGAGAAAATTCTGGAAAAGCCGTGGCATGTGGAAAAGTGGTCAAAGTGGTAATGCTCGGAGTTTTCGAATTTTAGCTCCTAAGTGACAATAGCTAGAGAGTTGGTTTCTTCGGGAAAGTTATGGGCCATTCCACGAAAACTCCGTTCCCACGCTCGAAATGCTCAGTTACGAAAAAATATTCATAGAAAATGGTGCATCAGACGTATTGATCCCTTAACTAGAGATTAGTAACTTTTCTATTGCTTTCATTTTGTAACTACTGAGAATTTCAAGCGTGGGAACGAAGCGGACCGTGGAATTGCCCTTATAGAGTTTGGTCAGGAGAATTTTTTGGGATCTTAAGAAAATGGCTGCGCGGTCAAACTGGCGCCATCTTGAATTTTCCCAAGCAATAAATTAGGGTTTTTTTGGTTTTCGAATTTTAGCTTCGGAATGACAATACTTAGAGAGTTGATTTCTTCGGGAAAGTTATAGAGTTTAATCAGCAGAATTTTTTGGAAGTTTCAGAAATCTGCCAAAGTGACGCCATCTTGGATTTTTGTTAGGTACAAATTAGGCTTCTTTGGGTTTTCGAATTTTAGCTCCGGAATGATAACACTTGCAGAGTTAGTTTTTTCTAGAAAGTTATAGAGTTTCATCAGGAGAATTTTTTGGGGTCATAAGAAAATGGCTGCTAGCTGTCATAGCGGCGCCAACTTGGATTTTCGTTTATGCTTTTACTGTTTTCAAATTTTAGCTTCGGAATGACACTACTTAGAGAGATGGATTCTTCCAGAAAGTTATAGAGTTTGGCCAGGAGAATTTTTTGTATCCTAAGAAAATGGCTGCCAACTGTCAAAGTGACACCATCTTGGATTTATTGCTAAATTCTGAATAAAATTACCTAGATAGTTGATTTCTTCAGAAAAGTTATATAAAAATCACTGAGAAGAATTGGTGACATGAAGTGTTCCGAAGGCAGCCGAAGGTGACACGAAGTGTTCCGAAGGTAGCTGATGATAGCCGAAAGTGACACAAAGTATTCGGAAGGTAGCCGAAGGTGTTGGAGAACAATTTTTTGGCGAAAATTTTTTTTGTAGAAATATTTTTTTCGGAGAAAAATTTTTTTAAGGAAAAATTTTTTTGGAGAAAATTTTTTTTGGAGAAATTCTTTTTTCGGAGACAAAGTTTTTTTCGAGGACAAATTTTTTCAGAGAAATTTTTTTTTGTAGAAAATTTTGTTGAAAAAAATATTTTTTGGGACAAATTTTTTTGGCGCACCCTTTTTTTTGGGCAAAACTTTTTTTCGGAGATACCTTTTTTGGAGAAATTTTGTTTTGGAGACAATTTTTTTTCGAAGACAGTTTTTTTTGAAGAAATTTTTTTTTCTAAAAAAAAATTTTTTTTGAGAAAATTTTTTTTTTGAGAAAAATTTTTTCAAAAAATAGAAATTTTTTCAACAACTGAAAACTTCCAAAACGACTGATATCACAACAAAAACCTCTTAAAAAGTAGAGTGTGACGCAGTCCGTGAGTCTGCTTCCAAAATTAATGATATCGCTTGAGGTGACGCTATCGCTGATAATACGCAGAAGTTTGTTGATCCTTGTTTGAATAGATCCTTGTGTTCAAAGTTTTGATTTCCTGAAAAATTACAGCGCTTTTTTAAAAACAAAATTACGTTGTGTTAAAAAAAATTGCGTCACAAATGCCGGACCCACCAGCGGAATAATTTTTCAATACTTTCAGGAAAAAAGGAGATTTTTGCGTGACATACTTTATGAACGGCCCCTTATCACGTTCATCAAATCTTATGCCGTATTTATTCGTGACATACTTATTGCATTATGGAATGTGAGGTTTTAGTTCGATTTTATCTGTTGCACATATCGATCTAACTGTTCTATCTTCTGATAGCGAATCGGTTAAATCATGGCGGTTGTTGTGAGAGAGCACACAAACTCGTAATTAATTCAGAGATTTTGTAGAGATGAACCAACTGTTCCAGATGTGTTAATGTCTGAGCGTTATGTCAATGACAAAATAATTCGAAAAGAGCTCATCTGCAAAAAGCGTTCATTTTGAGAATGGCTAATTCCATCGGTACCGTCACCTGGGTAACGAAGCTCATCTCTTTTACTCTTTCAATGTGATTTATATTACCATGAGATAGAACACATTTGTTCCCCAGGTGACATGGCAGCAACAATGTATGGGTTACCGATGGAATTTGGCATTGTCGGTCGATATATTCAATTTCTAATAATAAAACCCACAAGGAATCTGCGGCAAAAGTTGAGCACTTGATTTGAAAAAGAATGATTCAGGATTTACACAAATCGTCCCCATACATTAGGTTCAGTTACCATGAAAGCTGGTGTCATGTTAGCTCCAATTTAAGAAAAAAAAAATTATGTGGAAAATCCACGCAATTTCCATTGTGTCATTGTTTCAATAGCTCCTCTCTAATACTTTTAAGCTTCAATTTTTTCCACTAAAACTTCCAAATAGGATGACGCTTTTTTTGAACCTACCTACACACCCTGCCACAATTTGTCCGCTTTCCAACCTATTTACGACGTCCACGTTTAACGAACAACGAATTTCATACAAAGAGGAGATTTACTGAATACAAGCCTCTTCCCTATCAATCTTGGCCGTTTTACTCTCCAAATTTAATTCTTTAATTTAATTGATTTACCTACATATCCTAAGATTATAGCTCCCTTTTCAGTATTTCATTTGAATTGCAAAACTACATACTGAAACTAGGAGCTGTTCTTTATGAATTCTCATAACACAACAGGAGCCGATCGACAGAAGTCATTATTATTTAATTTGCAAAATACGTAATCTTGACTAACGTAAGGATTTCACGATCATTTATGAGTGATAATATTCTACTGTAGAAAC
Source organism: Pseudolycoriella hygida (assembly GCA_029228625.1). Taxonomy (NCBI): domain Eukaryota; kingdom Metazoa; phylum Arthropoda; class Insecta; order Diptera; family Sciaridae; genus Pseudolycoriella; species Pseudolycoriella hygida. Next base: position 50,687,189 of record CM055404.1, on the reverse strand, counting down.
TGATAAACAAAAATTTATTTACCGGTAAGCGGTTATCGTTATAATCGGTTTTTTACCGGTACTTATTTACCGATTGCATTTCTTAGTTTCAATAGTATTATCGTAAGTTAGTATCACAATTGTGTCTGTTGGGAGCAAAACCTAGTTTATCGAAACTGTCAAAGTGACGTTTTAAACGCCAAATAATTTTTTTTTTCGAAATATCCGAAACCTGTTTATTTTTCCTCAATGCTATTAGAGTTATATAATTGAGGAAAAATAAACATGTTTCTGATATTTCTGAAAAAAAAAAAACATTTTTATTTGACGTTTAAAACGTCACTGTGACAGTTGGAATCAGGGGCGTGACTATCTTTTGTTTTGATCTTTGCAAGTAATACTCAACGTGAAATTAGCTGCAGTTGCGACCGAAGCTAACTTCATTGCAAACAAAGTCAGCTGGTTCCATTCATAAATTGACCGAAGTCAGCTGACTTCATTGAAAAGTTCAAAAATCAGCTGGCTTTTTTGCAATGAAGTTAGCTCCGGTTGCAACTGCAGCTAACTTCATGTTGAATGTTACTTGCAAAAATCGAAACAAAAGGGGAAAGTCCATTGTTGGAATAGACCGAGTTTTGCTCGAGTACTTTAAGAAGAGCGTTGCGAAACTGGGTGTGGGACAGTGTTTTAGATTTATCAGGGTGGAATGGATCATTTCTGAATCCGAAACATGGATCTGTTGATTCTTTGTTTTTTTCCCGTTCATCGTATAAATCATTAAGACCTTCCAGTTCTCACCAAGAACCTGTCGACGACAACAGGTCCTAGAGGCCTGAGACTTCAAAGGGTCGAATGACACATCCGCCTAACGTCATGCTCCTTAGAAGGTGTAGCTTCGGGCTTTCTGCCTGCTTTCTCCTCTAAGCCGAAGCTACATCTTTGATAGTCCAAAATGGTCATTCTGAGAAACTCCTTGGCCCACTTCTCATCAGGCGCGGACTCAGACACTCCCAGTTTTCCACAGCCTTTTCACAGATGGAGTGTGGGATCGGGATGTGGGGTTATGGGCCCTCGATCGCTGCGCTTTGCCAGCTCGTCTGCTCTCTCATTACCGTCTACACCGGTGATCTCATTTCCAATCGGTTCAGGGTCCCTTTCTGCTCTCTAACCAGTTTTGACGTCGTCTCCGGTGGTGCAAGCGCTATAACTACCGGCTTTCTTTCTGAGCAGATGATCGCTCTGCCATCCGTTTCCTCTGAGACTGACATCGTCACTCCCGTCAACATCGCAAACGTCTCCGCTTGGGACTAGCTTTCTCAAATGAAAACTGTCACAATGAAGCTCACAAGGCCACCAGCCGGAAGGTAGGTCGGCCAGTTTCCAAGCCGATCCACTATGCCCGATCTGACGATCTGGTATCGCCTCACAAAGTCGACCTGTGAGACCACACGATATCTGGGCATATGGAAGATCCATCCGTTAATCACTTTCAGGATCTTCCCATGTCCAGACTCGAAGTTACTCATCCGGAGATCATTTTGCTTCATCCTATCTGCCAAAGTTTGCTTTAACGATCGTATGAATGGGGGATAATATTGCATATTGAATTGAACATGCGACAGGCGTTGTTAAAGGGCGAATTTTATGAGCGGCTTGTCTTGCATGCTTCAATAAAGATCATACCGTTGTGTCGTGTTGAGTAACTGCCCGGAACCAACAGACAAAGGGCAATTCAATTTTAAATTTATCAATGAACTAACTGCCTCGTGTTTTTTATCGAAAGAAACGAGGAACAATGCGATACAAACTTTCATTAAATTTACATTACCAGCTTTATTCATTGAAAATGTATTTTAACGTGTACCCACTCGGTAAGTTGATTTACACAGTGTGCGATGCGATAGGTAAATGGCTCATAACGTACGTGTAGTCAGAGTAGTCGGTAAATTTTATGTGACGTGTTTGTTTTGATATAGTAAAAGTTTGTGATTCTCAAATTTCTTAAATTTGTGGTATTTTACGGAAACGATTGTCCTGCCTATGACATTACTCAATTCTCGGCAAAACATTCGTTCCCTAAAGCGCCTATAAGTTCTCAATAAAGATGAAAAACTTGAATTAAATCTCGATAATAAACAAAATTTTAACCGACAACTAAAGTCATTTCATAGAAACATGAATGAATTGGCACGCGGCAACTTTGATTCGTTCGTAGAGTGAACATAACAAAATTTGAAACTTGAATTGATTTTTATGAAATAAGATGTTTTGTAGATTTCAACTTACCTTGTGGGTTACACGTTAAAACATAGTACAGAGGAACACTGTTTATGAGTAATATTACAAGTGTGCGTTACGGTAACTCGCCCCTATATACTATATAATTTTTTTAAGACACGTGCCGCTCGAATGTACGTACTGGCTTTTTTATATATAAACAAATAGATCGGCAAGTTGTGCTGTTCCTGACGAAATCTCAACTAATTAATGCTCGTTTTTAAAAACTGCTTTGATTCGAAAGAGTTGTTACAATGAAATTAATTAAATTAAAATCTGTCACTCTTCGTTTTTTTTTACTCCAACTCCCCTCCTGCCTTGTATGTGCCTCAATTTTTCAAAACCCGTACCCCTCAATATATGAATAAGGATGATCATCAAGTGGTCAAGTTTTGTGTCTCCGTTTGCTGCACTATACATTCATATAGTACTAAATAAGTGAAGCTGTCATGCAATTTGTGTAAAAATCCCGTAATTTATTTTAGGTGAATAGCAACTACTCACTACTACTACTCGACTCACTTAGGGTCAAAACACATTAGCAATTTGAATTGTCGATCTCAGCAATTTCCATACTAGTTTTCAGTACTAAAATATTTATTTCCCTACAATGTTTTTTCGCTCTATTGTGAAAATAATAAATGCCGAAACGAATTCTGGTATAATAATTGCTGAGATCGACAATTCAAATTGCTAATGTGTTTTGACCCTTAGTGGTTAACGAAAATTGTTTCAGAGAGGGTTAATCAACACTAGCGACGCAAATGATTAGCAATTCAAAGCCAAGCACGGTTTTGCATCGGAATTTGTGGAATGGTGTTTGTCGATTCCCTACTCAGCTTGGAAAAAATGGTTGGCGCAACCCGCAGAGTTACTTTAGTTTTATGTTGATCCGTATTCAACTATAAAAATAAGCGTATGACGCCACAGACAGACTACTGTTGCCTTATTAAAGGAAAATGTAATGTGGTTGCTGATTTTCTATCGCAAATTGTCGAAGCCAAAAACGCTTCGATTCAGGTCTCTTTTGAATTAAGAGCCCTGGTAGAATTGCAAAAAGAAGATGAAGAGTGTAAAGAATTAATTATGAAGTCAGAAAATTCAAAATGGAAGCTGGAAGAATTAGAACTTCCGTTAGGGCAAGGTAAAATATGGTGTGAACTGTCCACGGGTAAAAATCGTCTTTATGTGCCGATGCCTTTGAGAAGAGCAACTTTTGAAAATATGCATTCTTTATCACATCCGGGAGTAAGAGCAACTCAAAAATTGATTAGCTCACGTTATTTCTGGAATAATATGAATAAAGAGATTAATTCGTCATCCCGATCTATTCCCATTCATTTACAATGGGAATAGATGTTTTTTCACGGGAGCGACGAATTATTGGGCCAAATGTTGTGTGCCATGTCAAAAAGCGAAAATTAATAGACATACGAAAGCACAAAAGATCCCAATACCAAATGAGAGGTTTGACCACATACACATAGACTTAGTTGGTCCGTTTCAGAAATCGAACGGTTTCAAGTATCTGTTAACGACAATAGACAGATGGCCGGAAGCATTCCCCTTCAAAGATATTACTGCCGAAACGGTGGCACAAGCGTTAGTAGCAAATTACATTGCTCGCTTCGGTACACCTCCTACAATTTCGACGGACAGAGGGAAACAATTCGAATCTCAGTTGGTGGCCGAATTGAACAGATTGCTGGGAACGAATAGTATTATAACCACATCTTATCACCCCCAGGTCAACGGTATGGTTGAACGATAGATGCCACAGACAGATAAAGGCAGCTTTAATCGCAAGATGCAAGACAGTTTATTGTAGCGAAGAAATTCCATTTGTTTTATTAGGGATTTGAACCGCTATTAAAGAAGATTTAAAATATTCCCCTGCTGAGCTAGTGTACGGCCAGTGTTTGAAAATACCGGGAGAATATTTTGTAAACTCCAAAGACGCCAAAGACTTTGAGCCCGAGGGGTAATAAATAGATTACGTCGACCAACCGAAGCTAGGAATAGCAAACTTTGTACCAAAGTCACTAGATACATGTTCTCACGTGTTTATGCGGATATACAAGCTCAAGCCCAGCTTGAGTCCTGCTTATGAAGGCCCTTTCGAAGTCATACGCAGACTTCGGAAACAATTCGTGATGAATATTAAAGGCAAACCGGAATCCGTATCAATAGATAGGCTGAAACCAGTTTTCGGAATATTGTGCAATTTGGACCAAAATGAAAACATAAATGCGGGGGACCCTTACGTTTCAGAATAGATGCGGCAAACAGAGTTTATGTTACGAAGAGACTCGAACGTATTTAAGTAAATATTGCCTTAACTCTTAAGTGTATGAAATTGCGTCCACATTAAGTTGTATTGGAAATTGCCGAGAGGGCAATATTGAAAAACCCGTCCGAAGAAACGGTGTAAAAAAACCTTTCCGAAAGCACAAAACTGACCCTCAAATATAGAAAATTGTTCTACTCAATTTTCTCTACAACATAGAAAAAACCATTTTTTGGGCTAGGGTCGACCTTAATACCTACCTAGGGCCTTAAGTAGAGGCCTCGGACACACAATTCCATAGCCAAAAATGTTTCCCTCAATTTCCTCTCCAACATAGCAAAAAAAAATTTTTTGCCTAGGGCCGATCTTAGGACCGACATGACCCACTTGAGCCCTAAGCATAGGCAAAAGTTTCTTTTATAAACTGTCGGTCATGCCTAGATCTTTCAAACAAAAAAAATTTTGAAAATCGGAAAAAATTTACTCGAGTTACAGGAAGAGAATCATAAGCTTGTGCACCTTTCTTATTTCTCTTTTATCTCTTTTTTCATGTATTCGCTTGCATTTAGTGCATGTAAAACTCGGTTTTTCGGTGAAACGAGTTAAAACGAAACGTTGCACAATCTTATGATTTTTCTCCTGTATGTACAAAAAACACATATAGCCCTAGCAGAGACTCGTTTTTAGTGCCCCAGGTAAGTCCAAGGACTCAAATTAAAAAAAGTTTCTTCCATAATGCTCAGCTCTTTCAAATAAAAAAAAATTAGGAGAATCGTGAAAGATTTGCCCGAGTTATGGACAAAAAACAGATAGAGCCCTAGCACAGACTCGTTTTTAGTGCCCCAGGTAAGTTCAATGACTCAAATTAAAAAAAGTTTCTTCCATAAATTGTCGGCTATGCTCGGGTCTTTCAAACAAAAGAAAATTTATGAAAATCGGAAAAGATTTGCCCGAGTTATGCACAAAAAACACATACAGCCCTAGCAGAGACTCAATTTTAGTGCCCTAGCTAAGTCCAATGACTCAAATTCAAAAAAGTTTCTTCCATAAATTGTCGGCTATGCTCAGGTCTTTCAAATAAAAAAAAAATTAGGAGAATCGTGAAAGATGTGCCCGAGTTATGGACAAAAACACATAGATCCCTAGCAGAGACTCGTTTTTAGTGCCCCAGGTAAGTCCAAGGACTCAAATTAAAAAAAGTTTCTCCCATAAATTGTCGGCTATGCTCGGGTTTTTCAAACAAAAGAAAATTTATGAAAATCGGAAAAGATTTGCCTGAGTTGTGGACAAAAAACACATGGATCCCTAGCAGAGACTCGATTTTAGTGCCCTAGCTGAGTCCAAGGACTGAAATTCAAAAAAGTTTCTTCCATAAATTGTCGGCTATGCTCAGGTCTTTCAAACAAAAAAAAAATATATGAAAATGGGAAAAGATTTGCCCGTGTTATGGACAAAAAACACATAGAGCCCTAGCAGAGACTGGATTTTGGTGCCCCAGCTAAGTCCAAGGACTCAAATTAAAAAAAGTTTCTTCCATAATGCTCAGCTCTTTCAAATAAAAAAAAATTAGGAGAATCGTGAAAGATTTGCCCGAGTTATGGACAAAAAACAGATAGAGCCCTAGCACAGACTCGTTTTTAGTGCCCCAGGTAAGTTCAATGACTCAAATTAAAAAAAGTTTCTTCCATAAATTGTCGGCTATGCTCAGGTCTTTCAAACAAAAGAAAATTTATGAAAATCGGAAAAGATTTGCCCGAGTTATGGACAAAAAACACATACAGCCCTAGCAGAGACTCAATTTTAGTGCCCTAGCTAAGTCCAAGGACTTAAATTCAAAAAAGCTTCTTTCACAAATTGTTGGCTATGCTCAGGTCTTTGAATCAAAAAAAAATTTTGGAAATCAGAAAAGATTTACTCGAGTTATGTACAAAAGACCGAGAATCACCTAAACGGCCCTAGCTTGGTGGCCCTTGGGCCGACAGTGCCCAGATTCAGTCCCATAAAAGATTTTTCGATTACCTTTCAGGAAAGAAAAAGTTTTTGAAAATCGGTTACTCGAGTTATCGTGTTGTTAGACCAACGGACGGACGGACGGATATTTTTTTTATTGCTGGTTCGTCATCTAAGGACCATGATCGGTGCTCCCCCCTACTCCCGGGTCGAAATTCGACTGGTTACAAACGTCGTGGTAAACGCATAAGACACCTTTTTTGAAGAACTTCGTTCTTCGTACGGGTCTAAAAGCGGTAACATTTAAAAAATAATTTTTATCATCCATATTTAGAAATTCATGTTTTTATTTTTAGTATTTAGTAGACTTTATTATTTCTACATTACATCACCGGTCAGACCGCAGCAAACTTTTCATGCATGCAAACCATGCTCTATGGAAATTTCGTATTCGGATGGATTCTGAGGTTCATATATTGAGATACATACACTTACTCTACCGTGTTAAGCCAAAGCAGTTTATTGCATTTGCCAATTAAAAACTTTCGAGAGCTTTAAGTTTCTTTTTTAATCCAGGGGAATATTCCACTTTTACATTGGAATTCGAACTTTAAAGCGCGGAACAAATGCGGCACATTGCTTAACACGGCAGTAGGGGTGCCACATATCTACAGATAACGAAAGTTACACGGTCAGCGAGTTCTGGCAACCGTAAATAAACAATTTGATAAAAATATTTTGTTCATCTATCTGTAATATGTAATCTAAATTGTCGCCGTTTAAAGTTGGTTTTATTCCGAATAAAACATTGAATCATATCGAATTATTTGTCAATTACACAAGAATCGTGAGGATAAATCCTTCCGTAAAATTTCGGACGGTCTTTTAACATTTAATCGATTTCAATGTCAGTTTTATTGCGAAATTGTTTCCTAATTTGTTTGGTTTTTTTACACTTCCATGCAATGTTTATCAACGCCTGGGTAAAATTAAATTAACATAATTCCTCATTTGGTGGACGTTGACTGAAGCTCTTTATTTCAAAGCCGACGTTACAAGTGACCATTCTAAATCATACGCAAACCTCTGATTCTAAATATGTTCAATATGACATGGTGCCATCCAACGTATCAGGGGCATATGACGTTTTTCTTAACGTGTTCAAAGAAAACCTGAAGATATTGGTGAAGCTTGGCGTTTATTTCGAAAATATAGAATTCATGAACAAAACGATCAATCTTTGCAAAGTAGCAAAAAGTAAAAGCGATGAACCACTTCTGAAATTGATATTCAAAGTTTTAACGGAAAATCCGAAGGCAAGGGTACCGACAGAGTGTCCAATAAAGAAGGTAATATTATGCGACTTATTGAATAAATATTTTAAGCTACAGATATGTCGTCTCCTAGGGACTGTATTACAATTTTATTTTAATTGAAACGAATAAAATTCCTCCTGTGTGGCCAGAGAACAAAGTTAGTATTCACATTGACGTCTATTCGAAAGAGTCGAAGCGTTTGGTATTAATTTTATCGCAATCCATTTATTGTCAGTTCAATAAAAAAAAGTAAGTCGTTGCTTCTAGCATCAATGAAAATGAAAAGTCATGTTTTAAAATAAGAATTAAACTTTCCGTTTGCAACCCAAATTAACCCAAAGTCTTTTCAATACGCTGCGTCCAAGTTACGTAACAGAGCGATGCGATTTCGGTCCGTGCAGGAAGTAGTCTACATGTTATTTCAGATTCTTCATCAGGTCTCTCGTTCTGTTCCATCCGATCGTATTTAGGCCCATCAAATTCGACGATTTCTATTCCTTCTTTGAATAGAAACCGTGTTAAATTCTGGAAGATACTATTTGCAGCATGAGGCGAATAATGATTAGACCACTAAGCCGGCCGGCCGCGCTGAAGCCGCCGCCGAAAAAAGGGGTTAGCCGAAACCGCCCCCGATACTCATCTTAGCCAAGGAAAATATCGGCGGCGGCCAATGGCTTCAAAAAATTATAAAAATTTCAATGAGAAGAATCTTGTTTGCGATTTTTCCACTAGCTTTCAAAGTTGTGGCTATGTGGTATGCTTGATTTTAGACATTTGCATTGAGACTAATTTAAATCACAACAAAAACCTCTTAAAAGGTAGACTGTGATGCAGTCCGTGAGTCTGCTTCCAAAATTAATGACATCGCTTGAGGTGACGCTATCGCTGATAATATGCAGAAGTTTGTTTGAATAGAACGATGTGTTCAAAGTTTTAATTTCCTGAAAAATTACAGCGCTGTTTTCAAAACAAAATTACGTTGTAACAAAAAAATTGCGTCACAAATGCCGGACCCACCAGCGGAATAATTTTTCAACACTTTCACGTAAAAATTTAAATTTACATTAAAGAATCTACACAATAAGAAACAAAATTCAAATTTTTGCAGCGCAAAAACTGAAAGTACCCAACGTAATTTTGTTTTGAAAACAGCGCTGTAATTTTTCAGGAAATTAAAACTTTGAACACATCGTTCTATTCAAACAAACTTCTGCGTATTATCAGCGATAGCGTCACCTCAAGCGATATCATTAATTTTGGAAGCGGACTTACGGACTGCGTCACAGTCTACTTTTTAAGAGGTTTTTGTTGTGATATCAGTCGTTTTGGAAGTTTTCAGTTGTTGAAAAAATTTCTATTTTTTTAAAAAAATTATTCTCCAAAAAATTTTTCTCCGAAAAAAATTTTCTTTCCGAAAAAAATTGTACTCCAACACCTTCGGCTACCTTTGGCTACTTTCCGCTACCATCGGAATACTTCATATCACCTTCGGCTACCTTCCCAATACTTTGTGTCACCTTCGGCGGCTACCTTCGGAACACTTCGTGTCACCAATTCTTCTCAGTGATTCATATAACTTGCCTGAAGAAACCAACTTTCTGGGTATTCTTATTCAGAATTTAGCAAAAAATTCAAGATGGTGTCACTTTGACAGTTGGCAGCCATTTTCTTAAGATACAAAAAATTCTCCTGACCAAACTCTATAACTTTCTAGAAGAAACCATTTCTCTAAGTAGTGTCATTCCGGAGCTAAAATTCGAAAGCCCAAAGAAGCGTAATTTATAACTAACAAAAATCCAAGATGGCGTCAATTTGGCAGATTTCTGAAAATCCCAAAAAATTCTGCTGATCAAACTCTATAACTTTCCCGAAGAAACCAACTCTCTAAGTGTTGTCATTACGAAGCTAAAATTCGAAAACCAAAAACAACCTAATTTATTGCTTGGGAAAATTCAAGATGGCGCCAGTTTGACCGTTGGAAGCCATTTTCTTAAGATCCCAAAAAATTCTCCTGACCAAACTCTATAACTTTCCCGAAGAAACCAACTCTCTAGCTATTGTCACTTCGGAGCTAAAATTTGAAAACTCCGAGCATTACCACTTTGACCACTTTTCCACATGCCACGGCTTTTCCAGAATTTTCCCGGAAAAGCGGCATATGAAATTTTTCATTTGGGGCCGAGACTGACGTTCCCTGAAAATTTTAAGGAAATCGCTCGGGCGGTTCTCGAGAAAAAAAAAGTAGATAGATACATGCATAGAGACATAGATCGTTGACACACAACACAGGAATAAAATTGTGATTACTTGCAAAGCAGATTTGACCATCGATGTATGGAAATTGGTCATCTTTGATTGGAGATATCTCGGCTCGTTTTCAACCGATTTTGATGAGTGCGGGCTCGTTGGAAAGCTGCTGCGACGAACCTTTTTTAAGGTTTAAGGTTTAAAAAACTCAAAAGTTCGCCTATACATAGAGTCTTGTCCCAAAGGTTTTTGTATGGAGTTTTTTGGATTTGTGGACGTTTTTTTGGGGTGTAGGGACTGCGTTACGCTCTCCGCTACCGCTCCGAGCATGATTGGAAGAGATTCCTATTTATCATTGTTCATTGATGTAACATAACGTTACATTGGCTCTAGGACCGATTATCCCCAAAATATCTCCGGACAAAATATCTCCAGACAAAATATCCTACAAAAAACGGACAAAATATCTCCAGATGTAATGTCTACTCAGAAATGGTGAATATAGGTAGGTTGGTGAATATAGGTAGGCGGGCTTTTGTAAGCCTTGCAGGCGGCCTTACGTAAATAGGGCGCTGCCCCAAACCCCGCTAGTGTCACCGCCCCTTAGACCACGCAAGGGGGATATTCCCCCCTTGACCCCCTTTTCGGGGGCTGCCGCTTTTTTGTTTTTGTTTGTTTATTTCAGCGCTAAGTACACTTCACATTGAATATTCTTAATTTTTTGAGTGTGAATTTTTTGTCTGAGAGGATATTTTGTTCGGGGATATTTTGTCCTTTTTTTTAATGGAAAAAATGTGGCTATTATGTCCGGTTATTTTGTCTGGGGATATTTTGTCCACGGGGATATTTTGGTTGGGGATATTTTTTTTTTGGACATTCGGTCCTAACCCCCGTTACATTCTGTGATGAAAACGTTCACAAAAGAGTCTTTCCCTAGTTTTTGCCAGAACGAATTACTCATCTATATGAACGAAGCAGATGAGTGAGTGGAGACCGTTCACCCTGGATTCTCTGCTGGAGGTCGCAACACTCGATTGCATAGCGGAATTCTGAAGGCGTTCGTGGATTTCTCACCTGTGTGAGATCTCTGGTTGTCTTGCGTACACAACGAACGTCACTATTCATGCGGTCATGGAGGATTTTTTAGATTTATCAGGTTGGAGAGGTCTTTCGACTACGAAATACAGATCTTTTGATCCTTTGTCTCCTTCCCCCTTCATCACATAAGTCTCTCAAAACCTCTCAAAACCTACCAAGAACCACGTGACCACCCAGTGTCCTAAGCCGTAAGGCGAAGAACTTGGAGGATACTCCTCAGCATAAGGAATTCTCTAAAGGATGTTTTTCATCAGGATAACATACAAATCACCTTGCAATAAAATACTTTTACCGTATCTATACATAGTAATAATAGTCCACAATTTTATGGTCCAGCTTTCCACTCTTTAGAGCTTATCAAGGAATTTCGTACAAGATTTAAGTTTAAAAAAAGACGATTCATTCATCTAAAGTCAATGGCGAATGGAATTGAAAACGAGATAAAACTTTTATTTAGGATATTGTTTCATTCCAGTAAGAGGATCCACAGCAAGAAAAATGACTTACTTCGATGGTTTCCACACAGGTACACAGATTTTATTATCGAAGTGACTATTCACCGGCGCCGGCGAATAGCGAAAATATATGAAAATGACTATTCACCGGCGTCGGCGAATAGCCAAAATATATGAAAATGACTATTCGCCGGCGCCGGCGAATAGCCAAAATATACGGAAACGACTATTCGCAGGCACATTTGACGAAAAGCTTGCAAAATTATCGAACTAAGCAATTTGTTCTTTAATGAAACGTCAGTAAAATGTAGACAATAATTAATAACTAGATAATAGTTAACTTATATATTAAAGTTAATGTTACGGCTAAAATGCAGTATACGAAAAGAGCTGGGATTATGGTGCTTGAGGGTGGGATCGATAGAGAGAGGTCTCCTGATGACAAAACAACAAGAATTGGGGCGCGGAAGCCCCTCCCTGGGCGCCCAGGGTCATCCAAATTTTGCTTTTTTTTGAATTTTTGTGTTTTTTGACGCGGGAAAGTCACCTGATGACAAAACAACAAGAATTGGGGCACGAGAGCGAATGAATTTTCCTTTTACAAAATGCCACGAGCGAATGAATTTTCCTATTACGAAATGCAATGAGAGCGAATGAATTTTCCTTTTACAAAATGCCACGAGCGAATGAATTTTCCTTTTACTAAATGCAAGGAGAGCGAATGAATTTTCCTTTACACTAAATGCCACGAGCGAATGAATTTTCCTTTTACGAAATGCCACGAGAGCGAATGAATTTTCCTTTTACAAAATGCCACGAGAGCGAATGAATTTTCCTTTTACAAAATGCCACGAGCGAATGAATTTTCCTTTTACAAAATGCCTCGAGCGAATGAATTTTCCTTTTACGAAATGCCACGAGAGCGAATGAATTTTCCTTTTACAAAATGCCACGAGAGCGAATGAATTTTCCTTTTACAAAATGCCACGAGAGCGAATGAATTTTCCTTTTACAATATGCCACGAGCGTATGAATTTTCCTTTTACGAAATGCCACGAGAGCGAATGAATTTTCCTTTTACAAAATGCCACGAGGAGCGAATGAATTTTCCTTTTACGAAATGCAACGAGAACGAATGAATTTTCCTTTTACAAAATGCCACGAGAGAATGAATTTTCCTTTTACGAAATGCCACGAGAGCAAATGAATTTTCCTTTTACAAAGTGCCACGAGAGCGAATGAATTTTCCTTTTATAAAATACCACGAGAGCGAATGAATTTTCCTTTTACAAAATGCCACGAGCGAATGAATTTTCCTTTTACAAAATGCCACGAGCGAATGAATTTTCCTTTTACGAAATGCCACGAGAGCGAATGAATTTTCCTTTTACAAAATGCCACGAGAGTTTGGATGACCCTGGGCGCCCAGGGAGGGGCTTCCGCGCCCCAATTCTTGTTGTTTTGTCATCAGGAGACCTCCCTCTATCGATCCCACCCTCAAGCACCCCAATACCAGCTGTTTCCGTATACTGCATTTTTGCCGTAACATTAACTTTAATATATAAGTTAACCATTATCTAGTAATTGCTTAGTTCAATAATTTTGTAACCTTTTCGTCAAACGTGCCTGCGAATAGTCGTTTCCATATATTTTGGCTATTCGCCGGCGCCGGCGAATATCCATTTTCATATCTTTTGACTATTCGCCGGCGCCGGCGAATAGTTATTTACATATTTCGCCGGCGCAGGCGAATAGCCATATTCATATCTTTTGGCTATTAGCCGGCGGCGCCGACGAATAATCATTTTCATATATTTTGGCTATTCGCCGGCGCCGGCGAATAGTCATTTTCATATATTTGGCTATTCGCCGGCGCCGGCGAATAGTCATTTTCATATATTTTGGCTATTCGCCGGCGCCGGCGAATAGTCATTTTCATATATTTTGGCTATTCGCCGGCGCATAGCATCTACCTTTTATTATTGCACCTTTTTTCATGTAACTTCAGCCGGCCATCATTATGATACGAGCCGGCCGCCCAAGGCCGTCGGCTACGTCTCAGCCGCCGACTGTACATCGGCCGGCCGGCGCAGTGGTCTAATAATGATGCATTCACCTAATCCTTTTTAATGTATTTCTCCCGAATTCAGGCATTTAGTGCATCGTCTGCTTATGTCAAAATATTAAAAATTGAGGAGTTGCATCAAGCGAAGAAAAATTGCGTGGCTGTCAGCATAACATTCCGTATATTGTGACATAAGCTGACGTCGCACTGAGCGCGGAGATTAGCCTTTTGTAAAATAAACCAAAGGAAACTAAATTTCAACACTCGCCTTTCGAAGTCGATATTCAATTTAGTAAGGTACGGCACTTTTTCACGTACTACAAAGTTGAGTTGAATCAAACAGAAGCTGGTCTCAAGGCTCAAGAAGTTATGGTAAAACTTTTCGCTAATTGGCATCATCCAATATAATTATTTTCCATTTCATTTTGAGATGTCTATCCAATGGCAACGTCCATTTCTTTCCATATATCTGAGACCGAGCCGATAAAACATTTTTAACACAATGTGAATACAAGAACCTTTTCAATCTCTACCTCTTTTATAAAGGGAATGTGGTATCAGTGACAAGATAAATAAACATAAATCATGACACTGACTACCAACCAGAGGTTCTTCTTACGAGCATTTTTTTTTCATTTATATCACCGCTTGTACGTGCGTGTGTACTTTATGCCTTGCTCATAAATTTGAAATAATTCAATGGCTTTAAAGAGTTTATGCATTAAATGATGTACTCGTAAATTTTGCTAATACACTGATTTATACGTGAGGTGGCCGAATATTCAAAGAATTTCAGTGATGCAAGCTTCGATTTAAGGAGTGTGTCAAACGCAGGGGCTTAATGTTATGCAAGGGTTATAAGCTGTAGTAGGTAGTTAATCAACCTCCAAATTAAGTTTAACAACGTGTTTAGTCACGTAGACAGCAGTTACGGTGGAGTCATATTCGCCTTTAATTGCTGCACAGTGTCATTGAGTGCACTTAGCCCTTGATATACGATCAGAACTGCTTTGATCCAAAGAAGCTGTACATCGTTGAATTGTTGTTATGAATGTTTTACCCAATTTGTCATTTTTAATGAGTCACTGGCAAGGTGGTTCACACTGAAACTCGTCATTGTAGATAAAGTGTCTATGCAAACCGCAAAGATTATAATAAATTGTTTGTTTTCTGTCGCCTTTTCGATTCAAAACTGGATTATCAAAGTTTACACCATAAAAGTGCATATTCCAAATTCCAATAATCAAATAAAATTATAATCGTATTTGATGATAACAAGCGGAGAACTGGTAAGGGCTTTTTCCAATGACCAATCAACCAAATTCTTCAGCGGAAATTTGTTCAGACAAAGAACAATGAAGGCTTTCAAAAGCTTCTATTGTTCAATGTCCGAACGACTTACCGCAGAAGAATTTGGTTAATTGGGTGAAAGTCTTTAACGAAAAACTAACAGAAATTGAAGCAAACATAAAATGCGCAATATTAAGCAGTGTTGGTGCTATGTGGATTATGTTTTTCGAGCCTTTTGAGTTGGTGTGCAATTTGCATGTGCATTATACATACATCTTAATTTGCTTTAGCTTGTATGGCTACGGAAACCCTGTCTATACCTATAGAGAGAGAGAATTTCGAACATTTTCCGAAATTTTCGATAATCTTGCCGAACAGACACAACAATAGATCGATTCACTTAAGAAAATTCAGAAACGTTCGAACGATTTTTAGACCCGTACGAAGAACGCAGTGCTTCGAGAACGGGTCTATTGCGTTTACCACGACGTTTGTAACCATTCGAATTTCGACCCGAGAGTAGGGGTGGAGCATCGATCATGGTCCTTAGATGACGAATCAACAATAGAAAAATGTCCGTCTGTCCGTCAACACGATAACTCGAGTAAAACTCAATCTAAACATCTTTTATTGGATTGAACCTGGGCATTGTCGGCCGAAGGGCCGCCGAGCTAGGGCCGTTCAAGTGATCTGGGCATGAGCGACAATTTATGGAAGAAACGTTTTTGGATTTGAGTCCTTGGACTTAGCTAGGACACTACAAACGAGTCTCTGCTAGGGCCCTATGGGTTTTTTGAACATAACTCAAGTAAATCTTTTCCGATTTTCAAAATATTTTTTTTGTTTGAAAGATCTAGGCATCGCCGACAATTTGTAAAAGAAACTTTTGCCTATGCTTAGGGCTCAAGTGGGCCTTATGTCGGTCCTAGTCCTAAAGTCGGCCCTAGCCAAAAAAATTTTTTTTTGCTATGTTGCAGAGCCCTTTACTTAGGGCTCTAGGTCGACCCTAGTCCTACCTCGTTTCTTCGGACGGGTTTTTCAATATTGCCCTATCGGCAATTTCCAATACAACTTAATGTGGACGCAATTTCATACATTTAAGTGTTAAGGCAATATGTACTTAAATACATTCGAGTCTTTTCGTAGCATCAACTCTGTTCGCCGCATCTATTCTGATTCGTACGGGTCCCTTCATATGTTTATATATTAAATTATATATGAAATCAAAGTAGAACCATTTTTTTCTTCTTCTTATTTGAATAAAACGTTCGAAAATATTGACTGCTTAGTTCGAAATTAGCGATATGACAGCTTCCGCAAATGACTTGCCTTTCAAAATTTGAATCAATTTCGAGTATACGACGGTTGGTGTCTCAGATATCTTCGAAAATTTCGCTAAACAGTATAGATGGCAACAGTCATGGGGTTGTGTCTAAACTAAATGGTATGGTGTCCGAGCTTTTAAGTAATTCGCTCTTAATGTTGACGGAAGGCAATATTTACTTAGATACATTCGAGTCTTTTCGTAACAACTACTCTGTTTGCCGCACATGTTCTGATACGTGGGACTCGTACGTTTTTATAAGATTTATCAGTTTGGGTCGGACCTTGATAAGTCCATTAAACACAGATCTAGTGATCCTTTGTTTCGTTACCGTCATGCAAATCTCGGAAACATCCCAGTCCCAGTAACCTATTCAGAGCGGCAGGTCCCATGTTGGTCATTGTTGCGTGTTGGACCACATGAGCTCCTAGGGTCCTGAGCCTCAATGAGGAAAACTTTGGGGATTCACATATAATATGAACGCCCGTTTCCTCACCGAGGCCGCAGGTGCAGTTGGGATCATTAGAGAGTTCCATTTTAGCCAGATGCTTGCTCAATCCACAGTGCCCAGTGATCGCACCCACCAATCTCTGCGTCCCCTGTCCATGTTTAGCAATTCTCTAGCCCATTTCCCATTGGTCGCCGGTAAGAAATGCTTCGTGTGCATTCTTCCATCATAGATACACCAATAGTTGATTGATTGATTTATTTCTCAGGTATAAAAGCTACAATTGATACAATTGATCACAATTATTAGCACTGAGGCCATCTTTCTTGGGCCCATTGTGTGTGTATGATGATTGTAGTGGTTATGTGGCGCTGACCTCCAACCAATTGTTCCCTGTGATAAAAGAGAGGACTTTTGGGAGTGGTACTTTACGGAATTCTTCTATTGTTAGGTAGAAGTCCCCAGACAATGCGCCCTGAGTCCCGCTAAAGCGGGACAGTGACATAGGTAGTGCATTGCTGTTTCCGGCACGTCTCCGCACCTCCTGCAGTTCGGGTCATCACTGAGTCCCATCTTGTTTCGATGGTATCTCAGATTATTGTGACCCGTCAGCACTCCTACTATCCTTCTTAAGGATCTCTTGTCCAGGCTCAAAAGATATTTCGTAGTGTGCTCGTTGCAACCTACCAAAAATTCCTTTGATTGTCTGCATACACCAATAGTTAGTGAATTCCGACTTCACCCAAAGTTCGAACGAAGAGAGCGGTTTTCGAATATACGGCACCACTGTTTTTCCATTGTTGTGTTTGTACGGCAAGTAAACTGTTCGAATCTCTTTGAATCGTCATCATCATCATCTTTATCAAACTTTGTAGACTATTATATACTACCTTCCGGTGTCAGGTAATCCAAAGGAGGTGTACCACCACCCCTGCATGCACTCCTATCGCCCACAAAGAAGATGGTTTGTTCGCCCAGAGAAAGTCCTCTTACTTCTAAATCTGATGTAATTGAATCTATCAACCTTCTACCACTTGATCTAACCCCCGGGACCTGTGCATCTAACATCCTTTTTGGTAGCCTGTTATTATCCATCCTTTGAACGTGCCTCAACCAGCGCATACGTCTAGCCATTGCCTCCTCTTCCACTGACGAAATCCCCAGAATTTCATCATTCCTAATGTGATTAACTACCCCTCTGATTAACCTTCGCTATATTTCTAAGAACCCTCATATCAAAAACCTCCAGCTCATACACGAGATATTCGCAGTACAGCCGCTAGATAAAAAAACAATTAGAAAAACCGCTCTCTTCGTTTAAACGTTTCCGAATTCTCTCAAGTGAACGGATTTATGTCCTTGCCTCTTAGAAAGGGATCACTATGTTAGCGCGCGACGCGATTTGTTTGTTTCGCTCACCAGCAACAGAATGTGAATATAAAAGAAAGAAATAGCTGCAAATCAATACTTCAATGTTAGTTGATAAAAGAAGATATGAACAATTGGAGAATTATTAGAAAATAGAAATAAAAATCATTAAGCGATGTTTAGACCTTTAATCATTGCACAGAACTAACCTGAATTTGGGAAAAACTTTATAAAACGAAGCCCTAAAGACATTTCTGTAAATACTCGCAGTGATATGAAAAGTCATTAAAAGCGGTCAATAAATATTTCAATAATCTTTGAAAAAGCTATGAAAAGTGGCATGGATATCAAAGGAACAACAATATTAGTAATAGTTTGTGCGTTTGTTTATCAAATCGACGCCGGTTGCGAGGGCAGTTATGAGTACAAAACAGTGAATACTAAATATGGTGACATTAGAGGATGTAAATCGAAAACTTTATTGAATCGAAGTGAAATTGTGTCCTTCATAGGAATACCCTACGCGCAACCTCCACTTGGGGCTCTCAGATTTGAGGTTTATTTTTGTAAAATCGACTTACTGACTTCATATAGTTGTTCAAATGTTCCTTCATTGTAGCAAGCAATAAAGCCTAATCAATGGAATGCGACTCTGGACACTCTTTCATATAAAGCTGTTTGCATGCAAATGGATGCAGGGAACGCTATTGGCGATGAGGATTGTTTGTACCTTAATGTATTTACACCAGGTAATATCTTTGGGGTCTATTGTTTTGTTAAGGTGTCGAAAACGACCTGTCTACCCTTCGACACACTTCTTTTTTCCTTCGCAGTATCCTTTATGAACGACCCCTCACATGAAATGGAAGGCGTTCTTACAACTGCAGAATTACTAATTATAAACCTCTAATATCCGTCTGTTTATCTATCTATGCGCCTATTTATATATATATATATATAATATATAACATATATATATTTATTTATAAGTTTGTCTGTCACGATCCCGTTATTTTTGCGTTTAATTGCGTTTATACTGGCGAAGAAAAAAAAAAACTTTTTGATATGTTGTCGGGTATGGTGCAAAACGTCGAGAAAACATGTTCCGGGCTGAGATATTGTTCTGAAATAAGGGAGTTATGGGTAAAAAACGGGTCATAATTGAAAATCAGCTAAAAGTCAGTCAAGATGTCGTCTTAGAGATTTGGTCGGGGAAGTGTCAGAGTAGAATGCGTAGCAAGTGCAACGCTGAATACGGGGAACGTTGAATACGGGGTAAGTGGAATACGGTGAACGTTGAATATGGGGGAAGTGGAATAGGGGGGAAGTGGAATACGGGGAACGTTGCATACGGTGAACGTGGAATACGGGGAACTTGGAATACGCTGAACGTTGCATATGGGGAAAGTTGAATACGGTTAACGTGGAATACGGTGAACGTTGCATACGGTGAACGTGGAATACAGGGAAAGTGGAATACGGGGAACTTGGAATACGGGGAACTTGGAATACGGGGAACTTGGAATACGGGGAACTTAGAATACGGGGAACTTTGCATACGGTGAACGTGGAACAGGGGGGAAGTGGAATACGGGGAACTTAGAATACGGGGAAGTTGGAATACGGGGAAAGTTGAATACGGGGAACGTTGCATACGGTGAACGTGGAACAGGGGGGAAGTGGAATACGGGGAACTTGGAATACGGGAAAAGTTGAATACGGTGAACGTGGAATTCGTTGAACGTGGAATTCGTTGAACTTGAAATACGGTGAACGTTGAATACGGGGGAAGTGGAATACGGTGAACGTTGCATACAGGGAAAGTGGAATACGGGGAACTTGGAATACGGGGAAAGTTGAATACGGGGAACGTTGCATACGGTGAGCGTGGAACAGGGGGGAAGTGGAATACGGGAACTTGGAATACGGGGAAAGTTGAATACGGTGAACTATGCATACGGTAAACATGGAATACGG